>CM044107.1:11939206-12208629 GCA_024174645.1 Lemna minuta
ATCAATCTAGCTAACTATCAATTTATTTATCTATCTAGATATCCATCTATCAATCTATCTAGTTGATTTCATCTATCTTTGTATCTGTCTGGCTATCTATCTATCTCTCTAGCTTCAGCTATCTATCTATCTATATATCTATCCATTTATCTATCTTATTCTTTTGATTTTAGTTCGAGCTACATCTATCTCAGAAATATCTGAGTTCATGTCAGAAGCATATATAGGAGTATATCTTTTCTATTCATGTTTCTTTTCTATCTTTCTAGAAATCTATCAATCTGTCATTCCATCAAGCTAACAATCATTTTATTTATCTATCTAGAGTATCCATCTATCAATCTATCTATCTAGCAATCCTAGCTATTTATCTATCAAGAATCCTAGCTAATTATCGATTCATTTATCTATCTAGATATCCATCTATCTAGCTAGCTATCTAGTTATTTATCTATCAATCTATCAATCTATCTGTCTAGCTATCTATCTATCTATCTATCTCTCTATCTATCTATCTGTCTGTCCGGCTATCTATCTATCTATCTATCTATCTGTGTAGCTATCTATCTATCCATATATCTATCCCTTTATCTATGTTATTCTTTTGATTTTATTTCAAGCTAAAACTATCCTCAGAAATATGTGATTCATGTCAGAAGCACATAGGAGTAATATCTTTTTTTATTCATCTTTCTTTCTATCTTTCTATAAATCTATCAATCTGTCTATCCATCCAGCTAACTATCAATTTATTTATCTATCTAGATATACATCTATCAATCTATCTATCTAGCTATCTATCTATCTACCTGTCTATCTATCTGTCTAGCTATCTATCTATCTATCGATATATATATATATATATATATCCATTTATCTCTCGTAGTCTTTGATTTTAGTTCGAGCTACATCTATCCTCAGAAATATCTGATTCATGTCAGAAGCATATAGGAGTAAATATCTTTTTTCTATTCATCTTTCTTTCTATTTTTCTAGAAATCTATCAATCTGTCATTCCATCCAGATAAATATCAATTTATTTATCTATCTAGTTATCCATCTATCAATCTATCTATCTAGCAATCTAGATATTTATCTATCAATCTAGCTAACTATCAATTCATTTATCTATCTAGATATCCATCTATCAATCTATCTATCTAGTTATTTATCTATCAATCTATCTGTCTATCTATCTATCTGTCTATCTATGTATATATCTATCTATCTATCTATCTATCTGTGAGGCTATCTATCTATCTATCTATCAATCAATCCATTTATCTATATTATTCTTTTGATTTTATTTCGAGCTAAATCTATCCTCAGAAATATGTGTTTCATGTCAGAAGCAAATAGGAGTAATATCTTTTTTTTTCCATCTTTCTTTCTATCTTTCAAGAAATCTATCAATCTGTCAATCCATCCAGCTAACTATCAATTTATTTATCTATCTAGATATCCATCTATGAATCTATCTATCTAGCTATCTAGGTATTGAGTTATTTATCTATCAATCAATCTATCTAGCTATCTAGCTATCGAGTTATTTATCTATCAATCTATCTATCTATCTATCTATCTATCTGTCTAGCTATCTATCTATCTATGTATCTATATATTTATCCATTTATCTATCTTATTCTTTTGATTTTAGTTCGAGCCACATCTATCCTCAGAAATATCTGATTCATGTCAGAAGCATATAGGAGTATATATCTTTTTTTTATTCATCTATCTTTTTATCTTTCTAGAAATCTATCAATTTGTCTATCCATCTAGCTAATTATCAATTTATTTATCTATCTAGATATCCATCTATCAATCTATCTATCTAGCTATCTAGCTATTGAGTTATTTATCTATCAATCAATTTATCTATCGATCTAGCTATATATATATATATATATATATATATATATCTATACATTTATCTATCTTATTCCTTTTTATTTTAGTTCTACCTTATTCAGTATGATATCTCGCTAAAAATAAATACATACATAAATGGAGAGACGAAAAATAGGGCATACACGTAGAGTATCATATCGTAAGAAAATATACACAACCGTTATGAAACGGTGAGACATACACACTGAGGAGAGAGAGAGAGAGAGAGAGAGAGAGAGAGATAGAGATAGAGATAGAGACAGAGACAGAGACAGAGAGACAGTGAGACAGAGAGACAGAAAGAGTGTTCACGCTAGAATGTCCTCCCAGCAGTAATCGTTCTCACAGTGTTCATCGGATGAATATTTCCAATTCTCGGATGCAGCAGAGAAACCGCTTTCTGGGTTTACGGTAAACTGCGGGACTTCATTATTTTGATGTTGAACGGTGCTTTCAAGCTCCCCATCATTCTGGAGAAGACTCTGAAAGTGGAAATTATTGGGATACGAGGGGGTGAGGAGACCTTGAATAAGGCCACGAAGGACGAGCTCGAGGTTTATGGAGGAAAAACTGGCGATGAGAGAGAGATCTGCACGTGGGAGGTGGGTTACTGGATCGATTCCCTGACGCATTAGCTGTTTCCGTAGATGGGTATTCCAGTAGTTTTTGATCTCGTTGTCTGTTCTTCCGGGAAGGTTTGCGGCAATCGCAGCCCATCTGAAAATAGTAACCGAGCAATGATTTTGAGAAGATGAAGAAGAAGAGGAAGAAGACGTGGATCACGATGACGATGATGATGGTGACGATGATGACGATCGCGACGACGACGACGACTATGATGATGAAGAACAAGTTGAAACAATCTACTGGAAGAAACTCATGAAAAAGAGGAGAAGAAACCCATGAAATAGAGAGAAGAAGACACCATGAAAATATGATAAGAATGGGTTTCTTCTCATGAAGAAAAGAAGAAGAAACCCATGAAGAAGAAGAAGAAATCCACGCAGAAAAAAAAGAAGAAACTGATGAAGAAGAGAAGAAGAAACTCATGAATAAGAGAAAAGAAGAAAACCATGAAAAAAGAAGCAACTCATGAAGAAGAGAAGAAGAAACCCAAAAATAAGGTAAAAAAGAACCCATGAAGAAGAGAATTGGAAATCCATGAGAGAATTGGAAACCTATGTAAAAATGAATAAGCAACCCGCGATAAAATAAATAAGAACCCCATGAAAAAATGAATAAGAAACACTAGATGAAATACAAGGAGAAGAAGAGGAAACTCAAAAAGAAAGGAAGAAGCCCTTGGCGAACAACTGGAAGAAACTTAAGGAAAATAGGAAGAAGCCCCTGAAAAACAACCAGAAGAAATGTAATAAGAAGTCCTTGAAAAAATCAGATGGAGACCATGAAAAAAAGAACCCTAGAAGAAACCCCGGAAGAAGAAGAACCCAAGAACTAGATGAAAACCAGGAAGGAGAATCTTATGGAGAAGACAGCCAAGACGAAGAACAAGAAGAAACTAAAGAAGAACAACAACCCCGGAGCAAGAAGAAACCATAGAGCAAAAGGAGAGAGAGTGAGAGAGAGAGCGAGAAATAGAGAGGGAGAGATAGAGAGAGGGGAGAGAGACAGGGGAGGGAGAGAGAGAGAGAGAGAGAGAGAGAGAGAGAGAGAGAGAGAGAGAAAGAGAGACGCACTTGTTACCCATGAGGGAGTGGAGATGGATGATGAGGCGGTCTTCTTCATTTGAGAAGTTTCCTCTCTTAATGTCGGGACGGAGATAGTTTGTCCACCTCAACCGGCAGCTCTTGCCGCATCTGTTCAGGCCAGCCAGCTTCGGAAGCGCCGCCCAACTTCCCTGCCCCTCCTTCTCAATGTATTCCACCAGCTTCTTGTCTTCCTCCGGCGTCCACGGTCCCTTCTTCACTCCTTTCTTGCAGCAAGGCGGCCTCCCCATCTCTTTCTCTCTCTCACTCTTTCTCCCCTTCTCTCTCTACTCTCTCTCCCTACTCTCTTTTTCTGCCGTTCCTCTCTCTGTGTCTATTCACTCCCCAGACTCTTTTTCCTCTTCCTCTCTCTCCCTCTGTGTATTCGCTGTCCAGACTCTCTTTTTGCTCGTCCTCTCTTCTCGCTCGCTCTCCCTCTCTCTGGAGGATCTAAACAGGAGAGCAATGGAAGGAGAGCTTACGAGGCGTGGAATTTTATACAGGCAAAGTAGAAGTAAATCTGCATTCTTCTAGAGAGAGACAAGAGAGGGAAGTCTATCCTTGTAGAGAGAGGGAGGGAGAGGTGATCTTCCCGGCCCCCACTTCTGAGAACAGTCCAGACTGTATTCTGATCCTCGTAGATAGATCTGGACTGAACGCGGACGGCTCTAAGCAAGACTATTTGCTGATTGTGGCCGTTTTCGGAATAAAGAATTCAGATATTCAAGAAAAACAAAGCTCTTCGTCAGGGTGGTTAAGCAAGCGGCGTCCGCAAATCTCTTTCATGCTGTTAACTCAATACTGACTAGAGTTTAATCTATAGTTAATTAGCATGAATTAACATTAAAAAACTGTTCAAGTATCTCAGGGTTTTTATTAAGCATGGCTGATCGTCGATACGAGTAGGATCGATCTCGACTCCATCCACGTCTACTCATGCTAAACGATCAGATCATATGACATTTTCTGGAACGGTTCCCGTCGATGATCGAACCCACGGATCATTGATCCCTCGATCTGACCGGCTTAAGTATTCAATCCATGGTCAGTAATGGCGGTCGGATTAAATTCGCACAAAAAAATACTTAGCAAACTGAAGTACACCCAATGGGGATATGGAGGCGTTCGGCAGTCTCAACGTTTCTCGAGTTCCCTCGCCTATTCACTTTGTAATCTTTTGTACTACCTCCTTTGTCTCGATCTTTAGATCGTCGATCGCGATCAACAGAGCATTCTTAAGATTGTGATCAGCGGACTCGGGATCCGATTTTTCTTTCCTAGTTTATGTAGTTGTCTTCTCTCTCTCTCTCTCTCGCTCTCTAGAAAACTCAAAGGACACTCAAAGATTTTCGATCTTCCGATCTCTCTCTAGAAGACTCCAAGGAAACCCAAAATTTCCAACCTCCCTCTCCAGAAGACTCAGAAGGACACCCAAATATTTTCATTTTTTTCGATCTCCCTCTCTCTCTCTCTATAGAAGACTCAAACGGCACCCAAAGATTTTCAATTTTCAATTTTCAATCTCTCTCTCTCTCTCTCTCTCTCTCTCTGCATCGTTAGAGATTTTCAATCTTGTCTGCACCCAAAGGACAAGCTCAACGTTGTCTGTACTAGACTATCTCCTTGATTTCCCTGCTAACTAACGATGAAGCAAGTGGCATTTAAAAAGGGAGAACTTGTTGACGTGACATCGATTATTGGGGATAAAATTTTGGGGAGAGTGATAAAATCCCTGAACAAATAGATGATATGAGGTCGATGATGACGTCATGAATATCCTCCGTCATCTCACTCGGCTTGAGAAAAAGGGGGGGGGGAGCTAGAGATGTACGTGATAGTTTAATGGGAATCCGTTATGGTCGGGGAAAGGGAAGGGGGAGGCGTCTTCATGCGTGGATATCTACGTAAAAATACTATTTTTCAAATGGCATGCATGGAGACGTGGCTTGACGGAAGAGATAATTATTTTGACCGACTGGAAGTTTTACGTAGCAAACCCCTTTAAATAATCGGGAATATTCACGTAGCAAAGCGTGCCGAGAAAGAGAGAGAGACAGAGACAGAGAGAAAGAGACAGACAGAGAGAAAGAAAGACAAAGATGGAGAAAGGGGGCCGTATGAGCGTGCCTAGAGAGAGAGGGAGAGGAACGGAGAGAGACTAGACACAGGCACAGAAAACGTGCCCAAGAGAGGTGTGTGAGTGAGTGAGAGAGAAGATAGTGAGAAGAGAAAGAGAGGAGAGAGGGGAGAGAGAGATTGCCATAGGGGTTTAGAGAGAGAGAGAGATACGAAACCTGCGTGGCAGGCATCTTGGAAATCTAAACCAGAGCAATAATCTACACGAATGAAACGATGCGAATAATTCAGCAATGCAGTGCAGTACTCAGCATTTGTTGGACCCACTTCGCTCAACTTCTATTTCCTCTCGGAAATTCACCATTTCTCACGGCGGGCCAACAACCCTAATCGGGACAAAGAAGAAGCTCTATTTCATTAAATATTTTACTTCAAGAACCTTGTACTGATGCTCCTGATCCTGAACTTCCCTAAAAATCCTTGCATATTGAATGAGACAGCATGCTTGCCGAAGAGCTTCTAGAAAGAAAATCTAGTCCTGCGCCGAGGCCGAGTGCTCTTTATCAAAGAAATTCAAGAATGAAGGCTTATTTGCTGCGGAATCAGCTCTAATCTAGGTTGACTACAGACGTCCATAAGGCCCATTTACAGTAGCCATGTATGTCTCTATATATGGGCCACAATATAAGGTTTTAATTGAAGTTGAAATGAATTTTTGGAGAGGATTAGTCCACCCTCTCTCTCCTGATTGGAGATGGTCTTGAGAACCCCACGGTTGAGGTACGAGCTTGGTCGTGATGAATACAGTGGACAACAGCTTGGTACGAGCTTGGTCGTGATGGGTTGGTCGTGAGGACCCTCTTGAGCTTGGTCTAGAGCTCGTTATCCCACCTTCTCTCTCCCTACCACCTTCCATCTCTCTGTTCAACTTTCTTTCCCCCTTTGTTCCTCATCATTGTAGATTTGGTTATCAGTTGAATCATGAATCAAATTGGTTGAGGAAAATAAAATCTTGTCTTTCTCCAATGCATATTGCTTTTCTAACAAAAATATGAAATAAAAGGTTGGAAGATTATGATGGTATTTAGATTACTTTAAAGTGTAGATGAGCATCAAATCTTAGTTTTTCGCCCTATTGATTTCCTTTCCTTCCAACATGTAGAAAAGGGGTAACAGATCATGATGATTACTAAAACTATTGTTGTTATGTGGATCAAACATCATGACCGTATTCCAAAGATCTTTGTACCGGGTTACAAAAAAAAATTAATTAAGAAAATATCCCATTTAAAAGGAACTTCCTCACTTGCACGACCAATTCTCATTGTGCTTAAATCCTTTTTCTTCCTGCAAACTAAGAATATAAATCAGAAATTTCCCATTTGACTTTGGCAAAGTTAAGTGAGGTTAGTTTTAGAATGATCCAGCAGGCCCATGTAGGGGTGACCCACCTTGCTCCATGATGGGCTGGCCCATTCACAGCCCATGCCGCTATCCCACATTATCTACTGCCCTATAATTCTATGTTTTCCACTAGCCTATATCCTTGCATTCTTTTACTTCCTTCTCCTTATATAAACTCATATAATCATCCACTATATGATGGGATTGAGAGCCTGTTGATCCTCTCATATCTGACATCTTAATCTAGTCTATCATTCCATGAGATGATCTCCTCTCACTTCTAAAGTCAATTTGCACAAGAAATAGCTTTGAATTAAATTTTGATCACCCAATTTTTAATAATTATGCATGAAATCTATGGTTCAGCTATTTCATGCAATTATACTATGTTAATGGATTAACAAATTGATAAAAATAGGGCGATCAATTATTACTACTATTGGGATTTGATGCTCAATAGGATCTCAAAATTTTGATCAAAATATTGAACGCACTAGAATTTGAATTAAACATTCAAAAAATTGAGGTGCCAAGAACCAATGATCATAGTATAAATTAAAATCTATACTTATGTGGTCCTTTGGAGACGTTCTCAAAGTTTTCAAGTGTCTACCTACTAGAGATTTCTAGATGATTAGATGTTCTCTTCAACACTCTTCACCAAGAGAGAACGAGAAGAAAAGGGAGAGTTTCTATAAGGTTTGCATGGACACCTTGAGTTGTGGTCATTCTCTCCTTATTTATAAATATTGGGTATGTGAAATTTTTATAAAAACCCTCAAAATTATGTTTATATCCACCAACACTAATAGACCTTATGTTTGTGACCATCTATGTCCTATATCTAACTAGTTACTAGCTCTATAGACCCTCTAAAACCTATTGGTCAAGATTATTAATTATCTATATCAACATATAGATTAATTAATTAAGGATTGATTTAAACTAATTGATAAGTCAAGTTTTTGGCCCATTGGGTGTTAAGCTATACTCCGTGCTCTTGGAGATATGAAATGTATAAGAACTCCGAAATGAAATCATGTTTTTATTAGTTATTGTGTACTTATAATCATCCGTCCGCGCAAGACTTATGACTGAATTTAGGTATGATCAATTTTCAAATCCTAATTGTTCAATCAAGTTTATATTATTGAGCCAAAGAAATCATCAAGAACAACTTCTCTATTGTTTTTACTGCCTTAGTCAAGGATTTCACTACCTCTCATTTCTTCAGTTAATCATCTCTAATGCATGATAGATATTATGTGACCTACAAGCCAATCACAATTTCATCTATTTCATTTCAATTCATTAAAATAAAATTTATTCATTGTCATTCATGTGTGATGTTCACAAAGAAGTCCATAAAAACAAGCAATGATGAAGTGAAATATGATGAGATCATAATACAGTGATCACTAGTCTTCAAACATATGTTCTAAATATTCCTATACATGAGATATTTGTGAAGGATATAAAATTTTCTAAAAACAATAACACTATATTATTCGATTCATATGATGAGTATCACTAATCATATAGCCATCGGTGTGAAGACATTAAGGATAGATAGTGGGTGATCCTTAGGGAAAGAGCCCATTGAATTGATTCGTAAGAATCCCTGAATGGTATTATTCCTAATTGTCAATCAAGTTGATTCATGTCGTGGTTGTGTATGTGTCCTTTGACTTGAGACACCTTCGACATCTTGTGGATGGATGAGCATGTTTTAATTACGACTTATGAATCCCTAGTCATGGGATCTTCAAAATATCATATATTAGATATGACATGAAGTCCTTGAAGATGATTGTGTGGTCAAGTTAGGATTGTACGCCCTTGGTATTTGAGGAGATTGACTCAAGGAATGAGATGTGCTGAAATCCTTGGCTAAGGCAGTGAAAATATTGTAAGAGTTCTCAATGATTTCCTCCATGCATTAGTACTAACTTGAGTGACTGATTAGGGTTTGAAAATTGATCACACCCTAATTTATTCATGAATCTCGTGCAGATGAAGTATTATACATATATGATTACTGATGATGGTATGTTTCCATACATGAGATCTTATATACTCCATATCTCCTAGAGTACGTGGTATATCTTGGAACTCAACGGGCTAGCAACTCAACCTATTCATTAGGTTAAATTAATGCTCAATTAAGTAAGTTATATGTTAATGTAGATAATTACTAAGGTTGACCAATAATGTGTTATTAGTTATTAACTAGTGAGATATATGGATCTATATAATCATACCTATAAGGTCTATAGATATTAATGGATATAACCATAATTATGTGGCTTTTATGAAAAATTCACATACCAAATATCTATAAATAAAGGAAGAACAAGCACAACTTAAGTTACTCGCATTTGCCTTATGAGAATTCTGTCATTTCTTTTCTTTCTCTCTTGGTGAAGATCTCTAATGAGGAGATCCAACTATCTGGAGATCGTGTGGATACTATGGAGGCTAGACACTTGACTAGATTTAAGAACTCTGTCAAGTAAACCCTATAAGTGTGTTTTCTTATATATACTAGATGATAGGATCATATAATCTTGAAGTCTCAATAATTTGAATATTTGATTCAATGTCTTCCATTACATTTTATGTTTTGATCAAAGATTTGATAGGCTTATTGACCTTTTATGCCAACATGCACTTAAACCCTTTTTATTATTGTAATTAAAATAAATTTACAAAAATTCTAATAAATTTAGTAAAATTCCTAAAGAATCCCTAAAAATTAGAAATTCATATCTTTCACAATTAAATCCTATCAAATCAAATAATATATCATTATGTGTAATTTAATTTAATAAAATAATAAAATATTTCACTCTAAAATGCACTAAATTTACCTAGAAAGTAAAACTAGATAATTTTAAAGTTTATTTAAAGATATTTTTCTCTTTTTATTTTCATGTAGTTCCTTAAAATCTCAAGTGAGAGGAGGTTAATGTAGGAAATTTTTTAACTCCAAAAGGCACTAAATTCACCTAAAAAGTAGAATTAGATAATGTCACAGTTTATTTAAAGATGTTTTCTCTTATTATTGTCATATAAATTTTAACAATCTCAAATGAGATGAGGCTAATGTATGAGAATTTTTAAGTTTCCAAAATCTCAAATATGTTAGTGAGATGAGAAAGAAAGGGAAGAGAGGCATGGTGGAGAGAGAGCTAACACACAATGGAAGAGGAAGAGAAGCACAAAAAATTTCCACCGTGCGAGAGAGAAAGAGGGAGGAGAAGACGCAGAGGAGGAGAGGGGAGGACGTGGAGGAGGAGAGGAAGAAGCAGACGAGAAGAAGAAAAAGAAGAGAAGAAGGAGAGTAGAGGAGGAAAACAAAAGTTTCCTACTTACATGTGCAGGAACATGCGCGTGAAACGACAAGGGATAGAGGGCAGGGAGAGAAGGGGGAGGATGGTAGAAATTTTCTTCCGTCCTCTCCCCCTTATGCGTCCATGCATGCACACGCGAAAGAGCAAGGAAAAAAGGAAGAGAGGGAGAGGGGTAGGAGCGTGTCGGTAGAAGAAGGGGGTGGCGCAGTGGTAATACGCTTGATGAAATTTTTTTGTCATGTGAGAGAGAAAGAGGGAGGGACGGAGAGCGAGGGAGAGGGAGAGAGAGAGATTACTCTCGCTTTTTTTCTTTTTTTGTCGATAGATAAATGTGACAGCCAATTGTGGGCTGCCACGTCACCCCTTAAATAAGAAAATGTATTTTGTGAATAAAAAAATAATTTAGGGGTCATTTTGACTTCTAAAAATTCCTTAAAAATTCCAGAAAAAAATAAAAAATGTCTTTCACGATAAATTTTAATCATTTTAAACCCAAAATATTTTTGTGTAAACACTTACATTTTCAATGAGAAATAAATAGGAAAATTGATCTTATGACTTTATAAATTATTTTCTTGATATATGAAAGTCATAAAATTCTCATAAAATTTTAATAAGTCATGAAAAATAAAAAATATCATTTTAAAACATAGATATTATCATTTTATTCATTTAAACGCATGGTAACATGCATTTATGATCATTTTTATAGAAATAAATGTATAGAAATGTATGATATGAATTCAGGAATTTGCATGCTATCATATATTGCAAAAGGAAAAGGAATTCTCACCTATGCATTAGTGTGTATGTTGATGATCTATTAATCGCGAGAAGCCGAGAGGAGGATATAATAAAATTCAAGGAAACGATTATGAATTTGTTCAAGATGAGAAACTTATGCTTTCTAACCTCTTTCCTTGGCATTCAAGTCAATAACATTGAGGGTAAAATTTGACTATCTTAAAGATCCTTTAAAAAGCCTTAGGGAGTGAGTGAGGTGGCACATTGCAACCTGTCTTTAACTCCACTAGAGGTTAGATTGAGCTCCAATCAAGTCAAGGATGTAAGTAAAGTCAATTCAACTACCAACAGAAGTCTAATGGGCTCTTTAAGGTACCTCACTCACTCTAGACTTCATTTATTATTCAATGTTGGATTTCTTTGCCATTTTCTAGAAAGTCCAACAGTTGAGCATCTCAAAAGTACCAAAAGAATACTAAGGCATGTTAGGGCACTCTTGGTCTTGGTTTGAAAAACAAACATGGTGAAAAGTCTGTATTAGAAGGCTGCAATGAAAGTGATTATGGAGGAGATAGTGAAGAAAGGATGAGCACCTTCGATTCCTCTTCTTCCTTGGTGATAACTAACGAAACGAATTGGTGTGGTTGTTGAATACACACTCATTCGTGTCAAAACTAATTCTAAACTCATTTTTCCTCTCTCCTCTATATGTAACTTTCATTTTATAAATTGTGACCATTCATCGTGATTTATAACAGCTGAGATCTGCTAGCTTAGAATAGTTGGGAGTAATGACCATTGTGCACAAGTTATTTAACATGTGCCTATAAGGCTGGGCAGTGTGGCTCACCATATATATGCCAATTGTTCTTGCCCATTTCTTTTTAATCAAAGTTGGTTTCTCTTATCCTTCCCTCTTTCTTGAGTGCTAGATAGGTTCTTCATAATTTAAAAGTACGATTCTTCAGATAAAAGATTCTTAGGACACTCTAGAATTTTCTATTTATAGGCTCAAAATGGTAAAAATTGTAAAAGCTACAAGTCCCATGGCGCCATGGCGTGCATTTCTTTAGTACGCGCCATGGCAGACATTTTTTAGGTCTGCATGCACTATTGTGTGTGTGTGGGGTGCATCTCAGCGATAAGCATCTTACTAGATGAGAGCGTTGGTGCTCCCACTCCAGGCGCCCCATGCACCATCTATAAACCCCATCGGCACACATTGTAGCACCTGTTGACGACGCACGAACTGCGGGCACTAGGCCACTGCCTCCATGAGCCATAGTTTTGCCATAGTTTTGCCACCTGTGTCAACCACTCCATATTAGGGAGAATCACTCCCTTCTTGCTCCTTTATACTTATCTCAACCCAAGGCTTTTTCACTCCTATTTTCTCTCATAGCTCCACCAACTTGATTCTTCCCAAGGCTTTGGTGAGAATATTGATGAGACGAGACCGCGAGGTCGTTGATTTCACACTGTATTGCGTCAAAAATTATTTCGAACTTACCAATTTTAAGAAATTAACTCAAATTGAAGGGTATAATGGTAAATAAGGGTCGAATCCACAGGGAAATAAGGAATTTTTTGATGTAATCTTCGAATTTGATCAAATCGGTTGAGAAATTGATGGTAGAAATTGGGGAAAATGGTATTTTATGAAAGATAACTTCAAAAAGAATCCACGGAATCAAAAATCATCGAAAATGATCTTGATTTCGTGGAGAAATCGCAAATTAAAGTGGAGAGAAATTTCAGAACGTAAAAATCACGATTTTGAAGTAAATTTGATGAAATTAAATCGTAAATTGTAATCTAAACAGAAATTAAACCTAAATGGAAGATTAGGAAGCAAAAACCGCTTCCACTAATCCCCGATTGCGATCAAATCATGGCGATTAAGCCTCTTAATCGCGAAGAACACGAAGAACGCGATCGGTGGATTCAAGCTGCGATTTCTCCTTCGATTCTCCACCAAATCTTGACTTCAACCCCTCCGTGGATGCGGAAATGAGAGAGGAAGAGGATGGAATCAAGAGAAACAAGAGAGAGGGTGTCTAGATAGTTCAATTGGATTGAAATCTCAACTCGGATGCTTACAAACGATGAAGAATAAGTCTTTTTATAGGGTTTTTGATCGTAACCGTCCGATCGTTTCAATCGACGGTTACGATGAAACGTCCACGATGGACCGTTTCTGAAAATGTCATGGCCGTCCTATCTTGATCAACGGTCCGGATGCATCCGCGCGATTAAACGTTATAAACGCTTGATTTTGTCGCCTTTGGATCGCGATCCGACTATCGCGATTCTCCCCGCCAATCTTTAATCGTGACCGTTATAATGCCTTTAATAAAGGCATGTGCGCTTGATCTTGATCGATGATCCGCGCTCCACGAGATCGACGCATGGATTTCAAAACGCCGACGATCCGATGCTTCGCGAGCAGCCACGTCACCTGCATCGAAACACTGTGTGGGACTTAGTCCCACACATAATTAATTAAAGCGTTTCGTCGGGTTTATAACACCCGACATTTAAGAGAGTTTGAATACCCTTCCGGACTACGAAAGGCTGAAATGCCTATATATAAGTTAAAACTATATGAATACATAAATATGTACAATGCGCCACGTAGGCGTTGCGCGGGTCCGCGTGGCGCTGCCACGTGGCCTTGCGTGCCACGTCGCATCCACGCGGGTCCCGCGCGGATTAAACTCGCTTTTTGCCATTTTAATTCATTTTTTAATCATTAAAAATCAAATTTAATTCAGAAAAATCTGAAAAAAATCCTAAAAATTGTATAAACCATAACTTTAAAAATATAACTCCAAATTAATCCAAATTTCTTTCATTTGATCTGAAATTTAATTATCTATTTTTCTAAAAACAAATTTAATAAATAACAAGAGTTTAAATTATTATTTCAAAAATACATTCATTTATTAAGATTTTAAACTTTAGAAAATGAAATAAATGTTTTATAAAAAATGATTTCTCTTGTTATTTTAATTTAAAAACACTTATAATCTCAAGAAAAAAGATGGGTTATCAAATTATTAAATTCTAATTTATCAAAATTAACCCTAATTTAAAGTATTTTGAGATTATGATGACTTTTTCATATAATAATAGAAAAATACATATAAGTATGATAACATGAATGGAAATGAAATCATTTATACGTTAATATGCATCAAAAATCATGTTTTATGATGTAAATATAGCATGTTATCAAATATCCACAAGTTGATCTTTGGTCTTCACATATTTGATGATGATCCTCCCATCATCGATACAATCTTGAATAAAATGGTGGCATGTGTTGATGTGCATAGATCTATTATGATGAGCTGAATTCTTTCTTAACGTGATGGTAGATTGGTTATGAACCATGATCTTCACCGGCTCCATTTCAACACCCATAAACTACCCAAATCTTGCTATCCACACACCTTGACACATGGCTAGTGTTATGGCTCTTCACACAATGACAAGGCCCTCACTTTTTGCTTCAAGCTATTCCAAGTTATATGTGGACTACCAAGAAGAAACACTTGTTGCATAGGACTCTTCCCATCTTCCACAATCACTGACAAAGTCACTATTGTTAAAATAATCTTGTGCGGTCATTGAAAATAAACTTTCTTGCGTAAAAAAATTCCAAACTCACCAATTTGAAAATTTAATGGTGAATAAGTATAATGGTTAATAAGGATTGAATCCATGAAGAATTAGGAAAAATTTTACGATATATTCAAATTTTGATCAAGTCAGGTGATGAATTGTGGTGAGAAATTAGGGAAGTTAGTATTTTTACAAAGAAGACTTCAAGACGAATCCATAGATTAAGAAATCACTCAATTTGGATTAGTTTCGTGGAGAAATCAAGGAGTAAAATGAAGACAGAAAATTTGAATGTGGAGAGAGAAAAACAACTAAAGTTCGTAAAAATTAAACTAATCTATGCATCCAAATTAAAATCTAATGTTACATGAAAAAATTAGGAAGAAAAGCATATAATCAAACCAAAAATCGTGATCAAAATAATCCCCAATTTCTGGACCAAGACTCTTCATTCCACTTTTTGAAAAAACAAAAATTCAAAGTTCAAGCGGCAAATTCTTCCTTCTCCCTCAACAAAATCTTGATTTCAAACACTCCTTGAACGTGAAAATGAGTTTAGAAGAGGAAGAAAGCAATAAATTCAAGGATTGAGATGTCCAAAAGGTTCAATTGATCAAAACATCAAAGAAATTTTGACTAGTAATTATTCCTAAAAATACTATTAATTCTGCAACAAAACAACTCATTCCTGGCAATGCAAGAGAAGCCATTGAGAAACTACTGAACATAGTAAAAATATTATTTGTGATTAAGCCAAAAATCTTATAAATATTATTGCATTAGTTTGATTTACCAAAAATGACATATTTAAACATGATGAACTTGATAGCACTTGTTTTTTTTATCATTTTTGTACATTGATTTCATGCAATAAAATATATACCCTTAGTATAGTGTCACCAAACGTCGAATCCACAGGGAGCTGAAGTAATGAGGGTATGTGTTCAAAAGAAAGACGAGGGCAAAGGAATATGCATGAGAGGGAATAGAGCATGTGGAGGTGAGTATGAGCGATAATTTTGAGTTTCTTTTAGAATTCAGATAGAAATTCGAAAAGAGATGAGAGAATGATATTAAAAGAGATGAAAATGGAGATGATATGATGAGAAAACAAAAATAATGGATGGTGGTAGAAATGGATCGATGCACGATGAGGTTTTGATGTGTATATATGGTATGCGTGATTGGCGAGTTAGCGTTATCCTGAAAAGGATACTTAATCTCATTAATCACACACGCCCACAAGCTCACACACACACGTGTGGACACACATATGTGTGTGCGCCACGTGGCGTGTATATACACTGCCACATGGCGATGCATTTTTGTACCTGCCACATCGGCTGCCATATTAGCACTCGATAAAATGATTTTTTATTATTTATTTTTAATTCAAAATAAATTGAATTAAATTTATAAAAAAAATCATAAAAATTCTTTAAAAATCCCTAAAAATTAGAAAATTTATAGCTTCCAAATATAGCTCCAAATTAATCCAAATTTATTTTTTTGGATCATAAATTGAATTTCTATCATTCTAAAAAGTCAAATTATTTAAATAACAGGAGAATCACTTTTTATTTTAAAAATACACTCATTTCTTTTAGAAATTAAAACTTAGAAAAATAAATAAGTATATAAAAAGTATTTTCTCTTATTATTTAACATTAAAACCCAATTATAATATCAAATATAGATGAGAATAATCTACTCTAAAATATATTCTTAAAAATGCATAATTATCGCTAAAATATTACATTTTGAGATTATAACTTAAAATTGCATGAAGTGATAGATATGCACTCAAAGTATGATATCATGCATAAAAATGAAATGTTTAATGCCTTTATTTGCATTAATAATCGTATAATTGTATGTTAACATTCCGTGTTATTAGTAGCCTGATACTAAGAGAGAGCCAAAAAATGTGAGGAGAGAAAAAATGAAGGCTTTTATAGGTGGGTTCCTAGGGTTTGAGAGTAAAGAGGGGTAAAAGAGTCTAAACATTAAACTCATTTTTTTCATATTGATTCTTCAATTAAATAATATGGATAGATAGAGCATTAAAAGATAACTCCAACCATAAAATTTCAGCTTAAAACTTGATCTACTTCATGAGATATCCTAGCAGTTAATAGAGATCATGCATGACAACACGCCATGTGGCACACTCTTATTGTATTAAAAAATTGTGTCAGCCTTCATAATTGGAGGGGCTTTTCTATTAAATTCCACTTCAAAAATTTAAGGGTTTTTTTGCAAAAAAATGCTCTAAAAATCAGAAAAAAAATCCCTAAAAATTCTTAAATTTTTAGAAAAATTCCTAAAATTAGAAATCAAATATCTCACAAAATATTAACTCCTTTTTATGAAATTTTCTCCATTGGATCAAGAATTTAATTCTTTATATTTTCATTGATAAATTTCTAAAATCATGAAAAAATTCAAGGGTCATCCTAATTTAATTCTTTATATTTTCATCGAATAATTGTGGATCATCCTAAAAAAATTAATATGATCTCTATACCAAATCCAAAACTCATTTACCACTTATTTTATAAAAAGAGGGTTGCCTTGGTGTTCAAATTTGGTGGAGATTTTCTTCCTCTTCCCTCTCATCTTCATTTGTATCCATGCTTTCCTACTTGTGCGCCTATGTCCTTGCATTCATATAACACATAGAAAATTTGAGAATTCAAGCACTTGTCTTTGAAGGCATCAAAAGGGGTTAGTGTCATGGTATAAATAATTGAAAATAATGATGCATGTTCAAATTGAAAAGAATGATAGGACATGTTCATTTTTTAACCTAATTAGCACTTGATGCAAGTTGAGTATATGAGTGGCATGAAATGATGAATGAAAAAATATCATAAAAAACATGATAACGTGCATGATATTAGAAATAATTATGTGTTAAATATATATAATGATGAAAATGAATGCATCAATGACATGTTATCAAAACCCAAAAAATTGGCTTATCACTTGAGTGTTTCTAGAGACGTGGAGGGAGACGATCAAATTGGAGCCTCCTTTTATGCTTTTCTCCTTCTTTTGCTTCTTTTTTTGCACTTTGATTTCACCTTGATATTTATAATTGGGGAATTTTCTAAGACAAAACCAAAAACAAAAAGGAAAAAGAAAACCAAATTCATTTAGGATGTCTTGGGTTGTCTCCCAAGAAATGTGTAGTCTAGAGTTCTTAGCTAGACTTTAAAAAGGTCAACTTCATAAAAATAAAAGTGATTTTGGAATCCACAATGCATGGGCTCAAGTCTTCTTATAATTCTTTCTAATGGATTTTGGGATCATATTCTTCTCTTAGCCTTTGACTTCCTCTTTTATGGACTACATGGTCCTCAATCTCTCTTGACCCATTATTCCTCTTGGGTTGTGTTCTTCTTTCAGTCCTTTAATAACCTTGGCTTCTCAATTATCTCTTGAGATTTTTCATTTTGCTTAGTCAATTGTTCTATTTTATAATGTATATATTTCACTCTTTCTTCTCAAGTTTTGAGATTTATCCTCAATTTGTCATTTTCCATCTTTAATTCACAGTTGCCAAGTTCTATTTGGTTAAATAGGCAAGGTAAAGGAATTAAAATTAGAGGTTAAAAAATCAAAATGTTATGAGAAAAAACTAGGATCCTCTCTATGATCATGCAAAATGGTGGTAGTACAGCATTCCTCATTACCTCCATGCTCTTGTATATCCCGAAAATCCTTTATGTCATGAAAAACTTTCTAGAAAACTTTCTCTCCACTATGTGACATCTCTACTACCTTCTACTTTACAATTCATTGAAGGTTTGGCAGTAGCTAAAAATGGACAACTTAGTATTATTGCGGAGTCATTAATATTCTCAAGTGGCGACATATCTAAAAATGGAAAATCAACTCAAAAACAGCTACCTTCTACCTTCAAACTTACATCTTGAATCAGACCTCTAGGGTACCTCAATGACTTACCCTAATTTCAGCCTTTCAAAAAGATGTGGGGACTAGAATATTAACACTTATAATTATTTTTTTAAAATTAAGGCTTCCAATGATTATATGAAACAAGTGAGCTTCCAAGATCATTTAGATTTACAGTTGTAGTGTATTTATTTGGAATACATAAAGATTTCAAAAAATGAACATATGATGAGACGTGTTTGATGGCGTCAAGTAGAGGAATATTACATGAGTTTTTTCATATAATCCTATAAGTTCTTCCTCTTCAATGGGTTTTTTCTAAGATTTTGACTTAGGATCCATGACTATGAGAAGAGGTATGGGTGGATCACTCTTAGAGTCTAGGCATTTACTTATCAACTCTTCTTTTCGATTCCTTATTTCATCCTCATCAATATAATAACTTCTCACAATATTATTTTCTGTTTACCTTTTGCTTTCCATTTTTTAGCATTTGTGTACTTTTTTACTCAGCATTTCCCACTCTAGAAGGCAATACATAGTTCATATCACTTTTAGATAGAGACCTTCCAATTCAAAGTCCAGTGACTACCTTCAATTTCTCCATTTGAGGACCTTGAATAGAGCTTGCTTGGGAACGAACTATAGAAGCATTAATAGGAAAAGAAAATTGGGGGGGGGGGAGAGGATGTTTCTAATTCTCTATGAGTTGGATTGCTAATTCATCCTTAAGATTTGGTTCCCCATTTTCGGCGTGATATAAGCCCATGCCCAATTGAGAGAGTTGATTTTAAAGAAATTTCCTTGGTTTTAAATGATATGGTTTTGAGCTTGTCTTTCGGACATCATTTGTGCTAGAATTTTTTGTTGACTAGCTTTTTTTTTATATTTGGATAGTGGGATCCAAATGAGGATGAGATCCTAGAAGAGAATTTGAAAGGATTTAAGAATTTTTGAATGAAGAATATTGAAAAACTTGAGGGTTTTGAAAAATAGGAAAACTATGAGAATTTGGCATAATGTGAGGATTTGTATGCCGTGAGAATTTTGATATGCATAAAGATTTAGGAAATTTTGAGATTGAAGAATGTGAGGGTTTTTGACATAGGGATAAAGAAAGAGCCAAAAAAGGAAAAAATTAATTTCTTGAATCCAACAAAGATTATGATAATTGGGTTGAGAAAAGGCATTAACTTGTACACACTTACACAACAGGAAAAATATAGCTTTTTGGAGTTGGCTTAGGTGTTCGGGCTAATATGAGTTTTTTGAAATTTCTTATTGATGTCTCTAGCTTTGTCTCTTGCTTTGCATAAAATTATGAAAATGTACACAAAGTATGATCACATGCATAAAAACTGCATGGATTGTGCATTAAAATGTACTAATAGTCATTTAATTTCAAGTAAATATTACATGTTATCAATACCTCAATTAGGTATATTTAGAACATATGTTTAACGACTAGTGATCATTGTATCATGATCTCATCATAATTCACTGAGTTATTCTATGTGCTCATGGACTTCATTACAAATATCACAAAAAAATAACGATAAATAAAATTCATTTCAATTAATATAAATGAGATCATGGAAATATGATTTGACTTATTAGCTAAATAATATTGATTAAACCCATCATCCTTATTCGCACTAATGAAAATTTCAACCCTGAATATTGTTACAGATCATTTTTTTATTATTTAATTAACTGATAGCTTTTACTTAGAGACATAATTTAAACATTTTATATTATCAATTGGCTTTTAAATTAGTACCTTGCATTTTTCGTATGCCGTATAAAGATACATGCATATATAATACTAGATCTAGATTCTTTATTATTTATTATTTATTATTTGGTTGAAGTGAAAGAGAATTCAAAATGATGAAAACTTATCAGATGTTAAAAATATACAAAATAACACAAAATTTCTACAATAGTGTACAAATTACATAGAATAGCTTAGAGAAGAAAACAAAGGCACTGCAACTAAAATATTTCACCATATTCATGGGATGAAGCTAAGGTGCATGTAGGAGAGAGGAGGCATGAGGATCTCTCATGGGATGCACATACATGAAAGAAATAGAGGTGGAAAGGCTCTTTGCAGCACTGTGGAACTATGACTGCACTGTTGCAAGGTAATATTCAAGAGAAGGGCAACATTAATGGTAAATGTAGCCTATGATGCGGGAGGTTTTGTATCATGGTGGTTTAGAAGGACATAAGAGGGGGAAGGGGTGATCCATATGGTCAAATTTGTATCTCACTAAAACACATTGTATAAATTTCAGAGGATAACCAGTCTTAGGTAATCTCCATTTTGCACTTCCAAAAAAAATGAAATCTAGAACAACTCCAAAGGATCTACAATGCCATACTTGAAAGAGAGAACTGCTCCATGAAATTTCACATCACCGTCAAACTATTAAGCAACACACATGAAGGCCTGTTTGTCCTTGTCAACTTGAAGAATCACTTTAACTTTATATGAATCAAAATAAAACTGCAGCTTTTCATTGAAATTTTCCTACAAAAAGTTTCTCATGGATGCTCATCATCTTATTCATTCTTAGAACCCCATTATCATCAAGATATTGGTAAAGAAGCATATAAAGTCCTTTTAAATCCAAATCACCTAGAAATATCACTTTGACTAGTTCGTGTGTCAAAGTAAAATCACAGATTTCCTATTATTTATTGAAATTAAAAAATAGAACTTTTAATTGTAGACATATTACTTGATTTATTCTTAGAACTCCATTGTCATCAAACTATAGAGCAACTCTTGAAGGCCTTTTTTTTTCATGTCACTTATTTTTTAGCAATTTAGATGAGGGATGGTACATTGTTCCAATCAATGCCCTTGTTTCTCATGTCACTACATGATCCTTGGTGCTAAGTGAATCCCTCAACACTTCAGTCTTAGACTCTTAGGTGACACCTTGTGAACCCAAGGTGCAAGGTGGAACTAAAATTCACTATCTTGGCCCAAGATATTTGATCCCCTCCAATATCAGCATGTGGTCCCTAACGTCTGTCTTCAGTGTCATAAGAGAGAATGAGAGGGGCCTCCTCTATTGGCTGATGGTATTATGCTCCCCCAAGCCATGAGCCACTACTAAGTGGTGGCAAGCACAAGTCCATGTTGGATATGAAAGAGATGACGTGATGATTTGCTTGAGGCAATGAGAGCCTTTGGGAGCGAGCAGGCAAGTCTCGCCGACAAGAAAAGATGGATTGCAGACAAGCGCATGCCACATGTGTAGCGAGCATATCTAATGTCTAGTTGCCTTCTCGGAGCTAATGTACAATGGCTCTGATCCTCCAGCGGTATCACATAATATCCGCCTAGGTGCTCCAAAGCCTCAATTGGGAACAGGCACCTACATGTAACTTCTCAATCAAGATGTGTGAGCCGGATTCTCAACCATAGCCTCCAAGGCAATAATCGTATGAAACTCATAAAGGTAAGATAAAAAATAGAATTTTTGCCCTTTGTAGTCTCGAATGATGCTTCCTCCTCATACCCATCCAAGGTTCCCTTGGAATGCTCTATCAACATTGAGCTTCACAAATTGAGGCTAGAGCCATCAAACGATCCAATCAGTGATCTGTGTTTGCATATGCATGGCTTGGATTCCCCAGATTCTCAAGTCCTCGCAAATGGAAGCTGAGCATGTCACTATAGCAGCCACTAAAGGATGGGTCCTCCTCAGCCATGGCATAACAAGCTGCATGATCTCTTGAGCATGCATAGAGTGGCTTGCAAATCACAATGATTTTTGTCCCTTCTATATCTCTCATATCATGTATTCTATAGAAATAAAGAGGTCGAGACTACCCCTCAAGCTGTGTGATGAGTCAAAGACTTGCGTAAAGAATTAAGGATCCATGTGAGTTGATCTCCATCCGAGCCCAACTCAATTGTAGAAATATCCTCCATTAGATCTAACAAGAGTATGTGCCTTTCAAGGAGCAGACGAGTGTCCCCCATGAGAAGTTGAGCCCTGAAACACATCACCCTGCTTGCCTTGAAGAATCACTGTTAACTATTTATATGAGTCAAATAAAATTACAACTATTTTTTCAAATTAAAAAAATACATCGATATTTCATGGAAACACATCATCCTTTTCAGTTTTAGAGCTCCTTCGTCATCAAAGTATGAAGGCCTTTCTTGGTTTGTGTCAGCTGTTATAATCAATTTGACTGATTTATGAATCAAAGTAAAACTGCACATTTTCATGAAATTTCAAAAAAAGAAAAAGAAATTCTCATTGATGCACATCAACTAATTCATTATTAGAACTGGAGCATCATCAAACTATAATGCAATGCATGAGGGCATCTTTTGTTCCTGTCACCTTGAAAATCACTTCAACTCTTTCATCAGTCAAAGTAATTTATTGAAATTAAAAAATATATACAATTTTTCAGGAAAACCATGAAGAGTCACTTCGACTGATATTTGAATCAGAGTATGCAATTTTTCACTGACATTTAAAAATCAAAACAGTTTCTTTTGGACACACATCATCCTGCTCATTCCTAGAATTTCATCACCATCATCAACCAATATAGCCATTCAAGAAAAAACATCATATTTGTTCCTCCGAGTTAGAAAATCTAATTTGACTGTTTTATGAGTCAAAGTAACACCACAGTTATTTGTTGAAATTTATAAGAAAAAATACAACAGTTTCTCATGGAAACAAATCACCCTGTTCATCCTTTAAACTCAAAGGAAAGAATTTCCAGGGTACTTGATTTTCATCCGAGAGAAGCCAAAAAAACACATTAGAAAATGTCGCAACTTCACCCCTCAAACGAGTCAAGATCAGCAGTTTGCCTCAAATTCACCAAATCGGGGCTCCGATCAGGGCGTTTGTGAACAAGATCGTGAAAGAAATCCGCAAGAACAGTCTCATATCCTGGCATTTTCGCATACCCAGGGAAATAATTAATATCAATCACAAGATAACGATTACCCATCTTGGAGTCTCTGATCATATCAAAATTAAATAAATGAAGCCCCATAGCTTTCCTTAATCCACGCCCAATCTCAGTAATGAAGCTCATCGGCGGCATTTCAGCCTCCTCTAGATGAGCATTCTCGTAATATCTCTTCTCCTCCAAGTCCTCTGGAGCAGACAAATTAGAAATCTGAGAAAAAGAAACCGAACCATCGAGCAATTCCAACTTCTCTTCGCAAATATCCGGCAGAGATTTTCTCTTCACACATCTGACGAGGTCTCCAACGACGTAAATCTTGAAAATCACCCCTCCATGATTGACGAATTCTTGTAAAACCACCGGAGGTTTCTGCTTCAATAAACCCCGGCGGTTATACAAAAGAGCCATCTTATGCGACTTCGCGCTGCCGTCAGCCACCAACGGTTTGGCGATCATCGGAAATCGAATCGAATCGAGCGATCCGACTTCGATTAGGGCCGCCTGATCGTAAACCACGATCTGATTCGGCACTCCGAGGGATTCCCGCTCCTGCGAAATCTCCAGCTCGGAGACGCACCTGCAACATCGAGATTCGATTGTGGAGCCGGTCGATCGAATCGGGCGGGTCGACGATCGGGATGGAGGGGTTCTTCAGAGAATATTCTTCCAGCTGAGCTCGGAATCGTCTGCACGTGACTTTGTGGATGATGCAATCAAAGGGGCCTTGGTCGGAGAGGGCCAGATCGAGGTCGATTGGGACGAGATCAATGCCCGAGATCGAAGGACCGATCGACAAGCGATGGCTGGATGAAGCTCTGCCTTTTCTTGGGGAAGAGAGCGTAGCCGACGGTGTATCTTCTCGCCATGGAAGAAAAATCGAGAGCTAGAAGAGAATTCGATGCAGAATCATCCTCCTGCAGGGATAGAGAGAGAAAATCTCTCACGGGAAGACGGTGAAGAGAAGACCGCCATGATGAGGGTGATTACGTGGGGAGTTATCCGCCGTTGGATCTTCATCTCGTAATGGATTAAGTCTCCACGTGGCGTTTAGAGACGTGATGTGACATCGTGCGTATTCTCTCTCCCGCTCATGCAATATTGTTAATTTCTATAATTTCTACATTTCTATTCAATTAATCATTAATAACATATGTAAATTAAAATAAACAGTTTTCTAATTTAAGAATTTATTTCCAAGTTCTTGTAAACAAAACTATTTTTTGAAACATTAAAGGATTAGATCCACACTGAAAAAAAGTATTTCTATTGAATTTATTTGATATAAATTTATAAGTCAAAATGAGAAATTTTCTAATTTAAGAATTATTCTGAATTCATTTAAAGTTCATGTGATGGTGAAATTACTTTAGAATCAATTAAATGGAGTCATGTTGTTTTCAAGGCTTTCTCATCTCTAGATAGTATTTATGATTTTGGAAAGTCCTCTTATGATCGATATGATTTGTCACTAAGTCATAGATATGATGCCATATGATAAATAGGGTTTGCCTACCGTCATCCGGTACCGGTATCTCCCGATACCGTCATCATCTTACCGATATCCAGTACCTGATACTGTCATCCAGTTCTAGATGATGGTTATCGGATTACTGTGGAGTTCCGGTGCGGTAGTGGATGCTAACAGTATCGTTCCGATACCGGATGACAATACTGGATGACGGTTTCAGTATTGGATGACGGTGTCGATGCTGGATGATGGTGTCGGATGATGGAACCTACTTGTCTCCAAGGGAAGACACCGCTGCGCTCCACAAAGCCTTGAAAGGTACCCTGCAAAACGATGACCGGCGCATCGATAATATTTTAGGTCTTACTAATTTTCTCGCCTTGCCGCTTGACAGGACTCGGTTGCAATACCGGTAGAGTTATCGTCATCCTCGCTCACCGAGATGCGACGCAGCGCGCTTACATTCAACATGAATATAAATCTTTCTACGGAGAAGAACTTGAACACCGGTTGCGCTCCGAGCTGAGCAAAAACCTCGAGGTAATAATTCAATAGTTAGGGCAAACTATAGAGGAAGGAAAATGATGATAATTGTATCGTTCAAAAAGTGGTTATTCTATGGATGCAGGGGCCGCCTGATAGTGATGCCGTCGTTTGCCGTTAGGTTAAATTGGATGTCGGTATCGGTATTAGTTTCAATATCGACATCTTACGGTACGCCGTTAGCGGATGCCGGTTATCGGATATCGATATCGGAAACCGATACCGACATCCAATAACTGATACCAACATGTGGATGTCGGTATCGGGTACCGTTTAGTACCCTAACGGTACCCGATACCGTTATCGTAACAGATACCGGTATTCAATACCGGTATTTGAACAGTCAAACCCTAATGATAAATGATTATGATGATAAGGTTCACCATTTTTTTTATTCTTATGTTTGTTTATCATAAATTGCATCATCGAGTCCAATGTCTATCCTTACAATACTCCAAGTAGTCATATCCTTTATAGCTTTAATTATATAAATTATTTCCTTTATGTTGAATCAACTCACTATGATAAGATGCATGGGTGACATCTAACGAAGAGGGATGCCAAGGTGAGAAGAACTTCAAGGCTAAGAGTGCCCAGGCTTATAGATTTTATATAGCTTATAAGCTAATTACACTTCCATGTATCTTCTTTATATTCATTAAAATGAAAAATTTATTTATCGTTATTCTTATGTGATGTTTATAATGAAATTTATGAGCATATGGAATAACTAAGTGAATTATGATGAAAATATTATACAATGATCACTAGTCTTTAAACATATATTCTAAATACTTTTATTCGAGGGATATTCAAGAAGTATATCAAAATATTAAAAAATAATAGCATTGTCTAATCTTACTCCTATAATAAGTTTGACTAATTATTTGGCCATCAGTGTGAAGACAATAAGGATAAACAATGAGTACTCTTGGGAAAAAGCATTCACTAGTTTGATCTATAGTAATCCCTGAATAAAATTATACTTGATTGCCAATCATGTTGATTCATTTACAATTGTTTAAGTGGTCCCCAGACTTGAGATACCAAAGACATCTAGTAGATGGATAATTGTATTTTGATTTATGACTAACAAATTTCTAACAATGGGATCTCCAAAACATCGAAGGTGATTGTCTGGTGAAAATGGGATCGCTCAACTATGGTATTTGAGGAGATTTACTTTTTGGCCAAGATAGTAGGATGAGATGCGATGAAATATTTGGCCAAGATAGTAGAAATATCAAGAAATGTTATCAATGATTCCTCCTCGCATTAGTATTAACTTGAGTCAATGATAACATGTAATCTTAACACGCAAAAACATGATTATTAATGCAAATTAAGGCATAAAACATTCCATTTTTATGCATGTTATCATACTTTGAGTGTATTTCTATCATTTCATACAATTTTAAGTGATAATCTCAAAATGCACTATTTTAAAGATAATTATACATTTTTAAAAATAGACTTTAGATTATATTATTCCCATATAAATTTGAGATTATCATTAAGCTTTAATGTTAAATAATAAGAGAAAATATTTATATACACTCACTTATTTTTCTAAGTTTTGTTTTTCAAGTAGAAGTGAGTGTATTTTTGAAATGAAAATTAATTCTCTTGTTATTTAAATATTTTGACTTTTTACAATGATATATAATTGAATTTCTGATCCAATAAAAAAAATTTGGATTAATTTGGAGTTGTATTTTGAAACTTATGAATTTTCTAATTTTTAGGGATTTTTTCAGAATTTTTTAAAATTTTTAATGAATTTCTAAGGATTTTCTGGAATTAAAAATCAAATTTTCTAATCTAAAATTGATTTTTTGATTTATTATAAGTGTGCAGGTGACGTGGTGCAATCTGGAGCATCCTATCAATCGTGATCGACGACGTGGCATCACGTGGAGCGTCCGATCGAGCGTTAAATTTAAACCATCGACCATCACTTAAGTGAAGGGGGTACGCGACGCTTTCTGATTGGATGACGATTCGTATTTCAAAATGTTTAAATCTCAGCCATTTAATCAAGGATTTATAATGACTGCGATTTAATTCATCCGATGGACTTTTGTGGACACGTGGAGACATCGCAGACGTCCAAAGTAGATCGAACGGCAGGCGTTAGGCAACGATTCATCTTCACGCGATCACATGGCTTCATCTGAGCGCTTCATCTGCGATCCAATGGACATGACTTAACCATAACGATTCACCCTCATGCGTTTAATCTGGACCGTTGATCGAAGATTGACCCTCACGTCATCTGACGGTTACGCCCAAATTCACTATATATTGATATGTTCTTCGACATTTTGATGTATTCTTGGACGATTTTTCTCAATTGATCTATCTAAACACTTTCATCCTTCAATCTCTTTCTCTAATCGCTTCTAGACTCATTTCCGCGTCCACAAAGTGATTGAAAGTAAGATTTTGTCGATCGATTAAGGAGAATTCGTCTCTTGAACACGGACGATCGTTTTCGAAATCGCGGAATGAAAAGCCTTGAATCTGGAGATTAATGGGATCATTTCGATCGCTATCTCTAGTTAGATTACGTATTTTCCCTCTAATCTTTTGTCATGTATCATCAATTTGTAATTTAGGATTGTTAATTTAGTTTAATTTGTCTTTTAATATCAGATTTCTCTTAATCGCGTTCGAGAATTTCTCTCTAATTCATTCATCGATTTCTCCACGAATCTTGATCCAAATAGAGTGATTTTTTATTCTGTGGCTTCATCTTTGAGTTATATTTCCAAATCTATCATTTTCCCTAATTTCTCACCTCAATTCATCGTCCAATTGTATCAAATTCCAAAAGATCTCTCGAAAATCCCTTATTTCTCTGTGGATTTGACCCTTATTTACCATTATACCCCTCAATTCGTAATTAAATCATTAAATTGGTAAATTTGGTTTTATTGTTGACACGAATTGGTGTGCAATTAACGACCGCATCGATTCGTTCCGTCAGTCACTAATTAGGGTTTGGTAGTTAACCATACCCAAAGTCATACATGAGTATTATGCAGGCAATAGATTATATGTACACTTAGTTGATGATGACAAGGTTCCATGAAAATTCTTATACAATCTATATCTCTTAGAGCACATGTTGTAGCTTGGCACCCACTAATCTGGCAACTCAACCTATTGATAAAGTTAAATCGATTCTTGATTTGTTAACTTAGAAGTCACAATAGATAGTATTAAGATAACCCAATAATCCTTTTTGGATCTATAGAGTAATTAACTAGCAAGATAGAGGGTCACAAGAATAAGGTCTATAGATATTGATGGATATAGACATAATTCTAAGGGCTTTGGGAAAATTCCATCGACTCAATGTCTCGAAATAGGGAAAGAATGATGATAACTCAAGGTACCCATGCAAGCCTTTGAAAACTCTCCCATTTCTTCTCTTTCTCTCTTGGTAAAGAGCGCTTAAGAGGGGATCCAAATATCCAATGATCATGTGTATACCACCAAAGGCTAGACACTTGAACAACTTTGGAATCTACTTTAATAAACCCTAAAAACATGGATTTTATTCTATACTAGGTGATAGGATCATTTATTCTTGTCATCTTGGTATTTTGAATGTTCAATTCATTGTATAGCATTGTACTCAATTTTTTTATCAAAATTTTGAGAGCCCATCTAGCATCGAATCCTATCAAGTGTTCCTAAGTATTCTTGGCTCCTAGAAAATTGACACATTATGAAATCAACTAAATTGTCAAACTTAATAAAATAAAATATATAGATGCAAGTAAATAGAAATCAAGATAGTATAAGAGAATCTTCCTATTGATTTGACTTTGTCTCTTGACGTTGACTTTGACTTTATGACATTGACTTTGAGTTTGTGTTGATGACTTTGACTTTTAGTAGATGATTGTGATGTTGTAAAGTTTACTTTGACTTTGTGCTGATGACTTTGATGTAAGCAGAATATTTTGACTTTCAGTGTATCTACCCTTGAAATGGAGATAACAAGAACACTTGACATGGCAAGCCCTATGTTCCTTATTTACTAGGGATATTATTTGCCCTCCCCACCATTCATACATGTAATACCTAGTTAATATGGTTCGGGTTTTTACATACACCATTTATTTAACTAACAATACAACCAAGGCCTACAAAAGTTCATATACTATCTACTTAACTAACACCAACCCTATTCTTCAACACTCCCCCTATCTTGCAAATGTTGATGTCCTCATTTCCTCCACATCAAGCATACAAATTCTTGGAAGTTTGATTCCCTATAAGACTTGAAATTTTCATGTAAATCTTGTTAGTTTATGGCATTAAATCACTTCTCCCTTTATACGTAATTTTGAAATGAAATTGAGAAAGATAAATAAAAAATCCATTCTCCCCCTTAATCCCAATAATGAAGATTTATCATTTCAAGTTTATCAGAAAGAATTTTAAATTGAGATATTCTTAGACCTTTAGCAAGGATATCTGCTCATTGTTCCTCTATTTGAATGTACATATTACAAATTATATCTAAGTTTTTTTTCTTTTATGAAGCATCTGTCAATCTCTACATGTTTCTTTCTACCATGTTGTATCAAATCAAAGGCGCTAAATGTAGCTGATTTATTATCACATAGTGTTTTAATAGATGAAGTAAAAGATAAATTTAAATTTTCTAAGATTCATTTTGCTGGGAGTTGAGGCTTGACAAGCTCTCCAAATTTTTTTATCAAAGCATATGTCGCAACATAAGATCTTGAATCAAACATTCAACAAAGTTGAAGTACCCAGAGTAGATGATCCTATCATCTACTACAAATAAAATTCATACTTACAAGGATCATCTCAAAAGGAGTTCTTCAAGCCGTTCAAGTATTCGACCTCTTGTACAATTCAAAAAATTGCAAGACGATTGTATCTCCTCTAGAACACTCGTCACCATGAGAAGAGGAGAGGAGAGGAGAGAGTTTTCCACTAGGCTCGCATGGGCACCCTTGTTATGGTCGTTCTCCCCTTATTTATGAACTTTGGGAATGTGAACTTTTCTAAAAACCCTAATTTTTTTCTATATCCACCAATGCCCATTGACATTATGTCTGTGACCCTCTAAGTCCATAAATCTTGCTAGTTAATGACTCCATTGGCCTAATAACACTTATTAGTCTTCCTTATTAATTAACTATATCAACATATAGATTAATTGAATAAGGATCAATTTAACCCAATTGACAAGTTGAGATGCCAGCCTAGTGGGTGCCAAGCTACACCACATGCTTTGGGAGATATGGAGGATATTATAACTCCTTTAGGGAACCATGCTACTAACATGCAATTTATGCATAAAATTATGGGATTATTAATGCCAATATTGGCATAAAACATTCCATTCTTTTGCATGTTATCATACTTTGAGTGCATATCTATCATTTCATACATTTAAAAGTTATAATCTTAAAATGCATCATTTTAAGGATAATTATGCATAATTAAAAAATATATTTTAGAGTAGATTATTCTCATCTAGATTTGATATTATAATTAGGTTTTGATGTTAAATCATAAGAGAAAATACTTTTTATACAATCATTTATTTTTCTAAGTTTTATTTTCTAAGAGAAATGAGTGTATCTTTTAAATTAAAAATTTTTATCTTATTAATTATTAATTTTTTATAAAATTGATAGATAATTTAATTTTAGATCCAAAAAAATAAATTTGCATTTATTTGGAATTGTATTTTAAAAGTTATAAATTTTCTAATTTTTAGGATTTTTCTTGAATTTTACTGATTTTTTATTAATTTAATTAGACTTATTTTTATCGCGTGCTAACGTGGCAAGGGCAAAAACGCTTTGCGACATGGTGGCGTATGTACACGTCATGTGGCGCACGTTTATGTGTGTGTGGGAGTGTGTGTGCGTGTATGCACGCATGTGTGTGGGGGTATGTGCGCATATACATGCTTGTGTGTGAACTTGTGCGCGTATGCGCGCGTGTTTGAATGTGTGCGTGTAAGTGATTAGTGAGATTAAGCACCCATTTCAGGACTTTTTCTAACTCACTAATCCCTTATTGTTTATATATTCAATGATTCACTTGGATTTTTGTCATGTGGGACTCTTTGTGTTTATTTTTACATGCAGGTGACGTGGCAAAATCTGGAGCGCGAAGCAAATCGCGATTGTCAATCTTCAACTATTAAATTGTGATCGTCATTCTTCACTTAAGTGAGGGGTACGTGGTGCACTCTGATTGGGCGACGATTCATTTTTAAACAATTTGATGTCAGCCATTCATCTGAAGAGTTATAACGTGTGAGATTAAATGTGCCCGATGGACTTCAATTAACAAGAGGCAATATTTTAGGTGTCGATTGACGAGACGAAACCGCGAGGTCGTTGATTTCACACGGTCTCGTGTCAAAAATATTTCCGAATTTACCAATTTAAAGAATTAATAACAAATGGAGGGGTATAATGGTAAATAAGGGTCGAATCCACATGGGAATTAAGGTATTTTTGAGAGATCTTTTAGAAATTGATCAAATTGGATGATGAATTGAGGTGAGAAATTAGGGAAAATGATAGATTTAGAAAGATAACTCAAAGATGTATCCACGGAATTAAAAATCACTCGATTTGGATTAGTAATCGCATAGAAATCAAAGAGCGAAGTGAGATGAAATTTCTGAAAATAGGAAGATTGAAAACCAAAACTAAAGACTAAATTAAGCTAAATTACGATCCTAAATTACAAATTGATGATACATGACGATAGATTAGAGGGAAAATAAGTATTCTAACCCGAGGTAATGATCGAATCGATCCAATTAATCGCCGGATCGACGGCTATTCATTCCGCAAATTCGAACGTGAGCATCGGTGTTCAAGAGACAAATTCTCCTTGATTGATTGACGAAATCTCACTTTTAATCACTCCGTGGACGCGGAATCAAGTCTAGAAGAGATTAGAAGTGAGAGATTCAAAGATAGATGTGTATAGATAGGTCAATTGACCGAAATCCTCCGAGAATGTCTTACAAAATCGAAGAACGCCTCAATTTATAGGCGAATTAAGCGTAACCGTCCGATTGATACGTTTAATCCTCATCAACGGTCCGGATTAAATGCATCAAGACAAACTGTTATGAATATATCGTGGCCGTTAGATCGCGGATGGAGGGTCTGGATGATCCCGTTTATAAGCGTTATAAAAACGCATGAATTTGTGCCCCTTGGATCGCGATCGGGCGGTCGAGATGCGCTCCTCGCTGTTTAATCAGGACCATTATAATCCCCTTAATTAGCCACGTGCGTGTGATGTGATCTGGTGGTCCATGCGTCCATGCAATCGACGCGTGATGTTCCGCGCTCCGTTCGATCCAACGCACCGCGAGTGGCCACGTCACCTGCATAAAAAATAACTCCGTGGAACTTAGTCCCACACGGAGAAAATTAAAAGAAGGCATCGGGTTTATAAGGTGCGAGGGATTAGAGTGTTAATAAAATCTCTTCCGATAATCGGAAGACTATATCTATTATAATCAATATATATATGTAAATATAAATACTACCCACGTGTCACCTCCGCGCCACGCAGGCGCTCGCGTGGGCATGCGTGGCGCTGCCACGTGGCCCTCAGTGCCACCTCGCATCCACGTGGCCCGCTCGAATATTAACCCCCTTTTTGTCATTTTTTAAATCGTTTTTAATCTTAAAAAAATCGAAAATAATTTAGAAAAAATCAAAAAAAATCCCTAAAAATTGGAAAATTCATAACTTTCAAAATATAACTCCAAATCAATCTAAATTTCTTTCATTTGATCTGAAATTTAATTATCTATCATTCTAAAAAGTCAAGTTATTTAAATAACAAGAGATTTAATTCTTAATTCAAAAATACATTCATTTCTTTAAGATTTTAACTTTAGAAAATTAAATGAATGTTCATAAAAATGATTTCTCTTATTATTTAACTTTAAAAACCACTTATAATCTCAAGTTAAGATAGGTTATAAAAACATTTATCTTTAATTCATCATAATTAACCCTAAATTAAAGCATTTTGAGATTATAACTTAAAATTGTATGAAATGATAGAAATGCACTCAAAGTATGATAACATGCATAAAAATGGAATGTTTTATGCCTTAATTTGCATTAATAATCATGTTTTATCATGTTAAGATTGCATGTTATCATCGATTTACAATCGGACGAACAAGATTGTGTGATGCTTCTTCTTCACGCACCATTCTTCTTCTTCAGGTGGCAAAATTTGGGTGCTCCATCTTCGATCAAACGGACGTGACTTAATGGTAACGATTTGTATCCAAGCATTTCTCAACTAATAATCAAAGATGAAACGCCAAATCCAATGGCCACGCCCAATTTAGCCTATAAATACACATGTTCTTCGATAATGTAAAGCATTCTTAAATGTTTCCAGCTATCAAACTGTTTAGACATCTCAATCCTTGAATCTCTTGATTTCTTCCTTTTCTAAACTCATTTCCCCTTATCGGGAGTGTTTGAAATCAAGATTTTATCAAAAAACAAATAGGGAGAAATTGCCTCTTGAATGCTGACTTTCTTCTTCGAAATCACATAATGAAAAGCCTTTGATCTGACTATCAATTGGATCAATTCAAGCGCTACTTTAGGTTAGATTATGCACTTTCATTCTAATCTTTTCTTTAAAATCATTATCTTTCAATTTTGAATCGTAGATTAGGTTAATTTTACATTTAATTTTGGTTTTTGTCTCTCCTCGCGATCGATTTTCCACCTAATTTTTGCTCTTTGATTTATGAGAGAATCTTTATCCAAATCGAATGATTTTTTATTTTCTGGATTAATCTTTGATTTCTCTTTCTAAATCTAGTAATTTCCATAATTTCTCACCTGAATTCGTGAATTTTGAAGAACACTTAGAAAATACCTTAATTCTCCCTGGATTTGACCCTTATTCACCATTGTCATTATTTGATGTCATTTTCTTCGTTGATCTTCACTCAACAAGGAGAAACCCTATAAACTTGTCATTGCACTCAATGTTTCTTCTTCTCCCTAGTTATCATTTGTGTGAAAAACCCTATTGTGGAGCTCTGATATACAACTTCTTCCTCTCCATGAGCTTTCCATGGAAACCCTAAAATTTTGTTATCTTATGCCTTTTCCTCCATTGTTCTTCTCTCGATAAGGAAAACCCCAAAAAACTTATCATTTTACTTGATTTTTTTTCTTCTCCCTTGTTAAGATGTGTGTGAGAAAACCCTAATGTACACCTTTGATGTGCATAAAAACCCTAAAATTAAGTTATCTTATGCCTTTTCTTCTTTGTTCTTCCCTTGATAAGGAGAAACCCTAAAAACTACTCATTTTGCTTGATCTTTCTTCGTTTGTGTGTTATGAATTGTGTAAGAAACCCCTACTTTCTTACTCTAATCTACATTTTTTTCATCTCCATGAGTTGTTTTCATGAAAACCGTAAATTCAGTTATCTTATGGCTTTTTCTTTATCAGTCTTCCCTCGATAAGGAAAAACCCTAATAAAAAAATATCATTCTACTTGATCTTTCTTCTTCTTCATCGTCATGATCTATGTGAGGAAGCCCTAATTTCGTGCTCTAATTTAGGTTTTCTTGTTCTCCATGAGTTGTTCATAAAAGCCTTAAAATTTAGTTACATTATGCATTTTTTCTCCATTTGTCTTCCCTAGATAAGGAAAAACCCTAAAAAAGTTTTCATTTTACTTGATCTTTCTTCTTGTACATCCTTATGATCTACTCTAAAAAATGCTAATTTCTTGCTCTGATTTACGTTTTCTTTGTCTACATTAGTTGTGCATGCAAACTCTAAAATTCAGTTATATTATGCTTTGTTTCTTTGTCGATCTTCTCTCAATAAAGAAAAACCCTAAAGACATGTCATTTTACTTCATCTTTCTTCTTTCTCCTCATTATGGTCTGTGCTCTGATTAACATTTTCTTCATCTCCATGAGCTACACATGATAGCCCTCGAATTAAGTTATCTTCTGTTTTTTTTCTGCATCGTTTTACCCTTGATAAGGAAAACCCTAAAAACTAGTCATTTTACTTGATCTTTCTTCTTCTCCATTGTTATGATCTATGTGAGAAGCCCTGATTTCCTCATCCGGTTTATGTTTTCTTTCCCCCATGAGCTATGTCATGAAATCCATCAAATTCAAATTATCTTCTGCCTTTTTCTCCATTGTTCTTCTCTCCATAAGGAAAAACCCTAAAAGCTTGTCATTTTACTTAATCTTTCTTCTTTTCCTCATTATGATCTATGTGAAAAGGCCCATATTTCATGATCTAAAAAACCCATATCTTATGCCTATTTCTCCATTATTCTTCCCATGAAATTGAGAAACCCTAAAAACTCATCATTGTACTTGATCTTTATTCTTCTCCATCCATATAATTTGTGAGAGAAAACCCTAATTTTCTGTTCTGATTTATTATAACGAAAAACCCCTAAAAAAACTTATTATTTTACTTAATCTTTCTTCTTCACCATCACTATGATATGGGTGAGAATACCCTATGATCTAGCTTTGATATATATAGTTTCTTCCTCTTCATGAACTTTGCATAAAAACATTAAAATTAATTTATCTGATGCCATTTATCTCCATCACTCTTCTATCAACAAGGAGAAACCCTCAAAACTTTATCATTTTACTCGTAAATTATTGTATTGCTTTTTCTTTGTCATTCTTTTCTCGATAAACAAAAAACCTAAAAACAAGTCATTTGCTTCTTCTCCCTCATTATGGTCTATATGAAAAAAACCCATATTTCCTGCTCTGATTTACATTTTCTTCACCTCCAGAAGTTGTGCATGAAAAGCATATCATTAATTTATCTTATGCCTTTTCTCCCTCATACTTCCCATGATAAGGGGAAACCCTAAAAACTCGTCATTATACTTTATCTTAATCTTCTCCATCCTTATAATTTGTGAGAGAAAATCCTAATTTTATGTTCTGATTTACATTTTCTTCACCTCCATGAGATGTGCATGAATATCCTAAAATTCAGCTATCTTTTGCCTTGTTCTCGTGTCGTTATTCTATCCTTAAGGAAAATCCCTAAAAACATATCATTTTACTTTATCTTTCTTCTTCCTCCTTGTTGTGATCTATGTGAATAAAACACTAATTTTCTGCTCCGGTTTAAATTTTATTCATCTCCATGAAATGTGCATGAAAGTCCTAAAATTCAGTTATTTATGCCATTTTCTATGTTGTTCTTCTCTCGACAAGGAGAAACCTTAAAAACTTGTCATTTACTTTATCATTTTCTATTCCATTGCAATGATCTTTGTGAGAAAAATATAATTTCTTCCTTTGATTTATGTTTTCTTATCCTTCATGAAAAGCCTAAGATTCAGCTATCTCATCCTTTTTTTCTCTTTTGTTCTTCTTGCGTAAGAAAAAGCCCTGAAAACTTGTTATTTACTTGATCTTTATTCTTCTCTATCATTATGGTCTCTGTGTGAAAACCATAATTTCTTGCTCTGATTTAAGTTTTCTTTGTCTCCTTGAGCTATGCATAAAAACCATAAAATTCAAGTATCTTATGCCTTTTTTGCATCGTTCTTCTCTCAATAAAAGGAAAAAGCCTAAAAACTTGATATTTTACGTGATCTTTTTTCTTCTCCATCGTAATGATCTTAGTAAGAAAACCCTAATTGTGTGCTCTAATTTACATTTTCCTCCATGAGATGCATATGAAAACCCTAAAATTTAATTATCTTATGTCTTTTTCTCCATTGTTTTTCTCTCAATAAGGATAAGCGCTAAAAACTTGTCATTTGACTTTATCTTTCTTCTTCTCTATTGTTATGATCTGTGTGATAAAACCTTAATGTCCTGCTCTGATTTACAATTTCTTCATCTCCATGAGCTATGGATGAAAACCCTAAAGTCCTGTTTCTGTATGTGTTTTTGTCCATCATTATCCACTAGAAAAACCCTTTAAATTGAGTTGTCCTCTTGTTTTCTTATTAATATTGAGTTATCTGCATGAGCTTTCTTTAAATTTTTCCTACTTACATCTGAACAACAAACAATTATCTGCATGAGCTTATCTGCATGCATCTGAACAACATAAAAAATCAATGAAATCTCTCTCCTGCAAACATAAACCCTAAAAACCTAGCTGTCCTCCGGTTTTCTTCATGTCCACATTCTTCTCTCGTTATTTCACCCACTCATGAAAAAAACCCTAATAGTTTCTTATCTATTCAGCACCTTGAATTTCTCTTCTTCTTTGAGAAAATTTCTCAAGTCATTGCCTATGCATTCATTCGATAACCAAAAAACCCTGAAAGTCTGCTCTTTTCTCTTGCAGATCAGTCTACCCTAAAAAAACCCCTAAGAATTTGTAATCTCTTCAAGAATCTTTCTCAACATAGAACACATGTCTTGAAAAAAATTATTTGTCAAATACCATGCATCCAAGAGCAAAATCTTTCTAGTCTAGATACTAGAAAACCATCATTTTTTTTGTTAAAAGACCCTAATGCTTTCTTTTTTCTTCAAGAAAATTTCTCTACATAGACGGCATAATTTTCAAAAAAACATAATCATTCAAGGATTAAATTCTCATGTTAACATTGAAACAAAAAAAAAACTAAAAATCTTTTTTCCTTCTCTCCCAAATCTATGTACTCTTCTTCCTCTCAAGATTCTGAAACTTCTTACCACTATTCGAACCCATCTTTACCTTCCCACAAGAGAGAAGTGTCTTGGCCAAGGAGAGATCCTCTTGGAGGATAAAAAACCATATAGCTTTGACTTACATAATCAATGAATCTTTGGATATTTTGGTGTCCATATTCATTTCGCACCGTCTATACGTGAAATTCTTTTATAAGTTTCTCCCGTGATAATAATTCGTAAGTAAGAATTAGATAGTTGGAAAAGGAGGGATACATTCAACCGCTAGAATCCATCAAATGAATCATCTTTATAATACATCGCAGATTTTATTTCTTAATCCATTCATAGATCCTTATGTGATTATTTCTTAGCACCCAAAGAGCATCTAGTAGCATCTTTTGAGTTACTCCCAAATACTAAAATCTTGTAATTATTTGACAAATAATCGTGTCTTGGATGAAGATGTCGTCCCTATATTTACTATGCTATCTTTAGAAAGGGTTATCACATTTTAATATGGTATATTGGCATAACCTTAGTGCAAGAATAATGTAGAACATAAACTTGAATCCACAAGCCTTGCTCTACAAGAAGAGTGAGTGTTTGAATCAAAAAAATTAACCTCTTTAACCCTTGAATCCACAAGGGAGAGATTGTACTTGAATCTAAAAGTAATATAGCACTCTCAAACAAGGAAAACACTAAGGAGGAACAAATAAAGCTCTCAAAAAAGGAATAACTTCAATTGTGCACTCCAGGGTTATAATGTGAAGGTTTGTTCGAAGGACAAAACCCTGGAAAAAGATAGCACAAAGTCCTAGAAGTATAACTCTATTAACAAGTATGTGTTAGAGACAACTGAAAAAAGAGAAAGGAAACTTCTAAGCACTGGAAAACATAAACAAAGATATTCTACTGATTATGGGAACTATAGAATCTAATACAAAATATTTATTTGTCTTTAGGTGATACTATGCAAATATTGTCAGCTCTTAGAGATTCTCTCCTGGCCCATTAAGATCTAACTAGGCCTCATAAGTGGGCTTTGTGACTTCTTGGGCTACATCATTCATAATTGGGCTTTGTGGGCTCTTGGCCTACGTCATGTATGCATGTACACAGAAAAGGGACTAATTGATTTCTTGGTGGAACATTAATTTAACATCCATTTTTTTAAGTAAACCTTTTGTTTCATATTAGTCGTGGATTTTTAAAGACAAAAATCAATAATCCAAAATAAAATTAAAGATAAAAATTAAATTAAATTAAAAAGTTTAATATCAATAATCCAAAATTTAGCTTACACCTACTTCCACCACTTCATTATTTCTTCACATATCTAGTAGTCCATCAAGCTATTTTTAGAAAATATTAGGGCTCTCTCTCTCTCTTAAATAAGCAACTTTTGATTAAAGAAAGATCACCTTAAGACCATCAAGGGATATTTTCGCAATTGTAAGAGGAAAAAAAGTTGAAAGTATTATAAAATATAAGTATCTAGCAAAGAATAAGGTAAAAATAAATCCATCTTCCAAAAACTAAGGTAAAAATAAAATAAGGCCTGATCATGATCCATATCCGTTGATAGAAGAGAGGGAGAAAGAAGAGAGAAGTATTTAATAAAAAAAACAGATCTGATCAGCAATCAGATCAGTGATCAGAATGAAAGAATCAATTATAGCATCACCTGTATCAACTATGGCAGTCCGATGACGTGGCGTTTAGCTGGCAAATGAGGTAAGCCGTGCTGACTCCGCTTGACCATAATGGCTCAGGGTTTTTCTATTTCTCTCTTTAAAACAATATCCGCGAGAAGGATACTCCCTCTTCTCTCCTCTGGCAGCTCGCTTATGGGCGGCGCCATGGAAGAGAACGTTTCCAAGACTCGGAGATCGAACTTCCCGCTCTCCGCTAGACAATTGGCTGGCGCGGGGCTCACAGTCCTCGGATTCGGTCTCGCGCTTCTCGCCGTGTACTTTTCGTTGCCGGATTCCGATTACAGCTTCCTCAAGATGCCCCGATCTCTAGAAGATCTTCGACTTTTAAGGTAATAACCTTAAAATTCCGCTGTGCTGCAGTTTTTCCACTGTGCTGTAATAACCTCAAGATTCAGGTCATTGATATATTTTTATTCCACTGTGCTGCACTGTTTCCATAATTCCTACGAGGAGATTCGGTTCATTGAATTTTGAGATTCCTCTGGTGTATCTGCCTAAGTTTTGAGCCAGTCTTCCAAATGATTTATTTTCAACCTCTTGTGCTCCAATTTTTCCATAATCCTGAAACGGAAATGGTCCGAGGAAATTAAACTTGTAGATTCACCGAGTAAATATATTTGCTCTAATTTAGAGCCATATTTCGAAGTATTTTAATGGATTAAGCCTTGATGATTAACAAGAGATTCTATTGTTCCGCAGAAGGAATGTGCAGTGGCATATGAAGCTTAGAGGGAAACTCACATGACAGGGCCTAAAAATGATTATGTTAAAAATAAAAGCCAACATACTCAAAAATCAAATTAGAGCAGATACACTAGGTGAATCTCAAAATTCAATTGTCTCTGAAAACTTCGCACAAATCCTCTTTGAGAAAATTGAGTTTTGAGATTCGTCAAGCTTCTATAATTTGATTTGCAAGAGAAGCTGAAGCTTGCACGGCTTACTTTCTCTTCCACTAGAATACTTTCAAGTTCAGTAGGAACTTCATCGGGAATGATGTAGGTCTTTAGTTATTTGTAATATCCTAAGAATTTGCCTCTAAGTTTCATCTCTCTTTCCATAATCCTTCTCTTCTCTGTTTACCTTCTGTGGAAAATTAGAATTATTATTTTGTAATCACACCAAGGCTTTATCGATTAAGATTTCACAAATCTGGCTCTATAGGGCTGTCTCAATGCTATGTTCCCAACTCCTAGTAGTTTCATCACATTTTCTGGTCTAACACTATCCCCATATGGAAAATCTAATTAAAACTTAATTCCTCTTCAGCATGTGTCTTACATTCTGATGAAATCTATTTTAAATTAACAGGGATCACCTCGAGATCTATGCAAATGATTACACAATTCAGGTTCTGATTGGATACTTTGCGGTATACATATTCATGCAGACATTCATGATCCCCGGGACCATATTCATGTCACTTCTTGCCGGAGCTCTTTTTGGAATCCTCAAAGGTGTGGTCCTTGTTGTCTTGGCTGCCACTGCTGGTGCTTCTTCATGCTTTTTCCTGTCAAAGCTGATTGGAAGGCCTCTGGTTTTATCTCTCTGGCCTGACAAGCTCACTTTCTTCCAAGCGCAGGTGCATTTTCACTCCCTCTCATGTCTCATACACTCCCCTTCGTTTGAGGTAGAAAACATGAAAACTTAGTTTTCAATGGCAGCTTTTTTTTGCTGTTTTTTTCCCAAAGAGATGCGAAGGTCAAGGAAAGTTAATGTAGTGTATTATTACTCTAATCTAGTGTGACAGCTTGTAAGAGAGAAAGACTAGGAAAACCTTCATTGGAGGCCAGTTTAAGGGCCATTCTTGTCTTATCCCAATATATACTATGAGGGGAAAGACATTTTTTGAAATAGTGGAGTGAATGTTTGACATATTTTACCCATTTGTTTCTCTCTAGTTTTAGCAACAAGACAGACCTTTCCCCCTTTTATACGGCTTAAAGTTCCAAATGGGCTTTAGATCTTCTGCTTGAGATTAACTGATGGATCAATCAGTAGAACTCCAGTCTAGGCCTTATGATTTGATAATATTTCATATGAGTCATCGAATCTGAATATAATCATCACTATTTAGAAAGGATAGAGACGATAAAGAGAAGCTCATGCAGCCACCTTCACTATCTTAGCTTTTTCTGCCACTATAAAAAGAGAAGACAGTGATCTTAATGGTCATATTTATTGCATGTATCTTTGTCCACTGCCACCTTCTCTCCATGAATCATGAGGTTTTACTGAGCCCCTTATAGACCATGACAATGTGAGCCCTCAACACATATATTGATAAGTAATGTTGACGATCACAATCATCTACAAGGGTGGTGTAGCCCAGAATACAGCATGAGTGCCAATTTTAGATGAAGCTAAGACAACCTAAGGCCCATTTAAAGCTTACAAGGCTGCAAGAGAATCTCTAAGAGATGTCAATGTCTTCAAAGGATCACCTAAGAATACTAAATATTCTTGACAATTGAGAAAATTGGTATAATGATCTCTATAGATGATTTATAAGGCCTTGAAGCATTACTTTTTCTTTTGACAATTCTATCTCTGACACATGCATGTTGTCAGAGTTATATTGTCAAGACTTTTGTGTTGTCTTTTCAAGGATCATATTACTTAGACGGCCCTTTCACTTTTTCAAGTCTATTTTCAAGGCATCATATTAACCCTTGAGGACACAATTTAGAGTTATCTGTTTTTTAGAGCTTTGTTTTCTTTCCCGTAATTGTTCTTCTTGTTTGAAAGTGTTATATGCTTGTGGATTCAAGTACAACCCTTCTATCCCGTGGGGGGCGTCTCGGATGCTATATGTCACTATTCCCACATACTATATGTCACTATTTAGAGTTCCAGTGGGGGTCCGTAAACGGATGGAGGCCATAATGAGGAACTTCTTTTGGCATGGAGCAGAAACAGATGGGACTTGGGGACAAGCACTGGTCAAATGGAGTACGGTCTGCCGGCCCACGGCGGAGGGAGGCCTAGGGGTCAGGAATCTTAGACATACCAATACGGCATTGCTGATGAAGTGGGTATGCAGACTGATGCAAGCTCCATCAGACATGGCCACCCAGGTGCTGATGGACAACTACGGGAGAGTGTTGGATTGGGGCCAGCGATCCGAGCACCAGCGGGGTCAGTCAGCATTTTACAAGGGCCTAAGACCGGTGTTTTCTCAGGCCCAGACGATGTTTCACGCAAAGCTCGGAGATGGGGCGCACTTCATATTCTGGAGTGATGACTGGTCCGGTTTGGGACCTTTGAGGGATGTTTTTCCCCGGCTTTTTGGGCTATCCGTAGCACCAGAGGCTGCAGTGCAGCAAGCTTGGTGCAACGCGTGGTGCCCATCGCTCCCTGATGCCATGTCAGATCAGCGGCTTGAGGACCTACTAAGGATGCAAACGACGTTGGCTCATCTTTGGCCTGATGAAGCGGTGGGGGACGCATGGGAGTGGAGGGGATCCAGGTTTTCCTCCCTGAGGGGTCTATAAATTGTTATTAGATGCAGAGCCTACGGAGGACTTGGACGTGGTGAGGCGGTGCCGTTTGCTCTGGAGGCGTCAAATTCCGCTGAAGATCAAGATATTCGGATGGCTTCTCATCCGGGGCCGCCTGATGATGCGTTCCTTGCAGCAGAGATATGTGCCGGAAGCAGACGCCGGCTGCGTCATTTGCTCCACCATGTCTGAAGATTGCACTCACCTATTTTTTGAGTGCCCATTGGTTCAGCTCGTGTGGGCTGCTGCGGCTTTGGATGGACTCAACACCACGTTGGCGGATGTTTTTTGGCGATCGCTCTGTCAGGGCCCTCTCCGACGAGAGGCGGAGTGGAGGACCATTTTCGCCACCTTATGGACGATATGGATCCACCTGGAACGAGATCATCTTTAGGGGTCGTCTCCCCTCCATCGACGCGGTACAACATGATGCTAGGTGGATTGCACAATATTGGCATCTCAGTGTCAATAATCATGTTGTAATTGACCCACAATACCGGTCATTTCTTCAATGACAAAGGGGGGCCACTGTTTTCATGTGGCTCTCTATCTTCTTTAAAAAAACAACACCCTTTTAGTGGTAAGGGGGCTCAGGGTTGAAAAGGTTAGTTTTGTAAATCTAGTGTCTAACCCTTCTTATAGAGCAAGGCTTGTAAATTCAAGTCTGTGTTCTATATCGTTCTGGTGCTAAGGTTGCGTCAAGTGGTAAATAGAGCAAGATCTATGTTCTAGTATTATGTGTATGTTTATGTAAAAGAATTTTATCGTCTCCAATAAGATGAATTAGAAAGAATACAGTATCTTAAGGTACATGAATGGCCTAAGATAGGCTATTAAGAAAAGGTTATATGTTCAATCCTTTTTTTCTTTAGGTGATCTGGTATTAGCTGCCAAGGGTATTGAACAACTAATTGAAAGAGAAGAAACAATGAAATGGAGGTCACAAAACCTACAGGACACAAGTGTTAATGATGTAAGATACCTGGTTATAAGTGTAACTAAAAACTGTTGTTCAACTTTCTACAATCCAAAGGAAATTGCTTCAACTCCATCATTCAAGGTTTCTGTTGACCAGAGTGGATATGGTTCCAATATACCACCAAAGAGAAATGGCAGTTGATTTCGTAGATGTCATCAAAGATAAAAATCATGGTTCAATACAAGAAGAAGAGCCACAGTAGCATAGTGCCATTTGCACTAGGGTGCTCTATAAAGAACAATGTATATCTCTTTAGTATTGATAATCAAGTTGATGACAATATGGTTTATGTTAGTTTGGTTAAAAAGCTGGGATTGGAAATGAAACGCCACACAAAGCACTACCAAATTAATTGGATTCATTAGAATGAAAGCAAGCCCCAGGTAATTGAGAGATGTCTAGTTAAGTTTCCTATTGGTGGAAAATACCTTGGTAAAGTATTGTGTGATGTTATTAACATGATTGTATGCCACCTTCCATTTAGGAGGCCATGGAATTCTAATCATGATGGCTATTTTTGGGGTAAAACTAATCATTATACTTTCGTCCAAAGTATTCATAAATTTATTTTGAAATGGCCAATAGATAAATATCCCTTCGATAGAAGAATTTTGAAGTGTGATGTTAATCGATGGAAAACAAGATTGTTTGAGCTAGACTAGAAAGGAGGGTGGAATTGAATGTTGTCATGTCAACTGTAGTAATTATAGACCAGGCCTAAAAGCTCGTAACTGAAGTTCCAAGTATTGAAAAGATATTAAAGATACCAACTCTTGTGAGTAGTATCCAACATGAGATTGACCTTATCTTGGGTTCTAGTTTAACAAACCTTTCACAATTTAGTGCAAAGCATACACAAATTTTGTAAGATAAGCTGAATGACTTATTAGGTACGACACTCATAACACAGAAAACCAACCCTTGTGTGGTGGCAGTTTTATTGGTACTTAAGGAGTATCAAAGCTGGAAGATGTACATTGAAAATCAGATTATCAAAATCAAATGTAAGTCAAGATTTCCTATTTAATGTCTAGATTATATATTGGGTATGTTGTGCTAGTCATGTATGCATTTGAAGATCAATTTCATGGGGAATACCATCAAAATAGCATTCAGGAAGGAGTTATGTTTCACTCTATAAATACTCTATAAGGGAGTCCAAATGGACTTAGACAAGTGGATTTGCAAAGAAATGCATTTATAGACGTAAGTATAATGAGAAAATCTGAATCTACATTTGCAAAGTTACCCATATTCAATCTCGAGAATGATGAGAACTAGAGGAGGTTCAATCGGTTTCCAAAGATCAATATGATGATCAAGTACCATCATATTTACATGTCTCAAGGAAGGAAATAGAAAACTGATTTTCGACCCACTCTAAGATTGTATGAATTATTGGTCGTGCCTATGCAACATCCAAATCTGCGAAGCATTTTGCACTTAATGCTTGAGATAAGCAATTTGCATCAATTCAAATAAATATTTCTTAATGACAAGCCTTGTGGTGTTTGTTGATTATGTCATCAATTCACATGGTATAGTTGATGTAGCCCATAATGGAGATCAAGGCTTTAGTTTTTTTAAAGCTAAGAAAGTTTACTTCAGAGGCCCATTTCAAGGTTATTGGGCCATGGAGAATCTCTAAGAGCTTACAATGTTGTCAGAAGATTCCCTAGAGACACACAATACTTTTTGTTAGATCTACAGTGCCAAAATCTGTAAAATATCTTTACTATGTTCTAGAAATTTAACTTTTTCTCTAGTCAATTATGTCTCTGACACGAGCATGCTGTCAAAGTTATATTTTTAATACTTTTGTGTTGTCTTTTTGTGGGTCAAATCACTTGGACAACCCTCCACTTTTTTAAGCCTATATAAGGCCCGCCATTGTAACCCTTAAGGACACCGTTTGAAATTATTTCTTTTTGATAGCTTTGCTTTCTCTCCTTTTAGTTTTCTCCTGTTTTGAGAGTGCTCTTGTGCTTATGGATTCAAGTATAACCCCTTCAGGATTCAAGGGTAGAAGAGGTTAGTTTTGTCGACTCAAAACCTAACCCTTCTTTTAGATCAAGGCTTGTGAATGCAAGTCCTTGTTCTACATTATTTATGCGCTAAGGCTGCATCAATTATTGGTTGTGCCTATGCAACATCCAAATCTATGAAGCATTTTGCACTTAATGCTTGAGATAAGCAATTCTGTATCAATTCAAGTAAGTATTTCCTAATGAAAATCCTTGTAGTGTTTGTTGATTATGTCATCTATTCACATGGTATAATAGTTCACATGAAGTAGGTCCAGTTCATTAAAGATGGGGAAATAATCACTGCTATCAATCAAGAGAGACTTACTATTCTAACCTACAACACGTTGGCATCTTGAAGAGACTTGGTAATAAAAGCCTTTTTAATGCATCCAATGTTAGTCTTCTTGGTCATGGCCTTAGAGCAAATCTAGTTAACTCGAGGATGAGTTCATTTGAAGAAGGGGCCTAAAATGAAGCCCAAGTGCGTAATTTAGATGAAGTAGAGATAGCCCATTTTATAGGCCGATTTAAAGCTTACAGGGCTTCAAGAGAATCTTTAAAAGTTAACAATGTTTGTAGAGGATCACCTAGGCACACCAAATATTCTTGACAATTGAGAAAATCTATATAATATCTTTGTGGAGGCCTGACAAGGCCTAGAAGCATTACTATTTATTTTGTTAATTTTATCTCTAACATATGCATGATGTCAAAGTTGTAGTTTCAAGATTTTGAGTTGTCTTTTTAAGGGTCACATTACTTGGATGATCATTCACTCTTTGAGGCCTATATAAGGCTCCTATTGTACCCTTGAGGACACAATTTCAAGTTATCCATTTTTTGAGAGTTTTACTTTCTTTTCCTTGAGTGTTCTCCTTGTTTGAGAGTGTTTTGTGTTTGTGAATTTAAGTACACCCCCCTTGTGAATTTAAGGGTTAAAGAGGTTAGTTTTATAAAGTTTATAGTCTAACTCTTCTTGTAGAGCAAGGCTTGTAGATTCAAGTCAGTGTTCTACATTGTTCTTATGCTAAGGCTGTGTCAAGGGGCTTAGTGATTAAACTATTAATAAATATTATCAAATCGTAGCGTTCATACGTGATCCCCAAAGCCTTCAACCCCATTTATTGTAACCTCTCCATCTATTGAAGTCCTCTCGTCTCTTTCTTATTATTTCAGAACAATCATAAGATATGATTAAAGGTTGTATACCGATTTGTATATTTTTTGAATCAGATTGCAAGCCGAAGAGGAAATCTTTTGAATTATATGTTGTTCCTCCGAGTCACTCCCACGCTCCCCAACACCTTCATCAACATGGCTTCACCGATCGTTGATGTTCCATATCATACCTTTTTCCTTGCCACCTTAATTGGGCTCATCCCCGCTGCCTATGTCACCGTTCGGGTATGATTAATGTGAAAAAATATCCCATTTTGAGTGATTTTGAGTTGTTCATGCATTTTTTATTGACCAAAAACCTAACCCAACTTCTCCTCACCCCCCCCCCCCAAAACAAAAATTTTGTCTATCTTGCAGGCAGGAATTGCTCTAGGAGATCTCAATTCGGTGAATGATCTTTATGATTTGCAATCGATAGCCATTCTATTTCTGATTGGTGTTGTTTCAATTGCTCCCACCTTATTGAGAAAGAGCAGGTGAGATTAAATCATCACTATCTATTGCTATTGCTTGAAAATAGCCTAATTTGCCTTGTCGAGAAGGGTTGGATGAGACCATACTGATGTTTGATCATCCTCGAAGAAGATTATCTCTCATATCTTTTTTTTTCTGTTTATATACTATCTATGGGATAGCGTTGATCATCCTCGTATTATTTAAACTCCCCTAAAAGGGAGAAATGAGAGAAAGGAGGAAATTTGATTGTACAAAGTTCAAATTATTTTGAATCTACTTAGCAAATTATTATACCAATTGTAGTGCAAAGCGACACTACAGTGAATAAATTTTTTCCTTTGTGAGGTTTTTTTTATGAAAATGGAAAGGAAGATCACCCAAGATCAGTGACCAACCTGATTCAATCACTTTAAAGGTAATAGAGATGAAGATTAGTTGAAAGCGGGCCACTCCACTGGTCTAGGGTTGTATTGCTTATTTGCTTTGAAATTGTTCAGCCAAAAAATTAGTCACAATTTTTATCGATTCGATGTCACAATTTAACTCTTTTCTTTTATCAAGAAAATTATGGTAAATTTACCCAAAATGGAGTAGGATATGGTTGACTAATAGCTTTCATTATGCCTCTTGTTTTCCCCTCAAAAAACATAAATCGGGTGCAGAAAAGGTTTTGTCTCCTTTAAATAGCAGTTAAAGCTAGGCATTGATCATTAAAGACTAATGAATAGGTGTGGTATATGATAACACGTAATTTATGCATGCAATTATATAATTATTAATACAAATTAATGCATAAAATATTTTATTTTGATGCATGTTGTCTTACTTTGAGTGCATTTTCTATCATTTCATGCAATTTTAAGTTATAATATCAAAATACACTATTTTAGGAACAATTATGTATAATTAAGAATATGTTTTAGAATAGCTTATTCCCATCTAAATATAAGATTATAATGAGGTTTTAATGTTAAATAATAAGAGAAAATGTTTATATATACTCATTTATTTTTCTAGGATTTGTTTTTCAAGAAGAGATAAGTGTATTTTTGAAATATTAATTTATTCTCTTCTTATTTAAATATTTTAATTTTTATAATGATACATAATTGACTTTGTGATCAAATGAAACAAAATTCATTTAATTTGGAGTCGTATTTAAAAAGCAATGAACTTTTCTCATTTTTAGGGATTTTTCTGGATTTTTTCTAAATTTTTTTGAATCTTTTAATCAATTTTTCATGATTTTTTAGAATTAAAAATCAAATTTTCTAATTAAAAATTAATTTTTTGAATTTTTATAAGTGCACAGGTGACATGGCGCAATCGACAGCGTTTGATCAACCGCAATTGAGGATCAAACACAAGAGATGATGTGCCACCACGTGGCAGCACGTGGAGCGTCCGATCGCGTGATTAAATTACGATCATCGATCGTTACTTAAAGGCGAGAGGTACGTGACGCATTATACTCATCGGCGAATCATTTTAAAAATGATATAATCTCAACCGTTTATCAAGAGAGTTATAATGGATGAGATTAAAACCGACAAAAACGCATCCGGAGTGTTAGATCAAGATCGGACGAATAGTGTTTCAAGCGTTACTTCTAAAGCGTGCGACGTGGCTTCATCTCGGCGGCCCATCTCCAATTCCAACGGCCACGGCTTAACCGTAAACGATTTGCATTGATGTGTTTCATCAGAGCCATTGATCGAAGATGAAGCGTTTCATCGGACGGTTACGCCCAAATTAGTTATAAATTGATATGTTCTTCGACATTATAATGCATTCTTCGATGATTTCGAGCAATTAAACTGTCTAGACACCACCATCCTTGAATCTCTTGCTTCCAATCGCGTCTAGTCTCATTTCTGTGTCAATGGAGTGGTTAGAAGTGAGATTTTATAGATCGAATAGGGAGAATTTGTCTCTTGAACACCGATGATCGTCTTCGAAATCGCGGAATGAAAAGCCTTAAATCCAACAATTAATTGGATCATTTTGATTTCTATCTCGGGTTAGATTATGTATTTTCCTCCTAATCTTTCATCATGTATGATTAATTTGTAATTTAGGATCGTAGATTTAGTTAATTTAGTTTTTAATTTCAGATTTCTCATAATTCGCGTTCAAAAATTTCTCTCTAATTCACTCATCGATTTATGTGTGAATCTTGATCCAAATTGAGTGGTTTTTTTATTCCGTGGATTCGTCTTTAAGTTCTCTTTCCAAATCTATCAATTTCTCTAATTTCTCACCTCAATTCATCGTCCGATTTGATCAAATTTTAAAAGATCTCTGTAGATTTGACTCTTATTTACTACTATACTACTTAATTCGTATTAATTTCATAAAATTGGTGAGTTTTGTATTATTTTTTACACGAATTTGTGTGCAATTAATGACCGTATTGATTCGATCCTTTAGTAAACAAGAATAAAGATCTAATAACCAAAACACTCATGCATAATTTTACATTCTCTCAATGTAAAGTATAGAAAATTTCAATATATGCTAAGTGTAGAACCCTAACCTAGGGTTAGGGTGAGAGCAGGCTGAAGATGAGAGGAACAATTATATAATGACTTATCACTTTGATACATCTAGGAGGGGTATATATACCCTAGCAGAGAGATAGAGGGATATAACCCATTAGCCCATATAGAGGTAGACCTCACTGACAGCCCCTCGCAAGCAAAGTATGGATGTCATCCATGCCGAGCTTGGACACAACACTTTGAAGAAGGGACTTGGATAGTCCCTTGGTGAGAACATCGGTGGCCTGATCAGCAGAAGATACAAACTCGAGGTCAAATATGCCCTCGTGCATCCGTTCCTTGAAGAACATGGAGTCTCGCTCCATGTGCTTGATATTGCCTTGCAGGCCAAGATTCTTGGCAAGGGCAATCGCTGACTTGTTGTCGTAGAAGAAGTAGATAGGATCAGCATACTTATCGCGAAGATCACTGAGAATCTCATAGATCCACTGGCCTTCAGAGGCCCCATCGGCGAGTGTCTGGTACTCGGGTTCGGTACTGGAGCGGGACACTTTGTCATGCTTGCTGCTCTTCCAACTAACAAGGTTGTCGACGATGAACGTGCAATAATCGGTCGTGGAGCGAAAATCCACTATCGATCCCCCAAAATCAGTGTCAGTGTACACCTTCACTATCCAGACCATGCTGCTAGGGAAGAGCAAACGTTTCCCAGGACAACCTTTCAAGTACGCAAGTACTCGATTGACTGCCTTACGATGAATCTTGCACGGTGCATGCATGAACTAACTGAGGAGATTAACTGCGAAGCTGATATTTGGCCGAGTGTGGGTCAAATAGAGCAGTTTGCCCACCAGCTGTTGATACTGGTAGTGGTTCATTGGAGGCGAGTTCCCCCCCCCCCCTTCACCCAATTTGATGTCGAGATCAATGGGAGTACTAACCGGTGCACACTCTATCATCCCTTCTAGCGTCAGCAAGTCAACTGTATACTTCTGCTGTGAGACAAATATACCGTGAGTGGAGTATGCAACCTCAAGTCTAAGAAAATATCGGAGAGGACCCAAGGCCTTGATCTCGAACTCCTTGACCAGGGAATCACCAAGGCGACACGCTTTGACAACGTCAGAGCACGTGATAAGGATGTTGTCCACGTACACCGCAAGGATGGAGACGCTTAACCGAATAATAATGTAGCATCTACGTTTCTCTAATTGTACCCTTCAGCCTTCGTAACAGAGGAGAAGTGGCCGAAACACATCCGCGGTGACTGTTTTAGTCCGTAGAGGGACTTCCGCAATTGGCGGACGGCGCCAGGGGGCCGAGGGTGAACCCCGAAGGCTGCTGCATGTACACTTCTTCTGCCAGATCGCCATGGAGAAAGACATTCTTCACATCGAACTGTCGAATGATCCATGAGGAGTGCCCCACAAGTGCTTGGAGAAGACAGATCGTCGTCATCTTCGCTACGGAGAAAAATGTCTCAAAGTAGTCAATGCCATAGGACTAGGTGAACCCCCGAGCCAGGAGTCAAGACTTGTCGCGTTTGAGAGTACCGTCTGCATGATGCTTTTTGACATGGACCCATTCGCAGCCCACTCCCTTCTTGGCCTGGAGGGAGGGGGACGATGTCCCAGATGTGATTTTGGAGCAGGGATTGCATCTCCTCGTCCATCGCCGCCTGTCAATGAGGAGAAACAATAGCATCAGTTAGGCGACGTGGAATCGGATCCGACTCAATGCGAGTAAGAAATAGCCGGTAGGTAGTACTCAGCTGGGCAAAAGATAGATAATGAGACAACGGATAGAGGGGTGTGCGGGTGCATTGATGGACCCCCTTCCGAAGAGCAATGGGACATCCCAAATGGTCATCGTCGTCGGCAGATGGCAATAACTGACTAAGAGGAGAGGGGGACAGCACAGTAGGAGACGGCAACATCACATCAGAAGACGGTAAAGCTGTCCCACAGGGAGAAGGAGGCATGGGAGGAGCAGACGCACAGGGAGAGGAGGTCATAGGAGGAGAGAGGAAATCAGGAGAAAAGGGAGGCGCAGAAGATTCAGCCAGAGACGACTCAGGAGGACATGGAATGCCAAGTGAGGACGGAGCAGGAGGAGATGACGAGGGGACTGGAATTGTGAGTTCCAAAGAAGATGAGGACTCCAAGGGGGAAGCTAGAAGAGCCGCATCTAACGGGAAGCGAGATGAGGAAGAGGAAGTGCCAAAGAAGGATTCATGCTCGGCGAAGGTGACGTTCGCCGAGATGAAAAACCGCCGCGAGGACGGGTGGTAGCACCGATGCCCTTTCGGAGAGATGAGTAGCCAACGAACACACACCAAAGTGTGCGAATGTCGAGCTTCGTCAATGCTGGTGATGTGTTGTGAACATATGCTGAGCAACCAAAGACTCGAGGAAGAAGGCCAGTCCACAAGCAAACATCTAGAAACGTTGCATTCATCCGATCAAGGGGACTACTTAACTGAAGACGCTAGGATGGGAGGCAATTGACTAGATGAGTGCTGGTCAATATTGCCTCTCCCTAGTAACTCCACGGAACTTGATAATTCAGCAACAAGGTACAAGTTGTGGAGGTCACATAGCCTATACAATGCTCAGCCATGCCGTTCTGTTAAGATGTGATAACACAGGAGGACTCATGCAAGATGGCCCCGTTCGACAAAGAAAGAATTAAGGTCGGTGTTGAAGAAATCCCTTACATTATCCGATCGGAGTCGCTGAATCCCCCGGCCGAACTGGGTCTGAACCATGGCCCAAAAATGACGAACGGTTTGGGCAACCTCAGACTTGGCTGTCAAGAAATATGTCCACGTATAGCGAGTGGCTTCATCAACAAACAGTGGAGAGCACGACGATGAATGTCATCGTACTCCCTATTGAGTCCACTTAGGAACCCTAGAAGATGAGTAAGCAGGGTGTTCTGATAAGAGAGGCACTTTGGATCGTCCGTCGGTAGGTAATAATCCACTTTGTCCCAGAGTGACTGATGTGAAAGCGCATACTCCGAGATCGTAAGTGTCCCCTGATGCAGTGCATTGGCCCGACCGATGAGACCGAAAAATTGCCAGTTATCGCCTTCCCGGCCACAGAATGTGCGAGCTTGGTCCCAAAATCCTTTGACAGTTTTTTGGTGATGGGAAGTGATCATAAAATTCTTGAGTGAGAGTGTGAGTGACAAACCATCCAAGGACGAATTGTTCTTCTGTTTCCCACGCAGCGTAGTGAGTATGTGTCAAAGGTAAGGGTTCTTCAGTGCAATGCTTGAAGAGCTAGCGAGGTCGCATTGCCGTCTCCACGAACCTTTGCCACTTCAAGTAATTTGGTCCATGAAGACAAGTGGGATCCGGAATGAGCGGAAGAGGATGAGTCACCTTATGAGAGAGGGGTTTCTCCAAAAATTCGGCATCTGTAAAGCCACTCGTCGGGACAGCTATAGAGATGACACCAGTATTCGACTGTTCATCGGCCATGCTGGGAGGAGACGGAGCAGACGGCTTGGTATTTGACTGTTGGTAGGGAGAAGGCTGTCCCCGCGCAGAAAGCAGTCACAGAGAACCCCAAACAGGACGAGCTATTCAAGGGAGAAAATCTTCTCTGGATGCTCAGCTTGAAGACTCAGTAAGAGTCTCGAAGCAAGGCAAGGAGACTCTGGCGAGACAGAAAGCAGTCGCAGAGTACCTTGTTGGCAGGGAGGAGACGGAGCAGACGGTTTGGTATTCAATTGTTGGTATGGAGAAGGCTATCCCCGCGCAGAAAGTAGTCGCAGCTTGAAGACACATGAAAATGCTCAGCTTGAAGATGCAGGATGAGCCTGGAAAGTTACGGAAGTTGCGGAAGTTGGCGGTCAGCGAGGAATCCTGTAGTCGCAATCCGACTTCTCCGCGTACTTTTCGATTTGATCAGTACGAAGTCGCAAACGAGGAGTTCTGGACGGAAGACGTCGATCGAAGAGAGGAAGAAAGAGGAATTTCTACATATTGCAGAAGTTGGTGGGGGAATCCTGCAGATTAAAGTAGGAGAAGATTGCGGAAGTTGGCGAAGATGGTGAGAAGGCAACTGTCCACGCGGGAGGAAGCTGGCCGCGAGGACACACACCGAGATGAGGAAGAGGAAGGCAACTGTCCGAGATGAGGAAGAGGAAGTTGGCCTGCTGGAGGACTCTAGACACACACCGGACAAGAGAGGAGAGGCCGAAGCATGATGTAGTCAAGGTGACATCAAGGCCTAACCTTGGATCAGAGCAAGAGCTCTGATACCATGTAGAACCCTAACCTAGGGTTAGGCTGAGAGCAAGCCGAAGATGAGAGGAAGAATTATATAATGAATTATCACATTGATACATCTAGGAGGGGTATATATACCCTAGGAGAGAGATAGAGGGATAAGTGGGCTAATTGGTGAGTTTGGTATTATTTTTTACACGAATTGATGTGCAATTAATGACCACATCGATTTGATCTGTTAGTATACAAGAATAAAGATCTAATAACCAAAACACTTATACATAATTATACATGCTATCAATGTAAAGTTAAGAAAATTTCAATATATGCTAAGAATACCCTGACTTTGCTTATGACCTAGAAACTAATCGTTCTCTACTTAATCTGTAGAAAACTAAAGTGCCCCTAAGATAAGTGTAACACCTATAAAGGGATTTCTTATCACCACATTCTCTTGCATGACTTTTGCATTCAAATAAGTTTCAATGCACAAGTGACCCTGGGACTTATCTATGATCTGCCCAGGCCACTGTCCCATGTTCTCCACTATCTCACATTCTCTTGCTTCCTTTTCCCTTAGCTAGGATTATTCTATTCCACATGGCTAATCTACAAATTTCTCAACAAACCAGGAAGCCCTTCTACCTTCCCAAATGGCTACCGTCATACCAATTGCCACATGCAATCTCACGGGCACCTCCATCATGCCACCCTCATGCATTCAACACAACCATGGAAAACAGTAGATTTATCGATGCTCATTCAAGTGACTGATGCAGAAAAAATCCTGCCTCTTCAAAGAAAGGTAGAACAAACCCCAATACCTAATACCTATTACAGAGAAATTTAGTCAACAATTATCACTGACCTCAAGATCTAGATTTCTTTCTGGGACGAGCAAAATCAGGGGTAGAGGCCATCCCTGAGCTCTCCTGCTTCCGCTTCTTCCCTTGCTCTCTCAGATTTTTTGCTTTCCTTGCTGCTACAGCTGGCCTCTTCATGTTCTTCATCTTCTTTGGATTCCCATTCCAGTCTGCAGACAATCCTGTTGGCGCAGATCTTACTGACCGGGCGGCACTCTGGCTACCTTTATTCTTAGTTAACCCATGCTTGCTGGGTTTATTAGCTCTCAAACCTTGGTACTGGAGAGATCCAGACTTGCTTGGTTTTCCATTACTGCTTGACGGCGTTGCCTCAGATCCAATTGAGGTTGCCATTTTCTTTCTTGGAAATTTTTCCCCTTTCCTTCCTCCCGCTGGATCACTCAATTTCCTCTTCTGAGGGGTCCTCAATGGCGTATTGGGGGGAGCAGACTCTGATCTTGCATGGCAAATCCGTAGGGTTCGATCCCGCAGAGTGAAACTTTTCCTCCTGATCGCCGCATTTGCCGCTTCCTACAAAAAAGACACCATATAAATGGATGAGTAAACAGGCGAAAACATCATTCTGTCCACACTTCACCCTAAAGAATTTTTTTTTAAAGCTCATAATAAAGAAATGATTGAGCTATCATCAATCTGAAAAAATAAAAAAACACTGTAGTCAATTGCACCTAAGAGATAATCAAGCTGTAATTTGCATCTGATGTAACCAAGGAAAATAAAACATGAAGAACAGTGCAAACCCTAGATTTCAGCAAGATGTACGCAATGCCCTTCCCCAAACTTGTACTGGGATCTCTCACAACCCTAACAGCTTCCACATCTCTACCAAATTCACCATCTTCACAGAACAGCTGGTAAACCTCTTCATCCTGTAATTCAAAACAGAATTTGAAAAATCTAGACAGATATTTCAAAGTCATAGGCTCCTATGATTCCTAGAAAAATAATTACCTTCACATCAAAAGGCAGATTACCCACAAAAATAGTTCTTTTGGTGTTGTAGAGAGGAGACTCCGTCTTGATCTTCTTTCGCGGTGGGCATGCCATGTCAACGCGGATATGATTTGCCCCTAGCTGCAACAAACCAGGGTTCATGCGTTAGAGGTCAGGGTCCTTGGTCAATAAATTTTCTTAGGGTATTTTGGTAATCACGTACAAGGTTTGCTCATAAACCAAACCTTCGGGAATCCCAAAAATATATGCATGAAATGTGCCATGTGTGGCACTTCACGTAACACAACAGGCATTGACACTATCATCTTCTCTATCTCCTTTATTTTGGGAAAAGATCATCTCTTCTCTCTCTTATCTCTGGCATTTGGATGGTGGGAATTGCCCTCTCTTCAGCTTCCTTTCTCTTTCATCGCCCTCTCTTTTCTCTCACCACTGGGATGGTGGCGATTGCTGCAGCCTCAATTCTCTCTCCTCTACTCATTTAATTGATTTCCCTCTCTTTTTTCTCTCAAATGTAAAACTGGATTTTTTTTTAGAAAGTCCAGTCCCAGATCACCAGCTGAGAATCGCTGAATCACTTTTTAATCATGGGAGACTGGTGCATCCCTAGAACAGCCTATATCACTTCATTTCTAACGCTAGACAGTTTGACATCTCATCACTAGACAACAACCCTTCATTTCTAACCCTAGCAGTTGGGCAATTTCCTCTTGAATAGAGCAGAACACAACATTTCTAAGCCTAGCAGCTGGGGAATCGTCTCTTGAATAGACCAGAGCACTTCATTTCTAACCCTATGCAGTTTATCATCTTTTGAATAGACTAAAACCTTCATTTCTAACCCTTAGCAGTCAGGGCATCTTCACTGGAACAGACCAGAGCACTTCATTTCAAACCCTAAGCAGTTTGGCATCTTTTGAATAGACTAAAACCTTCATTCCTAACCCATCGGCAATTTTGTTCCATGTGAATATACTAGAAGCTAGTTCATTTCTAACTCTAGACAGTAGGGGCATCTTTCTCTTGAATAAACCAGACCATTTTATTTCTAACCCTATGCAGTTTGACATCTCACAAGTATACTATAACCTTTCATTTCTAACCCTAGGCAGTAGAGATATCTCTTGAATAGACTAGAGCACTTCAATTCTAACCCTAGGCAGTTGGGGCCCCTCATCCCTGCCTCTCCATTAAATACCTTGCCCATGTTTCGTGACAATGAAGCCTGTGCTGCCGCCTCATCCTTGAAAACAACGTATGCATTCATACTGCACAAGAAACACTAAAATGAGTTCCATTCTCTTTCTTTTTTTCATAGTAGTTCTACCCTCTTTACATTAGATAATATTTCCCCCAAAGGTAAAATATCTCATTGATTTGAGAGAAAAAGTCCAAAACATTCAATCAATTACCTGTCCACAGCTTCATTAACTTGTCCCTTGATGACAGCTCCCTTCCTCGGAACCTTGGTCTGGAGAAAATCAAATAACAATAAAAACTCAAATTTAGAGAACATTTTGAGCACAAATAAATTGTTCAAATCCACAAAAATGAGGCTGAGGTTTGAAACACAAAAAAAATGTGAAAATCAGAAAAGGTCTGAAGCTCACAAATGTTCACAGATGCGTAGAGATCAGAAAAATTATTAAAAAAAAATTTAAGAAACCCATAAAACCATACCTTGGTCTGGAGCACAACAAATTATAAAAAATAAAATAAAAACAGAACCTAAATCTGAAGCACAAAAAATCAACAAAAACCAATAAAAATCAGACCTTGGTCTGAAGCTCAGAAAGTTGCGGCAAACCAATAAAAATCAAACATTGGAACGAAGCAAAAAAAAATATTAAACCCCATAAAGTCAGACCTTGGTCAGATCCACAAAAAAATTATTACAAACCCATAAAATTCAGACCCTGGTCTGAAGCACAAAAAAGAGTAAAAACCCGTAAAAATTATACTTTTTGGAGAGAAGAACATACATCTAGGAGAGGAACAGACCGCAACCTAATCGATTCAATCTCCCCAAAAGCACCAAATTCCTTCATAAGAGTTTTCCGCTTGGTCATCAAAGGGAGATTACCCACAAAGATGGTCCTCAAAAGCTTGCTCTCATCATCAAAATAATCCCCAACCTTCATTTCCAGCTCTTCATCCATCCCTTTTCTCTTTTGCCCAACTCCAACAACCCCAGGTTCCTCTTCGTGAACATCAAGATCCTTCTTTTCCTGCTCATTCCGCTTTCTCTTCTTGGAGAGATTTTCTTTCTCTTTCTTCGGCTTTTTTTGGACATCTGGAGAGATGGGTTTCTTTCTTTTCTTAGGGCTCGCTTCTGTGACCTCTTTTGAGCCCTCGAGATGAGAACTTTGCTGGAGCTGGGGTTCTGGCTTTCGCCGGAAAGGGTTGTCAGCGGAGAAGAGAGCATTGAAGACTTCTTTCCCCATAGTTTTTCCCTAGAAATCCAACTGACCTCCGGGCCTCCCTGGTTTTGCTTTATTGGAGGTGGGTCCAATGAACGTGGGCTTGTGGGCAAAAAGGAAATGACCCATCTAATTTATCCAGTGATATTGAACGATTCGATTAGAAAATAATGCCAAGGGGGTTCTATTGTTTATTGGTAATAATAATGGAGACGATTATGATGACTCTATAGATAATGATGATAGTAGTGCCAGTGATGATGGTCATAGAAGTTATAAAAATGATAACGATGGTAGTAATGATTTGGATGATGATGGCAATATTGATGATGATTGATTGATTATCATCCATGAGAGTGATATTAGGATGATGATGATGATATTAAATGACTAAGATCATGATAATTATGGTAATTATGAAAATGTTATCAATGATTGAGAAGATGATGATGGTTATGGTGATGTTTAATCATCGTAGCAACTATCATGATGTCATGGTTTTTTTTTTTTTTGTATTTTAAATTTTTTCACTATGTCAATGGATTACAATTTTTCATTTTTAAAATCAATCTAGATTACCCATCTACTATATGAGTGGATCATACTGTGAATTGTGCATTTGAGAACACTTTATTTCTCTGAGTTGTTATTTTTTAAGTACATCTGATTCATGGGCTATAAGCCCATGAGTCAGACCATGGTGATAGATATTATATGGCCTATAAGCTAATCACACTTTCATGTATCTCGTTTATGTTCATTGAAATGAAATTTATTCATTGTCATTCTTCTATGATGTTTGTAATTAAGTCCATGAAACATATACAATAACTAAGTGAATTATGATGAGATCATAATACAGTGATCACTAGTCTTTAAATATATGTTCTAAACAGTCTTATTCTTGGGATATTCTAGAGGGGCATCGAATTATCTAGAAAGAATAACACTATCTGATCTAACTCATATGATAAGTACGTCTGATCCTGTAGCCATCGGTGTAGAGACACTAAGGATAGATAGTAAGTGCTCTTTGGAGAAAGAGTTCACTGAATTGATATGTATGAATCATGGAATGGTATTATAGCTAATTGTCAATCAAGTTGATTCAAGTCATGGTTGTGTATGTGGTCCTTTAACTTGAGACATCTTATGGATGGATGATCGTGTTTTGATTATAACTTACGAATCCCTAGCAGCAGGATATCTAAAACATCATATATTAGATACGACATGAAAGTCCACGAAGATGATTATATGATCAAGATGGGATCATATGCCCTCAGTATTTAAAGAAAGTGACTCAAAGAATGAGATGCGATGAAATCCTTGGCCAAGGTAATGGAAATATCCTAGGAGCTCTCAATGATTTCCTACTTGCATCATCACTAACTTGAGTGACTGATTAGGATTTGATAATTGACCATACCCTAAGTCATTCATGAGTCTAGTGTAGATAAAGGACTATACATACATGATAATCGATGACGGAAAGGTTTCATAGGGAGAGTTCTTATATACTCCATATCTTCTAGAGTACATGGTGTAGCTTGACACCCAATGGGCTAGCAACTCAACCTATCGATTGGGTTAAATCGATCCTTAATTAATAAATATATATATTGATATCGATAATTAATTAAAGTTGACTAATAAGGTGTTATTTGGTCTATAGAGTTATTAACTAGTGAGTGGACCTAGAGGGCCACACAAGTAAGGTCTATAGATATTAGTGGATAGAAATATAATTATGAAGGTTTTTATGAAAATTATACATTCCAAATGTCTACAAATAGGGGGAGAATGACCACAACTCAAGGAGCTCATGCAAGCCTTGTGAGAATTCTCTCTTTTCTTCTCTTTCTCTCTTGGTGAGGAGCTTTGAAGAAGAGATCTAACAATTTGAAAACCATGTGGATATCGTTAGAGGCTAGACAAATTGAATAGTTTCAAGAACTTCTTCAAGGGAACCCTGTAAGTATATTTTTTGATACATACTAGATAATAGGATCATTTGTTCTTGGTGCCTCAATGTTTTGAGTATGCAATTCAATGTATTTCGCTGAATTCGATGTTTTGATAAAAAATTCAGAAGGCTTATCAACCTTAGAACCCAAAACATGGATGATTTATTCCCCTGATATAAAAGCTAGAGTAATGATATGAAATAGTTGACTTGAAAAAAATCTACTTGTGATTCCATGTTTTTCACATTGATGAATTTGGCATGGGAATGGAGGTAACGGCTTAAAAAGAACTTTTACTTGCATTGAGTGCTTGAATTTCATATGTGATCTCCATTTTTTTCGAGAAAATTGTAAAATGAAAAAAATTATTCACTTAAATTATACCACCTTTCTTGATCTCAATTTTCCCACTAACCAAACAAATTGACCCGTATTCATCAACTATGCACATGACAACCTATTTGAATCAAATATAGGTTTTGGACCTACTTGGTCCTCTTGGATGCCTCTGTCCTCTACCAAACTTAGCGGGCCTTAGTGGTGGACCAGTGAATGATATGGTTACTTTCCAAGAGACACAACGCATTATGAGATTCTATGTATGGTTACTTTGGGGACCCCTAGACTTTTCAAGGCCCTCATTATTCTTCTTAATATTTTTGACTTCACATGTTAAAGGCAAGTGCCCACATTTGAATGTTTTTATAGCAAGCTTAATAAAGCCTACATATTTGAATGCTAAGCAATGATTTAGCATTGAAGAATATTCTTTAGTAATGTAGGTAACACATAGATTCATTGAATGTTCCCAAATTCTTAAATTATCTCCATTTTTCAAAAAATTGTAAATCAATAGTTTTATTTCATTGACTTAGAATACACCTCCTTTTATCAATGTTTGTTCACCCTACAACGTTACATATATGGGCTTATTTGATGTAGCCTAGATGTAGCCCAAGAGCCCATTTTCTATTATTCTAGGGCAAGTTCACATCAGAGGCCCATTAAAAGCTTATTGGGCTAAGAGAGAATCCCTAAGACCTGTCACATTCTGTTGAACATCACCTAGGGACCACAAATATTTATGATAGTCCTTGGAATCTACAAATATCTTTCTACTGAGGTTTGACAAGGCTTAGAAGATTTACTTTTTCTTTTGTCAGTCTTGTCTCTGACAGATGCATGCTGTAAAATTTGTATTTTCAAGACTTTTGTGTTATCTTTTCATGGGTCAAGTCACTTGGACGACCCTTCACTTTTTAAGCCTATATAAGGCCCTCATTGTAACACTTGAACACACAATTGGAAGTTATGCCTTTTTTGAGAGCTTTCTTCCTCCCCTTGAGTGTTCTCCCTATTTGAGAGTGTTATGTGCTTGTGGATTCAAGAACACCCCCTTGTGGATTCAAGGGTTGAAGAGGTTAGTTTTGTGGATTCAGATTCTAGCCCTTCTTGAAGAGCAAGATTTGTGGATTCAAGCGATGTTCTTCGTTATTCTTTCGCTAAGGATGTGTCATTACTCAAGACCATTAACTATCTCTCGGATATGTAGTAAACTTGTGGCCATTTTTGCACTTATTGGTTCAAGGCCATTTTTTATGGTGAATACACAAGGAACTAGACTAACAACAACTATGAACAAAAATTTAGTCAAATTTGGTCAAATAAGAGGATGACATTAGAAAAGAAAATATAGATAGCAAAAAATTGAGAAAGAGGGAGAATAAGGGAACAATGAATAAAAGCACGAGCCAATTGATTTTCAATCAAGGATATACAATCAAAGCCATTGATATAAGATCAAACGCTTTATCTAACAATTACGCCCCAATTTATTATAAATTGAGATGTTCTTCGACATTGTAATGCATTATTGGATGTTTTCAAGTAATCGATCTGTCTAGACACCACCATCCTTGAATATCTCACTTCCAATCGCTTCTAGACTCATTTCCATATTGACAAAGTGGTTGGAAGTGAGATTTCGTCGATAGAATAGGGAGAATTTGCCTCTTGAACACCGATTATCATCTTCGAAATCGTGGAATGAAAAGCCTTAAATTCGGTGATTAATTAGATCATTTCGATCGCTATCTCATATTAGATTATGTGTTTTCCTCCTAATCTTTCGTCCTTTATCATTAAATTGTAATTTAGGATCATATATTTAGTTAATTTTCATTTTTTTAATTTTGGATTTCTCTCTCTTCGCGTTCGGAATTTCTATCTAATTCGCTCTTTGATTTCTCTGCGAATCTTGATCCAAATCAAGTGATTTTTGATTTCGTGGATTTATCTTTGAGTTCTCTTTTGCAAATCTATACTTTCCCTAATTTCTCACGTCAATTCAATGTTCGATTGGATCGAATTTCAGAAGATCCCTCAAAATTACTTTAATTCTCCGTGGATTCGACCCATATTCACCACTATACTTCTTAATTTGTAATTACTTGATAAAATTGGTGAGTTTGGTATTAATTTTGACACAAATAGGTAAGTATTCAACTACCGCGCCGATTCATTCCATTAAATGGCGTCGTTGCCGGGGATTGAAGGCATATTTTTAGAAAATTTGTCAATTTTGACTTGGTCAACTTCAGATTTTTCATTTTATTTCTTGAATTTAACTTGCATCGATCCTAAATTGAGTGATCTGAAGTAGAAATCCATATTTGAGGTCTTTAATTCGACTGAGAACAAGTGATTTTTCCCCCTTTTCTAAGGATTACAGTGATCATTTTTTAAAATTGCATTAAGAAATCGTAACACTCACGGATACCGACACCCAGGTATGTGATAACATGCAATATTAACATGATAATACATGATTATTAATTTAAAATAAGACATAAAACATTCCATTTGTATGCATGTTATCATACTTTGAGTGCATTTCTATCATTTCATGCAATTTTAAGATATAATCTCAAAATGCACTAAATTAGGGTTAATTATGATGAGTTAAAGATAAATAACTTTATAACCCATCTTTACTTGAGATTATAAGTGTTTTTAAAGTTAAATAATAAGAGAAATCATTTTTTATAAACATTCATTTAATTTTTCTAAAGTTTAAATCTTAAAGAAATGAATGTATTTTTGAAATAATAATTTATTCTCTTGTTATTTAAATATTTTGACTTTTTATAATGATAGATAATTAAATTTCTGATCTAATGAAAGAAATTTGGATTAATTTGGAGTTGTATTTTAAAAGTAATGAATTTTCTAATTTTTAGGGATTTTTTTGAAATTTTTCTGAATTTTTTTGAATTTTTAATGAATTTCTAAGGATTTTTTGGAATTAAAAATCGATTTTTGTAATTGAAAATTGATTTTTCAGAATAATTAAAGCACGCAGGTGACGTGGCGCAATCAGAGCCGTCCGATCGATCGCGATCGTTGAGGAGGTGACGTGGCAGTGTGTGGGACATCCGATCGCGCATGCGATCTCAACCGTCGATCTTCACTTAAATCAGTGGGCACACGTGGCTTAATCGGGGTTTACCGGATCGCGTCTAATCTGGACCGTTGATCGTGAGAGTTATAACGATCGAGATTAAATCGCGAAGAAATGCATCTGAAGCGTCAGATCGAGATCCAACGGCGACCGTTTCAAAACATTTTATAATGCGAGTCGACATAGCTTCATCTCGAGCGTCCATCTGCGATCCAATGGACCGGACTTAACCGTAATGATTCGCATTAATGCGATCAATCAGAGCCGTTGATCGAAGGGGGAGCGTTTCATCGGACGGTTACGCCCAAAATCACTATAACTTGATATGTTCTTCGACATTTTGATGTATTCTTTGAATATTTTTGCTCAATTGATCGATCTATACGCATCTATCCTTGAATCTCTCGCTACTAATCTCTTCTAGACTCGTTTCGCGTCCACCGAGTGATTAAAAGTGAGATTTCGTCGATTGATTAAGGAGAATTTGTTTCTTGAGCACCGACGATCGTTTTTGAAAATCGCGGAATGAAAAGCCTTGAATCCGGCAATTAATTGGATCATTTCGATCACTATATCGGGCTAGAATACGTGTTTTCCCTCTAATATTTTCGTCATATATCATCAATTTATAATTTAGGATCGTAATTTAGTTTAATTTAGTCTTTAGTTTCAGTTTTTCGTTCTTTCGATTTTCGGAAATTTCTCTCCACTTCGCTCTTTTGATTTCTCCACAGATACTAATCTAAATCGAGTGATTTTTTATTTCGTGTATTTCGTCTTAGAGTTATCTTTCTAAATCTACCATTTTTCCTAATTTCTATCACCGAATCATCATCCGATTTGATCATATTCCAAAAGATCTCTCGAAAATCCCTTATTTCTCTGTGGATTTGACCCTTATTTACCATTATACCCCTCAATTCGAGATATTTTCATAAAATTGATAAATTTGGATTTATTGTTGACACAAATTGGTGTGCAATTAACGACCGCAACGATTCGTTCCGTCAGTATAATCTTTGCCATTATTTGATAATTATAATTATATATATACATTAATTATTTTTCATGAGATGTCATTCACTTAGAAAACATGTTCTAATGTCTTCCTAAAAGGAAATTTATCATACAGGATCCTCAATTCGATGTCATCTTGAGTAATTTTCCCTCTTCCAAGGATTACAGTCTATTGCTCACGAGTGTTGTTTTGAGAGGGCCAAGCTTTCATGGAATCACGCATGACTTGTTTTATAATCATTGTTGATTTTTATCTTTATTGAAAATCATCAATTCTATACGAAAAACATGTTGTACTAGGGTTATTTAGAGTTTGTCATCGTCCTAGGCGGCATCAAAGCCATGCTCTACGTAGACTTATGATATGATAGACTCAAAGTGATCTAAATTTCAACCGCTCAATCGGTAGAACTTTTTCTAGAATATATATATTACCTCTAATAAAGTGTGATTACATGAATCTAAGTTGATGATATGATTTGAATTTCATGCATAAATTCTGAATTTTACCTTCAAACCATAGAGTATAATTATTTATTATTCATAATAAGGATAATTATGGTTTGGATCTTGAGGAATTTTCTTATCATGAATCGAGTTTTGATTCATAATAACCACATCAATTTTTGGAGAAGATGAGCTTAAATGAGTTTGGCTGAAAACGTTACACTTAGCGCTTATTCGGAGGCAAATCAAAGTTATCATTTTTGTGTTTTTGCTTTTAGTTTTTTGCACAATAAAAACATTGTTGAAGAACTATATTATGAGGGGCACACGCGCGAGAAATCCCATGAACAAGCATAAAAAAGCCTATATGAGTTTTTCTAAACCCTTTTCTCCTTACCACATTTTGTTATCTTTTTCATGCCATGATCGTTATTCGTGCCATCTTTCTCCATGAACATAATGATTTCATTGAGGACAATGAAGAGCATAAGTTGGGGGGTGAGGACTTAGAAAAATTCAACAATTTTTCAAAAAATTTAAATTTTAAATTCTAAAAACTCCTATTTTACAAATCTTTACCACTCTTCTCCACTTGAAAAGTTTTGAAAGTTTGAGATCTTTTCTACTAGAGATGTAGAAGTGAGGGCATTATATCACATATGATTATATTTTGAGTAATAAAACCAAATGATCTAGATAAACTATGAGATTATTTTTAGTGGTTGACTTCTTTGGGGTTGGGTATCTAACAGGCACCGAGGAAAAATGAGTAATCAGAAGGTTGAAGTTCTATGAGATTAAAATGGAGAGATTTTGAGTGAAGTTCAAGCAAAATTCCTATCTCCTACCTTACATCAGCCAAAACTACTTAGTGTGGGAATTCCTCACTTCCGAACTTTCTTTTAAATGAGTGAAATGAGCCATCATTTTTTTGAGGCACCTATCTTTGTCCTATTAGGCATTTAGATCCAAATTTTCCTTTCTAGTTAATTAGTTACACCCATTTCAGCCTCATTAATGATAATCACACTCCCAAGTGAGTCACACATCCATCATATCTCCTCCACATTCCTATTACATGTACATATCCCTTCAAACATTACAGTTCACATTTTGGCAGTCTCTCTTCAAAACTCCATGAAACAACTCATCCACATCTTTATTTCATGTAAATTCTTTTGAAAATTTGAATTATCTTTCAAAGATTGTTACAAAAAAAGAAAAAAAAGAAAGAAGGAAAAAGGAAGGAGAAAAAGAAAGAAAAAGAGAGAATAAGTGAAAAGAAGGAGAATAAGTTAGGGGAATATCTTCTCTTCTTCCACCACCATCTCTACCATTTCCATCTATCCTTATCATCCATCATCATCCACATCATTTGGGAGCTATTAAAAATATTAGCACTTAAATGAAGTTTACTAGGTCTTTATGTATCAATATAACTAAAATCGAAGGACATTATTTGCAAACCTTCACTTCTCTGAGATTCATACACTCTTCCCATGAGTAGTATTTCTTCTTCATTTTTTAATAGCAACCTACGATTGAAAAAATCACTTGGATTAATGGCGTTTCACACCGTAGAGAAAGCATCAATTTTATTCCAGCGTAAAATACAATTTCGCCAAGGAAACTTATTCACTACCCTCCACACCCACCCAAACGTTCCATCACCAACCTCCTTGAACACCCTATAGCTGTAAAAGGAAGCACACATTTCTGGGAAATGAGAAATGAAAACTACACCTAATAAAATTCAAACAAGACATACTAGTCCATTGTCTCAAGACTTTTCAGTATCTCAGATGCAACAGTTTTATTCAGCAAAACGATTCTTATTCTGCAACTGCAGCTTAGTTTGACAGATTTTCTTGAAAAGGATCACTAGATCAAACCATTCAAGACCCAACATGACTCACGAGTAAGATGAAAGTTGGGACAGCCAAATCATATGATGAAGGGGCTCTAAAGCCTTATTCAGAAAAAGCTAAAAGAGATCAGAGCGTGTTGTTAATGATTTTTAAGGCACATGTCCAACAAAATCTTAGGGCCACCTGAAGGAAGGAACTTTCTCAACTGAAGAGCACTGATAGCAGGTGGATTATTCATATCAGCCAAAACAGAGAGCGAAGTGTTCCTCTATGCTTCAGAGTCCCAAAGGTTTCACAAGAAACACTTGTCCTTGTTTGTAGCCCATCAATTTGGCCCATTCATATATCTAGTAGGTAAAAGGAAAAAGACAAGGTTCACATAAGCAGGAGTGGGTGAACTAGGTATAAACAAGAAATCGAGGCTGATCAGCATGATCCCTGCAGCAAGTGAGCAAAATCCTTCATAGATACTGAATTGAGTTACATAAAAAAAATGTTGAAAACCAAGAATAAAACATACCCTCCATGACAGATTCTGAGGGTTTATAATGGCCACAAGCCAAAACCAATTTAAGGATAAGTGCTCGGAATTCTTCATGAAAATCCTAGAGGTGCAATAAACTAAGAGTTTCAATGGTGACCCAATAAAAATTTAGAAAATACGTGCATCAAGTATGTTCTGATGACCCTGGAGTAATAGGAGGCTAAGTGTGATTCGCAAAAGAGATGACCAGATTGAGAAACCTCTAGTCGAGAACCTCCCCTCATGACAAAGACATTATCCCTCGACAGCTTTTCATCATTTCTTTGCATTGAAACGTCACCTTTATCTTTGATGCCATATGTTTTATTTTCCATCATTCTCTTTGATAGTATATTGGAACCACACCCTTTTTGGTTAGTAGAAACCCTTAATGAAGGAATTAAAGCATTTTGTTTGAGTTGCATGAATTCGAATATTGTTTTGAGTTTCACTTACACGTGGGTAACTACATCATCTATATTGTTTTCTTGTAACCTCTGTTGCTCCCAATACTTTGTTTCTACTATTTCCATCTGTTCTTGAACAGGTGTAGCAGCTAACATCGAATGAGGTAAGTAATAAAAGCATTGAGTAGACAACCCAAAGTCGCGCTCAAAATAATCCAATTAATCATTGGATCAAAGACTTTTCATTCCATGATTTCAAAAAAGAAGTTTGGCATTCAAGAGGTGATTTCTTCTGATTCTCTCCACTAAATCTTGATTTCCAAATACTCCTTGGATGCGAAAACAAGTCTAGAAGAATAAGAAATCAAGTGATTCCAAGACTGAGTTGTCTAAACAATTCAATTTGCTCGAATTATCTAAGAACAAAGTTTTTCATCGAAGAACATTTTAATTTATAGAGAAATTTTGATGCGATCATTGGATGCGTCTCTTCATCTTTGATCAACTGCTCAGATTGAGCAATTTTTCACGAATTGTCATCATTAAGTCATGTTCATTCGATCGACGATGAAGCGCTCGGATTTTGCCATGTCGCATGTGAAGAAGAAGCGTCGCCTAATGTCGATCGTTTGATCTTCATCGAGCGATTGAGGTGATTCCACGTCTCCACAGGAGTCCATCAAGTGTATTTAATCTCGACTGTTATAGCTCCCTATATGAGCAGCCCCTCAAGTAGGCGAAAATCGACGATCACGATTAAATCATGCGATCGTTTGCTCAAGATTGTGTCACGCCACCTGAGAATAAAAAAAAAGATAAATAGTCCCATATGACAAAAATTTATGTAATTTAATGGGTACTTAAAGACTACAAATTAATAGGTTAAACAAATATCCTGAAAAGGATGCATAACCCACTAATTACACACGCACGCACACACGTGCACACATGCACACGTGCGCATGCACATACGCACACATTCATCGTCATGTGGCTTGTACACACGTCGCCACATGGCAAGGCCCTGCCACATCAGCTGCCACATCAGCGCGCGATATAAAAACCTTTTTTTTTCAAAATAAAAAATAAGTGTAAATAAATTCAGAAAAATTCTAAAAAAATCTCTAAAATTAGAAAATACTTAACTTTGAAATACAACTCCAAGTTAGTCCAAATTTTTCTTATTGGATCAGAGATTAAATTATCTATCATTCTAAAAAGTCAAATTATTTAAATGACAAGAAAATAAATTTTCATTTCAAAAATATACTCATTCCTCTTAGAAAATTAAACTAGAAAAATACATGAATGTATATAAAAATATTTTATCTTATTATTTAATCATGAAAACACAATTATGATATCAAATATAGATAGAAATAAAATTAGATTATTTCAATTATGCATAATTATTGTTAAAATCATAAATTTTTAGATCATAACTTAAAATTACATGAAATAATAGATATACACTCAAAATATGATAACATGCATAAGAATGGAATATTTTGTGCCTTAATTTGCATTAATAATCATGTTAATTCATGTATAAATTGCATGCTATCTAGAATCACTTTTTCTTTTGTCAATTCTCACTCTCACACATGTATACTATCGAAAGTTGTGCTTTTCCAAAATTTTATGTTATCTTTTCAAGGGTCAAATCACGTTGACGTCCCTTCACTTTTTCATACAGATATAAGGCCCCCATTGGATCCCTTGAGAACACAATTTGACGTTATCCCTTTTCTAAGAGCTTTGCTTTCGCCCCTTATGTGTTCTCCCTATTAGAAAGTGCTTTGTGCTTTTGGATTCCATTACAAACCCTTGTGAATTCAAGCACTGAAGTGATTAGTTCTATGGATTTAAAGTCTAACCCTTCTTGAAGAGCAAGGTTTGTGGATTCAAGCCACTGATCTGCATTGTTCTTATGGCAATGGAGCATCCACTAGCAGTCCTTATAGGCCTATGCTAGTAGTAAATGTTACAAAGATGCAATGAGGAAAGCCACAAATCAAATGTATGCCTGAAATGAGGGCAGTTAATGATGCAACCTTAGTGCAAGAACAATGTAGAATAGAGACATGAATCCACAAGCCTTTCTTGATCTACAAGAAAGGTTAGAGTCTGAATCCATAGAACTAACCTCTTCAACCCCTGAATCCAGAAGGGATGTACTTAAATCTACAAGCACAGAGCACTCTCTAGTAGGGAGAACACTCAAAGGGAGAAAGCACAGCTTTCGAAAAAGGGATAACTTCAAATTGTGTGTTCAAGTGCTACAATGGGGGGGCCTTATATAGGCCTCAAAAAGTGGAGGGTCGTCCAAGTGATTTGACCCATGAAAAGACACACAAAAGTCTTAAAAATACAACTCTGACAGCATGCATGTGTCAAAGATAGAACTAAAAAAAGAAAAAGTAAGCTTCTAGGCCTTGTCAGGCCTCAACAGAAAGATATTAGTAAATTCCAAGACCTGCAAAATTTGTCCTAAATATTTGTAGGTCTCTAGGGTGATCTTGTGCAAAATCTATTAGGTCTTAGGGATTCTCCATTGGCCCAATTATCTTTAAATGGGCCTCTAATGTGAACTCGCTCGGAATAATAGAAAATGGGCTCTTGGGCTGCATTCTGGGATACATCAGGCGCCCCTTCTTTAAAACTCGCCCTCAAGTTGTCTTCATTTTCTGTAAGGTAATCATAACGATGAATCATTTTATAAAGGTGGCGCAGCCTTAGCGCAGGAACAATATAGAACAGAGACTTGAGTCCACAAGCCTCTACAAGAAGGGTTAAAGTCTTACTCTACATAACTAACCTCTTCAACCCTTGAATTCACAAGGACAGAGCATGCCCTAGCATAGCTCTTAGAAAAAGGGATACCTTCAAATTGTGTGTTCAAGTGTTACAATGGGGAGGGGGCTTATATAGGCCTTAAAAAGTGGAGGACCGTCCAAGTGATTTTACCCATGAAAAGACAACACAAAAGTCTTCAAAATAAAACTCTTACAGCTGATAACTCTAACATATAAGTCACATTCATGCATCATTTGTCTTGTTTAAGTTTTGATAAAGACTACAAAAATGAGAATATCCATTTCTATATGACTGAATGTGATGAAAATATGACAAAGTCATGTTATGCATCATTTCGTACATTTTCATTATATTATGAGACTAACCCCATTTGATTTCTTGGAAGTTAAATGGTAGAATTCTCACATTTTATGAGTTATGTGGATGCAAGGACTTAGGTTAAGTTGAATAGGAGCATAGATGCAAACTACCTAAAAGGAGAAGAATAAAACGAGTACTCCATCTTTTTAGAAGGTTGGTCAACATTTTCTATCATTTTAGGAGGTTAATCAAACCTTTCCACCTTTTTAGGAGGATATTCAAGCCTTTTCACCTTTCTAGGAGGTTGGTCAAGCCATTCTACCTTTTTAGGAGGTCAATCAAACCTTTCCACCTTTTTAGGAGATCAGTCAAACATTTCCACCTTTTTAGGAGGTTGATCAAACTTTGTTATATCTTTAGGAGGTTAGTCAAAACTTTCCACCTTTTTAGGAGGTTAGTCAACTACCTTCTTAAAGGAAGTCAACCCATTCAACCTTTTGAGGAGACTAGTCACTCTATTTCTCTTAGAAGTCAATGATAGTCAAAGTGAGTGCATATCTATCATTTCATGCAAATTTTAAGTTATAATTTCAAAATGCACTATTTTAGGGATAATTATCCATTTTTAAAGCAAAAAATTTTAGAGTAGAATATTCCCATCTATATTTGAGATCATCATTGGGTTATAATAAGAGAAAAATACTTTTTATTTACTCATTTATTTGTCTAAGTTCTAATTTCTAAGAAAAATGAGTCTATTTTTTAAAATGAAAACTTATTCTCTTATTATTTATTAAATTTGACTTTTTAAAATGATAGATATTTAATTTGGGATCCAAAAAATAAATTTGGATTAATTTGACTTTTTGAAATTTATGAATTTTCTGATTTTTAAGAATTTTTTATAAATTTTTCTGACTTTTTTACGGATTTATTTTTATTCAAAAACATTAAAAATTGGTTTTTAATCCGTGCTGACATGACAACTAACATCGCATGCGCATGATGTGTTATCACGTGGCAGCGAGTGCACAAACCACGTGGCACACACGTGTACAACAGTGCATGTGCAGGCACACATGTGTGCATGTGTGTGATTAGTGAGATAAGCATCCTTTTAACGATTTTCACTAACTCACTTGACACTCACTCCTTATATATATCATTTTCCCTTGAGTTTTTGTCATGTGGGACTATTGTTCTTCTTATTTTATCACGGGCGACTTGGCGCAATCTGGCCTGTTCGATTCACATATTATACCAAAGCCGTTGATCTTCACTTAAGTCAGCGGGGTACGTGGCGCACTCTGATTGGGTGACGATTCATTTTTTAAAATGACTCAATCTCAGCCATTTATCTGTAGAGTTATAGCGGCTGAGATTAAATGCATCCAATGGACTTCGATGGACGTGTGGCAATATCTCACGTGTGGATTCACGATCGGACGAATGAAGAAACGAATACGTGCGGTCATTGAATACACACAATGTCGTGTCAAAACAAAGTCCAAACTTAATAATTTAAAGATTAATTCACAAATTGAAGGGTATAATGGTAAATAAGGGTCAAATCCACGGAGAATTAGGGAAATTTGAGAGATATCTTTAAAATTCAATCAAATCAGACGATGAATTGAGTTTAGAAATTAGGCAATTCATAATATTAAGAAAGATAACTCAATTGCAAATACATGGAATAAAAAATCGAGTGATTTGGATTAGAATTTGCAGAGTAATCAAAGTTTCGAAGATGAGAGAAAAATTTGATCGCGAAATTGATTTAAAACCAAAATTAAATTGAAATTAAACTTAATCTACGATTTAAAATGTAAATCTAATGCTAAACGAAGAAAGATTAAGATAAAAACACGCAATCTAACCCAAAGTCGCGCTTAGAATGATCCAATTAATCACCGGATTCATGGCTTTTCATCCTTCATTTTCGAAGACGAAGATGGCATTCAAGATGCGATTTCTCCTTACTCCCTCCATCAATTTCTGATTTCAAACACTCCTCAGACGCAGAAACGTGTCAAGAAGGTAAAGAAATCAAAAGACTCTTAGATTGTGGTGTCTAGACAGTTCGATTTCACTCGAAAATCCAATGGTAAGTTTTTGTCGGGAAAAAGATTAGGATTTATAGAAGAATTGGGCGTAATCGTCGGATCTAACGATCAATCGCGGTCAACGGTTCGGATGATGCATTGTTTGGTGAATTGTTGCGATTAAGTCACATCCATCTGATCGACGATGGAGCATCAAGATGTGTCCACGTCGTGCGTGTGAAGAGATCCGTCGTTTTGATTGTCCGTTGGATCTTCATCGGGTGGTCACGATCAATCGGAAGGTCCACCGATCGCGATTAATCTCGACCGTTATAACTCGTTTGATGGATGACTGCGATTAAAGTCCACTTAATCGAATCGGTGCCTCTCAAGATGGTACCATGTACCCCTTGAGTAAGTGACATCCGACGCACGAGAATAAATCACGTGATCGGACGTCATAAACATCGTCACGTCACCTGAAATAAAACATAAAAAAGAATAGTCTCACATGGAATAAATAAAAGTAATTTAATCTGGTTTATAACATCCACATATTTAAGCGGTTAGCTTAAATCCGATTACGGATGCTCCTAAGCCATTTATAATTACGCGCATACGTGTCACGCACACACGTCACGCACACACACACGTCACGCACACACACACACACACGCGCGTGTCCATGTGTCACACAGACACACAATCACGCGTTGCCATGTGGTTTCGCTCTGCCACATCAGCGTACGATAATACAAAACCCTTTTTAATTTTTTTAATTAATTTAAAACCGAAAATATAGTTAAATAAATTCAGAAAAATTCCACAAAATTCCTAAAAATTGGAAAAGTCATAACTTTCAAAATACAACTCCAAATTAATTCAAATTTTTTTTCTTCGATCAGAAATTGAATTATCTATCATAATAAAAAGTCAAATATTAAAATAAAAAGAGAATGAATTTTAATTAAATAAATACATTCATGTATCTCCTAAAAAAAATTAAAAAAAATACATGAATATAAATAAAGATCTTTTCTCTTATACTTTAATCATGTAAACATAGTTATGATCTCAAATATAATCAGGATTAAAATCACATTGTTTCAATTATTTATAATAATCCATAAATTGATGTATTTTTAGATCATAACATGAAATTATGTAAAATGATAGAAATATACTTGAAATATGATAACATGCATAAAATTGGAATAATTAATGCCTTTATTTGTATTAATAATCATGTAAATTCATATATAAAATGCATGTTTTCACGGACATACATGAATGTGACAAAATTTGAATCGCTCCATCTTCAATCGAACGGATGTGACTTAATGGCAACGATTTGCATCCTAGCGTTTCATGTGAGCCATTGATTGACGATAAAGAGCCAAATCTAATGGCCAAGCCCAAATTTCTCTATAAATTAACATGTTCCTCGATCATGTAAACCATTCTTGGATGATTCCAGCTATCTAACTATTTAGACATCTCAATCCTTGAATTTCTTGGTTTCTTGCTCTTCAAGACTCATTTCCTCATTCAGGGAGTGTTTGAAATTAAGATTTCATCGAAAGAATAGGGAGATATTGCCTCTTGAATACTGAATTTTGTTTTCAAAATAAAGGAATGAGAAGCCCTTGATCTTGCGATAAATTGGATCAATTTGAGCGCGACATCCAGTTAGATTATGTGTTTTCATCGTAATCTTTCATATTGTATCATTATCTTTTAATTTCAAACCTTATATTAGGATAATTTTAGATTTAACTTTGGTTTTCTCTCTTTTCACATTTGGAAATTCTATGTGATTTTTGCTTCTTGATTTCTTTGTGAATCTTGATCCAAATTGAGTGATTTTTTATTCCATGGATTCATGTTGAAGTTATCTTTCTAAATTTTTCAAAATTTCTAATTTATTACCTCAATTCATCGTCCAATTGATCAAATTAGAAGAAATACTAAAAAATACCTTAATTCTTCGTGGATTCAACCATTTTTCACCACTTTACTCCTTAATTCGCAGTTACATCTCAAAATTGGTCAGTTTGGAATTATATTTTGACACGTATCTGTGTGTATTTGATGACCAAACGAATTTTTCTTGTCAATTACCACCAATAAAGTTGTGATTACATGAATCTAATTTGATGATATGATATTAAGTTCATGCATAACTTTTGAAATTCATGTTCAAACCATAGAGTAAAATAATTTATCTATGACAAGGATAATTATGGTTTGGATTTTAAGGGAATTTCTACATTGAGTTTTGCTTCATATAAACCACACAAATTTTTGGAGAAGATGAGCTTAAATGAGTTTGGCTGAAAACGCTAAACTTAGCGCTTATTGGGATGCAACCCAAAATTATCTTTTTTGTTTTTTTGCTTTTAGTTTTTTCAGAATAAAAACATCATCGGAAAAAAAAATTCTCGAGGCGCGCGAGCAAGAGAAATCCCGTCAACAAGCATCAAAACACCTAAATGAATTTTTCTAAAACATTTCTTCTCACCACATTTTTTTATCTTTTCATGTCATTCATAATATTTTTGTCATCTTTTCATGAGCATGATGATTTCATTAAGGACAATTAAGAGTTTAAGTTGGGGGTGAGGATTAAAAAAAACTCAACAATTTTTCAAAAATGTTAAAAGTCTAAATTAAAAAACTCCTATTTTCAAAATAGTTTACCTCTCTTCCCACCTTAGAAGTCTTGAAATTTTGAGATCGTATCTACTAGATATGTAGAAGTGAAGGGCTTATCGTCCATGTGATTAAATTTTTAGTAATAAAGCCAAGTGATCTAGAGAAAGCATGGGATTATTTTTTGAAGTTGAGTATCTAACGAGCACCGATGAAAAATAAGTAATCAGAAGGTTGAAGTGCTATGGGATTGAAATGGAGAGATTTTGAGTGAATTTCAAGAAAAATTCCTATACCCTACCTTTGATCAACTGACGAGACGAGACCGCGAGGTCGTTGATTTCACGCGGTATCGCATCAAAAATTAATCCGAACTTACCAATTTAGGGAATTAAGAGTGAATTGAGGGGTATAATGGTAAATAAGGGTCGAATCCACAGGGAATTAAGGTATTTTTGAGAGATCTTTTGGAATTTGGTAAAATTGGACGATGAATTGAGGTGAGAAATTAGAGAAAATGGTGTTTTTAGAAAGATAACTCAAAGATCTATTCGTGGAATCAAAAATCGCTCGATTTGGATTAGTAATCACGGAGAAATCAAAGATGGAAGTGGGATGAAATTTTCGGAATCGCGAAGAACACAAATTGAAATTAAAACAAAATTAAACTTAAATTGAGATCCTAATCCTAATCCTAAAATTGATGATACATGACGATAGATAAGAGGATAAACTTGTTTTCTAACCCGAGATAACGATCAAATCGTTCCAATTGATCGCTGGATCGACACCTATTCATTCCGCGAATTCAATCATGAACATCGATGTTCAAGAGACAAATTCTCCTCGCACGATCGTCGAAATCTCTCTTATAAACACTCCGTGAGATGATTTCGAGTCTAGAAGCGATTACAAGAGAGAGATTCAAGAGAGAATGGGTTTAGATGTGTTGATTAGGTGAAATCTCTCAAGAATACATAGAACGACAAAGAACTCATCTATTTATATGGCGAAATGGGGACAACCGTCCGATCTCCTTCATTAACGGTCGTGCTGAAACGGTTCATCACGAACCGTTATAATTAAATCCCAGCCGTCCGATCGCGATCTGACGTGTGAGATGGGCTTGGATCGTATGCATTTAAAAATGCATCGATTCGTAACCGTTAGATCGTGATCCGGCGGTCTTGATGAAGCTTTCAAATCCAGCGTTATAAAACGCCTTAAATCCACGCCGTTGGATCTTGATCCGACGCGTCAGATGCTCCCCCCAAGATTTAATCCTGGCCGTCATAACTCCGTATTAAGAGCACGTGTCTTTGATGATTGATAACATGCATTTATAACTTGAATTCTTATCTTAATTAACTCATATTCATGCTTATTTTATGTGAATATGATGCATATTATCATACTTTTTAGGAATTTTTGCCATTGGCATGTCATTTCACTAAAGTTGATATTTATGCATTAATTAGAGATAATTTCATGTTTAATAGATGATTAATCTTTTGTTTAAATTAATAGAAGTTAATCTCTATTATTGACTGAGTTTTGACTTTGGTAAATGTTTGGAAGGATGATTTTATGATGAATTTATGATTTAAAATGTTTAATGAGAAATGATTTAAGTAAATTTTAATTCATCTTGATTTCTTCTTTTCAAAAATATATTTTTAAATGATATGATATTAAAAAAAGAAAAGAATTTGTGATCCAATGGAGAAAAATTTGAGATTAAAAAGGAGTTGTATTTTGAGAAATATGAATTTCTTAAGTTTTATGGATTTTTGGATTTTTTTAATTGATTTATAAATTGAATTTCTAATTAAAAATTCGCAAAAAAAGGGTTTTACGTATCTGCATGTGATGTGGCGACCGAGCCCAGGCGGCGACTGACGTGGCGCACGGGCCAGGGTGAAGTGGCGCGCGGGACCAACCCGGGTTGCGACGCGGCACTGAGGCCACGTGGCAGTGCCCGGGTGGCCCGCGCAGGAGGCGCATAGGGCGCGCCAAGTGGCAGGGAGGCCGCGCGGCCACGTGGGCGCCCATGTGGGGCGACACGTGTGGCTGGATTTAGAGGGAGAAAGAAGAATATTAATAGGGGAATCCGTTCCCCTATTTAAGCGCATTCTCTCCCTCTATTCTCTCCGTGTGGGACTATGTTCCCACACGGTTTCTGTTTTGCAGGACGCGTGGCGGCGCGAGGAGCGTTAGATGCGGGCGGAACGGCGGTGATCGCGTTGACCCAAGTCCACGCGATCATCCATCAAGCACGTGTTTAAAAAAAAGAGATTAAGTGAAATCGATCGACGCCTTACCTGATGACACGTGGAAGCTTCTAGAGCGGAGGATTTCCATCGAACGGACGATGCTCGTGGCCAAAACCTGATCGCACGATAGGATCGCCATCTTACCTGATCAAATTGGACGGCGATGAAGTTTCGTGGAAGAACTCCACGATCGCAGTCCGATCGAACCGCGATCGTGGAATTTTTGGCATGGATTGAAGGCGATGATCGCGGCGCATGATTCTGAACGAAGGAGGCACGAGAAGAGGCCACGATCGAGGCTCGAAATCCACATGATCGTGGTCTGATCACTGCTTGATCGTGACCACGATCAAGCGCGATCGTGGCATCTATTGGAGCGAAAATTAAGCAAAATTCACGGCGAATCCTGGAGCTACGACGTCGCCCCAAGGAACCGCTCCCACGACCCTTGCAAACCGCCTCCACGACCGCTCCAATGGCCACGATTGTCGGGCCAATTTTTCTCTTTAAAACCGATGTACTCCCCTTCTTTGTTTTTTAACTTTTGATCGATTCGTGATGGAATTAAGCGAATTTCAATGAATATCTTTAGTTCATCGTGATCCCCCTGCGTTTAGACTCAATTCTGAAGGGATTGGAGCGGGATTGATCACGAATTCCTCCATGATTTCATCAAATTTTCCCCTTGAATTCCGAAAATCCATGAGAAAGGATCCGAGCAAATTCACTCCAATTCGCGCAAATCGGAGCTTAATTGTCGTCGAAATCGGGTTAGTATTGAGAGTCGATCGATTATCAAGAGGTAATTTGAGTTTTTATTAGATTTAGAAGTTTAATTTTGCAAATTAGTTCATAGTGTTCTTCATTTTCCCCAATTTTAGGTCCGAAAAGTCGCTGATTTTGAAAATAGGATATCTCATTGATTATAATTTCAAATCACTTTATTTTTTTATTTCATTGCATTCCTCTTTTCATCAGCTTTCCGTGGATAGCAAATTCATCAAATTCTTACTTCATTTGACCCTCCAATTTGACGTTTGACCAATGACTATTCATATTTCATCAGAAGTCAAATGTTGACTTTCGGGGTCAATTACTTTTGATTTACAAATCAGCATTTGAATATTTTGGTCTTTTTGGATTCCTCTGGTTCTTAGATTTCCATTAACATATAAATTACAAGATTTGGATTTCATTTGGTCATTGAATTTGAAGATTTCCTCTGAGGTGTTAATTTCGGGGATTTTCTGATCATTGATTTTCAATAATTCATAATAAATCCATTTCTTGTCCAAAAATTACGAAATATATATCAATAAATTCCATTTTTTCTCTAGTTTCCCAATATTTAATTATTGTAATCTTATGACTTTGTTTGATTCTCTGATTTTGCAGAACACCTACTACTGGTCAAAGTCAACGCTTTGACTTTGACTTTTGACTTTCCTCTGTCAAATCCGAGATTTCAATTCTTAAAATTTCTTATTTTCCTTATCTATATCATTTCCATATCTTCCATCTTATTTTCTCTTAATCAAGTATTGTGTAAGTATCGGGTAGATCCACAAAGAGCAGGGCTGACTTTAATTGCAGAGTTGACTTGGTCAAACTTAGGTTTAAAAGGGATTTCAAGAAGTAAAAATAAGAATTATTAAGTGGCAATGATATAAATAGACTAAATAAAAAGTTTTAAGAATTTAATTCTCGGGTTTGACAGAGAAAAATCAAAAGTCGAAGTCAAAGCGTTGACTTTGACCAACAGTAGGTGTACTGTAAAATCAGATAATCAAACAGTGTCGAAGATTAAGAAAAATTATATATTTAGAAACTAGAGAGAAAATTTCATTTATTGATATATAATTCACGATTTTTGGATAAGAAATAGATTTACTATGAATTATTGAAAATCAAATATCAGAAAATCCCCAAAATGAACACCTCGGAGGAAATCATCAAATTGACCGGTCAAATGAGATCCAAATCTTACAATTTATATGTCAATGGAAAGCTAAGAACCATAGAAATCTAAAGAGACCAAAATAATCAAATTCTTATTGATGAATTGAAAGTAATTGACCTCGAAAGTCAACATTTGACTTGAGATGAAGGATGAATAGTCCTCGGTCAAACGTCAAATTGAAAGGCCAAATGAACTCGGAATTCGATGAATTTTCTATCCACGGAAAGCTGATGAAAAGAGGAATCCATTGAAACTAAAATCAAGTGATTTGGAATTATAATCAAAGAGATATTTTATTTTCAAAATTAGCAACTTTTCTGACTAAAAATTAGGAAAAATGAAGAACACTATGAACTACTTTGCGAAATTAAAGATCTAAACCTAATAAAGATACAAATTACCTCTTGATAATTGATTGAATCTCACTACTAACCCGATTGCCGCAAGAATGGGGCTTCAATTCTCGTGGATTGAAGCGAATTTGCTCGGATTCTTCATAGTGGACGTTCGGAATTCAAGGGGAAAATTAGATGAAATCAAGAGATGAAATCATGATTATCATGCTTCAATGGATGCGTCTCTACACACTTGGAAGCAGAAGATCACGAGAACTTAAGACCTTCCTCGAAATTCGCTTAATTTCTTCACGAATCGATCAAAAGTTAAAGAACAATGAAGAACTACATGGGTTTTTAAAGAGAAAATTGGCCCCAAGATGGTGGCCGTTTGATGCGGTCGTGGGCACGGATTCGTGGCGTCATGGGGGCGATTTCACTTGGCGACGACGTGGCTCCCAATTAAGCGGTGAATCAGCCATGATTTTTGCCTCAAAGGAGCCACGATCGCGACGCAATCAGGCCACAATCGTGCGTCGATCGTGGTCTTGATTCTCCATCTGTCGCTGTCCGATCCCATGGAGGCAATTCCACGATGAACGCTCCACGATCGCGGCTCGATCGCGCCGTGATCGCGGTTCAATCGAACCGCGATCGTGGAGTTCTTCCACGAAACGTCTGCGCCGTCAGATTGACATCCGATGCTCCAGGTATCTTCACGAAGAGGGGCAGATCGCGCTTCACCGTGGCCGTCGGATCGCGATCTAGAGGAGAGTCCACCGCCAACCGTCCATCTGTGAAGATCGCGATGAAGATTGCTGCGAAAAATTCGGAGCGTCCATCTCGCGATGCCCTCTGTGCCGTCTGATGGAGATCGCACGGTCTTAGCCTCGACGAAGATAGGACACTCTTGACGCTTCCACGTGGCGAAAGGTAAGGCGTAGATCGGTTTCACTTCATTTCTTTTTTTACGCACGTGCGTAAAAAAACGTGCGCCATGAGATCCAACGTACGTCGTGTCTCCATGTCACCTACAAAAGAGAAACCGTGTGGGAACATAGTCCCACACAGAGGAAATAATGGGAGATGTTGCGATTAAATAGGGGGCGGTTTAACGCTAATGTGTTACCGCCCCTAATATCTAACCAGGGTCCCACTATTCCTGTGGGCCCTCCACCTGCAAACCCCCTACACGCCACGTGGCGCCCCTCACAGGCGTCCACGTGGGCCCGTCCGCGTGGCCTCCTGCCACGCATCAGCGCCACCTGCGCCTCGCCCGGGCACCCGGGCTCTGCCACGTGGCCTCAGTGCCGCGTCGCACCTCGAGGTGGTCCCGCGTGCCACGTCAGTGCCCGCTCGCCACGTCAGCACCTGCAAGTAAAAACCCCTTTTTTCCCTATTTTAAAGTAGGAAAAATTCATACAAAATCAATTTAAAAATCAAATAAAAATCAGAAGAAGGTATAAATTTCAGAAATTCATAACTTTAAATATACAACTCCTTTTTAATCTAAATTTTCTCCATTTGATCACAAATTATTTTCTTTTTAATATCATGTCATTTAAAATCTATTTAGAAAGAAGAAATCAAGCTGACTTATAATTTACTTAAAATTATTTCTCATTAAACATTGTAAATCATAAATTCATCCTGAAATTATCCTTCTAAACATTTACTAAAGTCAAAAATCATTCAATAACAGAGATTAACTTCTATTAAACTTAACAAAAGATTAATCATCTATTAAGCATGGAATTATCCCTAATTTATGCTTAAATATCAACTTTAGTGAAATGACATGCCAATGGAGAAAATTCCTAAAAAGTATGATAACATGCATCATATTCACATAAAATAAGCATGAATATGAGTTAATTGGGATAAGAATTCAAGTTATAAATGCATGTTATCATGCACGCGTATGCACGTGCGCGCATGTGTGCTTGATTGATTAGTGGGATTAAGCACTGTTTTTAGGATTTTTGCTAACTCAATAATCATTTATATCTTATGTACTCGTCGATTTACTTTAATTTTTGTCATGTGTGATTATTTTTTTGTTTTTTTATGTGCAAGAAGCGTGGTGAAATGTGGAGCGTGCGATCGTGTGAATCAAATAACGATCGTCGATCTTCACTAAAGTGAGGGGGTACGCGACGCACTCTGATTGGGCGATGATTCATTTTAAATTGATTTAATCACAACCATTCATCTAAATAGTTATAATGGCAAATATTAAATATGCCCAATCAACTTTGATGGACGTGTGGCGACATCTCTAGCGTTGATTCCCGATCGGACAGACGCGATCGCATGACGCTTCTTCTTCACGCATAACATGGCCAAAATTTGAGCGCTCCATCTTCGATTGAATGGACGCGACTTAATGGCAACAATGTGCATCCAAACATTTCATCCGAGCCATTGATTGAGGATGAAGAGCCAAATCCAATGGCTACGCCCAAATCTGCCTATAAATACACATGTTCTTCGACAATGTAAGCCATTCAGGGTTGTTTCTAGTAATAGATCTGTTTAGATATCTCAATCCTTGATTCTCTTGCTTTCTTTCTCTTCTAGATCAATTTCTGCGTCCAAAGAGTGGTTTGAAAGTGAGATTTCGTGGAGAGAACAGAGAGAAATTTCTTCTTGAATGTCGACGATCGTCTTCGAAATCCTGGAATAAAAAGCCTTTGATCCGACAATCAATTGTATCATTTCAAGCGCTATCTTGGGTTAGAATTTTTGTTTTCCTCCGTATATCTCTTCCTATAACATCAGATTTCATTTTTGATTCATAGATTATGATAATTTTAGACTTAATTTTTCCTCTTTGATTTCTCTAAAAATCTTGATTCAAATCGAGTGATTTTTTATTCTGTGGATTCGTCTTTGAGTTAGCCTTATAAATTTATTAAATTCCCTAATTTCTCACCTTAATTCATTTTTTGATTTGATCAAGTTTAAAGAAATACCTCAAGAATACTTTAATTCTCCATGGATTCGAACCTTATTCACCATATACTCTTTAAAATGTGATTATAATTTTAAATTGGTGAGTTTGGAAAAATTTTTATACTTATCCATGTGTTTTCATCGACCTCACAGATTCGTCTCATCAAGAAGGAGTTCTTAATTATTTCCTACATGCATCAGTACTAAATTGAGTGATTGATTAGGGTTTTGATAGTTGAACATACTCTAAGTTATTCATGAGCCTCGTGCGAATGAAGGATTAAATATACATGATAACCTACGATGAAAAGGTTCTAAAAGGGAGTTCTTATATACTCCATATCTCCTACAGTACATGGTGTAGCTTGGCACCCAATAGGCCTGCAACTCAACCTATTGATTGCATTATATCGATCCTTGATTAATTATGTTATATGTTGTTGTAGATAATTAAAAAAGGTTAAACAATAAGGTGTTATTGGGTTTATAGAATTATTAACTAGTGAGATATATGGACCTAGAGGGTCACGCATATAAGGTCTATAGATGTTGGTGGATATAGATATAATTATAAGGGTTTTATGAAAATTTTGTATACCAGATATCTATAAATAGAGGGAGAAAGACCATAACTCAAGGTGTTCTTGCAAGCCTTATGAGAATTCTCTCCTTTCTTCCCTTTCTTTCTTAGTGAAGAGCTTTGAAGAGGAGATTAAACGATCTAGTAATCATGTGGATATTGTTGGAGACTAGAACTTGAATAGCTTGAAGAACTCTTTGAAGTGAACCATATAAGTATATTTTCTCATATATACTATATGATAGGATCATCTGTTCTTAGTGTCTTGGTGTTTTGAATATCTAATTCAATATCTTCCATTGCACTCAATATTTTGGTCAAAAATTTGAAGGCTTATCAACCTTAGATCTCAACATCGTCCTCCCTTAGTATTACAAGAGATTGACTCAAGGAATGAATTGTAGTTAAATCCTTGGCTAAGGTAATGGAAATATCACAGAAGGTGTTCTCGATGATTTTCTTCACACTTAGTAATAACTTAAGTCACCGATTAGGGTTTAACGGTTGACCAAAGCCTAAGTCAATTATGAGTCTCACACAAATAAAAGATTATTTGTATATGATAACCGATGATAATAAGGTTTTATACGGGAGTTCTTATACACTATAACTCCTAGAGCATGTATTGTTGCTTGAACCTTTAATAATATATTTTGATTCATACTAGATAATATAATCATCAATTCTTGATGCCTCAATTTTGGAAGAGGTGTCCATTAGTGGAGTGGATGGGGGAAATTAGTGCAAGGGCCATAATCGAAAAGGTGCCATTGGCCATAATACATAACAACTCACAAATAGGAGTAAAAAGGGACTCACCAATAGAGTGCCAAAGCAACAAACATGTGGTGTACATGAAGAAGTATATCAATCAAATTATTGGAGAATGATAAAAAAATCATAGGCCAATTTTAGATCAAGTGAGTGGTGTGTGTGGTGAGATATGTTTCAAAAAGCACCGCCCAAGATGGCATCCACATAGGAAATGGTAAAAACTAGTAATAGGGAGGCTGATGAAGAATAACCTTGTTTGGTACTTGAAAGACATGGCAAGATCACAAAAACCTTGGAGAAGATGGTCTCCTAGAGAATGGGAGAATTCAATAGTATCAAAGGGGATAGAACCACCAAGAAAATGAGAGAGGCAAAAATCTTAGATGAACCTGGCACCACGATATCATGTGTGATCTCATTAACACTGTACTTAAAGGAATAAATAAGGGCATCTGCCTTGGCAAGGAGAGGCGATACATGTGAGAAAGAAAGTGAGCCAATTACAAGAATTCCATTTGGCTTCACTAGGCTCATATGGGGTCATTCATAACTTTGTAACATTTCTCTAATCATTACATGATGACACAAAATATATAGAATGAAGAGGATTCAAGCTTTCCTTTGTGTTAAGGTAATATTGAGGGATCTTAGGTCATGAAATCAATGCTTTTGTGAGGTTATCAAAAGAAAATGGAGAAATACCAAGTTGGGTTGTGTGGTAACAATGTATTCCCAATGACATTAGTGTAGACATGGCTAAAGCTCAAGAATTTTCATGTTAGAAGCCACAAAATCTGTCTCATTAATACATATGACTTTCCTAGAGATATACCTAGTGAAGACAAGGAGACACACCTTGCACAGAGCACCTAGCTAGGCAGTTCAAATGATATATTCCATCCAAGAAAACAAGATGTTATAATTTTTTTCCCTCCGTGAACAATTCAACAGCAAGAATTCATGAACTATTGTCTCAACAAGGAGATGAATCTGATACGTATGCCCTTAACTTTACCAAAATGAAATTTTGTGCACAAGTGGAAATTGAGTGAAAGCCCATGTATCCCAATTTGACATGTAGCAAAAATTACTTACATACCATATACATGACCAATGCACCAGCTTGGAGGTTCTTCTCATAGGGTAGAGGAGTAATGACTCAAAAGAGGTACAAACTCAAGGCTAAAAGACTCGTGTCCCAAATGTCACTACTGCTAGTTACACTGAGCCCATGGAAATAACATGGAAAAAACCACGACAATGATGACATTGAATATGATTTTGAAGTCATCAAAGTGGAGGATGACCATGCCAATACTCCTCAAGAAGACGACAACAAGGACAATCTCAAGTGATTTTGATATCCAATGAATAAACATTTTTGTTTTAAATTTTGTGTTTAAAGTTCTCAAGCTTTATTTTATAGCTATGTAATTCGAGAAAATGAATGATATTATTCATTGTCTTCTTTTTAATAACATCAAAGGTAAATTCATTGGAAAAATTTGAGTATTCTTCTTATTTGTTTCATCAATTTTTTTAATATATTAATGTGTATATATATAAATTACTTTTTTATTTTATTTTATAATTAACCATAGAAATAAGACTTATTCAATTCATTTTCTATGATAAAATATTAACTTCTATGCTTTATTTTTCAATGAGGAATGATTAATCATTCTTATTTTTTTGATTGAATTATTTAAAGAATCATTTAACTATTTGTAAATCAATCATATCTATTATTTGATAAATTATCAAGAATTATAGTTTCGATTTCCATTGAAAAACGATCAATCTGTCATCAACGTGGTAATTATACAATTCCAAAAAATTATGAATATTTATATCAATAATCAAATTAAAAATGAAAGAGCCCGCAAATATGGGAAAAATAACAATTTATTTCTTTTATGAATTAATCAAATATTTGCACTGGATGAAATCGATATTCACTTTTTTCCCGAAGGACCTACACAATCACATAATGAACGGTGTAGGATATGCCATCGTTCGTTACACGTGGCAGCTTTTCATTGGAGTTTCTGAATAAGATGGTCTATGAATAGCACTGAACTAGAGGCACTCCCGGAGGAACATAGGAATGGATGCACGCAAGACGTCAGCTTCGGTGCAGTAATAATTTAAAATAACACGTGGAATAATATTATTGGATAGCACGTGAAAGATGTAAAGCAACACACGCAGAAGACGCTCAATGCGTTACGATACGTTACGATTTACAAAGCTCACGTTTCCCGCCTTCTCCATTGTCTCGGTCTCTCGGACGAATGACTGCCGTCGACGTCGCCGCCGCCGTATAGGCTCAAATTTCCCCAGCAAAGTATAAATAGAGGGGCAAAGGAGAGACTTTTCCGTCGACCCGGTTCTCCTCTCCCTCTTCCTGCAATGGGTTTCTCTCCGGCGGCGGTTCTGGCGGCGCTTCTCCTCGTCCCGTGGGCAGTGGCCGCGCGGCCGCTGCCTCCGGGAGCCCAGGTGCTTCCTCCGCCGTCGAATCGTTATAACCGAGGCTGCAATCCGATCACTAGATGCCGTTGCTGCGGAAATGTGAATGTCATCAAAGCCGAAGTCACCTAGAGTCGCCGGAGAACTCTCTATATCGCCGCCGAAGCCACCTAGAGTAGCCGGTGAACTCTCTGTATCGCCGCCAAAGCCACCTACAGTAGCCGGTGAACTCTCTGGATCGCCGCCAAAGCCACCTACAGTAGCCGGTGAAGTTTGAGCTTGCGAAAATGGGGGGAGAGAAGAGCGCGTTGCAAGGGTTTTGATTCTCTCTCTCTAAGTTGTGCACTGTTAAGACTGTTTTAGTCGTAGGCTATCCGCTTGAATAAAATCCGTCCTGGTTTGTCTGGTTTGTCTCTCTTGGGTTCTCTCTCTCTCTCTCTCTCTCAAGCGTGAGCTTGCTGAGTTTTAAGAAGACGGGGTATGGTTCACCTTCTTTCTATCTCTAAGTTGTCTTGGTCCAAGGAACCTCGGCAAGATCCCATGAACGACATATGTCTCGGTTCTCTGGTAGGTCGTTTATCTCTCTCTCTCTCCTCCCTATTTAAGACCCAGAGAAAGAGAAGAGTGTGTAAGGTTTTTCTTTGTCTCTCTAAGTTGTGCTCTATTCTGTTCGCCTGGGACGTTGTTATCCACTGTCGTCGTTAGAAGGAGCTATCCATGACCATGATTTAGATTCTCTCATCTCTCCCTCCCTCTTCCCCTCTCTCTATCCGTCCTAGTCTTCTCTCCAGAAGTCTTGGGAACAAGACACGCTTTACTGAGAGCGCCAAACACAACCAAACGGTTCAGAGAACGCGCAAGACGACGTCAAGTGACCTGAAACGGCTGAGAGAAAGAGAAGAGAGGGAGAGAGAGAGAGAGAGAGAGAGAGAGAGAGAGAGAGAGAGAGAGAGAGAGTTACCTCAGCTCGCGTGATTAGGTCTCTCCTTCAATCCGCCTCTCTTTACTCTTACCTCTGTAAGGACGTTGATGAGGAGCAGGTGCCGGAAAAGGAACCACAGCGCACGGAAGATTGCAGGCAGTTCGGCGCAAGCAGGAGGGGTATTTCTAAACTCTCCAATCTTGCCTTCCCCTGGCCATAGTGGGCTGCCCTACGTCTTCAATGTCCAAAATCATGGCTCTTGGGCATCTGATTTTCAGAACTTTATCAAAGCACATGCACATCCATCAATTTCATAGATGTTTCAAGGAATGGATTCTCTGTCTGAGGATCTGGCCGAGCTTGCCGTTGTCTGCCGCCGAAGGACCACCATCTCTTTGATGAGTTGGCCATGAGCAGCACATCTCTTTGATGAGGCTTAGCTCGCTTGTTTCATCCCTACATTGCTTCACATATTTTTGGGCAAGTTCTTGCAATTTCATCTGTCTTCTATCCCGCTCTTCACATAATTATAAGTAGTCTTTGACTTGCCCAAAAAAGGCTTAATCTTATTCTTATAAGATTAAGCCTTTGCAATCATAAGATTCGATTATAAGATTTCGTTATTCCCAAATTGTATTTATCTACCAATGTTGAAAAAAAAAAGGGAACTCTATAGATATTTATAAAGGGACTACAAAGATTTAATTATTTACTCATTGTAATTTTTATTTTATTTATTTTTAAAGTGATGTTGGCTTATCTAATGGTCAATGTTGACCCTTTTTTAGGGCACTTACAAAGTCTAACACGTATATTTTTGGTCCAATAAGAGTGCGTCATGTGACACACTCTAATACATGATCTTGACCGAATGACCATAATTTCTCTAAATTAAAATCATGATATTTGGTACTCTAAAGTGACTTTAGAGCTGAAATTTTATGGCTAGATTCATCTTTTCACCTTCCATAAATCCATACACTTTGATCAAAGATTGAAGCAATAAAAAAATAATTTTATTGATTGTACTCTTTAACCCTTCTTTACAGTCAAACAAGAAGAACCCACTTTAAAAAACCTTCATTTTGTCTCTCTCACACATTTTTTAGCTCTCTCTAAATATTACAAAACCAATAGGAAAGGGAGAGGAGGTCGTCAAGGCCCAAGGAGGAGTATGTTTCGATGCTCAATCTTGTCGTAGAGAAGGAAGTAAGCGAAGATCACGATCAGAGCAGATTGCTTGGCCTAAGATGGGCATGCCAAATGGGTTTGTGTGATGATCTGGATTAGATTTTGGCTTGTAAACATCATAAAAAATGTACCTATATTTTATTTTTATTTTTAATTTTATTTTAATGTTGTAGCTTTGGCATTATCCACCTATGCATCTCTCCCTCTTGCCCTCACCGAGCATCGATTTATTACTTCCGCCATCCAGCCTTCTCATCTTGCCATCATATCATCTCCATTTTCATATCTTCTAATCTCATTCTCATAAATATATTTTATTTCTTTCTTTATTCATTAATAAAATCACAAAAATTATCACTCCACATTCATCTCTACGCACAAAATTCTATATTGATTCCTCTTTTCATGCTCTCATCTTCCATTTAAAGCATCTAACCTCATTACCTAAGCTCCTAGTGGATTCAAACCTTACTATAAAAATATATTAATTGAGGAATTAAATTTTATTTTATGAAATAGATACACAAAAAAACAACAATAAACATGAGAAAATTCAGAGTTCATCACATCCCCATTGGCCAAACTTCTACCAACAATGGTCAGAGTGATGGTTGTACTTCTAACAATGCTCACATAGGGGTAGGGCTGACCATCATGCCCACAACCACAGCCCTAGCCATCACAACCTTAGCCTCACCCTTTTCCACAATCTGTGGATTACGAAAGGGTTGTAGAATTAAAAGTAGTGAGAGGGGACGATGCATGCATAGCACCAATAGAAACTCGTAATGTAGTGGAGAATGTCGTACAAAGAGTTGATAGATGCATCTCACTCAAGATTAGGTTGTGTATTTGAGAATTGATAAAAGAATCAAAATCGGCAAGAAAAAGGGCAACATCGAGCTCCTCTCCATAATGATGTAGTGTTCCAATATCAGTCGTATATGGCTGATGAATCTCTAGCTGATTCTGGAGAATATAAAGTGAAGCGTAAAACTCTTGAAGATGATGCCTCAACTGCTTCATTTTGAATACAAACTCATAAGCATCAACCGTGCAAGGGATATTGGACTAGTGTACATAAATACAAGCTCACTAATCCAAAATGGCGCCTTGGTCGGAGAGATAAGCTGCACAGGCTTGCCAATGGTGGGAATTGCCATCTTGATCATCCAAGTGGTAATCGTTGGATCTTTAATGAACCACTCTTCATGTATAAGATCCTCGAGCAGTGGAGGGTTGAGGAATGAAAGATGACTATGAACTTGAAGAAAATGATAGAATTTGGCATACCATGTAGCATTCAAAGTTGGTGTCATCAAATGTTGTGTATGGGCTCAGAGGATGGTGGATGAATGTCTAACGGAACGAATCGATATGGTCATTAATTGCACACCGATTTGTGTCAAAAATAAAACCAAACTTACCAATTTAATGATTTAATAATGAATTGAGGGGTATAATGGTAAATAAGGGTCGAATCCACATGGAAATAAGGTATTTTCAAGAGATCTTTTGGAATTTGATCAAATCGGACCATGAATTGGTGATAGAAATTAGAGAAAATGGTGGACTTAGAAAGATAACTCAAAGACGTATCCACGGAATCAAAAATCACTCGATTTGGATTAGTCATCGCAGAGAAATCAAAGAGCGAAGTGGAGAGAAATGTCTGAAAATCGAAAGAACATAAAACCAAAATTAACGATGAAATTAAACTAAATTACGATCCTAAATTACAAATTGATGATACATGGCGATAGATTAGAGGGAAAACACGTATTCTAACCCGAGATAGCGATCGAAATGATCTAATTAATTTGCCGGATCAAGGCTTTTCATTCTGCAATTTTGAAAACGAGCATCGGTGTTCAAGAGACGAATTTTTCTTAATCGATCAACGAAATCTCACTTTTAATCACTTCGTGGACGCGAAAATGAGTCTAGAAGATATTAGAAGAAAGAGATTCAAGGATGGAGGGGTGTAGATAGATCAATTTGATAAAATCATCCAAGAATATCTTACAAAATCGAAGAACATCTTAATTTATAGGTGAATTGGGCATAACCATCCGATGGAGGTGTTTAATCTTCATCAACGGTCCAAATTAAATGCGTAAGGGTGAACCGTTATGATTAAATCTCGCCCCTTGGATTGTGGATGGACACTCCCGATGAAGCCATGTGTTTATGCGTTATAAAAACGCCTTGAAAACGCATCTGTTGGATCGCGATCTGACGCTTTCGGATGCGTTTTGATCGCGTAAAATCTGGATTGTTATAACTCTTATTTAAGACACGTGCGCCGATGGTGATCCGGTGGACCTCGTGTCCACTACATCGACGCGCGATGATCCGTGCTCCTTTAATCCAACGCGTCGCCTTCAGCCACGTGTCATGTGAACTTAAAACAAGAGTAACTTAGTCCCACACGGATAAAATTAAAGAGATTCATCGAGTTTATAATGTGGAGTGAATATGAGGGTTAGCTTAAATCCGAATATCGGATGCTTATATGTACTATAACCCTATATTACGAGTAAATATAAATATGCACACGTCACATCCGCGCCACGCAGGCGCTCGCATGGGTTCGCGTGGCTCTACCACGTGGCCTTGTGTGCCACGTCGCATCCACGTGGGTCCCGCGCGAAAACTAAACCGCTTTTTTTTTATTGTTTTAAACGATTTAAACTCAAAAATAAATTCAAAAAAATCCAGAAAAATCCCTAAAAATTATAAAATTCATAACTTTCAAAATATAACTCCAAATTAATCCAGATTTTTTTTCATTGGATCTGAAATTCAATTATCTATCATTATAAAAAGTCAAATTATTTAACTAAAAATATAATAAATTATTATTTCAAAAATACATTCATTTCTTTAAGATTTTAACTTTAGAAAATTAAATGAATGTTTATAAAAATGATTTCTCTCATTATTTAACTTTAAAAACCACTTATAATCTCAAGTAAAGATAGGTTATAAAATCTTTTATCTTTAATTTATCATAATTAACCCTAATTTAGTTCATTTTCATATTATAACTTAAAATTGCATTAAATGATAGAAATGCACTCAAAGTATGATAACATGCATACAAATGGAATCTTTTATGCCTTATTTTGCATTAATAATCATGTATTATCATGTTAAGATTGCATGTTATCAATGTCTTCATTGCAGGATATGGAGATTGGGCGACCGGTTGTACTACCGGAAAAGTATCAATAAGTGGCAAAGGAGGAGTAGGCTAAAGATCCAATGTACAGTCCTCATGCACCATGATGAAGTGTACTATATAATCGATAAAAAAAAATAGTGAATCGAATTAGGATAACATGAGCTCATGTGGCAACACCAGTGAAAGATGGGAGCAGGTGGTAAGTGGGTAGGCTAGAGGAAGGTTGGCTAGGTCTGATCACATGCCATGCAACATAATCCTAACCATCCAGCACCTTTAAAACGTGCGATCAAATAGGTGTAATGGAATTTGACAATTAGTAGGTTTTTTCTTGATTTTTCAGGAAAATTTGTCATGATCACAACATATGCACCCTCATAAACCGTCGATTAGATAGTAGATAATTCAAGTAACTCATTTAAGGCTGTTTTATGGCCCAAAACCCAATAAGTAGATCCTTTCTCTTTTTCTCTTGTGCTTGGACTTGTAGGGTCTTGTTCTTGGTCAAATCATTGCTTTCACCTGTATAATAATTGTTTTGTATTCTCTCCATGTTTTGGAGTGAATTTATGCTCAATTCTCATTGATTGCCTGTAAAATTTGATGGAGATTTTATTGCTTAACCACCAAAAACCATCGTCAAAGAATCATAGTCTATAACCTTCGATCTAACGACAAAGGATCATTTTAGTGTGGTATTTGAGTTAGTGGGAGTCTTTTGATGGAAAAAAAATTTAAGGTTGTAATTAGTCTTTGTTATGAATTTGATTCATGTAAAAAATGTATATTTCCTCACTTGGTATGTTGGTTAAGGGTCGATTATCGGGAGGCAATCTTGATGAAGGAGTTGTCAATGAGGAAGGTGACAAGGAAATGAAAGAAGGCAGATTGATGATCGAAGCAAAAGAGTTAGTGTGGAACATGAAAGCACAACTTTCACTAGTGCAATGTGATTAGAGGGGTTGTGAGCCAACCCTTGAAGAGGACAATAGATGGTGGAGAGCCAAGGGGAGAAACATTTCTTAGAGACGAACGAGATGGCTATTGGATAACTCCATGTTGCACGGTCAGTATTTGTTTCTACGAACAAAACACATTGTCTATATCAATTTCTATACCTAAACATAACTACATTTTAATGTTACTTTCATATCATTTATATTTATTATCAGAAATTGGGATCATATAGATCTTTATTTTTTCTAAGAATTATTTATTATTTTATAGATACATAAAATACAACTAACGAGACGTCCATTTTCATTAAATGCTCAAATAAACAATATTTTCGCATTCTAGTGAGCTAATAATCATCAAAGGAATTTAAATTAGATAAAAAATTCTACTTCAATTTGAAAATTTGAAATTCATCAACAAGAATATCTTGACTGATAATCAACATGAATATCATCCTACTCATGGTCATTTACATTACTGATCTCCAATTTCTTCTTGGCTTTATGATCGTGCCCCCCTTATAATTCACTCACTTTTATTTCTTTTATAATTATTATCCCACTAGAAATATACCACTTCAACGGCACTTTTTTAATTTAATACAAGGTATTGAGCCACTAAAAAAAACCAATGCAGAAAAAAAACCTACACGGGGACTGGGATTTTGAACTACGTTGCGCTTGACATGTAGTCGTGAGCTTGTAAACGTGTATTGTTTTTATTGGGGTTTTTATCACCAGGTACCCCAACCTTTCCCCCGACTCAAAGATCTACCCCAACCTTCTAAAACCATGAGATCTACCCCAACGTTCTAAAACCATGAGATCTACCCCAACCTTCTAAAACCATGAGATCTACCCCAACCTTTCAAAAAGTTACTGAGATCTACCCCAGCTACTGACATGGCAAAATCTTAGTCAAATGTGCATCGACGCGGAGTCCACGGCGGAGGCTGATGGGGACGGAAGACACCTGGCCGCCACGTGTCAGCCGATGGAAAAAAAATTAAACTCTTCGCGGGGGAGAAGAGAGAGCGGCGGAGGGGCTCAACTCTTCGCGGAGAACCGGCGGCGGGTTCGGCGTCGCCCAGGAGGGAGGGAGGCGGGAGAGAGAGGGAGGGCGCGAGAGAGAGAGAGAGAGAGGGAGGGCGAGAGAGAGAGAGAGCGGGAGAGAGGAAGACTTTCCTCCTCCCACCTCTTCTCGCGACGGAAGAAATTTCCGTCGCGAGGAGACGCGAGGAGAGAGGAGAGGGAAGAGTGGGTGGGAGAGAGAGCGAGGGAGTGCGGGAGATAGGGAGGGCGGGAGAGAGAGAGCGAGGGAGTGCGGGAGAAAGAGAGGGAGGGAGAGGGGGAGAGAGGGAGGGAGGGAGGGCCGGAGAGAGAGAGAGGGAGGGAGGGCGGGAGAGAGAGAGAGAGGGAGGGAGGGAGCGCGAGTGAGAGAGAGGGAGGGAGGAAGCGCGGGAGAGAGAGGGAGAGAGGGCCGGAGAGGGAGAGAGGAAGGGAGAGAGAGGGAGGGAGGGAGCGAGAGAGAGAGAGAGGGAGGGAGGAAGCGCGGGAGAGAGAGGGAGAGAGGGCCGGAGAGGGAGAGAGGAAGGGAGAGAGAGGGAGGGAGGGAGGGAGAGAGACGAGAGGGAGGGAGGCGGGAGAGAGAGAGAGAGCAGGAGAGAGGAAGACTTTCCTCCTCCCGCCTCTTCTCGCGACGGAAGCAATTTCCGTCGCGAGGAGACGCGAGGAGAGGGAAGAGCACGGGAGAGAGGGAGGAGAAATTTTCCTCCTCCCTCTCTCCCGCGAGGAGAGGGAAGACCGAGGAGAGGGAAGAGTGCAGGAGAGAGCTCGAGAGGGAGGGAGGCGGGAGGAGGAAAGTCTTCCTCTCTCCCGCTCTCTCTCTCTGTCTCCCGCGTCCCTCCCTCTCGTCTCTCTCCCTCCCTCCCTCCCTCTCTCTCCCTTCCTCTCTCCCTCTCCGGCCCTCTCTCCCTCTCTCTCCCGCGCTTCCTCCCTCCCTCTCTCTCTCTCGCGTTCCCTCCCTCTCTCTCTCTCCCGCCCTCCCTCTCTCTCTCTCCGGCCCTCCCTCCCTCCCTCTCTCCCCCTCTCCCTCCCTCTCTTTCTCCCGCAGTCCCGCCCTCCCTATCTCCCGCACTCCCTCGCTCTCTCTCCCACCCGCTCTTCCCTCTCCTCTCTCCTCGCGTCTCCTCGCGACGGAAATTGCTTCCGTCGCGAGAAGAGGTGGGAGGAGGAAAGTCTTCCTCTCTCCCGCTCTCTCTCTCTCCCGCCTCCCTCCCTCCCTCTCTCTCCCTTCCTCTCTCCCTCTCCGGCCCTCTCTCCCTCTCTCTCTCTCGCCCTCCCTCTCTCTCTCTCTCTCTCTCTCTCGCGCCCTCCCTCTCTCTCCCGCCTCCCTCCCTCCAGCTAGCTGGGCGACGCCAAACCCGCCGCCGGTTCTCCGCGAAGAGTTTAATTTTTTTTTCCATCGGCTGACACGTGGCGGCCAGGTGTCTTCCGTCCCCGTCAGCCTCCGCCGTGGACTCCGCGTAGATCTCAGTAACTTTTTGAAAGGTTGGGGTAGATCTCATGGTTTTAGAAGGTTGGGGTAGATCTTTGAGGTCGGGGGAAAGGTTGGGGTACGCGAATTATCTGTGATATTAGATATACACTCAGAAATACGTTCGATTCGACTTATCGGGAGTTACGACACGCGGCAGAATGCTATTCGATTCTGCGCGACGGACGTGAGGGATTCAAAGTACGAGGAACATTACCAGGGGATCGCCCAGAGCTCATTTGAATCGCTACACATCGATTCTGCACGCAAGAAGTCAGATTAGAGTCTAGAAAGATACGTGGGGAAATACCATTAGATAACTCCTGAAAGGTGTAACCCAATACGTACAGATCACGATCGAGCGATACGTCGGGAAGCTCACTTTTCCCGCCTTCTCTCTTCTCTGGCGCATGAACTTCCGTCGACGTGGCCGCCGGCGGATGGGCTCAATTCTCCCCCGAACGACTATAAATCGCGGGCTAGGAAGCGACCCTTCATTCATCCCAGTCTCCTTCTTCCTCTTGCCTGAAATGGCTGTAATGGCGGCGATGGCGCTTTTTCTCGTCGCCGTAGCAGTGGCGCAGCCACTGGATTTTTCCGGCGAACTCTCCGTATCGCCACCGAAGCCACCGAGAGCAGCCGGTGAACTCTCCGTATCGCCCCCGAAGCCACCTAGAGCAGCCGGTGAACTCTCCGTATCGCCCCTGAAGCCACCTAGAGTAGCCGGTGAACTCTCCGTATCGCCACTGAAGCCGCCTAGAGTGATAGCAAGAGCCTTGACACGTGATTACCTGCTCTGAATAACCGAATGGTACGGTTATTCAGAGGGTTGCCGTCGCTCCGCCTGTCAATGGGTCGTCGAGGCGACGGACGTTGGCGTTGATCCTTCTGTTCTTTCTGCGATGTTTTTAGTTTCTGTTATTTCTCCCTTTTTCCTTAGCTATTTAAAGGACTGTGGGGGGGGGTCTGAATTTGTATTGGAATAGCAGTATTTTTCTGTTACCGCTCTCTCCTCTCTCTGTCGATTGGTCTCGTGATAGAGCGCGAGCAATCTCCTCACTTCCTACGATCGAGTTTGATTCTAACAAGTGGTATCAGAGCTTCGGGCAAGAGGAAGAAGGAGCAACAATGGCAGAGGGTACTGAAGGTATGGTCCAGAGAGTGATTCGTGAGGTGAGCGCTGGGACAGTCTTCCCAATGCTCACCAAGACCAATTACTCCGACTGGGCGCTTCTCATGAAGGTCAAACTCAGAGCCCGGCTGCTCTGGACCGCCATTGAGAAAGGAGGGGTTAAACCCCACGAGGACATGCAGGCTCTCGACGCGCTCTGCAGTGCCGTGCCACCCGAAATGTGGCCAGTGATTGCGGACAAGGAGACCGCAAAGGAAGCCTGGGAGGCTATCGCCACCATGCGGATCGGAGATGATCGCGTGAAGAAGACGTCGGCTCAGAATTTGCGGAGGCAGTTCGACTCGGCGACATTCAAAGAAGGGGAGTCGATTGAGGACTATGCGTTACGCCTAAACAGCATGGCTTCAACCCTCACCACACTCGGCGACAAGGTCGGAGAATCGCAGGTAGTGGAAAAATTAATTCGAAGTGTACCACAGCGGTTCAGACAGATTGTGGTCGCAATCACTACTCTGCTCGACGTATCGACTCTCACCGTCGCAGACCTGACGGGTAGACTCAAGGCGGCGGAGGATGCTTTTGACCCACCACCGTCAGTGGTGCACCATGACGGTAAGCTCTACCTTACCGAAGAAGAGTGGGATGCACGGCGGAAGAAAGCTGATACTGAGAAAACAAATGGGGGAGGAAGCTGCAACTCAGCACACCGAGGCGGACGTAAGCGCGGGCGCGGGCGCAGTCGAGGAAATGAAAAAGGCTCATCATCAAACCGGCCCGGCGGTGATGAGTGCAAAAAATGTGGAAAATTAGGCCACTGGGCCCGAGATTGCCGCTCCAAGCCTAAGAAGGAGCAGGCACACATCGTCAAGGAGGAGGAGGAGGCCTCGCTCCTCCTCGTCAAGTCTGAAATAGACATGACAGGGGAGTTATCAGGAACCTTCGCTCCACCAAGTTATCCGACGTCTCCACAGGCAGAGAATCAGCTCCCGCACGACTACTTACCGTCGTCAAGCAAGAAAGAGGCTCTCATCACTGAAGCGGCCTCGGAAGAAGGAAAGAGGAAAGGAACTCAGACCGAGATCCATCTGCAAGAGGAGAAGGTGTTCGCCCACCTTGGAGAGAGGGAGGCCTGTGATGAGGAGACTTGGGTCCTGGACACGGGCGCCACGAACCACATGACGGGTTCGCGTACAGTCTTCACCGAGCTGGACACGACGGTGGTTGGGACAGTGCGGTTTGGAGATGACTCCGTGGCGCGGATCGAAGGCAAAGGAGCTATCGTGTTCATATGCAAGAATGGTGAGCACCGGTCTTTTGCAGGGGCGTATTATATTCCCCGATTGACGACGAACATCGTCAGCATCGGCCAACTTGATGAGGCGGGTTACAACATCAACATCAAGGATGGCGCGATGAAGGTCCACGAACCAGGCGGACAGCTCCTGGCAAAGGTGATGCGGGGTAAGAACAGGTTGTATCTTCTCCACATTAAGCTAAGTCGACCGAGGTGCCTGGTGATGCGGGGAGCTGAAGAAGCTTGGAAGTGGCACGCCCGTCTCGGCCACGTCAACTTGGCCGCGGTGCGGAAGATGGCCACGGAGGAACTGGTGCGCGGACTGCCGAAAATTGGTCAGGTGGACCAGCTATGTGAAGCATGTCTCGTCGGCAAACAGAAGCGGTTGCCATTCCCCAAGACGGTAAAACATCGGGCGCGGAAACTTCTTGAGCTGGTACACGGCGATCTCTGTGGTCCGATTGCGCCAGAGACGCCAAATGGCAGGAAATATTTCCTGCTGCTAGTCGATGATCGAAGCCGGTACATGTGGGTGGCCCTACTATGTTCGAAAGACCGTGCAGCGGATGCCATCAAGGAGATTAAGGCGCGGGCAGAAGTCGAGTCGGGTCAGAAAATGGGAGCCCTCCGCACCGATCGGGGAGGCGAATTCACCTCACATGAATTCGCGGAATACTGTGCGGGAGAAGGCATTCATCGTCAGAGGACGGCGCCTTACAGCCCGCAACAAAACGGAGTCGTCGAGCGAAGGAACGGGACTGTAGTCGCAGCGGCGAGAAGTATGCTCAAGGCGAAGGGGCTGCCAGGACGTTTGTGGGGTGAGGCGGTTGCCACTGCGGTTTACTTGTTAAATAGGTGTCCAACGAAGAGCGTGGAAGGCATGACGCCTTTCCAAGCTTGGCATGGGAAGAAGCCGGCGGTGCATCACCTGAGGATATTCGGCTGCATCGCCCACGTCCGAAACACTTCACCGCATCTCAAGAAATTGGAGGACAGAAGCCGGAAGATGATCTTTATTGGCTACGAAGCCGAATCAAAGGCTTACCGAGCATATGATCCCACCACGAATCGCGTTCATGTATCGCGGGACATCGTATTTGACGAAGCTGCTCAGTGGGACTGGGACAGTGACACGAAAAAACAGATTTCAAGTGGTCACGACGACGTATTCACAGTGGAATACGCCGTCGAAAACCAAACAATCTCGGAGCTTGATGGCAGTCCCGAAGTGAGCAACAACGGTGCGATGGAACCAGAGCCGATGTCACCGCCTTCCGAGATTTCCAGTCAAGGAGCGACGGAAAATCAAAGGCGAGGAAGGGAGGTAGAGTTTGCTACCCCCCCTAGTGCTCAGAGTGATCATCTGGCTGCTGATCACGGTGATGCGCCACTTCGTTTTCGAACGATCGAAAACATCATCGGGCGGACCTCACCACGTGGACCTGCGTCGAGAGTCCTAATTGCAGAAGAGCTGCACGAGGTAAGCCCTGATGAACCAGTTTCTTTTGATGAACCAGAATGCCACCCGAGCTGGAGGACGGCGATGGAAGAAGAGATAGCGTCGATCGAAGAGAACCACACATGGTACCTAATTGATCTCCCACAGGGTCGTCGAGCAATTGGCCTGAAATGGGTATACAAGGTGAAGCGAAATGGAGATGGAGTAGTGACCAAACACAAGGCTCGCTTAGTGGTGAAGGGGTATGCTCAGCGCCAAGGGATAGATTACGACGAGGTCTTCGCACCCGTAGCGCGGCTTGACACGGTGCGTCTCCTCATCGCCCTTGCAGCACACGAGGGGTGGGAGGTCCACCACATGGACGTGAAGTCGGCTTTCTTGAACGGAGACCTAAACGAAGAGGTCTATGTGGAACAGCCCCCCGGCTTCGTGAAAAAGGGGAACGAACACAAAGTTCTCAGGTTGAAGAAGGCCCTCTACCGCCTACATCAGGCGCCTAGGGCCTGGAACTCGAAGCTTAACGACACATTATTATCGTTAAACTTCAAAAGAAGCCTCTCCGAATATGCCATCTACACTAAGCGGAGAAGGGAGGCACAATTGGTGATAGGAGTATATGTCGATGACCTGATAATCATCGGCGGCAAGCGCGAAGAAATCAGGGAGTTTAAAAAGGAGATGGCCGATGCGTTCAAGATGAGCGACCTCGGTCTACTCAGCTATTATCTCGGCATTGAGGTAAGACAGACTTCTGAAGGCATCACGGTCAGCCAAGCAGCCTACGCAGCCAAAATTCTGGAAAGAAGCGGAATGGCAGGATGCAACTCCTGTCAAGTTCCGATGGCAACTCGTCTGAAGTTAAGTAAGAGAAGCGAGGAGCCACAAGTCGATGCAACCTCATACAGAAGCGTTGTCAGAAGTCTCAGGTATTTGGTCAATACCCGTCCCGACTTAGCATTTTCGGTAGGTTATGTGAGTCGCTTTCTGGAGGAGCCGCGAAAGGACCACCTGGCTGCCGTCAAACAAATACTTCGCTACGTGGAGGGGACCAAAAGCTGGGGTCTAAGACGAAAAAGGGAAGAAGCGGGTCCAGCTGACAGGTTTCAGCGATAGTGATTTCGCTGGCGATGTTGATGCGCGGAAGAGCACGACAGGCGTCATTTTCTTCCTAGGCGGCAGCCCAATTACCTGGCAATCAACGAAGCAGAAGGTTGTAGCTCAGTCTAGCTGCGAGGCTGAGTACATCGCGGCCGCAAATGCCGCTTGTCAAGGTATGTGGCTCGCTCGAGTGCTTGCAGAAGCACACGGATCGGCACCAAGTGGGCCGATGCTGAAGGTGGACAATAAGTCTGCCATTGCTTTGATCAAGAATCCGGTACTACATGGGCAAAGCAAACACATCGAGGTGAAGTATCATTTCGTCCGGGAATCCGCAGAGAAGGGTCAGATCTCCGTAGATTACATCAGGAGTGAAGCACAATTGGGGGATTTGCTGACGAAGCCATTGGGAAAGGTTAGGTTCCATGAGCTTCGCACCAAGATCGGCCTTATTGATGTTCTTGATAATCCGAGCAAGGCTCAGGAGGAGATTGATAGCAAGAGCCTTGACACGTGATTACCTGCTCTGAATAACCGAATGGTACGGTTATTCGGAGGGTTGCCGTCGCTCCGCCTGTCAATGGGTCGTCGAGGCGACGGACGTTGGCGTTGATCCTTCTGTTCTTTCTGCGATGTTTTTAGTTTCTGTTATTTCTCCCTTTTTCCTTAGCTATTTAAAGGACTGTGGGGGGGGGTCTGAATTTGTAGTGGAATAGCAGTATTTTTCTGTTACCGCTCTCTGTCGATTGGTCTCGTGATAGAGCGCGAGCAATCTCCTCACTTCCTACGATCGAGTTTGATTCTAACATAGAGCAGCCGGTGAGCTCTCCTTGTCGCCCCCGAAGCCACCTAGAGCAGCCGGTGAACTCTCCGTGTCGCCCCCGAAGCCACCTAGAGCAGCTGGCGAACTCTCCGTATCGCCGCCTAAGCCACCCAGAACAGCCGGTGAACTCTCCGTATCGCCCCCGAAGCCACCTAGAGCAGCGGGTGAACTCTCCGTGTCGCCCCCGAAGCCACCTAGAGCAGCTGGCGAACTCTCCGTATCGCCGCCTAAGCCACCCAGAACAGCCGGTGAACTCTCCGTGTCGCCCCCGAAGCCACCTAGAGCAGCCGGCGAACTCTCCGTATCGCCGCCTAACCCACCCAGAACAGCCGGTGAACTCTCCGTGTCGCCCCCGAAGCCACCTAGAGCAGCCGGCGAACTCTCCGTATCGCCGCCTAAGCCACCCAGAACAGCCGGTGAACTCTCCGTATCGCCGCCGAAACCACCTAGAGCAGCCGGTGAAGCTTGAGATTGAGGAGATGGGAAGAGAGAAGAGTGCGTTGCAAGGGTTTTGATTATTTTCTCTCTCTAAGTTGTCTTCTGTTAAGACCGTAATGAATAAAATCCTTGATGTTTTTTCTCTCCGGCAGTCGAGCTGTTTATCTCTGTCTGTCTGTTTGTCTGTCTCCCTCTAGGTTGCTGAAGAAACAGGCAAAGCTCAATTCTTTAGCTTAATGGGTTTGGAGAAGACAAGAGTGCTCGTGGCTCTCTTTCTCTGTCTCTGTTTCTGTCTCCGTCTCCGTTTCTCTCTCTTTCGCTCCAAGTGTATGGGAGGTTTTTCTTTTTCTCTGTAAGCCGTTCTCTCATCTCTTCGCCTGGGACGTTGTTATCTTCGTGAGAGTGACTAAGGACAGATTTTCCACCTGCCTACATTCATTCCTCGCAAAACGACGTCAAACGACTTGAAACGGCAGAGAAAAGAAGAGAGATCCAGTTCAGCTAAGTACTTCTAGTTTCGCCTTTTCTCTGTCTGTTCTTCTCAGTTCTCTCTCTATCCTTCTCAGTTCCCTCTCTATCTTTATCTGACATCCCCGTCACTCCCTTCTCGTGTAGCTCAGGTCACCTGGATTGCCCCTGGATAGACGTCCCTTCACTCGAAACGGCTGAGAGTGAGAGTGATCCGAGAGAGAGAAAGCTGGAGCGAATGGGCTGTAGACAAGAGAGGAGCCTTCACAGCTAACCGCAAATCGCCCTATCCTCGTTCCCTTCCCTCACTAAGGCAAGTTTCTTATAGGAATGTGTCTCTGTGCAGAGAGAGAGATAGATCATATCCTCATTCTCATCTATCATTGATTGAAGTCTCATCTTGTTGATAGGGTCAATAAAACTGGATAGGAGCCTATCTTCATTCCCTTATCAAGTATATATCTATATGTCTATGGAGAGGGAGAGAGATCTTTTCATCATTCCCATCTATCATTGAGGGATGTCTCATCTAGTTGATATGATAAAAAAAACCCATAGGTGCAGAGAGATCGAGATCTAGGTCATGTGTAAGCTGAGACAGAATTTAAAAGAGGTGAATTCAAGAGAAGATCTAGGTCATTTTTATGTAAAAATAGCATAGATAATTCATGCACATGATTCATAGATAATTCATGCAGATAATTCATAGATAATTCATGCTGATGATCCCACTCAACTCTACAAATCAGATATTGACTAAGGCACCCAAGTCAACCAAGCTCCAATTATCTTTTTGAATCCCTCGCATCATCTTTAATCATGCATTTAGAGTGGTTTAGAATTGTAGACTTCTCTTCTCTGCACTTTAGAATGATAGGTTTGCTTACATCTACCAAACCGTGTGAAATCGACGACCTCGCGGTTTCGTCTCGTCAAGATTAAATGCGCCCGATGGACTTCGATGGACGCATGGCAACATCTCAAGCGGGGATTCACGATCAGACAGACACGATCGCATGACATTTCTTTTTCACGCAGGCGGGGATTCTCAAAATTTGTGAGTTTGGAATTATATTTTGACACGTTTGTGTGTATTCAACGACTGCGCCGATTTGTCTTGTTATGCATCCTCTAGTCAAAATACCACCAGTTTGTCATCATTATATCATGGCCTAGAAAAGTCAATTAGCTATTATCTTCAATGAAAAAAATTCTGCTTTGTGAACTTTGAGTTTTGAGGATTTTCTTCGAGGTCTTCAACCCTCTATACTTCTCAAATTTTTGGTTGGGTACTTTTTAGTGACCAAGATCATGATATCTCATCTATATTTATTAGTTCTTTGGCTTAGCACCAAAGTCCCTTCATGCCCTTTGAAAAGTGCATCTCCCACTCCATCCACCTTACCCCTCAACATTGGAGTCATATGGTTTAGATGGTTAGGAATGCAGGATGAGTTTCCAAACCTTCTCAAAATTTGTAAACCATGGGGGCATGAACCAAAATGCGACATACTTTGAAAAGTGTTATAAGGATTGAGGGAAATTTGAATGGTCACTGACGAGACTAATTCATATGGTCATTGAATGCACACGATTTAGTGTCAAAACAAAGTCCTCAACTTACCAAATTATGATTAGTCAATTTAATTAGATAGTATAATGGTAATTAAGGGTCAAATCCACAGAGAATTAGGGAAATTTGAGATATATCTTTGAAATTCGGTCAAATTGGACGACAAATTGAGGTTAGAAATTGGGCAATTTATGATATTAAGAAAGATAACTCAATTTCAAATCCACGGAATCAAAAATCAGGTAATTTGGATTAGAATTTGCAGAGTAATCGAAGTTTGGAAGTTAGGAGAAAATTCGTATCGCAAGTTTGACTAAAAACAAAAATTAAACTTAATCTACGATTCAAAATGTAAAATTAACACTAAATGCTGAAAGATTAAGATGAAAACACGCAATCTAACCCAAATTAGCCTTCGAAATGATCCAATTAATCGCCGGATGCATGGCTTTTCATTCCGCATTTTCGAAGACGAAATTGAAGTTCAAGATGTGATTTATCTTTCCTCTCTCAATCAAAATCCAATCTCAAGCACTCCTTGGATGCGGAAATGCATCAAGAACACAATAAAATTGAATGGCACTCGAATTGTGTCTGGACAGTTTGAATTTCTTGAAGATTCAAGGTCGAGTTTTTCCGTCGCGAAGAACTGCATTTAAAGAAGGGGCGCCATTTGATCCACTGTTGCGATGAAGCTTTAATCGATCGAAACGGTGTGATTATATCGCATCCGTCCGATAAAAGAAGGATGGTTGAGATGAGTCTACATCGCACGTGTGAAGAGATGCGTCGCTTCCTCTCATTCGTTGGATCTTCATCGTGTGTTTGTGATTAAGTCGAAGATCGATCAGTCGTGAATAATCTCAGCCGTTATAACTCCATTGATGGAGGGCGGAGATTAATTCACTTAAGTCGGAATTAAGTCACGTATTTGATCTTCGATCGGGTGGACCTCGGCGTCCACTGCATCGACGCGTGATCTTCATCGCGATTCCCATCCGACGCTCCACGGCATGCCACGCGTCTTGCAATTAACAAAAACAAGGGAACATAGTCCCACACGGAGAAAAACAAGGAGAATGCACGGGTATATAAGGTGAGGTGTATTTATGCGGTTAGCGATGTCCTCTATCGACGGCTTATACTTACTATAACCTATGTATAATATATATATATATATATGTCTGTGTGTGTGTGTGTGTACACGTCACCTCAGTGCCACGCAGGCACTCGCGGCTGCGTGGCGCTGCCATGTGGCCTTGCGTGCCATGTCGCATCCACGTGTACTCGCGTGAATAATACCCCCTTTTTACATTTATTTTAATTGATTTAAATACTTAAAAATCGAAAATAAATCTAAATAAATTCAGAAAAATTCCAAAAAATTCTATAAAATTGTAAAAATCATAACTTTCAAAATACAACTCCAAATTAAGTCAAATTTGTTTTCTTGGATCAGAAATTGAATAATCTATCATTATAAAAAGTCAAATTATTAAAATAATAGGAGAATGAAGTTTTAATTAATTTAATATATTTCTGTATCTTATAAAATAACTTTATAAAAATACATAAATGTTAATAAAGATCTTTTCTCTTATATTTTCATCCTCAAAATATGATTATGATCTCACTTCTAATTAGGATTAAAGATTATAATATTTTAATTATGTATAATAATCCATAAATTAGTGCATTTTAAGATCATAAAATGAAATAATACAAAATGATAGAAATATGCTTAAAACATGATAACATGGATATATTTGGAATGATTAATGCTTTTAATTGCATTAATAATCATGTAATTTGATGCATAAATAGTATGTTATCAGTCACATGCTGCTATGATATTGCCTCCTAGTACTATAGCTCCTCCTCCAGTGAACTCGGCTTAAATAATCTATAATATTGTTGGTCTAGCACAATGTGGAGTGGGGAAGCAGCATAAATCTTCCACCATTCCTTTCTTGCTTCTAAGTGTTCACGGTTTACTAACTTGATGGTATCCACCATATGACTGATACACCCTGCATTTTATCCACCATCACACTTAATAGATTTTATTTGGCCTATAGGCCAATAACACTTCCATATATCTAGTTTATTTTTGTTGAAATGAAATTTATTAATTGTCATTCTTATGTGATGTATGCAAAGAAGTCTATGAGCATATGTAATGACTAAGTGAATTACTATGAGATCATGATCTAGTGATTACTAGTCTTTAACACATGTTCTAAACATTCATATTCATGGGAAAAGGACATCAAAATATCCAAAAATAATAACACTATCTAATCTAACCCACACGATGAGTATGATTGATCATGTAACCATCAGTGTGAAGACATCAAGGATACAGAGTGGGTGCTATTAGGAGAAAGAGTTCACTAAATTGATTTGTATGAATCCCTAAATGATTTTATACCTATTTGTCAATCAAGTTGATTCATGTCATTTTTATATATGTGGTCCTTAGACTTAAGACACTAACGAAGAAAAATTTTAAGGACATCAAAAAACACGTCCATGCATCAAAATAAATTATAAACTCACTCACAACATGCAACTTATATCAATATTAATATAAATTAAGATATAAAACATTCCACTCTTATACATGTTGTCATATTTTCAGTGCATATCAATCATTATATGCAATTTAAAGTTGTAATCTCAAATTTCATTATTTAAGGGATAATCATGAATAATCAAATAATATATTTTGAAGTTTTCACATCTTTATATGAGATTATAGTTAAGTTTTAATTACAAATAATAAGAGAAAATATTTTTAGATACATTCATTTATTTTCCTAGTTCTATTTTCTAAAGAAATGATTAAATTTTTGAGATAAAATTTTATTCTCTTCTTATTTCTAAAATTTGGCTTTTTAGAATGATAGATAATTTAATTTTTGAACAAAGAAAAAATTATAAAAATAAGCAGTATTTTGAAAGTTATGGATTTTCTCATTTTAGGGATTTTTTGGAATTTTGTTGAATTTTTCTGAATTTTCATAGATTTATTTTAATTTTAATTTTATTTAAAATAATAAAAAATGTCTTTATTTATCACGCTAACAACGTGGCGGCGTGCTTGCACGGCAGTGTATGCACGTGTCACATGGTGCAGGTATGTGTATATATAATATGTGCATATTGTAATGGGTTAAGCATCCTTTTTAAGGATATTAGTAAACCCATTAGCGCGCTCCCCTATTGATATGCAATAAACGTCAATATTTTCACCATTTGTGACTATGTTTTTGTTTTCCTTTTAAGCAGGTGGCATGGCGCATTCAGAAGCATCTGATCGGCGCAAAAAGAAGCGACTTAATCTGAGCCCACAATTTTTTATGAAGCATTTGCTTTTTTATTGGACGACGATTTCCTTTACTCAATGTTTATCAATCTTGGTCGTTCACCTCGAAGTTGTAACGGTCCAGCTTAAATGTGCCCGATGGATTTATGTGGACATGTGGCATCATTTCAAGGATTCAATGGAGATCGAATGGTAACGGTTATGCGGCGATTGCCCTTCACGCGATGACACATCGTAATCTAGACGATATATCGAGGATCGGATGGCTACAACTTAATGATGGTGATTCATCTCCTAAGGATTAATCATGGATGTTAATCAAAGACGAAGAGACAATCAAACGGACAAGCCCAATTTCAACTCATTTATATTATCTTTCTTTGACAAAAATGTATTCTTAGATTATTTCAATTGATCGAATCTTTTGGACTGCTTAATTCTTGAATCTCTTGATTTCCTTCTTCTTGACCCGTTTCCGCGTCCAACAAGTGCTTGTAATTAGGATCTCTTAGAAAGAATAGGGAGATTTCAGTACATGAACTTTGAATATCGGTTTTTGAAAACACAAAGATAAAGGCTTTGATCCAATGATCAATTGGATCATTTTCAGTGTGATTTTGGGTTAGATTACTGACGAAACAATTTCGTGCAGTCGTTGAATACACACAAACTCATGTGAAAACAATTTCCAAACTCATCAATTTAAATATTAAATCACTAATTAAATAGTACAGCGGTGAGTAAGGGTCGAATCAACAGAGAAATAAGGGAAATTTTGAGATATCTTTAAATTTCGATCAAATCAAACAATGAATTGAGGTGAGAAATTAGGGATTTTAGTAGATTAAGAAAATAACTCCAAAATGAATTCACAAAATCAAAAATCATTGAATTTATATTAGAATTCGCAAAGAATTCGAAGATTGAAATTGAGAAAGAAAATCGTTCGTGATTCGTCATAAAAACCAAAATTAAATCTAAAATTAATATAATCTACGATTAGAAATTGAAATCTAATGATATAGGAAGATAAATTAGAATGAAAAACAAGTAATTTAACCCAAAGTCAGGCTCGAAATGATCCAATTAATCATCAGATTCATGGCTTTTCATTTCGTGATTTCAAAAATGAATGTCAGCATTCATGAGGTGATTTCTCCTTTCTCTCTCTACCAAATCTTGACTTTAAACACTCCTCGGACGCAGAAATGAGTCTAGATGATGTAGGCCAAGGACCTCTATTGCCCAATTGTGACTCATGAAGCCCAGTAAGTCACAGGGACCACAAAAGTGTGTGTCACTTGATAACATGCAATCTTAACATGATAAAACATGATTATTAATGTAATTTAAGGCATAAAACATTACATTTATGTGCATGTTATCATACTTTGAGTGCATTTCTATCATTCTATGCATATTTATGTCATAATCTCAAAATGCACTAAATTAGGGTTAATTATGATAAATTAATAATAAATGATTTTATAACCCATCTTTACTTGAGATTATGAATGGTTTTTAAAGTTAAATAATGAGAGAAATCATATTTATGAACATTCATTTAATTTTCTAAAGTTAAAATCTTAAAGAAATGAATGTATTTTTGAAATATAAATTAAATCTCTTGTTATTTAAATATTTTGAATTTTTAGAATGATAGATGATTAAATTTCAGATCCAATGAAAGAAATTTGGATTAATTTGGAGTTGTATTTTAAAAGATATGATTTTTACAATTTTTAGGGATTTTTCTGTATTTTTCCGGATTTTTTATGATTTCATTTTCTATTTAAAACATTAAAAAAATAATAAAAAAAGGGCAAAATGGGCGCGGGACCCGCGTGGATGCGACGTGGCACGCAAGGCCACGTGGCAGCGCCACGCGGACCCGCGCAGCGCCTACGTGGCGCGATATATACTTTATATTTATTTATCATATATATATAAATGGTTCTTTGTCCTTCCCTATATGGGAAGGGTCATACCCTTATAGATCGTCGGGTGTTATAAACCCGACGATCTCTTCTCTTTTTTCCAGTGTGGGACTAATCCACACTAGTCTTACCTATTTCAGGTGACGTGGCGCGAGGAGGATCGTCGGATCGACGGCGCGCGTTGATCGCGTGAGCGCGGTCCACGGATCAAGATCAACACACGTGCGCGATAAAAGGAGTTATAACGGCTAGATTAGAGCCACGTGGCGGCATCTCATGCGCCGATCGCGTGGACGCATGGCGCACCGGAGATCAATCAAACACGTGCCTATTTAAAAGAGTTATAATGGTCCAGATTCGATCGCGCAGGGAGCATCATGACCATCCGATCGCGATCCAAAGGGTGTTATTTGAAGCGTTTTTTTTAAAGCGTTTCGTCAGATCAGATCTAGACCGTTGAATCGCGATCCAAAGGGCACAAATCCAAGCGTTCTATAACGCAAATCGCAAGGATAAATCTGGAGCGTCGATTTGAGATCTGACGATCACGATATAAGCATAACGGTTCAATTAAGAGGCGGTTTCATCTGGACCGTTGATCGAGCCTAACGCACCGATCGGACGGCTCTCCCCATTTCGCCTTATAAATAGACGAGTTCTTCGTCGTTTTGATGTATTCTTGAGAGTTTCGATCTAATTGACCTATCTATTTGCATCTTCTCTTGAATCTCTCTCTTGTAATCACTTCTAGACAAGATTTCGCGTCCACGGAGTGTTTATAAGAGAGATTTCGACGATCGAGCGAGGAGAATTTGTCTCTTGAACACCGATGTTCACGTTTGAATTCGCGGAATGAAGAGCCGTCGATCCGGCGATCAATTGGATCGATTTGATCGTTACCTCGGGTTAGAAAACAATTTTATCCTCTTATCTATCGTCGTGTATCATCAATTTTAGGATTAGGACTTCAATTTAAGTTTAATTTCATTTCAATTTCCATTTGTGTTCTTTGCGATTCCGAAAATTTCTTCCTACTTCCATCTTTGATTTCTCCGTGATTACTAATCCAAATCGAGTGATTTTTGATTCCACGGATAGATCTTTGAGTCTTCTTTCCAAAAACACTATTTTCCCTAATTTCTCACCTCAATTCATCGTCAAATTTGACCAAATTCTAAAAGATATCTCGAAAATACCTAAATTCCCTGTGGATTCGACCCGTATTTCCCATTATACCCCTCAATTCTCTCTTAATTCCCCAAATTGGTAAGTTCGGTATTATTTTTGACACGAGACCGTGTGAAATCGACGACCTCGCGGTCTCGTCTCGTCATCATTGTCTGCAGAAGATCACCTAGAGACCCACAAAAGTGTGTGTCAGATTCTACAATTCCCAGAATCTCCACAGTGTCTCTTGTGAGGCCTAGAAGCTTCTTTTTTTGTGTCAGGCCCATCCCCTGACACAAGCATGGTTTAATAGTTATAGTTTCAAGACTTTGAGTTGTCTTATCAGGGGGTCATGTCACTTGGACGACCCTTTACTTTTTGAGGCCTATATAAGGCCCCCCATTGTAACACTTAAGGTCACAATTTGAAGTTATTCCTTATTGAGAGCTTTGCTTTCTCCCCTTTGAGTGTTCTCCTGTTTTGAGAATGCTCCTGTGCTTGTGGATTCAAGTACAACCCCTTGTGGATTCAAGGGTTGAAGAGGTTAGTTCTGTGGACTCAGAACCTAATCCTTCTTGAAGATCAAGGTTTGAGGATTCAAGCCCCTGTTCTTCATTGTTCCTGCGCTAAGGCTGTGTCACTAGAAGTAGTAGAAATCAAGTGATTCCAAGATTGAGTTGTCTATATAGTTTGATTTTATTGAAACATCCAAGAACGAGTTCTTCCGTCAAAGATTATTTCCATTTAAAGAGAAATTGGGAGCGACCGTTGGATGTGCCTCTTCATCTTTGATCAACGTCTGAGATTAAACACCGATTTGTAAATTTTAGTCTCTAAGTCGCGTTCGTTCGATTGATGATGATGTGTCCCGATCTTGCCACGTCGTGTGTGAAGAAGAGGCTTCGCTTGATGTTCACCATCCGATATTCATTAAGCGATCAAGCTGAGTCCACGTTTGCATTTACTCTCGACCGTTATAACCCTCTAGATGAGCAGCTAAGATTAAATCATGTTTAAAACGAATCATCGCCTAAACAAATGGAGCCACGTACCCCCTCAAGTAAGTGAAATCCGACGATCGTGATTAAATCACGCGATCAGACACGTCTCTTTGTGCCACATCACTTGTAAATTAAAACAAAAAAGAAATAGTTCCACATGGCATAAATTCGGGATTTTCATGACTATATAAGGTATACGCGTGTAATGCATTAGCGAAAATCCTTAATAGATGCCTTAACCCACTAATCACTCTTGTGAATACACATGCGCCAACGCGCACACATGCGCACACATGCACACACCTACGCCGCCATGAGGCGTGTAGACGCTTCGTCGCATGACAACGTTCTGCCACATCAGCTCGCGAGATATGTAAACATTTTTATTCTTCTGAAAAATCAAAAATAGGTTTAAATAAATTCACAAAAATTTTAGAAAAATCTGGAATATTACAAAATTCATAACTTTCAAAATACAACTCCAAATTAATCAAAATTTTTTTTTTTGGATCATAAATTAAATTTTCTATCATTATAAAAATTCAAAATATTTAAATAACAAGAGAATAAAATTTAATTTCAAAAATACTCTCATTCCTCTTAGAAAATAAATTTAGAAAAATATAAGTGTAAATAAAAATATTTTCTCTTATCACTAAATCATGAAAATATAATTATGATCACAAATATAGATGGGGATAAAACTATATTATTTAATTATGTATAATAATCCCTAAAATGATAAAATTACATAAAATGATAGATATGCACTTGAAATATGATAACATCCATACAAATGGAATATTTAATGCCTTGAACTGCATTAATAATCTTGTAAATTCATGTATAAATTGTTCGTCATCAATTATGTGTTTTCCTCCTAGTCTTTCAGCATTTATTATTATATTTTGATTTCAAACCTTAGATCTTATTAAGGTATTTATTTCATAAATCTCCATGGATTCAACCCTTATTCATCATTATACTAATCAATTCATGTTTTAATCTTAAAATAGATGAGCTTTAGATTTATTTTGACACACACTTGTGTGTTGTCAACATCCACGCAAATTCGTCTATTCACTCACTGAAATTGATATTAAATTACAAATTATTTAGTATAATGGTTAGTATGGGTCAAATCCACAAAGAATTAGGTATATTTCTTGATATATCTTCATATTCAATCAAATTGGATAGTGCATTGAGGGGAGTTATTAGGGAAAATTGTATTTTCGGAAAGAGAATCAAATAAAAATCAATGAACTAAAAAAACCACTCGATTTGGACTTATATCGGTGGAGAGATCAAAGAACAAAATAAGGAGAGAAAAATTTATCATTAAGAGTGAGAAAATGATGAAATTGCATCAAATTAAACTAGTTTATGAATGAAAATTAAAATCTCAGATTATCGTACAAAGGACTTAAAAAATATGTAATTTAACCCAAAATCTTGCTCAAAATAATCCAATTAATTGTTGGATCAAGGCTTTTCATTATGCATTTAAAAAAAGTGATCCTGGGAGTTATAGCGTCAAATTCTTCCTATTCCCATGATGAAATCTTGATTTCAAACACTCTTTAAATAGAAAAATGAGTCTAGAAGAGGATCGAAACAAGAGATTAAAGGATTATGTTTTCCAAAAGGTTTGACCGATCGAAAATCTAAGAATTCATACACCACTCGAAGAGAGAGAAGATCAATAGAAAAAAAAATTGGACGTGGCCGTTGGATTTGACGATTCATCTTTGATCAACAACTCAAATAAAATGCCAACCATTTATAAAACGACTATTCTAGACTTTTTGACTCCTTTGATAGTGCGCTAGGATCTAATTGCCATTTATAAAGTGAATTACCATGGAATCAAATTGCAACATATATCCCTTCACTAAGTGAAAATGAAGGGCTGAGATCAAATCCTTCAATTAGCTTTGATCCAATACACGAGCAAGATGTCACAGCATAAACTAAAAATAGTTGCACATTGCAAAAATTAAGGTAATCATCGTATATAAGGTGTGGAATATTTAATTAATTTAGGCCCATTAAGGGCACTTGGTGCTCATGATACGTGATCACCATGCACCACATGTGTTCACACGTGTACCATGTGGCACGCGCACATGATGACGTGTGGTGACACAAAAATGCATGCGCCACATCTGCTGTCAAGTCAGCGTGCACTTTAAAACTGATTTTTAAAATATTTTTAATTAAAATAAATTTGAAAATAAATTCAGAAATAATTCTAAAAAATCTCTTAAAATGAGAAAATTCATAAATTTCAAAATAGAACTATTTTTTCATCCAAATTTTTTTATCATAAATTAAATAATATATCATTTTATAATTTTAATTTAATTAATAACAACATAAGAAATTTCTCTTAGGGTACATGGTGTAACTTGGCACACAATAGGCTGGCAACCCGACCAATCGATTGGCTTAAATCGATCCCATTTCTCTTTTTCTTAGTTCTAGTTTCTCTTTTCATATTTTTTGGCATCATAAATTTAATAATCCTTATTCTATTTAAATTAAAAAATATTTACTTGAATGAACTCTATTTAAGTTAGTGCGCAAGTCTTTTCCACTAGGAAATTTTCATTGTTTCATTTATCTTTCTTGTGGCTCTATTCCATCATCTTGCCAATTTTATTTTGTCTGTTGTGTTGTTATTGGACCGTCTGCTTAGAATCTTCATTGAGTCATCTTTACTACATCTTCACTGAAAACTACACTCATACCAACTTGGTGTATTGTCCACCAATTCATCAACAAAATCAATACCAAACAAATCACTACCCCAAAAATCCTTGAATTTCACATAGATAGGTCCTTGAATTTCTCCAAGAAACCATGCACAATTTTTTCAAATCGCAGTGTTATCCATTATATCAATGTCCCTGCACCTTCTAAAAAAAATAGTTGTCTGAAAACAAAAACATTGCCTCCTACTTTACATCACTCTCTCACAATCATGTCGAGATACACATCCCTCATTCTATCAAGCTAGATGCTCCCCTAATTTCCGCATATCTTAGTAATTGTCTTTCATTTTCTCTCTCGGTGGTGTCATTCCTTTTTACTACCTCTATTCTGATGCCTCTCTTCTCTCACTATCTCGTAGGTTTTTTGGTTGCACAACATTTTTCCAAAACCATCATCCCTATCTTTCAAAATTTAAGACTCAAGCTCCCAAGAGAATTTTTGATATTTAGGTATGCCAAAAAGTTATATTATCTGCTTCCTAGAGAGACACTACAAAAAATTTACACTAATATCTGCTTTAATGATGTCACCCCCTTCTTGTCACCCTCACCTTCTCCATCAAGGGTGCCAGCCTTAACGAGCATGATTGTGCGATCGTCGAATACATCGTACACACCTCAAAATTAAATCCAAACACAAAAATTAAAATCAAAATTAACTTCAAGATTAATTGGGATTAATTTAATATAAAGATGAGTAAGGGTTGAATCCAAAAAGAATTAGGGTGTGTTCTTGAGATAATATGAATTTTAATAAAATTCAATGAAGAATTGAGATGAGAAATTAGGGAAAATATAGATTTGGAAAGAAGACTTGAAGACCTATCCACAAAATAAAAATGACTCAAATCAAATCTATAACCACGGAGCAATCAAAGAGTAAAGTTAAGGAGCAAAAACCATTCACTATCAGAGAGAAAATAATAAAAATTATTTAAATTCGCCTAATCTAAGCTTAAAAATTAAAATTTATTGCTAAATGACAAAAGATTAGGAATAGTTAAATAAAATTGGTACATTAATGGCACCTAACGATAATTATATGCTCTTAACATGCGCCACGTGTGAACCCTTGCACACTGCCATATGATGATACACAAGCACACACGCCATAGTAGTTGCCACATCAGCCCAAACTTATAAATAACTAATTTTAGCCATTTCATTAAGATAAAATTCTAGAAAAATATTTTTAAAATAGAGAATTTATATCTTTTAAAATACAACTCATTTTTATCCAAATTTGTCTTTTTTTTATTAGAAATTAAATAATCAATCAATCATTCTATATAACAAATAACAAGATAATAAATATTTATCTCCAAAATATACTCAAGTTACTTATAAAAATAAAGTATATAATTTTAGAGTACATATGAAAATATTTTTCTTTTATTATTTGTATTGAAAACTCAAAATAAAATCTAAAATAGAATTACGCTGAAATTAACTTTTGATTTATACACGATTAGCTCTAAAACTAATGCATTTTGAGATTTTTTATTTAACTTGTATAGAATGATGAATATGCACTTAAAGTATGATAACATACATAAGAATGGTAAGAATGCTGCCTTTAAATGTACTAATAATTATGTAATCTTGAATATAAATTGCATGTTATGAGGCCTTTGTCACCTGCCTTTCAACCTTCTTCCTCTACACTTGACTCTTTACTACCTATTTTTATCTATAAGCATTGTCCAATGATGACTTCAACAATTGTGCCACCATTCATAAATTTACCAAACATCTTTTTATCAATGCCTCTGCTCTGGTGATAACATGCTATTTGTGCATGTAATTACATAGTTATTAATGCAAATTAATGCATTAATCATTACAAAAATATGCATGTTATCATCTTTTAGGCATATTTCTATCATTTTGTGTAAAATCATGTTATGATCTTAAAATACATCAATTTATGGATTATTATACATAATTAAACATTTTAATCTTTAATCCTAATTATATGTATGATCATAATCATGTTTTAAAGTTGAAAATAGAAGAGAAAACACTTTTATTTACATTTATGTATTTATATGAATTTATTTCATATAATACATAAATGTATAAAATTAATATAAATTAATTCTCTTATTATTTTTATAATTTGACTTTTCATAATGATAGATTATTCAATTCTGAATCCAACAAAACAAATTTGAACTAATTTGGAGTTATATTTTGGAAGTTATGAATTTTACAATTTTTAGGAATTTTCTGGAATTTTTCTGAATTTAATTTGATTTATTCTCGAATTTTTTTTTATATTTAAATTAATTTAAAAAATGGGAAAAAGAAGGGAAATTACCTGCGCGTGTACACGTGGCAGTGCCACATGGGCACAAGGACCGCCCACGTGGCAGTGGTGACATGGCGCCTGCATGCGTGGCACGGATATTTCATATAGATTAATATAATATAGGGCTAATATCATATATGAGTCTGAACTTTATCAAATGTACCAGATATGAGTCCAACCTTTTTTTTTTCAGATATCAGTCCAAACTTTTTAAAAAGTCCACATATGAGTCTCATAAAAAAGTCCCGCTGCGGAGAGTCCACGTGGCAGCGATGTGGCAGCCACGTCGTTCCAGCCTCTCTCTCTCTCTCTCTCTCTCTCTCTCTCTCTCTCTCCCTCTCTCTCTCTCTCTCTCTCTCTCTCTCTCCCGCCCTCCCTCCCTCCCTCCCTCCCTCCCTCCCCGGCCTCACTCTCCCTCCCTCCCTCCCCTCCCTCCCTCCCTCCCCCCGCCTCCTCTCCCTCCCCTCCCCCTCGCCCGCCCGTCTCACCCTCCCTCCCCTCCCTCCCTCCCCCGCCTCACTCTCCCGCCCTCCCTCCCTCCCCCACCTGTCTCGCCACGCCCTCCCTCCCCCCGCCTCACTCTCCCTCCCTCCCTCCCTCCCTCCCTCCCTCCCCCGCCTCACTCTCCCTCCCTCCCCTCCCTCCCTCCCTCCCTACCTCCCCCGCCTCACTCTCCCTCCCCTCGCCCGCCCGTCTCACCCTCCCTCCCTCCCCCCCGCCTCACTCTCCCTCCCCTCCCCCGCCTGTCTCGCCCGCCCGTCTCACCCTCCCTCCCCTCCCTCCCTCCCCTCCCTCCCTCCCCTCCCTTCCTCCCTCCCTCCCTCCCCCGCCTCACTCTCCCGCCCTCCCTCCCTCCCCCACCTGTCTCGCACGCCCTCCCTCCCCCGCCTCACTCTCCCGCCCTCCCTCCCCCTCCCTCCCTCCCTCCCCCGCCTCACTCTCCCTCCCTCCCTCCCCTCCCTCCCTCCCTCCCTCCCCCGCCTCACTCTCCCGCCTAGGGCGGCGGAGGATGACGTGGCCTTTGGCTGAGGGCGCTCGTTGAGGAAGATGACGCGGGCGCTGTTAATGACGTAAGTTTGGAGGCCACTGACGTCGATGGCTTTTTGCACCTCCGAGACTCTCACCACGTCGTGGTACGATGATCGCCGTATCTGCGCCTGGCGGCGCCACCATTCGCGCGCACGTGAGAGAAGAAAAAAAGAGAATGTAGGGAGAGAAAGAGAAACGAGGGAACGAGATTGGGAAGAAAGAGAGAGAGAGAGATTAACGAGAGATAACTACAAATTAGAGAAATAGGATGACAAAGCAAGAGATGCAGGAGACAAGACGAGAAATCAACGAGAGAGATAATGAGGAACTAAGAAATCATCAAGAGAGGGAAAGAGATGATGAAAATGATGATGAGAAATAAGCGAGAGAGGGAGACGAAGAAATGAGAAGATATCTTGGGCGAGAGAGAGATATAATGGGCGAAAAATAAGGTAGTTCGAGAGACGGAGAAACGAGAAGATATCAAGAGAGATAGAGAGAAATGGCGTGAGTGGGAAGGATAGAGCGAGAAAGAGAAGATTTACGCAGAGGGAGAGAAAAAGAGAGAGGATGAAAAATCTGCCCGACCAAGAAATGATAGAGAGAGGAGGATTAGGGTGCTTAGAGAGGGAAAGAGAAATAAAAAGAGAAAGAGAGGAAGACAATGGTGATGAGGATTCTGAGCGAGAAAGAAATGATAGAGGAGAAGGTTAGAGGGCTTAGAGGGAGAAAGAGAAATAAGAGAGAAAGAGAGGAAGCCAGAAATGATGAGAATTCAGTTGGAGAAAGAAATGACGGAGGAGAAGTTAAGAACAAGAGAGAAATAAGAGGGAAAGAGAGGAGAACAGGGATGATGAAAATTCTGCGAGAAAAAGGAGACAGAATTGGGAAGAGATCAAGAGAGGAATAGAAACTGAGAGAAAGAGAAATGACAAGCCCCACGCATCTCTATCTCTCTCAAAAGCTAACGCACTCGCTCATTGTTTCTCGTTTTAACCCATGTTCTCTAACACTCATACCACGCCCTTCTTTTTCTTTCTCTCTCTAAAATCTCTTCCCACATGAGACATCCCTATAATATCTTCCATCCCCTTTCCGCGCCTCTCAGTCAATCCACATATTCACGAACTTAACAACTCGTCTCTCTAATTACGTCTCTGTAGATTTAGCAATTCGATCCCGGCAACCATCGTCACTTGCATTTGGAATACTATCCATTTTGCAGTTATTATCTGCGTCCTGTTTGTTGGTTTGGTCGGCGTCATCAATTTATCACGCTCTTCTTCTCCCCCTTCTCTCCCTCTAACCTCAGTATGTCCACAATGGGCGATCGAGTGAGGCGGGGGAGGGAGGGAAGGCGGGGGAGGGAGGGAGGGAGGGGAGGGAGGGTGAGACGGGCGGGCGAGGGGAGGGGAGGGAGAGTGAGGCGGGGGAGGGAGGGAGGGAGGGAGGGGAGGGAGGGAGAGTGAGGCGGGGGAGGGAGAGTGAGGCGGGGGAGGGAGAGTGAGGCGGGGGAGGGAGAGTGAGGCGGGGAGGGAGGGCGTGCGAGACAGGTGGGGGAGGGAGGGAGGGGCGGGAGAGTGAGGCGAGGGAGGGAGGGAGGGAGGGAGGGAGGGAGGGTGAGACGGGCGGGCGAGGGGGAGGGGAGGGAGGGAGGGAGGGAGGGAGGGAGGGAGGGCGGGAGAGAGAGAGAGAGAGAGAGAGAGAGAGAGAGAGGCTGGAACGACGTGGCTGCCACATCGCTGCCACGTGGACTCTCCGCGGGACTTTTTTATGAGACTCATATGTGGACTTTTTAAAAAGTTTGGACTGATATCTGACAAAAAAAAAGGTTGGACTCATATCTGGTACATTTCATAAAGTTCAGACTCATATATGATATTAGCCCTATATTATATAGGGGTCCCCCGTGTGTAAGGGGACAAAGTATTAATAACGCATAATCGCTCCATATTATATACTAACAAATCTCCTCGATTTCTTCCTAGTGGGACTAAATCGCTTCCTTTTATTTATTTTCAGGACACGTGGCGAGCGATGGAGCGTCGGATGGGATTTAAGATGAACGGTACGCGTTGATGTGATGGACATAAGGTCCACCCGATTAATAAATCAGGCATGTGCGCAAAAGAGGGAGTAAGTGAACTCATCTGAGCCGTTCATCAAGCTTGTTATAACGGTCCACGTTCACTCATCCAACGAACCAATGATCAAATCGTGATCATTGGATTAGAATCCAACGAACAACTCCAATCAAAGCCTCTCTTCATCAACAGATCTCAGCCTTCGATCAGCGATCGTGCAGTCAGCATTAAAAGTGACGATTCATGAAACGGCGCATTATCCGAGCCGTTCATTGCGATGGGCGCTTCATCGAACGGCTGAAATCAACTTTCATTTTTATTAAAATCGTTCTTCGCGACGGAAGAATGGTTCGCGATCAAATCCAAAATACTCCTTGTATACAACTCCAAATCGCGTGCCGTTTGTTCGAGAGCATTCTTGACTCATTTGCGCTTCCATTGAATGCTTAAGATCAAAGTTTGATCGAAGGAGAAGGAAGAATTTACATCTTGAACTCCATCTTCGTCTTCGAAAATTCGGAATGAATAGCCTTGCATCCGGCGATTAATTGGATCATTTCGAAGGCTACTTTGGGTTAGGTTGCGTAATTTCATCATAATATTTTGTCATTTAGTGTTAATTTTAGTTTTATAATCATAGATTTAGTTTAATTTAGATTTAATTTCGGTTTTAAATCATTTTTCGAAACGAAATTATCTCCTATCTTCAAACTTCGATTTCTCTTCGAATTCTTATCCAAATCACCTGATTTTTGATTCCGTGGATTCGATTTTGAGTTATCTTTCTTAATAAACTAAAACGCCCAATTTCTAACCTCAATTCATCGTCTGATTTGACCGAATTTCAAAGATATCTCTCAAATTTCCCTAATTCTCCGTGGATTCGACCCTTAATTACCATTATACTAATTAATTACTTTGATTAATCACAAATTGGTAATATTAGGACTTTATTTTGACACTAATTCGTGTGCATTCAACGACCATACGATTTAGTCAAGTCATCTGGTCACTGATCTACCTTAACAAGCTATTATGTCATTGCACCATTAGGTTTGCCCCTTGATGACATCCACCAACCTATTGCCTTGAGAAAGGGTACTTCCTCATGAACTCGACACCCTTAATCTATTTTTGTTTCTTTGGATTGCCTTCACTTTAATATTTTTGCCTTTTTCCCTTTTCTAATATTTAACAAAGATGTATTTGAGGTACTTCAGGTACTCAAGTGGGAGGCAGCTATGGACCTCGAATGTCATAATCTAGTGACTCATGGCATGTGGAAGCTTGTGTGTTGCCCGACTCATGTCAACATTGTCACTTTCAAATGGGTGTTCTCCCTCAAGTATAAGCATGATGGAATAATGGATTATCACAATTCTTGGTTGGCAGCGAACTGCTTCACACAAGGCTATGGTATTGATTATATGAAGACCTTTTTTTAAGTTCACTTGACCTCCATTTGAGAGCTTCTCTTTCCTGCAGTTAATTGTGGTTGCTCATTGCACCAGATGGATATTTCTAATGATTTCTTCTATGAATATTTGGGGGAATAAGTGTGGAACAATCTCCATGGTATGTTACTCTAAGGGAGAATTTGAGGGTCTATTTGTTATATTGCACTATTTTCAAACTTAAAAAAAATTCTACATTTATGACTTTGAAGTTAGGTCGCATGCGTAATTTCTATGGCTTCAGTCCAAATGTGAAAGATCACATTTGGAGGGATTGTGGAACTTAACTTCTATGTTGATGATATCCTATTTACCAACAAAGAGGCATTCACATATTTGAACCGCTTTACTTATTTGTGATAGATTTTTCTTATGAACCTAGTAAACTTGTTATCTTCCAATGAAAATACATCGTAGATATGAAAAAAAAAACATGGTTAACCATAAACCAAAATCTTTATCATTGGAGGCTCAACCCAAGTTCAGGGATAATTCACTGATATTGGAGAATGTTAAGTGGGACCGTCATCTATACAAAAACTGATCAATTTAATGATAACACACTTTGACATCATTTACGCAATTGTTGTTTTTACCCAACTTATCTAGGGACTTTGCAAAGTGCACTAGGAGGGCAAGCCACACGATCATCTTGGCCACACGATTAAGAGATTATTTTTGCCACACGATCAACTGCAGTAGATTAATAGAGCTTAAGTACAAGCCACACGATCATCTTTGCCTTGAAGCTCATTCCGATGTATGATATGTTGTGGGCAAATCAAATGAAAATCATAAATGGGGTATTGCACACACGTTAGGAAATATATGGTCACTTACCTCTCTTGGAACCAAAGAGTAGTTTGATTTTCTAATGAATAAGCCAAGAATTGTGCTATGGCTAACGTAGGACATGGGATATTGTGGGCTCAATCACTTCTCCAGGACATGGGTGTTATTGGTTAGATTCAGATGCCTATGCACTATAATAGCTAAGTCAATACCTTCATGGTAAAGAATCCTATTCCATGAGCGAGCAAAGCACCTTAAGCTTGAGTACCACTTCATTCATGGAAAGTGCAATCTAATATCCTTTGTTATTCATCTCTCTCTCCCCCTTCACATGGGTGACATGGTTGCACAAGAACTTCTAGATTTTGCCAATGAAATTGGATGGTTAGTGATTAAATTAGGCCTTGCTGCTTGTAAAGAAAGTTCTCTTTCCTCGTGGAAAAAGGGATATGGGACAATCTCAAGAAAAATCTTTATGAATGCCTCTGAACTCGTTTCTTATTTTATGAGGATTAGCTCAAAAAAATCTATGAGGATTAGCAACTTGAACTCCAAAATACCCAAAGAACATTTTAATGTAAAAACCTTTGATTTGACAATTAATTGAGTTAATTTCTTGATATAATCGGTTAGAATGGGGTGATTCTTTTTTATTCATTATTATTTAATCTTAGATTTAAAATTTAAAACTTAAATTAAAATTATTTCACCATTTTTCAACTCTCCCTAATTTTAATTTGAAATTTTCTCTCTTACTAAGTTTGTTTTCCATGAAATTTGATTCATCAAAAATATCATGTACATAAACTACAAAAATCTAACAAAGCTCAAAAAAGAAGTATGAAAAGATTATAAGATATTTTTGATAATATGTTTTCACTAAATAATCGCAGAATACAAAGGAATAAGATGAAACTTGTAAATTTGTCCTATTGTCTGTGTGATAAAATATCGATAGGCACATAAAGAAGTTCAAAATTAGGTATCAATCATTTGCGAAAAGAGCATCTTCTAAAATGTGACAATAATTTTGATGTAGATTGAGGCTTGCTCCTAAGAACCACTATGAACTTAGTGGGCTAAGGCAAGAATCTTCTAAAAGTGGGCAATGTTAGAATATTTTTAAAGTTGTCTTGCACACAAGTGATGTTATATCAATTGAAGGCCCCCAGTTTAGCCATTAGGTGTTTTGCTAGATAGAGAATGCTCTAGTCTCTTATGGACTTGAGGGATGAAGAGTGTTTTTGACTTCAAGGTTACATCATTCAAGTGTGACCTACTTCGTTCTTGCATTGACATAATGATGGATCACGTGAATATATGATTGACAATCAAACCAAGGTATTTTATTTTTACATGAAGGCAAGAATCACTAAATCCACTCATTTTAATGATTGTCAAAAATATTCTATGCATCAACGCTTGTGTTATGATCCTTTGGGTTTTAGTGTATTGGTCCCAATAACTAGCATGCACTTCACTCACTTGCCATATGATAACATGATGGAAGGTAAAATGAACATGCTCTGGTTATTATATAGGAAAGCATGACTCATTAGAAATGTAAAAAAACTTGACGTAGCCTTAGCGCAGGAGCAGTGTAGAACATTGACTTAAATCCAGAAAGTCTTGATCTATAAGAAGGGTTAGGTTCTGAGTCCACAAAACTAACCTCTTTTACCCTTGAATCCACAAGGGATTGTACTTGAATCCACAAGCACACGAGCACTCTCAAAACACGAGAACACTCAAAGGGGAGAAAGCAAAGCTCTCAAAAAGAAATAACTTTAAATTGTGTTCTCAAGAGTTACAATAGGGGGCATTATATATGTCTCAAAAAGTGAAGGGCCGTCTAAGTGATTTGACCCTTGAAAAGACAATACAAAAGTCTTGAAAATATAACTCTAATAGTAATGCATGTGTCAGAGACAGAACTGACAAACGATAAAAGTGATGCTTCTAAGTCTTGTTAGCCTCCACAGAGATATTTTGATAGATTTCCTTAACTGTCAAGAATATTAAGTGTCCTTAAGTTATTATCTGCAGACATTGACAGGTCATCAAGATTCTCGTGTGGCCCAATAAGCTTTAAATGGGCCTCTGAAGTGGGCTACCTCAGCTTCACCCTAAATAGGCTCTTGTGCTTTATTCTAGGTTACATCAAAACCCCAAAGTTAAAGAGTCCAATGAAGGACAAACACATGGAGTTATGGATTATCATGTGTGAATCCCACACGTCCTCAATGTAATCTTTCCGTGATAGATTTGAGCATTAACCAACATATGGACTTTAACTTTAAGGTAATGACACTGCCTTCCTATCTTAGTCAGCGCACACAGAGTTGTGCAAAACATGTCCCCTTGTTTGTGTGCTACTGAGAATGAATGCAGATTTTGAACATGAATGACAAACTTTGGTCATTCGTGTTCATCATTCGCAAACCACAACGTAGATACATAACTTTCGTGTCTAGCCCACAACAGATAAAGTGGCACCAGAATCAGCAAGAACCACGCTGTCCGTAGGTCTCTGTTTCAAGTGCAAAGGGACAAGGCTAGTTTGTTTCCCTAAATATCTGAGCAAGAATACACATCTAAGAAGATCAAGTGCAGGGTGGCTTAACCAAGGTTAAATCTTGCACCTTATGTAAATGAAGGCAACTAAGAGGATCATCAGCCGGGGGACTAATGAAACCCAACACAAGGATGTGAAACATGTGAGCCCTTCTATCATAACTATTTGCTCACAGTGGTCAGAGGAGAGAGAAGAATGGCCCTCCACTCTTGGTCCAACGGTTGAGACCATGCTCAACTTTATCTGTTGACTCTTAAAAAAACACAGAGGGGAAGTCAAAAGCACAGATCCTCTGCCTCATCACCCATAAACAAGACTCCTCTCTGCTTTATTTGGAAAGAACTGGCCGGTCAAAGATGAGTTAGGAGGCTGCTTCATAGCAACATCGACTGAGGATTCTCAATGTACCCCTTGAATGCTTTCAACCACTCGGCACCAATTGCTCCTACAATTGAGGAATTATCCAATCAGAGGAGCCAAATAATCACACAAAAAAATATGAATAGTAGAGAAAAATGAAAGAAAGGGTATGCTTAATCATCTCGTACCATCAATGACGCGGTGGTCACAGCTGAGGGTAACTGACATGAAGGAGCTGAACTTGAATTGATCAGGGCCCACACCAGGTATTACCCTCTTCTCAGCTGTTCAAAATAATCAAAAGTATATATCAGAAGTGCCTTTTGCATTGACTCTCGACGGAAGACATTCAATACAAGGATATGACTTAATCCTCACTCTAGAAGTTGTCCTCAATCGAATGCCAACAAAATATGATAAATGGTAGAAAAACCTCCAAGTTTAGGCCAGAAAACCAACCAGAGCCGACAGCCAGGATTGCCGCTTGGGGCGGGTTGATGATTGCACAGAATTGCTTGACCCCGAAAGGTCCACCTAAATTGGACACCGTGAATGTTCCTCCCTGTAAATTCCCCCAGATTTGAGATAGAAAACCATGTCCACCATGCATTTTGTAAGCATTAAGGGTCTTGGGGTTTCGAGCTTTTGAAACAAACCTCATAGTCCTCCGGTTTAAGACTGCCGTCCTTGGCTTTCTGGGCCAGAAGCTTGACCTCTGATGCGATTGCAGATAAACCCTTCTTATCCGCATCCTACATGTGTCTCAAATGAATTAAGTTAAAATTAATTAGATAATGTTTTAAGCACTAGATAAATAAAATTTTTAGTCCAACACCTTAATGACAGGAACGAAGAGCCCTTGCTCTGTTTGAACTGCTATACTCATGTTGACGTTGTGGTACCTATTAAAGTATTTGGAGAGTGAGAGAGCAACTAACAGAAAATCCCTTTCTGCAATCTAGAAAATCTCTATTGGAGAGGAGATGGTTCTCACTGTCGAATGTAATCGTTTGTCCAGGAACTGTTGCACTGCGGAACTTGTCGCAGAGCTAGAGCAGCTGCCTGAAAATAGTTGCGTGAAGCAAAGTTCAATTTATTTTGAAGGTGCATTACAACTGGGCATTTATTTCCCCTTCATAAACAAAAGCGGACAAGTAAAAATTAGAAAAGAGGACTAGCAGCAAGATATTTGGCTTCAGTCATAGTAAAGGAGCTATTATCATGATAAGCAACAAAATTCAGCAAAGCATTAGTCATGTTAAGGGTTGGATGGGTCAGGTGGATCCCCCCAAAAAAGAGACGGATTTAGTTGTAAGATATCTGTTAGTCTGAAATTAAGTTTATTTCCCTTTTATATGTAAGTGGGCCACGGTTTATAAGTGGCCCACTCTTCTCTTCATGTATTCGCTTATATAATAGTGGGCCACAATTATACCTGGCCTAATATGAGTCACTTAAGTTGCCTATTTTCCATGTGGTGAACAAGTGACTTAAGTGGGCTTTGGCCCATCAAGTGTACGTGACTTAGGCTGGTCTTTAACCTGCCTCATGTGTAATTTCGAATTAAGTGGGCTTGCAGCCGTCATTTGCATCTCATCTCAATAGGAACAAGAAGTGTGAAGGCTCAAGGAGGGAAGTAGATCCTCAAACAATATCTAATGAAACCATTCTCATTCAAAGAGATCGATGAGAGTTTCTTTTTATCTTATACAGATGATCCGCTCCACAAGGACCCTGATTGGGAATTGTTTGATCGTCTTTCTCTGAGGAAGAAAAGAAACATAATCAACTTGAATTTGGGACAGCTATCCATGGTGAGGCGTCTCATTTGACTTCATTTTCAATATAACTTTAGATATAGGGTTCCTTTAGAATAAGTTCCTTTACATGAACTGATACTTAACTGGATGCAAGAGATGCATGTGTATGTACTGGGAACTATCAGGGAGTGGGAGTCCAGGGCCCAATGTACATGGTCAACCATGTCAATGGCCTTTAATATGAAGAATTAATGTGTCAGATATTAGAACAAGGTTTTTAAAAGATCAAATATTATTTTCAGGAAAAAAAAGCTGAGTATGAAGATGCTAAGGCTTCTGAAATATGTTTTTTTTAAAAGGTTTCTATAATATTTATATCCACAAAAATAAATAATGCTCGGGACTGAAGAAAGAAATTTGGGTAAAAGATCTATCTCAGTTAGTGTATTCTGATACTAAGACAAACTACGAAATCATAACTGCTGTGCCCCCAGAATCTTTTTCTGGTCAGAAACTATATTCACCCTTTCATCAGAATAAAAGCTCTATGGTGTTTTCCGGTCCAAAGAAAGGATATCTAATATTCTGAAACTGACAACTCTAGGTTTTTAAACAATTTCGTTGTGTCTTCATCAGACCCACCATACAATCCCATAATGACAGGATGTTTTTGGATGGAAAATAATTAACCAAATAAATCTGTCAGATAAGGTCCCTGACAAGATTCCAGAATGCATTGTACTCGACATACCTTGATCACAAGATCATTAACTGAGATCCGCTTCCCACCCGAAGATTCTTGTAAGGCGTTGAGTTCACCACGTAAACTGGTATCATGTATTTACCATTTGAATCAAATGCAAACATATAAACTGATGGCGGTAGAGCTTTATAGAAAATATTTTAAAGAAAGTATGCCTCACTTCATAAGTTTGTCCACACAGGTATCAACAGTCAAATAATAATGAGGAATAGTTTGCTTTGAGAGAAGCAGGCGGGAGGCAATTACCTGTGAAATTTCAAACAAATCAAAAGGTTAGTCAACAATCAATTGAAAAATCTAGTAGAATGAAGTTGGCACCTACTTTTCTTATTTGGGAGTTGGGGATGTCAGAATAGTTCAAAGAAGCTATAGTTGGTACCGCTGGCTTGAAAGGTTCCTTGGAGGTTCGTGCTTTCATATTTGTTAATCCAAATGTCAGTTAATCTTTTACTTGTTCTAAGCGAATGGATTAAAAAAAATTGCAAAACTATTCTCTTAAAAAAAATTGCAAAACTATTCTCTACAGAACCTCAGTTCATTTGTGAAACCAAATTTTGTGTTCTATGATATAACGAGATACACATGCAGAGAATTGGACAAAAAATGAAACATTCAAAGCATCACTAACATAAATAGTGGGAGTAGAAGGTGTCCATGATAGGATTAGACCAATAAGTGTTAAAGAACATCAGCAACAACCCCATAACATTTTGTTGAAGCTCAAGAAACTAGTGTGTGATGGGCTTAAAGTGGGTGATCCAAACTGCATCTGTTTTGACGTGGAGATGGACGTGGACAGGGAGGTTCCAAGATTTATTGAGACAGCGACAGGAGGAGCTACTGTTACGAGAATTCTGCTGGCTGCATTGCCGCCACCTCCTCCCATAAATACGTGCCCTCACTTGGCATCCTGCTCAAGCGACAGGGTTCGGTTGGAACAATCCCCTGGACAAAAGCAAGATATCAGGCAGACATTGGCGCTCAACGGCACCTCCCGCGGCCAGAGCAGAGTCAGCAAGTCAATTGCTGCCTCGACTCCACTCACTGGGGAGGAACCTATGGAGGCTATGGAGGAATCACATGCCGTCTTGACTCCACGCGCTGGAATTGAGTCTATGGAGGTCACTGAGGAGACTCTAGCACCCCGGGCAGGTGACCCCCGAGACTCTCTGTCGATCTACCGCTATCGGCGGCGGCGGCAGTACTCGGCAGAGGTTCTCCAGGCGGGCAGATCTTGGTTCTCCATACAAGGGGAGCGTCAGTGGACAGCATTACGGAACTCCACCCAGGCAGCCTCCCCTCCTTTGGTGGTAAACGGTTCCAATGAAAGTAGGGACAAGGGGCCCTCCGAGCAGCAGAGGTCCCAAGACACACCCACGCCCGAGGATTTCATCCCAGCCTCGGTCGTCCTGCTGCCCGCCCTCGAGGTTGGCCGGCGTATGGGGGCCGAAGGTGGAGACATTACCGTTCCCCAATGAAGTGCATCAGTTGGAATGTACGCGGACTGCGAGACGAAAAACGACAGGGCATCGTGGGCCGACACCTTCGAGAATGGGGCGCCGAGGTGGTCTGCCTTCAAGAGACGATGATGGCTCATTATGAACAGCGATTCTGAACTGCACTGGGTTTTGGGAGTGGCAATGCACACGTAGCCATCGCCGCTTCGGGATGGTCCGGCGGAATTCTGCTAGCCTGGAAGGAAGAAATGTTTGACCAGGTCAGTACGTGGAAAGGGCGGCATGTGGCGGCAGCTTGTTTGCTGAATTGCAGGAGTGGAACAGCCATGGTGGTGGCTTTGGTGTATGGCCCAACTATTCAAACACTGCGGGAGGAACTCTGGGAAGACATCCGACTGTTATATGGGGTCTATCCGGAGACCCAGATACTTATTGGCGGCGATTTCAATGTAACCCTCAGGGCAGACGATCGACCGAATGGCGGTGGCGGTCGAGACCCAGGATCGAGCCAGTTCTGAGATATTATTGCTCTCCTGGGCATGGCAGAGAGGGGCCCTGCAAATTGTCGTTTCACGTGGCGTGGCCCGACCTCCCAATCACGGTTAGACCGCTTCCTATGCTCTCCTGAGTTGCTGGCTGCTTTCCCTCTGGCGGAGGTGTCGGCCCTACCCCGTCCTTTATCGGATCATACGCCCATCTGTTGGTCCTCGATGGTGGGTTTGGCAAAACCCACCTATTTTAAGCTGAATAGGTCATGGCTCCGCGACGAGAAATTAAAAAGGGAGATTTTGGAGTGGTGGGTTTCCAGCCTTAGTTTCGGCACGGCATCGGATAAGCTCGTCACCAAGTTGAAGGGTCTTCGTCACCACCTCTTTGAACTTCGTCGACAAATTCGTACGGCCCGAACGCAAGCCCGGGAGACCGCCCTTGCACGAATCCAATATTTGGACGCAACTGAAGACATGAGAAGACTCACGGTAGAGGAAGAAAAGGAACGGAAGAAGAACCGCGACGTAGTAGCTGAAGCGGATCTTCGGATAGAGTTGGATTGGCGACAACGCTCTCGGCAACTATGGTTATCGGCCGGGGACGCCAACACCCGGTTTTTTCACATGGCAGCTAGTGGGAGACGTCGACAAAATTGCATTCGGCGCAATCTAGTGGGCGACCGGGCCCTCACAGACCAGTCATCGATTGGTCTAGCTCTGGCGGATCACTTCCAGGAGTTCTATCGACGCGGACCCCCAAACAGATGGCGTTGGCTCGCCAATGGGGCGACCACATTGTCGACAGGTCAGCAGCAAGAGCTGATACTCCCTGTTACGGAAGAAGAAGTACTAGTGGCCATTCGTGGGCTGAACAGTGAAGGCGCCCCCGGACCGGACGGAATTCCTGTATTCTTCTACCGGGATTGCTGGGACGTAGTAGGATCCGAGGTGCTGGCGACGATTGAGGAGTTTTGGGCCGGCCGATGCAATATGGATCGACTAAATCGAGCCTACATCCTTCTCCTCCCGAAAGTTGAAGGCGCTAAGCGAATTGGGGACTTTCGACCAATTTCGCTGTCGAACTCAATTTACTTGATCATAGCCAAGGTGTTGGCAAACCGACTTCGTACAGTCCTGCCAACGCTCATCAGCCCCTTTCAGTCGGCATTCATGCCAGGTCGGCAGATGGCAGACAGCATCGTGCTAGCGGAGGAGATTGTCGCTTCTTGGCGGCGAGACGGTACGCCGGGATTCTTGTGGAAGGTGGATTTCTCTAAGGCATATGACTCGCTGGATTGGCGCTTCTTATGGAATGTCTTACGATGGCGGGGCTTCCCGGAGACATGGATTAGATGGGTGAAGCAAAGGCGTGACGACTCCCCACCTTTGCTGTTCTTGTGAACGGGCGGCCACAAGGAGGATGGATCCACCCTCGCCGAGGCATTCGACAGGGCTGTCCGTTGGCCCCACTTCTATTTATTCTCGCTGCGACGCTTTGGCGGTGTGCACATCGCAGCTTGTGTCGCAGTGGCGCTTTTGCCGGGTTTCGCCTTCCAACATCCTCGGTGGTATCCCGCTTCTTCAATACGCTGATGACACGACTTTCTTCATCCAAGGATCGTGGGCGGCCGACACACCCTATCCATCATGATGGACATTTTCTCGACTTCTCTGGGCCTTCTCTTGAATCGAGCCAAGTCGTCTTTCATCGGCTTCGGGCTCTCTTCCGAAGAATTGGTGGGCTGTGCTCGGATCTTGGCGACTCCCTATCGGAGCCTTGCCGATTCGATACTTGGGAGTGCCTTTGGTGGATCGTCGCGCCAGACTAGAGACTCGGCAACCGCAATGGAAAAATTGAGACGCGATTGGGAGGCCGGGAGGGCACGCTTCCTCTCGCGGGGGCGCCTGTACCGCTTTAAGGCGGATTATCTGGCCATTCCAACCTACTTCATGGCCATTTTTAGGATGCCAGCGGGGGTCCGACGCCGGATGGAGTCGGTCATGCGGGGTTTCTTTTGGCGCGGCTCTCGACAAGAAGGATCGCGGGGGGTGGCACTCGTCGCATGGGAGACTGTGTGCCGGCCGGTATCCCAAGGTGGATTGGGAGTCCCACATTTTCAGCATGTCAATATAGCCCTCCTGACCAAGTGGGTGGCTCGTCTGATGCAACCGTCTGGAGATATGGTAGCGGCGATACTTCGTGATGGATATGGTGCTTCCTTGGACTGGCAGATTTGGCAGACTCCCCGCAGAGGCGATTCAGCATTTTTGTCGTCATTACGGCCAATCTTCAAGACAAAGTGCAACCTTTCTTCCGACCTAAGCTGGGCACGGGGAGTCTTTCCAGCTTTTGGGCGGACGATTGGTCGGGGAATGGACGACTTAGTCAATTCTTCCCTGCCCTGTTTGCCCTTGCTTTAGATCCCGAAGGTTCCGTCGCCCGTGCATGGCAAAAACGCCCGGGCGCCCTGGGTCCCTGCCATAGGTACTCGGCTCTGAGCAGCGAGTGCTTGATTTTATGAGGTTGCAGGCGCTATTGGCTAATCGCAGACCGTCTCGGGCCCTGACGCATGGATATGGTGCGGTCAGAATTTTAATGTTCGAGCAGCCTATCTTCGACTCCAAGAGCGAGTGGTTCCGTAAGACCCGCTATTTTTGCGACTCGGCGTCGGGTATGGAAAAGTCGTACTCCGTTGAAGATACGGATCTTCATCTCGCTTCTTCTCCGTCGCCGACCGATGACGAGATCTTTTTCGACAACGCATGGCCCCCGACTCCGCAGGGGACTGCGCATTGTGCGGGGCAAATCTCGAGAACCGTGAACACCTTTTTCGTGCTATGCCCCATCTCCCTAGTGGGTCCGTCGGGCGGTTGGTGTTGCCCGTCCGACGTTGTCGTCGCCGGGAAGATTTCAGCGATCCATTGGAGACGGTCCATACAGAGAGTAGCAGAGTGGCAACTCATATTCGCTACCCTATGGTCTATTTGGCTCCACCGAAACGATGTCATATTTAGGGGACGAACCCCCGCAGTCGAGGCAATTCTGCACGACGCGAGGGGACTGGCTATCTCTTGGTATCAAGGCGGAGTTGATCCCTTGACCTTTGTATCCCTTTAAATTGACTTTGTACTTATCGTCATATTCTGCAATGACACCGGGGGGGTCCCATGCTAGTGGGCCTTTCTTTCTTCTTCAAAAAAAAAAATATCCCAATATAAGAACTTCAAACACAAAGAATGCAGAAAATCATTACCCAGGTAATCTTCAATATCAGCCTTCAAGATGCGACCATCGGGTCCCGTGCCCTGGATGCTGGAAAGGGGCACCTGCATTGGTGCATTTAACTTAAGCAAAATCAATGCATTAAGATATAACACAGATAAAAAAATTGAAATCTTATTAACGGTGATAAACACTGAAATCTGAAATGAAACCTTTGTTTGCATCTGAAGCAATCACTCATATTTGCAAACCCACTTGAATATGCTCAAAGGTCACTCACATGGTGGTCTTCTGCCAACTTTCTAGCAAGTGGACTTGAGAAAACACGATCTTCAGCCTGAGATTTGCCATCAGTTTTTGTTACTTCAGGTTCAGGAGCTTTAACAGTCTCGACTTCCTCTTTTTTTTCTGGTGTCTGAGGAGCAGCATTATCTCCACTGGAGCCAGGAGATGCAGAAATTTGATAACCCTTAAACTTGCCAACATCTTCTTCATTCTCCACGGTTATGGCAATAGCCTGATTTGGCCCAAAAAATTAAATTTCTATCATTTAAAACAAATGTAAAATCAGACCGATAGCCATGAACATAATGACGTGATATTTATCTGTTTTCATCAAATACACATTTTTCTTCTACCATTAATTGCTTCAATTGACGATATAAATAGAGTCTCATCAACAAACAGAGAAATTGGCAATGGCAGTTCCACATAAAGACCATGTACCTCACCAACTTTTATTTCCTTTGCCCCATCGCCGTGTATTATCTTAGCAATATAACCTTCCTCCATGCATTCCATTTCTACAGTAGCTTTATCCTAACAATTTTCAAAAGCAGGATTCAGCGAGTGAAGACAGAAATGTCCATCAGTGAGAATCAGATACTTCAGCAGAAGAAAATTACCGTCTCAACTTCACAGAGAACTTCTCCGGGAGAAACTTTGTCACCTTCTTTCTTCAACCAACGAGCAATATTTCCCTATCCAAATATCAAAAAAGTTTGAGCAGAGTGACATAAGAAAAAAGTGACAGAACATTATCCCATATTAAGAGAAGGATGAAAACCTCAGTCATTGTAGGAGACAGGGAAGGCATTCCAAGCTCCTGATGGGGCGGAAGGTCTGAAAATAAAAAGACATATTGATGCTAAATAATGCAACGGTGAAATTAAAATTTTTATCTCTGTTAAGAAAATAAAAATATCTTAAATCTTAATGCACAATCTGCAGCAGGAAAGACACAAAAATACCAAGTGCACAAACTGCGTACAAAAATAAAATATCATAGAGGACAAAAAATATCCTCAAGACTTCATGCAAGATGTTAGCATCTCATATAAGTTGATATTCAAAGGAGCGCCAACTTCAACCTGGGAAAATATATCAAAGCAGGAGAGCATACTAACCAGAAAAAGATTGTGGGATGGAACTCAGATTTTTCATGTTTGCACACCAATGTCTAGGGTACAGTGATATTCACATCTACTGTCACAATCTCAGAACAACTCATTCATAACTTCATCAACGGTCTTAAAGTTGTATGGTTTGATATGTGATAGACCCCACTCCAAATGCATATGAAGAGAAGGCATGTCCACAAAACCTCTAAAGGTGACAGCTCATGAGGCAGCTAGGGCTCCACTGGCATAAGACCCCCTATAGATAAATATATCAAAAAGAGTTCAAATTACAGAGAGGTGAGAATCATTTTGTTTTTGAAATACGTGTTAGATTACCAAGTATAACTCTGTAAATGTATGTGGTTTTTATGCAATATTCTTGACCTCTCAACTGAGTTCCTTCTCCTCTTCTGCTAACTTCTATCTGGGAGCCTACTTTCAATACAGATAGGTGAGAATCATCTCAAATATCAAACGCACTTATGGTGGGACCGGAGCGACCGCGAAGGCGATCGCGTGTTCCGAATCGCGACCGCAAAGGTGATTGCATGCTCCGCTCTCGCGCCAACTACGACGGTCTGTATATGATGCGTGGGTGGGACAGGAGCGACCGCGAAGGCAATCGCGTTCGTGACCGAGTTCGCGACCGAGACGACAGGCTGAAGATGAATCGCGAGCATTAGGGCGAAATCATGACAGAGAAGGAGAGCGATTGCGATCGTGCAATCGTGACAGGCGAGAGAACCGCGTCGGATGGAGCGAAGATTGTGAGCGCGGGCGAGGAGGCGTTCCGCGATCGCGGCAAAAATTACAACTCGCAATCGCGGAGACAAAGTTACGAGGACGACCGCTCGGTCTCGCAACAGATCTTCCGCAATGGAGGTCATGCATGGTCGCGAGGGAGGACATTCAGAAGACCAGAGGGTCCACTGGCCACGTCCCGCGGGCAGGAGACCCTCTGTCAACCTGCGGGAAGCTCGCCGAAAACCCGCAAAAGGAAGGAGTACCCCCCGCAACCAGACAGCTCCCGAAGACCCTCCAACAGTTCACGGGAGAGAACTGTTGGTCCCCGCTCTATTTCTGAGCCGAATCCTGCCCCTCGGGGGGATGGGAGCCCTCCTTGCCTGCGAATGGACAAGGCCCGAGGGGGGCCTGCGGAGGATTCTTGGCCCCACCTCCACCGGCACGGGGCTCACCAGCGCCCTCTGGAGCAGCCGGAGAGTAGGGGACGGGAAGGGGAGAACACGGAGAGGCAGGAGGAGGGCTGGACGACGGTTCAGCGCCGTCGACGGGACACCCCTCCTCAAAACCGGCGGCCGGTGGATCCCCGCTGTGAGGGTCGCTGTTTTCACTGTCTAGCACACGACCATCTGGCCTACTCATGCCGGGCGCCGATACGATGCCGGCTATGCCGTCGAGAAGGCCACAGACAGGCCTCCTGTTCACTTACACTGAAAACACACTCAACTACGGCTGGCCATCGCCCAGAAGCCACAGGGCTATTCTCCTGCCTAGTGGGGGAGGTGCGAGGAGGAGGCGCACCAAATCTGGAGCAGATTAAAGGTGGAGTACAGGATATCCTCTCGACGCAGGCCAATCCGGACTGTCACTTCCTTCTCCTCTGGAGACTTATTTCTTCGAAGGCTGTCCCGAAAGGCATTACGCGCGACGGGTGGAGGATTGGCGTCGATCGGGCACTGCTTGCTTTATATGGAAGGTGGATTTTGTAAAGGCCTATGACTCCCTCGACTGGCATTTCTTAAGGGATGTGCTACGCCGCCATGGGTTCCCGGAGGAGTGGGTGAAGTGGATGAAGTTATGCATTACCACTACATCCTTCTCAGTGCTAGTGAATGGAAGGCCGCAGGGGGGATGGATTCAGCTACAGCGGGGCGTCCGGCAGGGATGCCCTCTAGCGCCCCTTTTCTTTATCATGGCGATGGATACGTTAGCTTTCTGCATTACTAGACTATGCTCACGAGGTTTCCTCTCGAATTACTAGGTGGCAGGCTTTCCTGGAGGAATCCCCCTGCTACAATACGCAGACGACATCACCTTCTTCATTCAGGGTTCGGAGTCGGCGGCCCGGTCCCTATCCATCATCATGGATATTTTCTCCGACTTTTCCGGGCTCCAGCTGAACAGAGCCAAATCCACGTTCGTGAGTTTTGGCATGTCTACATCAGAACTGATGCAATGTGCGGGCATTTTGAGAACGCCAATTGGCACGCTCCCCATCCGGTACTTAGCCCTGCCACTGACTAAGAGACGTCTCTGAGCACCAGATTGGCAACCAACTCTGGAAAAGGTGGAGGCGAGATTAGGGGGCTGGCAGGCTCGTCTCACATCGCGCGGTGGCCGCCCAATCCTGCTGAAGGCGGTTCACTCCGCCATACCAATTTACTTCATGCTGGTATTCCGAATGTCTGCTGGTGTGAAACGACGACTGGAAGGGTGATGCGGCTTTTCTTTTGGCGGGGGCCAAATCCAGAGATCCCCAGAGGGGGAGCTCTAGTCGCCTGGTCCACGGTGTGTCGGCCTATATCCCAAGGTGGCCTAGGAATACGCCACATCCAGCACACCAACGCCACCCTCCTTGCCAAGAGAGTACTCCAAGTTATGCAGCCGTCGGGAGACATCCTATCGTTATTGCTCCATCAGGTCTATGGGCATTCCATGGACTAGGAAACATGGCCGACGCCGCAACGTGGGGACTCCCCCTTCATGGCAGGGCTGCGGGAATATTTCACACATATGCAACCTTCTTTTTGTCCTCAGCTGGGCGACGGGACAGGATTTAAGATTTTGGCAGGAAGATTGGTCCGGATTAGGACGACTGCGGGACCTCTTTCCACGTCTATATGCCCTCACGCCGGTCCCCGGAGTCACCGTCCAGACACAGTGGTCGGACGCCTGGTGCCCAACTCTCCCACAGGCACTGTCCGACCAGAGACTGGCGGACCTCTTGATCTTGCAATCACGGCTCGCAAGTATGCGACTGACCGACAGAATACGAGATGCGTGGATATGGCGCTACTCCCGGTTCTCAGTCCGGGCAGCCTACCATATACTTTGCGGGCAGGAGCCACCAGAAGACCCTCCGCTAATCCGCCAGTGCCAACTAGTGTGGAAACAGAGACTCCCGCTGAAGATCCGCCTGTTCGGATGGCTACTTCTCTGACGTCGCCTTTTAACACGAGTTCGGAGGCGCCGTCAAAACCCGGAGGCTCCGGTGGAGTGTCCTCTCTGTCATGAGGCAGAGGACTGTTTGTCATCTTTTCTTTGCAGTGCCCACTGGTGCAGGCGGCATGGCGGGCGGTGGGAGCAGGGCACCTTGTCACATCCTCGGACGAGGAGTTTTGGTATTCAGTCAGCAAGGGTGTCTTACGCCAGGAGGCGGAGTGGAGGCGGATTTTCGCCACACTGTGGTCAGTGTGGCTACACCGCAACCAGGTCATCTTCAGAGGTCGCTCCCCACTGACAAGGAGATTGTGCACGACGCAGAGGGGGTTTGCTTTATCTTGGCATCAAGGAGGCATCGGCCCCTTGTAACATGTACCCCGCGTCATCGCATGTTATGTAACATCGTCATTTAATCAATGACATCAGGGGACATCGCTTCGGGATGTTTCCCTCCCTTTTATTCAAAAAAAAAAACTCAAATCCTTTTCCTAACTTCTAAATCAAAAGAGACAGTAGCATTTGACTACGTCTCCAAATAATTCACCTTTTTTCTCAACAAATCTACTCATATCAAAAAAATTTCTTCTGATGCATTATCATTTGGTATACGAGTCAATGATCAGTGGAACTGTGCAGTCAAGGTAGTTGCGATCGATATGAAAAGTCACCGTGGAATCTATAAGCAGAAAATGAAAGAAAAGTTCATGCAAGTTCTCAAATTCTCCCAAAGAATCTCGGAATGCATTCTTGGAATCTTTATTGGTCTCTAAAAAGATAAAACTGCTCATTCAAGCATAATTGATTGCATGGATAAAAAAAAGTATCAACCATGACATGCACTGAACATGTCCAGCAGTATCTAGTTTTCCCCATGGAGGAAAAATCCGTACAGCCACATTATCAAACATACAATAAGGTAGGCAGTAAAGAGATCTAGAACCAGGGGGAAGAAAATAGAGAATATGTCACTAGAAGAAGAAAGGTGTCTCATCACAATATGAGTTGCCAGGACTAATCAAAATCTCCAATCAACAAGATCACTTCTAACTGCACCACGTGATAAGATTTCTAAGTATAGCAGTTGCCGACAGTACAAGACAAGAAATCTAGAAAAATATCATGCTTACCCAACGGCAGCATGTACCTAATGGCAGCCTACAATACGCTCACCCATTAGGGCTTCAAGTTCTTAATGAGGGTTTGAAGTTCCCCTACCATAGGTTGGCGCGAGACAAGACATCTTCCACTTTCTTGGGGAGCAATATGGAGTCAAGGCCGGGGAGAAAAGCCCAACAGGAAGATGAGAGAGTGGGTGGAGTCGCATAGATGTACAAGAGCAAGGGGTTTTACAAAGAGAAATAGGACAGTCAAGTCCAAAGAAAAAGGTATTTAACCAGCCATGTGTAATTTCAAATCAGGGTTTTCTGCAGCCATTTTCTGCTTCTCAGATCAACAGGAACAAGAAGGGTGAAGGCTAAGGAGGAAAGCAGATCTCCAAATGGTTTTTAATGTGCTTCTAACTGTCTCAGGAAGAGAGACAGTATCTTAAGACCATCAGTCAAGAATTCCCGGGATCTAAGATCTAGAAGAAGGGGACTCGAGTCTCATCTTGCTTTTCTGCAGTAAAAAGAACCCCTTAGACCATATGACAAAGATTGAGAATGTGGAGCAGGGAGTTTTAGCTGTCATGGAATTGACTGCATCCTCTTCCAGGCCAACACCAGGAGTTTTTCCAACTACCTGTGGTGGCTCCTGCAATGAAGTTTTTTTGGACCCATATGCATTTATGGGCCAGGCATATCAACATTTCAATGTGAGCCAGACAACTTACTGATCAGAATGCCGGCTTCTACAGATCCTTGATTAAAAAAACAGGTAATTGAGGAGGAGGTATTGTATTCATGGATACTGGACTCAATGATACCAGGGCTGGCCAGTAGATTCATTGAGTATGAGATGGTTAAAGAAATATGGGAGGCTACACAAAAATATCACTCAAAAAATAATGATCGAGCAAAGATTGCCCAATTGGTAAATAGAGAAGCAGCTCCACAACAAAGATTGCCCAAACAGAGCTATCGCTCTGTTTTAACTTATTCTGAAAAATTAAGAGGAATATATAGTGAATTAGATCACTATAGACCATGATTCCATGACTCATGGGATAGAGAATATGTGCTGATGGATAGAATCTACACGCTATTACAGGGATTACGGCTGGAATTAGAAGCCAATTATATAATCAAGAGAATGTACTTGACTTTGATGATACTATTTCCCAACTGATGCATGGAACAAGTAGACTTCGGAGACTAAAAGAGGGGCAAAAGTTCGGTGTATGTGTGATGAAACAATTCATACCTGCGAGTTCATCTGCTCAACAGACCCAAACTCAAAATCAAAATGGCAACAAGAAACACTGAAACAAAAATAAAATCAATTATGGTGTAACTACTGCATGAAACCATAGCACCCTAAGGAGACCTACGGGAAACTGCATGGGAGACCTCCTTTGTGCAAAGCTAATGTTATTACTCAAAACAAACTTTATCTACATGGGGGGTTACTGAAGAGCATGGCCATAATTGGGTGAATATGGTTCCCCCAAAATGGGGAGTACCCATGATTATGCCTCAAATGCTCGCATCCTATCAAGGCCCACCTTCTGCCTTTGGATCCACTCCACAAGAATACATGAAACCAAAGGAAGAAATGCAGCAATTGAAGTGACTCCAATAACAAATGCAGCATTTACTATCTTCATCTTCTAATGGGTCTGCAAGAGGATCATCTTCACTGTTCTAATTCATTAATTTTAGGCATATATTTGATGAAATTTATCGGTTTTTTATGGCACAAGGTCCTAGGGTTGAAGACTGGACTTTCTAGAGTCCAGCAAGGTTTCTACTACTTGCTTCAAGCCAGGTACGGGAAAAATTCAAGGAGAGGCTACTCATCGAGGAACCAGTGTAAGTAGGGGAACGTCAGAGTAATCAGTCCAAGCCATCCATAGGGGACTAAGGACATGCATCTTTTACATTATTAAAGGTATTGATAACTGTTGATAATTCTCTAGCTACAGTTGCTTAGAAAGAGGAAGATTCGTCTTTATGCAGAAGAATGTGGCACAGGGGGATGTAAGGAAGAAAGTTTAAGTTTTCATCCCTGTAGAATCTACTTATACAAGTTTAAGTGACTGTTACACTCTAACGGTCACTTCCCCAACATTTACAAGAGATAGGGAATAAACTTAAATTTAAAAAAGGTCATAAATACATTTATACGAAATGCAGGATATAACAGTAACCAAATTTATTCAATGAATCAAAGATTGATTTTTTAAGAAAATTAATTAAAGATTGATCATCTATGTTGTGATGATTGTCAACTTTCTAAATAAAAGAGAGCTTCCAATCATTTTACAAACAATAGATGTTCTATGTTATCAGTGAATGAACGCAAGAGAATTAACACGGCGCACAAGAGTGCGCAGCGGTGAGCGGTTTTCCTCGCGGAAAGGCTGGGGTGATCCGCAGCAGGCGCTTCAGGTCACTGGCACGCCATGCCACTTGTATCGAGATGATGGCCTCCACCAGGCGGCCGAGGATCAGCAAGGGCTATTTCATCATGGGGAGAGTGGGATGGAGCGGAAGTTGTACAAGACGAATTTATGCATACTCTTTCAGCAGGGACACTGCGCGCGCCAGAGTTGCTCCTTCGTCCATGGAGAAGCTGAACTACGGCGCTTCGCGGGTTCCGTGAATGTGAGGAAATACCCTCCTCATCGCAGATATTCTCCCGATAGGGAAGGAAGAGGCCGACATGTGTTTCTGGGTCAAAAAGGAGGACATCATGAGAGAGGGTACAGTGCTTCGAGGTCTCCAGTTGCAAGGAAGGCAGCGCGGCATGCCACACTGGCAGTGAAGAGGCGGTGGCCACTGCGCCACTCATCCAAGCGGCTGTGGGAATCCCCATTGCCGCGGACACAACCCCTTTCGCAGCCGCGGCAGTCGTCGCCACGACGCTCTGTCCCGCCGCTGCTCGACATGCCGCTGCGATCGCATTGGGTGCAGTTGCGATGCCCCATCCCGCCACGTTGGCCGCATCTCGGACTGCCGTGGTGGTCACCTCCGCGACGCCCCATCCTGTCACGGAGAGTCACGCCGCCGCGACGCTTCCTCGGGGCTGCCCAGCCGGAGTCGGCAAGCCTCCTCTGGCACATCCTAACACGTGGATGCCACCAACGCCGCCCGTGCCGCCGCCATCGCCTGCTGCCCGTGCGTTGACATATGCACGGGCGGTAATGCTGGGACGCCCACCTAGCACAGACATGCCATCAGCCGGAGATTGGGCAACGCAGGGCCGCCGGTCAACCCCTGCCAGGAGGGAAGGTGCCTAAGATGCCTTGCGCGGGACCACATGATTAAAGCATGCCGGGCACCCATGAAGTGCCGGCTATGTCTCCAAGGGGGCCAGCACCAAGTCTCCTGCCCCGTGAAGTCGCCTGTGTCGCCGTCATCGGCTGCCACGGGACTCTACACGTGCTTGGTAGGGGAGATCCAGGACGCCGATCAGGCATGGTCACACATCCTCAATGCATTACGCAAGCTGAGCCCCGACTTGGAGAACCCCGACTATCACAGGCTGGTATCTGGCGATGCCTTCCTTTGAGGCCTCACGAAGGAGGCCTAGCGCTGTCTCCAACGCTGGACACAGCGACTACCTGGCCGTGACGTCATCAAATGGCGTTTGCCCCTGGCCTACGGATGGGGCTTTTGCAGTCCCAACGGAAACCTGCCACCTGGAGATTCTCGGGGTCCCTTTTCGATTGCGCACCAAGGAGCTCCTAGCAAAAATCCTCCGACCCATTTGCCCACTCCGGAAGATTGTCTGCAACGGGCTCCAGATTGGTGACCCAAACTGCATGTGCCTAGATGTGGAAATGGGATGAGATACAGTCATCCCGCGCAAGCTTCCAGTGGCAGTCGACGGGAGGGCTGGAATGGAACTCCACATTGCTGCCCTGCCTAGCTGCCCCCACTTCGCCTCTAGCTCCAACTCCACTACACGACTGGCGGCGCCTCCTTTGATTTAGACACGCCTGCAGCCGCCAGTGGATGGGGCCACCATCTCTCCAGCAATGACACAATCAGCCAACCCCCAGGTCTCCTTGCCCTTCCCCCAGGGCGCCGGAAGGAGAGGCGCATACCCCATCACTCGTGCAAGCCGCAACATCTTCGCCGGCGGCTTCCTCAGCCCCCGAGCATGCCACGCCCCTGTCAAGACTCACAGTCTATCAGTTTAGGCACTGGTACCGATCGACCCCAGCCTCCCCCCGAGAACTTCAGAACTAGATGGCGAAGTACGAGGAGCATCTACATGCGACTGTCTGCATCCCGACCCAGGAGGTTCACTCAGTGGCCCCTAGCCTTTCCGCCCTGGCCTCGCCCGGGGACCGAGACATCTCTCTTCCAGAGTTGATGCACGTGCTGGAGGTATCGCCTACGGCAAGAGCTTAAACCCTTCCCCACGAGGTGCGTCTCCTGGAACGTACGCGGACTCCATCACCCCCACCGCCGGGTGGTGGTCGGACGCTATCTCAAGGAATGGGGGGCCGACATCATATGCTTCCAGAAGACCCTACTCACTTGTGTGGACCACTGTATCTGGTCCGACCTTGGATGGGGCGGTGAGACGTCGCAAGTTTGCATTGGCACCATGGGACATTCAGGCGGAGTTATGCTGGCGTGGAAGGAGGCTTTATTCAACAGGATAACAGAATTGCGAGGGCGACATGTAGTTGCGGCATGCCTCCTCTGTCTGGCATATGGTCTCCATTTTGTGTTTGCGTCGGTATATGGTCACACGGTTCCCACGGTCAGGGGGGAACTATGAGAGGATCTGATACAGTTGTGCGGGATATTCCTAAATCTCCCTGTGCTCATTGGCGGCGACTTCAATGTGACTCTAGCGGCTGAGGACCGGCTGAACGACACTGGTGGCAAGGGACCAAGGATCAACGCGGATCAGAGAGGTGCTTGCCCTAGCTCAGCCTAGGAGAGATGGGGCCATCTGACCGGCAGTTCACATGGCCCATGTCTCAGTACCCAGATTGACCGGTTCCTCTACTCACCTGAACTACTCAACATACACGCCTTGGCAGAGGTGACATCTTTGCCTAGGCCCTTATCTGACCATAATCCTCTCCTATGGGCGTCACAGGTGGGACCGGCTAGACCTACATATTTCTAAATGGACTGATCTTGGTTCAGGCAGGATGGCTTCAAAGCGAGCATAGAAGGATGGCGGAGAAATCATGACACTGTCGGGACGGTAGCTGCATTTTTAGCCAAGAAGCTACTCTAGTTCAGGCACCACCTTTTTGAGCTATGACGCCAGATTCGCAGCGATCGCACCAGTAATCGGGACGCGGCCCTAGCCTGCATTTAGGAATTGGACACTATTGAGGATACCCGTCCACTAGAGCCGGGAGAAGTACTGAAAAGGAGAATACGCCGAAACAAAGTAACTGAATTGGACATGAGACTCGAGATGGACTAGCGCCAGCAATCTAGACAGATATGGTTGGCGGTCAGCGACGCCAACACTTGTATCTTCCACCAAGTTGCAAATGGGCGTCGGTGTGAAAACCACGTCTGACGGCTTCGGATAGGTGATCAGATTCATAGCAACCAGACGTCAGTGGGACAGGCACTGGCAGACCACTTCCGGGCTTTCTACAGTCGAGGTCCTCCGAACCAGTGGAATTGGACGCCCACCACAGTATCTACTATCAACCCGGCACAGCAGCAGCACCTGATCCGCCCCTTTTTAGACAAAGAAGTCAAAGCCGTCATCTGGGCTTTGAATAGCAAGGGACACTCAGGGGTCCAAATGAGATTCTATTATTCTTCTACTATGAGTGTTGGGACGCGGTCGAACCGGAGGTGGTTTCAATGATGGAGGAGTTCCATGCCGGCAAATGTCAGATGGAGAGTATCATCAGAGTCTACCTTGTCCTCTTCCAAAAGGACAGAAGGAGCAGAGCACAGGGGGATTTCCAGCCGATCTCACTCGTCCAACTCAATCTACCTAATTATAGCCAAAGTACTGGTTAACCGCCTCCGTGAGGTCCTGGATGGCTTGATCAGCCCATTTCAGTCTACTTTCATCTTGGGGCGGCAGATGATAGATAGTACAGTGTTGGCAGAGGAGATGGTGGCCGCTTGGCGTCGGTCTAGCAACGCCAAATTTTTGTGAAAAGTGGACTTTGCGAAAGCCCTACAAATTCATTGCCTAGCGATTCCTCTGGAATGTTCTGAAGCAGCATGGCTTCCCGGAGGAATGGGTGCGATGGGTCAAACTCTGCATTATTACAGTTTCATTCTCAGTCCTAGTGAACAGACGGCCCCAAGGGGGAGTGGTTTCAGCCGCAAAGGGGCATCAGACAAGGCAGTCCACTTGTAGTGCCGCTTTTCATACTGGATGTCGATGCTCTAGCTATCTGCACGACAAGCATGTGCTCCTGGGGTTATCTATTAGATTTCAGACAACGGGGAACCCCAGAAGGAATACCACTGCTCCAATACGCGGATGATACAACTTTTTTCATCCTGGGCTCCGAGATTGCGGCTCGCACCCTCTCCAGCATGGACCCCAGGGCTCCGAGACTGCGGCTCGCACCCTCTCTAGCATGGACCCCAGGGCTCCAAGACTGCGGCTCGCACCCTCTCCAGCATGGACATCTACTCATCCAGTCTATCTTCATGGGCTTCGGGGTTTTTCCACAGAGGAGGCATCGAGGTGTGTCGGACATTTAACGACACCGATCGGGGCGCTCCCTGTTCAATACTTGGGTATGCCGTTGGCAAACAGACGACTCTGAGTACAAGATTGGCAGCCGGTGCTCGAGAAGGTGGATGCCAAAATGAGAGGTGGGCGGGCGTGTATGCTCTCGCGTGGAGGCTAACTAGTTTTGGTGAAGTCAGTCCTCTCCGCCATCCCCAGCCTATTTTATGTCGGTCTTTCCAATGTCGGCCGGGGGTACGACACCAGCTCGAGGGGGCCATGAGGAGCTTTATCTGGTGGGGGACAGATGCCGCTCGGGGGTGGGGAACCCTTGTCGCCTGGAGCACGGTATGCCGGCCCGTCGCACATGGTGGCCTTAGCGTATGCCACCTTCAGCACACCAACAAAGCACTGTTGAATAAGTGGGTGATCTGGGTGATGAAGCCATCCAATGACATGGTCTCCATGCTTCTCCGTGAGGCATACAGGCGCTCCCTTGATTGGAGCATGTGGGCAACCCCACGCCGCGGAGACTCACCCGTTGTTGCGGGCCTCCGAGGGACTTTCCTATCTTGTCCGGCCTTTCTTTAGGCCGCAGCTGGGAGATGGGCCACATTTCCAATTTTGCTAGGCTGACTAGTCCGGGCTAGGATGATTGGGTGACGCTTTCCCCTGCCTCTACGACCTAGCACCGTATCCGGCAACTACAGTCTGGATAATGTGGACCAGCGCCTGAGCTCCGATCCTATCCCAAGCTTTGTCTGACTAGAGGTTGGCTGACTTCATGTCCTTTCAGATTCGCCTTGCCAACCAGAGACTGCCTGCTGAGACTCAAGATGCTTGACTATGGCGCCATTTCAGGTTTTTAGCCAGGGCGGTATACTGCCTCCTTCGAGGGCAGGCGCCCCCAGAAGCCGCTTATCTCATCTGGCGTTGCCGGGTGGTGTACAAGCAACGGCTTCCGTTGAAGATCCGACTCTTCGGCTGGCTACTCTTGCACTGCTGTCTGGTGACGGGAGCCATGCGTCGTCGCTGGTTCTGGGAGCTGTCATGAGCTGCCCTCTAAGTGATGAGGAGGAGGACTGCTTCCACCTGTTCTTCACAAGCCTGATGGTCCAGGAAGCATGGTGGGCAGCGGGGTTTGCTGGTCTCGTCGCGACATCGGACGAGGCATTTTGGAGCTCCCTCATAAACGGCTCATTCAGACGGGAAATGGATTGAAGGCGAGCCTTCACCACTTGAACTGGTGCCCCCACAGTTCCAGTGTTCCCTTCCCTCTTTTCAAAAAAAAAACAAACAATAGATGTTCTACACCCATCAAACTTATCCACTATGACATATGAGGATCATAACCTTGTAGTGACGTTTATGGGTTTAGATGGTTCCTTGATCACTATCAAACCCCTCACTCGATTTGGGAGGGGACACCTCCCTCTATCCCGGGCATGTATGAGAAGATAAGAGGCCAACAAGATATTGGAGGCGAGATCAAATGAAAGCAAAAAGTGTCGTTAAATGTCTGTTTTGATGGGTGGCTGCTTCTCATAAGAAGACTGATGACATGTGTATTCTAAAAGAAACTATTACCAGACACTTCGGTAGTGGACAAAGAAAATTGCTCCTACCTTTTCTTCAAGTGCTAGTTTGCTCAAGTGATTTGGGCTACCTAGAAGATTCCATGGGTAGATATCTCTTCAGAGGAGGACTTATGGGAATTGCTACGAGCTAGATTTTCCAGAATGGTAGCAGAACAGTTCCCTGTGGTTCTGTGGTTATGTGGTTATGTGGGCGATCTGGTTGCATGAGAATGAGGACATCTTCAAGGGATGACGGCCTCAACGGATGGGGTAGTCCATGATGTGCAGGGCTTTTGTGTCATGTAGGTTCAGGAGAGGGGTTAAATGGCTAGGATGAGGAGGATTAGGAGGGGGTATATTTTTCTCACACTTAAATCTTATTAATATATCAAGTTGATCAATGACCTCAGGTGATATTCCTTCCCTTCTTAAAAAAAAATCATATCAAGAATCAGTCAGAGCATCTTCTATAAGATGCTTCATATACTTACTCTTAAGAGTACTTTGACCACACTTCCATCATTGAAGAAGATTATGTAAGGTGAAGAGAAATTATGTAGATATCCGCGAGGAAGGAAAATACTACCAATCGGAAGATGGCACGACGACATCGCTAGGAGTGGGCAACATGGCACTGGCTGTCTCAACAGAAGTTTGAGATTCAAATCCCAATATCAGTTGTTGAAGGCTAAGAGTGAACTACTCATCTCACAAGTAGAATATCTGGGGAAAAAAGCCAAGCATAAATGGTCCAACAAAATGCTTACATCAAGAAATGTCACACAGAAAATCCATGATGCGCATCCAAGAGAGAGCTTCCGGGAACTGAATGAAAGTTTCAGAACCCATAGGCAGTGGGCCAAGTCAAAACAATCAATGAGCGGAGGAATTTTGTCAGCACAACTTGTAGGCAATCAAAAGTCAACGTGAGAACAGAGAAAATTTTCTGCTGCAATTGGTCTCACCAGGGAGTGACTAGACCTATTGAAAGAGTATGCTGGTAGATCCCAACCTGCCAAAGGCAAGCCTGCGGGTCTTGTGCCAAACAGAAGTCAACACAAGCGATTTACTTCACACATGACCATTTTTATGCTTGACGTTGGCACATAATTTCTCTTTCCTCAGTGCCTGACCATGTGGTTTGACTAATGTCATCCAGCAATATCGTCATCCCACAACCAATATCCAGTACCTGATACTGTCATCCAGTGCTGGATATTAGATATCAGATTTTTGGATAATGACGGGTGCAGTGATGGACAACAGTAATGGATATCTGGCAATATTAACAATGATGGATGATAATAAGGATATCAGTTAAAATTTTAAAAAAAAATTTAAAGATGAAAATGGAAAATTAGCAATATCTGATAACCACTAGTGGTATGTGATAGCTTACCAATAACTGACACTGTCATAGTACACGTTAGCAGATTTTTTTTTTTTTATGAGAGGAAGGGAAGCACCCCAAACGGTGCCCCCAATTTCCATTGAGTTAATGAAAAAACATGACAACAAGGTCCATCATAGCAGAGGGTACATAGTTCGAGGGGCCTACGCCACCTCGGTGCCAGGAAAGATAAAACCCCTCGGCTGTGTGCGTAATACCATCGCCGGATGGGGGAATACCCCTGAAGACGACCTGGTTCTTGTGGATCCATATCACCCACAGTATGGCAAAAATCCGCCTCCAATCCGCCTCCAGCTTGAAAAAGCCTCCCGACAAGGAGCTCCAAAATGCCTCCTCAGAAGTCACGGAGAGGCGGGCCACCGCAGCCCCCCGCCATGCCTCCTGAGCCAATGAGCATTGGAAAAATAGGTGGGAGCAGTCCTCTGGACCCCCGCCTCAAAGAGGGCAGCTCACTGGAGAGTCTAGAAACATGCGTTGACACACAGCCCGGGTCATGATGCGTCGCCGTAGAAGAAGCCATCCGAAGATTCAAATCTTCAAGGGGATGTGTCGCTTCCAAATCAACCTACATCTCTGAGGGATTTAGATGTTTTCGGGGGTAGCTGCCCACAAAGGAGGCGATATACCGCCTTGACCGAAAAACGAGGTTGACGCCAGACCCACGCATCCCTAGTCGCCTCAAGAAGCCGAATGTCCACCAGATGGGACTGTAAGCTCAGGAAATCAGCAAGTCGCTGATCCGAAAGAGCCTGGGGTAGCGTTGGGTTCCAGGTGCCAGTCCATGCAGATCGGACCGTGACATTCGAAGCCAAGGCTAGGCAGTAGAGACGAGGGAAGGCGTCAGCCAGCCGCCCCTGCCCAGTTCAGTCGTCCTCCCAAAATCTGAAATCAGTCCCGCCCCCCAGCTGGGGCCGGAAGAAAGGTCGAACCAGCGGGAAGATCCCCCGAAGACCCACAATGACGGGAGAATCGCCGCGCCGAGGGGTGGCCCATTCATCCCACTCCAATGTAGAGCCATAGGCCTCCCGGAGCAAGTGGGATATCAAGTCTTCGGAAGGCTGCATCACTCGGGCTACCCACTTGCATAGCAAAACAAAGTTGGCATGCTGGAGGTGGTGTATGCCGAGTTCACCATAAGCAAAAGGCCGGCACACCAAGCTCCAGGCAACGAGGACACCCCCCCTACCAGGGTCAGCCCCACGCTAGAAGAAGATCTGCATGGCACTCTCGAGGCGCCGCCGCACCCCTGCAGGCATCCGGAAAGCCGACATGAAATACGTGGGGATGGTAGAGAGGACTGCCTTCACCAGGACCAAGCGGCCTCCGCTAATTAGTAGCCTTCCACGCCAGCCCCCCAGGCGCTTCTCCACCTTCTCTACCACTGGCTGCCAGTCAAGATTTCTAAGGCGGCGATCGGTCAATGGTAGACCCAAGTATCGGATAGGGAGTGTCTCGATCGGCGTCGCCACGATCTCAGCACAGCGCCGTATCTCCTCTGTAGCAAGTCCAAACCCCACAAAAGAGAACTTGGCTCGATTTAGGTGGAGGCCGGAGAAGTCAGCAAATATATCCATCATCTAGGGAGAGAGTACACGTTAGCAGATGATGGTGATGGTATGCTTAACAATACTCAATACTGTCATCCACTTAAAGATAATGTTAAGTATTGGTATCGATAACTATCAGATACTGATAAATTCCTTAACAGTATTCGATACCAGTATAACTAAAGATGCCAGTATCCAATCCTGGTATCTTGACCGTCATTCCCTTGAACTTACACAATTTTTTTTTTCATGATAGAAAATAATATGAGCATTGAGATGCTGGCTCCTGCCAATTGCTTCACCAATCTTTGTCATTACCTCCTGAAATCTGATACGATGTATGGAGAGGTTTCTCAGAGGAATCCTCAACACTAGTTCCTGAGAGATTTTCAACAGATGGAACTGACAAACTAGGACTTTGATTCAAAGAGGAAAATAGGTTTACAATTTACATATACATAAACTGAAGAGAAAAGAAGATAGAGAGAGGAAACAGTTAAAATAAGTGGTCCGTTTATGTTAATGAGCCAGTAGTCAGCAGGCCCATTTCAACATGTTACTCAGTCTCACTGCATATCCAAGGTTTGATGGTGATTCAAGGCATTTTATCCCTGACTAGAAGTAACACTGACAGCATTCTCAGCATTTAATTGCATAAATAAGGATGGGGATTCAACCACCATGAGATGAACTGAGTGAGAAATAGAAACTTTAAAAAACAACTTTGCTCAATAAGGGTTAGGCCAAACCACAAATAAGGCCTCTTCTTTCAATCAACATAAAGGAAAATGAAGAGAAAACATTCCATGCTGACAAAATTTCACCAACTTAGAAATTCCCTTCCAAACCAATTTCTGAGAGAACAAAAATTGGTAGGCAGTTTCCTGAGGTTTTTTTTCCACTCTAGAGTCAGCCAATAAACTCTGAATAGATCAAGATAACCTGAAATTTCTTCTCCAAGATATTTGCAAAAAGGCGGACGGTGATCATACGCTGTTTGAAATCAATTCATCTCTCGAAAATGCATCCCATGAACTTCATAACTACTCTCTATCTTGAGGAGTTCTGCTAAAAAAAGGCCAACTGCTTCCATCAAACTCCCGTCGCAATCTAGCTATATGAGATAAGTTTCATTATGCCCAAACAGGAGATCACACAACATATCACTGAGTTGCAAAGGATATTGTCTAGACAAAAGGAAGATAAAGGATTATACAAAGAGAGACAATGCTACAGCCCAGACAGTGGTCAGTCACAAATCAGGTGTATGATTATTGTTGCCTAACTAACTAACCCTGTGCCATCAGGCTATTGATGTACATGTAATAATTCTAAGCTGAAATACAAGCACTAACATAGTCGGTTAATAGGTCCAGAGAGTAGGACCATTTAGGCCCAAGATAATGGGTCTAGAGGGACTAAAACCTGATCCATTAAGGATCAGGTCCAACGGCTAGTTTTTTCTAGCCGTTGGAAAATATGACATCAGCAATGCTGATGTCATGTTCTAACGGTTAGTTAAAACTAGCCGTTGTAACTATCCTTTTTCTGTATAAAAAGGGCAATGTTATCATAATAAATTTACTCCTCTTTTGTCCTTCTCGGTGCTTTCTCTCTCTGTTTCTTGTCTCACAGAACACTCTCTATTCACCTGTTTCTTGATTCTTTCAATTATCACAGAATGGATTTGTTGACAGTAGAGCTCTCAGAACAACTAAGGCTATGTGGTGGGAGAATTAAACATGCACGATGCATGTCAACTTTAAAGTGAAAAAAATTTATGTGATGAGCCACGCAATGCAGTGGTGTCCCACAACAGTACAATGGCTGGTCAACACCAAGCTTTGACAAGCACTTCTAGTAGCGGGAGCTGCCACAGGAGGGTGATTGGGGAATGCTCATTAGTCGTTCAGGGAGGCAGCAATGACAAGGAAGGCCAGACTGCTTCGGGGAAGAAAGGAGGGATGCAAATCAGGCTCCCCCCTCTTCAGCCACAGGCAGCAGGCCATTTAATGCCTTCGGGGTGGGTAGGGCCATTGGGATGAGGGAAGGGGACGGGGCTGCATGTGAGGAGAAAAGGAAGGAAAGAGGGGAAGAATAAGAGGAGGTAGAAAAGGGGGAGCAAAACAGAGCAGTCAGATGAAGAGGGGTGCAGGGAAGGAGGCGGCACTGCTTAGAGAAGAGGCGGTTGTGAGGGGGGGAGAAGATGAGCATGGGGAAAAAGGCATGATGCTGCACTCGTGGAGAAGAGGAGGAAAGGAGGAGAGGAAGAAGAAGTGGCAGGATGGTGAAGAGCTGTGCCAGGGGATAAGAGTAGGCCAGAGAGGGTTGCAGGCTGCCGGCAGCCAGGAGACAGCAAGTTGGCAGCTGCATCTGGGGATGAACAGTGAGGGCTTGATGGTGCTTAATGGGAGAGTGCATGACAGATAGTGCTTAATTTTTTTCCTGCTGCCATGCACACGCATTCATGCACAACAAACACATATGAGCGTGACACGACAGCCCCTGCCTGTGATGGATTACAATTTGTCCCACCATGCATTTTGAGACCTGGTTGAAAGTTTTCCTATTTCATATGATATGGTTCCCCTCTTCTGGTGGTCGACTTACACTTAAAGTACAGTTATTTTGTCCCTCTGCAGCACTTGTTAGTGACAAAGTAAACACAAGACTCACTAAAGAGGTTATCAGACTACAAGTTAAGACACTGACTGCTTTTTCCCAAGATAATCATGAAGGAGTGTTTCTAGCCTCTGGGAAGCAAACAGAAGATGTTCAGGTATCATATCCATAGGATGGATAGCCAGACAGAATTGTGCACAGATGTCTCATAAATTTGTCTCTATTGTTTTAGAAGCAGACAAACCCACTTCGTGGATTTCAATAAGCAAAATTTGTAGGGCCAAAGTGAATTGCAATACATCTTACAAAAACAACACCCTTTCAGGCATTGGGTGGAAGGGATACCCAATTCCATATGGCAATTCTACAACATCAGAAGCTGAAATTGACAAAAAGCTCAGTAACAGACCCTGACCTTCTCAAAAAGAACACACGAAGAGTACAATTTCAATAAGTAGACACATGAAGTATAAAATCACACAGAAAAAATAGAACCTATTGCATAAAGACCAAATGAAAAACTGAGTCCTGAATAATCAGTTCATGGAGATATTGGAGAAAATGGCAAGGTCCGTAATAAGTATGATCTTGAACTTTTATGTTTCTAAACTTTGTAAGGCAACTAAACTAGATCCAAAAAATACCTCTAAAGATATCCTGATTGAGGATCTAGAGTAAAAAACTGCACTGATATTAATTAAACACAGCCAAAATTTCTGTGAACCTCGTCAAAGGACTCCATCCACCAAGCTTGTGCTATAAAATCACTGATTTGCAACATTGTGCCAACATGAGACAGGGTGAAGAAGATCAATGTGCAGTCAAATTCTTACACCTATTTCTGTTCTTGTGAAAAAAATGTGGAAAAACTCCTTCATTTCCCAGAAATCAAAAAACTCCCAAGCAACTGCGTCAGGTCAGTAAATATGCATCCAAAAACTCATAGTAAACAAGATGTAAAAATTAAGTACTAGCTTAATCCAAATTCTTCTATATAAATGTAAAATATACACCACATGACGTAAAATTATTGAGTGATTCTAAAATGGATATAAAGCAAGGTCAAATTCAAAATCCAGGACTAGTAGATTCAAACGGCCCGGGCCTTTTTGGGAGGGGGAGTGGTTGGTTGGTTCTACCTGCATTTGATGAAAACATCCTCTGGTTGTGTGGCCTGAAACAGGAAAAAGGAACATAACAGAATAACTTCCGGCTGCAAAATATATACAAAAAAATTAAAAACAAAGGGGAGAAGTTGTTTACCGCATGGTATTATACTTCATCCTCAGCACAGAACTTGAACAACTTCTAGCGATCACACTTTCCAAAAACTCACCCTTCAGATGCCAAGATGATATTCCCTGAAACTTAATCACGAGGGTGAGAGTGATAATGAAGACAAAATATGACATGATCAGAGATTTTTTGCTAAACAAGACATGTCATGATGATCCACAGGATTCCTCCAGACAATTCAGTTAAAAGAAATGATGAATGAACAGCTTGTGTGAAAACCAGGAACTGATAAGAATTTCTTAAACACTTTCCAAGTTTGTTTCTCTCATGAATTGTGTGATTGCATTTATTGAAGGACGTATAACCATGAGGGTGAGATATCTTAATCGCTTAGAATGTTTCAGTCCCATAAGTGTCCAAGTTAACACCGATCAGACATAATCATCTCCATCAATATGTGCAAACAGACACATAGATGGACATTCATTCAGAGGTTCTGACATAAATGTTTCCTCTGGCAGTGAAATCCGAGAAAGCCAATTAGTTTGCTTTTATTTTTTGAAACCACAAATCCCGAGCCAAAGGATCATAGATTTTCAAGAGAATTGTAAGAACATCACTCTTTCAACAGAGAAATATAAGCCACTAAACTAAAACAGCATATTTTAGATTTCTAAATTTCAGTTTACGTTATTCAGAGCTCTATCGTTTCGGAAGTTCAGTCCGGCTAATTGCTCATGTCATGGAAGTCGAAAAAGGATAGTTTCAGTTGATTGGTAAAAACAAATCACCGTAGGAACTTTTGAAGAAAACACTTTAAATTGGATCATTAGTACATAAGAGCGTTAATTCCAAAAAAAACAGCTGTTGTCTTGAGATGAAAAAAAAGAGAATCACAAATCTCTGAATGAAGTCTTACAATTAGAAGTACCTCGCTTCAAATCGGGAAAAAAAACATAAGTTATCATCTTTTGGAAGTCTATAGTCATTCATATACAGGATAATGGAATAGAAAAAAGCATCATTGACATAATTCAATAACGTTTAAGAAATTTCATCAGTATAAACCACATTTGGAAACTAGAGATGGGTTTTCACCGGTTGAATCCCTAGGCCAACACACAAACAAACAAATGCCGATTCAAATTCAAACGCAGCAAAAAATTCAAACGCAGCCAAAAAAATTTTAATAAAGACAAGCGTACCCTATCCATCCGGCAGGATAGAACACGCGACATTCCATTATTCAATGACGATCCGTAGAGCGGATCGCATGAGCAAAGAGTTAGAGATCTTCGGAAGAGCGGATCCACGAAAGACGGCTTCCGCGTGCGCCTGGCGACCGCGAGGAGTCCTCGGATTACCATTTTCGGATTTTCTCCTCGCTGTAGCCCTAGGGTTTGTCTGTAAATGGAACGAAGGGAGCGAGCAGAGGAGCAAATCAGATTTTGGACGAAGAAGACAGAAGACGGAATATTGCACAACTCTTGTCACGTGTCAATCATGTGCGGCCGCAAGTATGTGAAATATAAATTAGTTATTTGACTTTTGTTACATTAAACTAGGGATCTAGATCGATCTGCTGTTGATCGATTCCCTCAATCATTCAGGTAGGTAGGATTGGCGATCTGATCACGGACGTCGATCACTTCCTCGATCTGATTGACGATTAGATCGAGACCCCTAATCCAATTCATGATCCTCAGTCTGATCGAAAAATTCATAAAAATTAAAATAAAATATCGAGAATAATTTGAAAAATGATCATCGATCAAATCCATGATTGGGGCTCTTTGCCACGACTCGCGATTGGATCAAGGGATTCAATCATGTTGACCTTATCCGATCCCCTCAATTCCTCGCCTTTAAACTAGTGTTCTTCAATCGTGATCCAATCAATTTTGATCCGAAAAAAATTAAAATCAAATCTATCCTCTTTCAAAATTGGGAATTTGAGACAGCAGACCAGATCAGTGATAAAATCCGATATTAATTTATCTTGTTCGAGTAAGAAAAAATTATAAAAAGACATTTAAAAATTATAAAAATTTTGACACCAATGCAGTCGTACCTATTCTAGGGTTTGACTAAAGTTGATGAGGTGATTGATGATCATTTCTTTGATCGTCAATCAGAATTGAGCCTCACGATAAATATCGTAATCGACGACGATGGAAGAGAGAGCAAAAGGAGAAAATCATATTTGCGTAGAAGACGATGTTGCACACTGACAACCGCTTGTCCCTTTTACAAAATCTCAGTTTTCTTCAAATTCCAAATTCGGATTGAATATCCAATTCATTGTTTATTTTCAAATTTTAAAAAAATTTAATATCTTTTTATATATCTGATTTCAAAATTGTGTTTCTAAATTCGAAATGAAGTTTGATATTGCAATTGAAATTTTATCTAATTGTTATCTATTTTTTTAATTTAAACGCATTATGTACCCCCTTTAATTGTTTGAAATATTCTTTTTGTATATTAATAGTTTAAAATTTTTTTGTTTCTACATCGGGAAATCAAGTTTGAAATTCCATGTATATTTTTATGTTATTGGTGAATTTTCAATTCAATACTATTAGAAAATTTATAATCAATTTTGGCCCCTTTGTAAAACCTTAGTTCAAAATTTAGAATCTAAATTCAAATTTAAATTCAAGGCTGAATTCTTATTTCCAATACAAGTTTTCAATTTTTAGTTATTTTTCTATATTTTATATTGCTCTTATAGTAAAAAGTTTTTTGTTCCAAGAAATTCATTAAAGTTTTCTTAGAATAAAAGTTTTAAAAGTTTTCTATTTCTCTATCAAAATTAGCTTCAAAATACCAACTGGTACCCTCCCGATTCGCTACCTGGGTTTGCCATTGGTAGATTGGCGGCTCCGTATACAGGATTGGCAACCGGTGCTCGAGAAGGTGGAGTCGCACCTCGCAGGCTGGCGAGCACGCCTGCTTTCGCGGGGGGGCCGCCTTGTGCTCCTCAAGGCGGTCCTAGCAGCCATACCTATATACTTTATGTCCATCTTCAGGATGCCAGTCGGAGTACGCAGGCGTTTGGAGCGGAGCATGAGAGATTTCTTCTGGCGCGACCCCCAAAATGAGGAGTCCCGGGGATGGCCTCAGTTCCATGGGAGACCTTGTGCCACCTAGTGGACCAAGGCGGTTTGGGCATCCGGCAGCTGATGCACACCAACACAGCCCTATTATCTAAATGGGTGAGCCGAATACTCCATCCCACGGGCGAGCTGGTCACATCAGTGTTAAGGGACGAGTATGGAGACGTCGCTGGACTGGCGGGTTTGGCAGACCCCGAGAAGGGGGGACTCTACATTTTTTTCCTCCTTACGCCCCACTTTCCAGGCGGTTCAACCTTTCTTCTGTCCCCGGCTTGGGTCAAGGGAGTCCTTCCGCTTCTGGTTTGAAGACTGGTCCGGACAGGGGAGTATGAGTCTGAAGTTTCCTCGCATGTTTGCTTTAGCAGGGACCCGTCACCCAGGCCTGGCAGGAGGCATGGGCCTCGGCCTTACCTGCGGCATTATCGGACCAACGGGCAGATGACCTAATCATGGTGCAGAAGTTATTGGGCGACTGCTAACCGTCAGGGGGGCCAGACGCGTGGGTATGGCAAGAGCCACGCTTCTCAGCACAAGCCATCTACCAATGTCTTTGAGAGCAGGCGGCTAGAGAGGACCCTACATTCTTACAACTGTGGTGCGCTGCATGGAAGAGCCGGTTGTTGCTAAAGATTCACATATTCGCTTGGCTCCTTCTCCGGAGACGCCTAAAGACGAGGGCATTTCTACACCGTGTGATATCGGACGTCCCTGGCCGGCTGCCCACTTTGTGCAGGTGCTGAGGAGACTTGCGAGCATCTGTTCATTACCTGCCATATTGCCTCGTCGGTCTGGCAACGGGCCAATGTGGACCGACTCGAGATCTCATCCTGGGAGGCCTTTTGGAGATCCTTTAGGGCGGGAACGCAGCGATTATCGACGGAGTGGCAGCGGCCCTTCTCCATACTCTGATCCATATGAGGCCATCGGAACGAACTCATATTCAGGGGACGCATCCCCTCAATCGATGCCATCCAGCACAATGCGAGGGGACTTGACATGGTATCGGAGTGGCTCAGGGCAGTCGACTTATGTACCCCTTTAATTTGACTTTGTACACTCGTCATATTACTCTATGACAACGGGGGGGCCTCGGATTAGGGGGCCTCTCTTTCATTCTTCAAAAAAAAAATTAGCTTCAAAATTCGGAGTCATTTTTTATTTCAATTTCAAAACTCTAATTTATTAGAATTAGAAATTTAAAATCAATTTCTGAATTTAAAATCAAAATTTTTAACCCTTTTTTCATATCTTTTTTTATTTATTATTAATGTGGTTCATAAAATCCTATTTTATGAAATCTTACTTCAAAGATGCTTTTTAAACTCAAAATTAGGTGTTAACATTCAATTTATTATTTTTTTTAGAATTTCAACTAACTTTGAAAGCCTTTATAAAAAAACTTAGTTCAAATGTTTCAAAGTTCAAGATCAAGTATCAAATTCCAAATCCTTTTTTTGGTTTCTAACATGAATTTCCAATTTATTACTTATTTTTAATGTAAAAATTATTTGTGCACCTCTTTTTGAAATACTAGATTAAAAGATTCCATCTAAATTTATATTCAAAGTTTAAAATATAGGACGAATTTTAATTTCCAATACAAATTTCCAATTATTTATTATTCTAAATTTGTTGAGAGCTCTCCTTTCTTTTTGAGTGCTCTCTTTGCTAAGAGTGCTGAAGTGTTAGTGGATTCAAGCACACCCCTGATAACAAGCAAATTAAACATGAAAAATATATGATTATTAATGCAAATTAAGGCATAAAATATTCAATTCTAATGCATGTTATCGTATTTTTCTAGAGTTTGTCTATCATTCTATCAAAAAGTCATTATACTATCAAAATGTATTAATTTTTAGGTTATTTATGATAAAATTTAGGAGAATATTTTAAAGATTAGATTATCCTCATCTTTACTTTAGATTATAATTAGTGTTTAATGCTAAGTAATTAGACAAAATCACTTTATATACTCATATATTTTTCTAAGTTTTAAAATCTAAAAGAAATGAGTATATTTTTTAAATAAAAATTTATTCTCTTCTTATTTTTTAAATTTGACTTTTTAGAATGATAGATGATTTAATTTCTGATCCAATGAAATAAATTTGGATTAATTTGCAGTTACATTTTAAAATATATAAATTTTATAATTTTACGGATTTTTTTCTGTATTTTTTTGAATTTTTTTTAATTTAAATTGATTAATTTTGAATGAAATTCATATATATATATATATATATATATATATCGCGTGCTGACGTGGCACAGAAAAAGTGCGTCGCCACGTGGCGGCGTATGGACATGCCACTTGGCAGCACGTAGGTGTTCACGCATATTTATACACGTGTTTGTGCGCGTGTGCAAGCGTCACTGCGCGGACATGTGCGCGAGTGTGAGGAGAGAGATAAAGCTTTCCTTTTCACGATAATGTTATCTCTCTATGATTCACTTACCTTATATACACATCAATTTTCATCATTTTTTGTCATGTGAGACTTTTTTTTCTATTTTGAGTGCACAAGTGACGTGGCGTTCCGTGGATCATTTGATACGCACTTTAAATGAAGACCGTTGATCGTCACTTAAGTCGAGGGGTAGGCGGCACAATTTCATTTGTCGGCCCAATCATTTTTAAAATGATTTAATTTCAGCCATCAATCTAAGGAGTTATAATGGTTGAGATTATAAACCGATGGAAACACATCTGAAGAGTCAAATCAAGATCAAACGGTGAGCACTTCATGCGTTACTTATAACGCGCGCGACGTGAGGAAGTCTCGATTGTCCATCTGAGATCCGATGGACACGACTTAATCGTAATGATTCTAAGCCTATAATTTCATCAAAGACGTTAATTGAAGATTTAAATCTCAATCCATTGGTTACACCCAATTTGCCCTATAAGTTAAAGATATTCTTCGACATTTTAAATCATTATTGGGTTCTTCGAGTAATCAAACTATCTAGACACAAAACCCCTTCGAATCTCTTGCTTCTAATCGCTTCTAGATAAATTTTTGCATCCATGGAGTGCTTGAAAGTAAGATTTCTTTGAGAGAATAGGACGAAATCAAGTCCTGATCATCAACAATCATGTTTTTAAATTCCTTTGATCCGACAAGTAATTGGATCAGTTCGAGCGCAATCTTGGGTTTAGAGATTGAGTTTCATCCTAATCTTTCTTCACATATCTTTAGATTTCAATTTTGAATCATAATTTTAGCTAATTTCAATTTCAATTTAGGTTTTTCATGATTTTCAATTTGAGAAATTTCTATCTCATTCACTTGATGATTTCTTCACGAGTTTTTATCTAAATTTCTTGATTTTTGATTCTGTGGACTCATCTTTGAGTTTTCTTTCCAAAATATCAATTTTCCTAATTTCTCACCACAATTCATGATCTGATTTGATCTAAATTAAAAAGATATCTCAAAATTCCCTTATTCATCTATGGATTCGGCCCTTATTCATCGCTATGCTATTTAATTCGTATTAATTTCATTAAATTGGTGAGTTTGATATTAGTTTTGACACAAATTTGTGTATTCAATGACTAGGTGATTCGTTTCATCAACCCTCTTGCAGATTCAAGAGTTGAAGAGGTTAATTTTGTGAATTTAGACTCTAACCCTTCTTGAAGAGCAATGTTTGTAGATTCAAGCCACTATTCTTCGGTGTTTCTGCACTAAGGCTGCGTCAAATCTTGAGTTGCAGTGATGTTTCTACTATTTCTATTGGTGCCCTCGTATTAAAGGTTGGGGAGTATAACATCATGAATAGATAGAGGTGGTGTAAAGAGAGAAAAAAGGTGACTAGAAATGACATGGGGAATTGCAAGGGCAGAATTACTAATCCAACCTATACAAAGCTGGCAAAGATGAAACACAACTTACATTAAAAATATTTTTGGAATCACGGTATCTATAACCTTTTGATGTAGCCCATAATGCAGCCCAAGAGCCCATTTTCTATTATTATGAGCCAGTTCATATTGGAGGCCCATTTAAAGCTAATTGGGCGAACAGAGAATCCTTAGGATTTGATAGATTCTACAGAAGATTACCTAGAGACCCTAAAATATGTATAAAAAATTCTCCAGGTCTTGGAATTTGCAAATATCTTTTTGTCGAGGCCTAATAGAGCTTAGAAGCTATACTTTTTCTTTTGTCAGTTATGTCTCGAATGCTGGGATCTGACGCTCTAAAAGCTCTCCAAATCTTTGTCCAAAATAATGATTGCAGCGGAAGGTGTTGAATCAAAATATTCAACATTGTGGAAGCACCAAGAATGGATGATCTCATCATACATTCTAGGTGATCCTATCATCTAGTATGGAATAAAATTCATACTTGGATCATTTGAAAGAGTTCTTCAACCGTTCAAGCGTACGGCCTCTAGTCGTATCCACACAGTCTCCAGACGATCGGATCTCCTCTTGAACACTCGTCACCACGAGAGGAAGAGAAGAGGGAGGAGAAGTTCCACTAGGCTTGCATGGGCACCTCTATTATGGTCGTTCTCCCCCTATTTATAGACTTTGGGAATGTGAACTTTTAAACAAAAACCCTTATTATTATGTCTATATCCACCGACATCCATTGACCTTATGTGTGTGACCCTCTAGGTCCATATATCTCGCCAGTTAATGACTCTACCAACCCAATAACACTTATTGGTCCTCCTTATTAATTAACTATATCAACATATAGATTAATTGAATAAGGATCGATTTAACCCAATCGATAGGTTGAGTTTCCAGCCCGGTGGGTGCCAAGCTACACCACATGCTCTAGGAGATATGGAGTATATTAGAACTCTTTCATGGAACCCTGCCGTCATTGGTTACCGTGTACGTATAATCCTTCATCCACACGAGACTCATGAATGACTTAGGGTATGGTTAATTGTCAAACCCTAATCCGTCACTCAATTTAGTACTGATGCGAGTAGGAAATCATTGAGAACAACTTCTCTAATATTTCCGCTACCTTGGCCAAGGATTTAACCGCATCTCATTCCTCGAGTCGATCTCCTCATATACCGAGGGTGGATGATCCCATCTTGACCACACAATCATCTTCGTGGACTTCATGTCGTATCTAATATATGACGTTTTAGATATCCCGTGACTAGGGATTCGTAAGTCATAATCAAAACACGATCATCCATCCACAAGATGTCTTTGGTGTCTCAAGTCAAAGGACCACATACACAATCATGACATGAATCAACCTGATTGACAATTAGGTATATTACCATTCAGGGATTCATACGGATCAATTCAGTGAACTCTTTCTCTAAAGAGCACCCACTATCTATCCTTAGTGTCTTCACACCGATGGCTATAGGATCGGCCATACTCATCATATGAGATTGATCAGATAGTGCTATTCTTTCCAGATAATTCGATGTCCTTCTCAAAGATCCCACGAATAGGAATGTTTAGAACATATGCTTAAAGACTAGCGATCACTATATTATGATCTCATCATAATTCACTTAGTCATTGCACATGCTCATGGACTTCATTACAAACATCACACAATAATGAAAATGAATAAATTTCATTTCAACGAACATAAACAAGATTGATGAAAGTGTGATTGGCTTATAGGCCACATAATATTCAGCATCTAACACATGCATGTTGTTGATGAACTTGATTTCCGGGTATTTTTAGTCGTTGCTTTAAATCAAATTTCATGCAAATAACATTTATAAATTCCTCACCTTGTATAATAATAAAGGAATGAATCCTCACAGAGCCTAGGTAATGAGATTAGTGCTTTTAGGGAGTAGATATACTATTAAAGGGAAAAACCAAAGGTAGAAGGGATTTTGAAGACATATGGATGGATGAAGAAATAGAATATGGTATGAAACGAAATTATAAAATAGATATATTTATATTAAATGATAAATAATGATGGAAATATTAGTAATGGAATGATGGAATAGAGAAGTGAAAATGATAGAACAGAAGATGGTAAAAGAATGGTAAAAATTTGAGAAATCAAGAAATTATGAGAGATTATTTAAATCAAATAGAACAAATCTAAAATATAAAAAGGGAAATAGGTTCTACACTATCTATGAAGGAGATTACAAGAGAAACTCATATCCAAATCCTCACACAAACCCCACATGCCAGTCCTAGGCCAGGCGATACTTGACTCGTTACGATATCGATCCTCCACTTAATCTTACATCCGTAACAAAATTAAACATCAAACAATGCCAAGAGTCGACCTAAGCCTCTCCTTTTCCTTTTGGTAGCCTGATTCTAAGAGAGAGCAAAAAAACAACAAAAAGGAAGAAGAATATTCTTTTATATGTTAGGTTAAGAGGTTTGAATTAATGGTGGAGATTTAGTCTTTATGGGTGCAGCCAAATGAATAGTGGAGATTAAATCCTTAAGTTACGACCATAATCTCCTCCTAAAAAGGAGGGAGAGTCCCTTTAAAGGAGATGGGCCCACAACCACTTCCTTAGGGAGTGGGTTGACCTCTCTCTAAGAGGTGACAACCTTACCACTTTCGTAAGAGGTGGGCTTACCTCTTTCTCCTATAAATATGGATGCTTCCTAAAAATGGAAAAAAATCTAAATCAATTAATAATAAATAAAAGAGAATAATTTTGACCTCTTTGACCCTTCAAGAATGGAATGGAATGTTTTATACCTAAATTTTCATTAATAATCACGTAATTACTTGTATCAATTGTATGTTATCAATGCACTAGTGGTAGTGAAGATGATAGGGAGTTATGCTCCTAAGCCATCAAGAATAGAGATTTAAGGCAAACCTGTTGGAGTGGTGGTTTGATATGTAGGAGTGACAGCCTTCCATGGGGGCAGCGACTTCTAGGGTCAATGACTTCCTTGGTTGAGGGTGATGTCTTGCCCTCGCATTTGATGAAGAGCTCATCTTTATTCTTTGACCTTCAACAATCAACAATTTTTCACTGATTTTTTTTTATTGTCTAATAAGGGACACTATATTTTAAAACCATCAATTAAGTATTCTGTAGACCATAAAATCTAGAAGAAGGGATACAAATACTTTTAATTGCAAGTTGAAAAATCAAAGTCCGCCAATTGAGAGAATAGTTGTTATTTTTGTCCTTGGCAATTGATAAAATATTTTTTTACTTCACTGCCTCGTAAAATAAATACTAAGATTATAAATAGGGTTTATGAAAACTAGCCGCTATGACAAGACATATGGCCAATACAATTTTAATAACCATATTCTATTGTCTACCAATATATTCATTTTTTCTTTAACCCTTACTTACCCTTGCTTTGTCTACTTACTTTGTCTAGTAACCCTTAAGATAATAGGGTTTTTGCTTTAACCCTGACTTAAACTCCAGCCATCCATCTTACGTTATAATGTTTGGGGTAGCTCAATTTTTCTAATTGTTTGATGGTTTCAAAGTTAAAGATAGTGAGAAAAGTGACACATTCGAAGGCATGAATTCTTCAATAAGATATAGGATGTTGGTTTTCACTTAAATGATGGGGAATTGTGGCACCCTTTGGTTTTTCAATAAGTAAATAAAATTCTTGATGGACACATGGTAACATCTCAAGTGCTCGTTGGAGGTAGACAATGCTCATTGTTTGTTTTCACTCAAACTAATGGGAGTTTTGGCATCTAAACAATAGATCATGTTTTATGCATACATCGTAATGATACAATGGATGCCAAGGAGCAACATCATGATCATCCCACACATGTTTAAGATCCGATGATGGCTATAGCTCTTACATATTTCGCGCTCTCTCTCTCTTCTCTCTTTAGTTGAGAGAAAAGTGGCCCTACCAAGGGCGTGATTCCCTTAGTAACGAACAATCCAATGACTTAAAGTTTTGGCAATCATCTTTACTATCCTTTTTCAAATTTGTTCATTAGCAATAATTTGGAATTCAAAAAATTTCTTATCTACTTTCAAATCTTGGAGGTCCTTGAAGATCTGTTTTCTTTTCTTTTTTAAAAAGAATTAACTAATGAAGAAGGATGATCATATAAAGTAAAATAAGATATAGGATTCTAGGTACACGAACCGTTTCTTTTTCTAAGGGCAATAAGAAGTGGCAATAGGAAAGTGTGAATCAATAAGAGGAAATGGCTTTGATGCCTTACATGAACTTGATACCATCAAAGTAGGTTCACTAAGATTTGGAATTTGGCTTTGCATTAGTACGTGAGAAAATTTGTAAATATTTGGTGAGGAAAGATGACTGGTGGATGTGAGGGACAAAGGAGTATGTGAATCTCAAGAGAAATGGAAAGTAGATACAAAAAGGTGACATCACAAGATGCCACTTATTATTGAGTTTTAGCATGCCACTTATCCTTATTGATATAGGGCTATCCATAATCATCAAACTATTGATAAAAATGAGAATAAAGCTTGTTAATTTTAGACATTGATCTTAGTTTCAAGAGACACATTCAAAGAACTAAGGAGGTAACAAAAAAAACTGGATAGTAGGAAGAAGACGATGGAAAAGAAATAAATGGAAGAGGAATAAATGGAAGATAATTTATCAAATAATCGGTTGAAAAATAAAGTAAATTATAACAATGAGGAACAATCATCTAAAAAAAGAGTATGAACGATAACGAGAATGTGACGATGCTTCCTTTCAAAAACACCATTTTGTTTTGAAGCACGAGAAAAAAATTTGATAACCCGAGGAAGTAGATGAAACTTTTAAAGTTCTAAACGAGTAAACTTAGGCATTATTTGTGCGGAGGGGTTTTGTAGTGATCTAATACTGGGTTATAATGGGATGAATCAAGGTATGCATTGTAGACAAGACTTGTGTGTGATCTTTGAGCAAGAGAGCTCAAGATACTTGAGAGAGTAATCATTAAAAAGACAATGGAATGATGAAAACAATAAAGTGATGGAGTTTGTGAAAGACCCTAAATGTCACAATCAATGAGATCGAAAGAGATTTATACTTTGAACAAAAGAATGACATCAAGATGTAACCCAATGATGCATAGAGAATTGGCGAAATTCACAACCAAAAGGAGTCACAGATAATTGTGGAAGTGCCTCTCAAACCTTGGACATTCCAAGTTGACCAAGATGACAATGCCAAATAGTTGAGTCAATAGTGGATGTCATATAATTGAGGCATGAAGGACATTCATCATATACAAGTACATAGAAGCTGTTCCCATTTTCATGGCCCAAATGAATAACTTGTCTTATTTTCAAGTCATGAAAGACAATGAATGATAAAAAGGTGATGGACCATGAAAGTTTGTGTTATAACATTGACGGGTAAAAAGGTTCACTCACAAGCTCTAGAGTTTTTAAAATGTGTAAATGACGTCACACTGGGAACAAGGGTCCATCATCAATGAAAATGTGACAATGGTTAGAAGGCGAGGATAAACAAGAAAACATTGAGTGGGTATTTGGCATGAGGGTCCAGGAATTTTTCTTAGAGATGTTGAAAATACAAATTTTACTTGAGACAATTGGCACTCCCAATGTTGAGGAAGAAAAAGGAACTTGAGTGTCCTAACAAAAAAAAACATATACTGATCATTTTAATTGTTGACCCTCTATTTCTACCGGAGTGCTTTGGAAGATGAGCTGGCTTATCACAGAGCTCCCAAGGAGAGAATGCTCCGAGATACTCTTCGTGTGTTTCACCAAGATGCTTTTCTCAATGTGATAACATGCTAAATAAACATTATAAAACATGATTATTGATGCATATTAAGGCATAAATGAATTCATTTCCATGCATGTTATCATATTTATGTGTATTTTTTTATCATTCCATGAAAAGTCATTATAATCTAAAAATTACTTTAAATTAGGGTTAAATATGATGATTTAAAGATAAATAATTAATAACCCATCTTTTATTGAGATTATAGAGGTTTTAAAAGTTAAAATAATGAGAGATTACATTTTAGAAACATTTATTTATATTTCCATAAGTTAAAATCCTTAAAAAAATAAATATATTTTTGAAATGGAAATTAAAACTCTTATTATTTATTAATTTTGAATTTTTAGAATGATAGATAATTAAATTTCGGATCAAATGAAAGAATTTTGGATTAATTTGGAGTTATATTTTAAAATTTATGAATTTTCTAATTTTTAGGGATTTTTCTGAATTAATTTTGCAATTTTTAATGTTAAATATGATTTAAAAATAAGCAAAAAGGGGGGTTTATCCGCGCGGGGCCACGTGGATGCGATGTGGCACATAGGGCTACGTGGCAGCGCCACGCTGGCCCATGCGAGCGCCTACGTGGCGCATAGGTGACACGTGTGCATATTTATATTTATCGTAAGTATATGGGTTATAGTACATATAAGCATTCCGTATTCGAAATTTAAGCTAACCTCATATATCGTCGCCTCTTATATACCCATCCATTTCCATTAATTTTCTCCGTGTGGGACTAAGTTCCACACGGTATCTTAAGTGCAGGATACGTGGCAGAAGGAGGAACGCTGGATCAATTTAAGGATGATCGAGGCGAGTCGATTGGATGTACTCGCGGTCCATCGGATCACATCAAACACACGTGCATTTAAATCGGAAGTTATAACGGTTGTGATCTCATCGCGGGGATGCATCCGAAGCGTCGGATCGTGATCCAACGACAGCGATCAAATGCGTTTTATAGCACATCTCAACGGCTTCATCCAGATGCTCCATCAGAGATCCAACGGCCGCGACATAATCAAAACGGTCCACGATGGACCGTTTCATCATAACCGTCGATCGTTTTGATCGGACGATTACGCCCAAATACCCTATAAAAAGACATGTTCTTCCGATTTCTAAGCATTCGAGTTAGAAATCAATCCAATTGATCTGTTTAGACACCTCCCTTCTCGAGTCTCTCGATTCCATCCTCTTCTACACTCATTTTCGCATCCACGGAGGATTTGAAATCGAGATTTGGTTGAGAGATGAAGGAGAAATCAAAGCTTGAACTCCACGATCGCGTTCTTCACATTTTCGACGATTTAGGTGATTAATCGTGTTAATTTGATCAAAATCTTGGGTTAGTAGAGTCGGTTTTTGCTAATCTATCATCCATTCACGTTTTATTTTGATTTAGATTAGGATTTCAAGTTCAATTTAGTTTAATTTTCCTCAAAATCGCGATTTACACGTTCGGAAATTTCTCTCCACCTCGATCGTCAATTTCTCCACGAAATCAAGATCAATTTTAATGATTTTTGATTCTGTGGAAACGATTTGAAGTTCTCTTTCATAGATTACCACTTTTCCCAATTTCTATCATCGATTCATCGTCCGATTTGATCAATTTCGAAGAAATCATCATAAATTTCTTTATTTCCCTGTGGATTCGATCCTTATTTACCATTATACCCCTCACTTTGAGTTAATTTCATCAAATTGGTAAGTTTAGAATTATTTTTGACATGAGACCGTGTGAAATCGACGACCTCGCGGTTTCGTCTCGTCACCAGGTGATTTGGCTAATAAATTTATAAATTTTGATGAAAATATATTTTCTCTAACGTTTTAGGGTTCTATGAAGTTCATAAATTTGATGAAAATTTATTTCTCCTCTAATTTTTGACTTTTTGAATTTACTTCGTCAAATTTGGAGATATGGCCAAAATAAATAAACATGCCTTTAATGTCTAATGGGCTGGTTCTAAGGACCAAAAACAAAATGGTTTTAAAGACTAACCAGTAAAAAAGTGCACTCGAAAAATAAGTCTAACAAATTCATAATCACTCAACTTTGGGCTGTAATCCCTTCCGCCCTCTCTCCCTCCCTCTCCTTTACGACCCAAAGATACGACCTTTGGGCCGTGGGCCGGAGAGTGTCTGCGAGAGAGACATTGTTACTGACTTACAGAGTTTGATAGTGTCTTCCTCAGCCTAGAACTTTAGATTCAGCTTCTCCCGCAAACTCAGTACAGATCGCGTCATGGAATCCGCTGCTTATTCTCCATTAAGGCGGATCCTCGTGGAAGAGATCTCTCCCGTTATCATGGTGCTCTCTACTCCTTTAGCAGAGAATTCCTGCCGCAAGAACGGCTTCAATTTCGTTCAGATGCTCCGTCCCTTCTGCTTCTTCGAAAACATTGACGGTGAGTAATTCTGGGTTTCCGAATTTTGTGGATCTCGTATGTGTAATGATTTAGGTTAATTTTCTGTTCGGCCGCTAACATTGTCGGATCTTATTATTTGCGTGACGATTTGGGTTAATTTCAGTTCCGATGCGAACAGAATGGGGATGTCGAATTTTTAACGACTAAGGTCAATTCATGTTCTGAAGTGAACAATTTCTCAAACTTAATAATTATATGCGTTACGGTTAAGGTTAAGTGTCTCTTAGACGTGAATGACTTCTAAATATTATTATCTGCGTAACGATGTCTCGTATTTTGTAATGATTTACTTTTATGTTCCGATCCAAATAACTTGAGGATCCCGTATTTTTAATGATTTAGGTTAATTTTTTCAGTTCCTGTGCGGACGGCCAGTGACCAGCCCTACAGACTCCAAGAGTTTAGTGTTCGGCTTTTTTATGCATCTGACGTGCACAAACAGACTTCTGAGGTCCTATTTTTAACTTAATTTCCTTTCCGTTTATCTTCATTCAAAGTTTAGTTTCGTGGAGTTAAATTTGGTGAAAAAGGCAATGCTATCATTGCTAATTGCTTCAAGTTTCCTTTTCGGAATCTGTCATTCTTTAGATATAATACAATCCTCTTTTCTACTTTCATTTCACTTGCTTGTCTTTACTTTTGTTAGGTTAGTTTTCCTCGGGACTTACTTTCTGTTTGAAGTTAACTTTGGGGAAAAAGGCAATGCTGTCATTTCTTATTGATTTATCAGAATCAGTCACTGTTTTAGAAAACACTGGCTCATATTTAAAACGCCACATAAACATCATTGGTTTGGGATGGTTTTTTGCCGCATTGAGGGAAAGAGATATAATTGGTTTATATCTCTGAATTTGATAAACAAACTTGTTAAAAGACAGGCCTTCCATTTGTTTATTTCCCATTCGTTTGACATAACAGAGTGATTATCATTGATCACTCGATTTATAGGCATGCATGTCAATCCAACAGGCCTTGGTTGACAAAACGGTGCTGGGTAAATCAGCAATCAACATGATCCATCATGAATATGTAGGCCAGGCATACATGCGGATGAGTGTCTCGACACAATCATGATGATAACTGGGGTAATATTTAAAAAACGATGACAACAAGGGTAAATCAGTAAACATCATGATAATGCTCATCATTGGATTGTGAAAATCTGGTCCCATGGGGAATCTGAAATATAATGTGTGGAACCCTAACGAGGTTAGGGTGAGAGGAGATGAAGATAATGACATAATACTATAACCGTATACATGGAGGGTATATGTACCCAATAGGAGAGAGAAGGATAACTGGGGATAATGGGCTTATAGAACAGGGCCCATTAGCCCATAGAGGAAATATCTCACTAACATAATGCTTTGCCCACTTTTGAACTGCACGTTCTTAAGTCAGTGGGCCAAGTTATCCCATCTCTAGAGCCCAAGTTACCAGACGAAAGTGCATCATCTTGTAAATAATATGGCACATATTCATAATTTTGGAATGTTAGTTGATATATTCCCTATCATTTAAAAATAAATTTCTTTTGCCATTATCCATGTAACAGGTAATACTATTATGTGGATAATGATTAGGGAATTTTCTGGCAGGCTTCAGACAATTTGTTGAAACAAGTTGTGAGCGACAGATATGAGGTACCACTCCCTGAATCCCAGATTGATGGTTTGCAATTTGAGCGGGTTTCCACAGGTATAATTATCATTGTAGTTTTGTTTGGGAGACCTAGTTGATTTAATTTATTAAATTTAATGCAAAGTTAAATAGTTGTGACAATAAGTTTTTTATTTGTCAATAGTTGTGGCAATCTTGTGGATCTGATTCACTATAATCGCACAATCTTTGATTTTTTTTGAAAGAAAACATTTTATTCCGTTGGCGGACAGTCGTTGATTTTGTAAATTGGTTTTGCAGAAGAATGTCAAACTCCATCACATGTTACCTTTTTTCAGTATTACTAGGGATTGACAACCCTATCACTAGGTCAGTCACCATTTTCTTGGGTGATTGGCCCTTCTGTATTTCCCAAAAAAAACTTTTTCTGTATTCCATCCGGGGACCCCGCCGTCTAAAAGCTTGACAGATACCCCCGAGAGCTCAATCTCGTCGTGCAGATAGCAAGGGCGTCAGCGGCCAAAATGAAAAGCAGCGGTGTAAGCGGACAGCCTTGTTTGATGCCCCTTTGTGGTTGAAACCATCCCCCTTGGGGCCGTCCAGTTTACTAGCACTGAAAATGACGTTGTAGTAACGCATAATTTGACCCACCTCACCCATTCCGCCGGGAAGCCACGTCTTCTCAGCACATTCCATAGAAACTGCCAGTCAATGGAATCATAGGCTTTTGCGAAGTCCACTTTTCACATGAAACTGGCGGTGTCAGTATCGACGCCAAGCCGCCAACATCTCCTCGGCCAGTACAACACTGTCTATCATCTGCCGGCTTGGAATGGAAGCAGACTAAAACGGGCTTATCAAACCATCCAGGACCTTGCGGAGGCGGTTAGCCAAAACCTTGGCTATAATTAGATAGATCGAGTTGGACAGAGAGATCGGTCGGAAATCCCCTAGATATTGTGCTTCAGCTGTCTTCGGAAGGAGGATGAGGTAGACTTTGTTCAAATTCTCCATTTGACATTTGCCGGCATGAAAATCCTCCATCACTAACACCAACTCCGGTCTGACACATCCCAACACTCGTTGTAGAAGAATACAGGAATCCCATCTGGGCTCGGAGCGTCCTCACTATTTAAACCCCAGACGACGGCTTTGATTTCTTCGTCTTAAAATCGGTGGATCAAGTCCTGCTGTTGTGCCAGGTTGATAGTGGAAATTGTGGTGGGCGTCCATTTCCACCGGTTTGGGGGACCACGGCGGTAGAAAGCCTGGAAGTGATCTGCCAGTGCCTGTCCCACTGACGGCGGGTTGCTATGTATCCGGTCACCAATTCGGAGCCGTCGGACTTGGTTTTGTCGCCGCCGCCCATTTGCTAACTGGTGGAAGAAGCGGGTGTTGGCGTCTCCGGCCTCAAACCATGGCTGTCTAGACCGCTGACGCTAGTCCATCTCAACTCGCAAGTCTACTTCAACTACTTCGTCTCGGCATATTTTCCGCTCTTGGATTTCTCCCGGCTCAAGTGGATGTGTATCTTCCTTGGTGTCTAACTCCTGGATACGAGCCAATGCGACGTCTCGACACCTCGTACGGTTGCTACGAAGTTGGCGTCGAAATTCGAAAAGGTGGTGTCTGAATTGGAGCAACTTCTTGGCTAACCGTGCCATTGCCGACCCAAACGCAGTATGGTTCCTCCACCAGCCTTCAATGCCCGCCTTGATACCGTCATGCCTGAACCAAGATCGGTTCATTTTGAAATATGTAGGTTTGGCCGGTCCCGCTGTGATGCCCATAGGAGAGGAGTATGGTCAGATAAAGGCCTAGGCAAAGATATCACCTCAGCCAAGGTGTGTATGTCGAGGAGCTCAGGTGTGTAGAGGAAACGATTGATCCGGGACTGAGATGTGGGCCCGCGCCATGTGAACCGTTTATCGGTTGGCCCCATCTCGCCTATGCCGAGCTGGGCAAGCACCTCTCTGAAGCGTGCCGATCCCTGGTCCCTGCCCCCGGCGTCGTTTGGTCGATCCGCGGCCGCCAACGTCACATTGAAATCCCCGCCAATGAGCGTAGGAACGTTCGGGAAAGCCCCGCATAGCAGTATCAAGTCCTCCCATAATTCTCCCCGGACTGTGGGGATCGTAGTTCCATATGCCGATGCAAACACAAAATGGATCCCATCTGCTCGTCGGAGTAGGTGTGCCGCAACTACATGTCGCCCTCGCCATTCCGCTAATTTGTCGAAAGATATTTCCTTCCATGCTACCATAACTCCGCCTAAGCGTCCCGTGGCATTGATGCAGACTTGTGAATCCTTGCATCCCCATCCAAGGTCGGACCATATACGGTGGTCCATATCGATGAGTAGGATCTCCTGTAAACATATGACCTCGACCCCCCATTCCTTGAGATAACGTCCGACCACCCCCGACGGTGGGGGGTGACGGAGGTCACACACGTTCTTGGAGACACATCTCATGGGGTCGGGGCATAGTCTCCTGCCGCGGTCGCTACCTCTATCATGCGTATCATTTATGGAATAGGCATGTCCTGAGCCCCGGGCGAAACCACCGCGGAGATGCAAGGGGTTTCTGAAGATTCCTCTCGGGTCGAAACACGGAATGTTGCCTGTAGGTGTTTCTTGTGCTTCGCCATCCAGTTCTGAAATTCCGGGGGGGAGGCTGGTGGTGACTGGTACCGACGCCTAGACTGATATATGGCTGGTCTAGACTGGTGTGAAGCATGTTCATGGGCTGGAATAGCCACCGGAGAAGATGGGTTAGCTGTCACTAGTGGAGCAGTATGCGTCTCTCCTTCTGCCGCCCTGGGTGAGGGCAAGGACTCCTGGGGGGTAGTCGACTGTGCCTTGGCTGAAAGGATGGCGTCTTCATTCTCTGACGATTGGGAAAGTGCCCGAGTCAAAGGATGCGCCTCCGGTTGTGCAGGGGGGCTATAGCTAAAGGTGGAACTGGGGCAGCTAGGTAGAGGCGGGGGTCCCGGTAGGGCCGCTATGTGGAATTCCATTCCAATCCTCCCGCCGTCTGACACTGACAGCTTTCGCGGGACGACCATGTCTTGTCCCATTTCTACATCCAGGCAAAGGCAGTTCGGATCATCGCTTTGAATCCCATTGCATAAAATCTTCCGGTTAATCTTCTCTTCCTTCTTCAAACGCCTTCAAACGCCTCAATCTTCTCTTCCTTCCAGCCATCACCCATTCTTTAATGCCCATCCCATCCTCAACACTAGCCTTCCCTTTTTTAATACCACACCATTCAAATGGGCTAGCTCCCCTTTTTTGATCGATCTGGCTGCCTGTGATGCCCGCAGTCCTCCAAGTTTAATGCCTCTTTCTGTGGGACTCTTCTCCCCCCTGTCGACTTTATGGTCAGCGGGCCCTCCTGGACTTCCGTTCTCAACCTCTGATAATTCTCCTCCACCATCTCTTCCTGTGGCTGGTTTTGTCTCTCTGACACCACACTTTCTCAGTCAACTTGCTCTGCTACCACCTGCATCAAAGAATTCTGTGATGGAATAGATTATCAGTGTTTTCCCACATGCCTCCATTGATTTTTACCCCATCTATCGAAGATCCAGGTCTAGGACCACACCTTTGATAGATGCTTGATGTTGGCTAGTAATACTCATGTTGGCTGACGTATTTCCCTTGTCCCATTTGGTATTGTCACTTCCCAATCCATTGATCCACATGGCTGTTGCTCGCTCAAAGATCGTGGTGATATCTCCTTCATTTATCTCTCCTTTCTCTCTACCAATAAAATATCTTTCCCAGAACTACCCTTCAACACCCACTCGCCCCCCAAAGAAAAACAATCATCTTGAGAACATTGGTGCTGGTGGAAGAGGTCACACTGACAGCCTGACCCTGAATGTGCCTTTAGAGCCTTGCAGGCTGACCTCTGGTGGTGGGTGTAGGCCACCAAACATCTCTGCTTCCAATACTACCATCTCAGGATCCCAGACACAAGACCAGTCAAAATAAGACTGCAGTGTCTCCTGAACATCCTGACCATGGCCTCCATCACCTGCGTTTGTACAGTATCCAATTGGGACACCTCTTGCTTCTAAAACAACTGCCGCTGGCTCCCTCTCACCAAAAGCTCTGTCAGTCGGTAGAACCCTATGTGACCATATTGCCACACACCCGTAGACAATATGTGTCCATGTTAGAAGATTTGCTTCCCTCAAGCCTTCACACTCCTTGTTCCTAATGAGATGTGCTGCAAGTGGTGGCTGCAAGTAAAAAACACTTACTCGAAATTACACATAAGGGTTGTTAAATACCAGCCTAAGTCACTTACTCTAGATGGGCCAAGGCCTACTTAAGTCACATATTCCTCATATAAGAGATAGGCAACTTAAGTGAGCCATATTGGGCCACTTATAATCTGTGTGGCCCACTAATATATAAGTGAATACAGTAAGAGAAGGGTGGGCCACTTATAAGCCATGGCCCACTTATATCTGAAAAGGGAAATAAAGATAATTTTAGACTAACAGTCCATCTGCAAACTGCAAAATACACCTTCATGGAGACACCCCTGGGGTTCCCTGCTCAACTTCTCCCTCCAAACATCCTTGGAGAAAAGCTTCCACTTCGCCTCATCACTCCTGCAGGTGGCAACTCCCTCCGATGTCCAGGCTGTTCCTGCCACTGCTTTGTTGAAACTGTTCATCTATATGCAGGCCCTTGGGCCACTGGGACACCTCTTGCTATTCACCTCTTCTTCTCTAGTGCCTTTCCATCGCCAGTCTCCTACCCATCATCAATGGCTGGCACAAGCCCTCTGGTCATGCTGGGATAAATTACCTTTGTTTATTCTAGGGCTTCCGCGCACTGCACAAGGCTTCTCCCTCGTGTAGTGCATGCCTCTCCCTTTGTGTCGCCCTCATCCCAAGGGCCCACATGACTCAGGTGCGCATTGCTGTCACATCACCTTCACTTTGGGAGTCACCTTCCTCTAGAGGAGAATCGCCCTGGTGTTGCGTTGCCATGTCGCGAATAGCCTCCATTGTCCTCTCATCGCATTGCACATAAAAAAAACTGATAGTATAAATAAATATGAGGTTAATTACATGGTTGACCATACTAGCCTCCTTCCATTTTACAAGCGCCTCTACGCAAACTTCAAACAAGACCCCTCATGTCGAGTTCTAATGCTAACAAGTATTCTCATCTTTTCTTGGGAAGATACTTGCCTGTGGATTGACTGTTGTCTTTTTGGCCTTTTTATATTCTTTTTTTTTTTTTTTGAATTGAGGGGGAAGGGCACCCCAGAACAGTGCCCCCCCCAATGTCATTAAAATAATGACGAAATGTACAGATCATGAACTACAGGGGTACCGTAGTCGAGGGGCCTAGACCACCTCGGTGCCAAAAAGACGCAAACCCCCTCGCATTGTGCTGGATAGCATCAGCGGAAGGGGGACAACCCCTGAATATGACCTCATTCCTATGGGTCCAAATGGACCAAAGTGTGGCAAAAATAGAATGCCACTCAGCTTCCCGACGGAAAGCTCCGCCAGAATGCCTCCTCCGAGGTCGTCACAAGCCGACCGACATCTGCCGCCCTCCACGCTTCTTGGGCCAAGGAGCAGGCAAAGAACAGGTGCTGGCAGTCCTCTACCGCCCTAGCGCATAGCGGACATTCCACGGGCCTTTTTATATTCTTACCTAGCTAGTACGAATATTTTCATTTATTTGCATCATATCACAACTTGAACATTAGAACTTTCCTGTGGAGATAACTTGAAATAAAAAATTGCCAAACAGACCTCTTGTTGACCCTAAGTTTCCAGTGGTTTTGCATTACTTTTTTATCTGGTTCCAAAAATAACTGATCATCCAACAAGCTCAACTTTTTTTCATATTATTTTTCTTCAGAGTTGACCAGATTCGAGTACTAAAATTTTGAATCTGGAATTGGATCAAATCAACTTATACAGACGAGCCACTTGATTTCCTTGGAGATTCTATCATCTTTTATGAATTCATATTGTACTCAGACAGTGTATGTGACATGCCACTTGGCTAAGGTTGACATGTCTTGGTTCAGAAATGCTGTTGGCTGAGTTTTTAGGTTCAAAATTTGAGTTATATAGCTTCATAGTGAGGGACCGGGGGATTCTTTCGTTTTAAATGCTGTGGTTTTTAATTGTAGCTTACCATACTGTTGCCTTGGACACATAGACTTGTTTCACCTCAAGAAATGATTATTTTCACTGACATGTTGATTTGCGTTTGAAGTTGTAGAGAATTATGAAGCTAAAACTTTTTTGACTTGATTTATACCCACTTATAGGATGTGAATCGGCGGAGCCACCTTGGTTCCAGATCTTTAACAGAGAGCTCATACGTAGCCTGTCATTTTCCGAGCATGAAGCTTTTGACTATCCTGTTGCATGTAAGACTACGTAGTCATTTCCTTGTTACTTTTTGTTCTTCTTAAACTCTTGCATTGGCGTTACATTCATATTCAATTGATTATACAATCGTTCTTTAGGTCTATTGGTTGCTTCTACCCTTGATGAGCAGCCAATGAGGAGATTTACTGATCTGTTTAGCACAGAACGATTGCCATCTATCTTTGAATGAGGGTATTATGGATCCTAAGATTTTGAAACATTACCTTCTACTCCATGACAACCAGTATGGGGATGTAGAGAGGTATAGTTGCTTTCTCACTCTTTTTTTGCTCCTGTTTCTTTGGTTATAATCTAAAATTTTGTCGATTTACAGATTTCAAAACTTTTTTTTGTTGATTTACTTACTATATCATTCTGAACTGTTCAGCTATTTTTGTCCTCGTAGTAGTTTTTTTTGATACAAACCCCAGACTAGAATGAAGCTTAGTGACTGATATGGTCCTCATTAGGGGGCAGTTGGAGGGGCATTTTTGTCCTATTCCTGTAATATCCTATATTGATTCTTTTTTTTTTTTTTGAATAACGAAGGCAGATCACCCATAATGGTGAACCGCCATACAAGTGGAACTAGAGGGTAACGAGACCATCGAAGATGGCCCATCATGCCCTCCATGACTCCACCTCACACGTTTACAAACCACAAACCAACCAACCTCTCCACTTCCTGGATGACTCCCTCACTCGATACTGCTTTCCCCTCAAACATCACCTCATTACGGTGCAACCATATGGCCCATAGAACTGCGAATCTTTTCCACCTATATTGATTCTTTAAACTGTGGTTGACTGCAATTGATCCTATCATCAAGTAAATAGATCTGTTCTTGGTCATTGTGAGAAAGCATACGAAACTGTTGAAATTAATGCATCCGGATGATGATAGGGAGTCCTGCAGGCCAAAAATCGTATCCATTCATTCAAGCATGTTCTCTTAAATAGGTTTACAAGTGTCTATGATAAAGGACCCTTAGCTAAACCAAAAAATCAAGAATCATTTCTTACCTCTAACACTCCCCCTCAAGCTGAAGTGTGAATATTTTCTCTTTCAGTTTGTGTTGAAGATAATTGTATAAATCACACGGTGCCTGAAAAATGACTCGTCTGTACCGGTAGTGTTCAAATTACAAAGGATTGCTCAAATCTTGAGGGATCCTTTGTTGGGTAAAATCTAGCTGTAGCTATAGATGCTCCAATTTCTGATCATACAGTGGCCACCAAGATGCAGGAAGAAACTTGTGCTAACTTTCCCATTTGCTCTCGCCGGAGGGCGAATTGGCCAGTTCTAATAATTTCTCTAATTCCTAATTTTTTCAAGTTCCGTTGGACATTGAACATCTTCCCATTATCTCCAGTCACCTCTATCCTCAGTATTTTCTGTATCTTCATAAATATTGCCAGACGTCCATTATGATGACATTGACTGAATGCACTAACTCTCGTAGAGTGGTAGGGTCGGCACTAAGCTTTATTGACCCCCAGAAGTTTTTGGGTAGAAACAAGTTGCTGTTTCAAAGTCTGGAAAATGCTCCAACAAATGCAGCACTCTGAGTTAAAGAGCAGTTCAAGCAATAGCATCTGGCATGACTGGTTTTCCAATTGAATCTAGATCTATTATGAGTTCAAAACACTAAAAAGAAACTTCTCGTGCATTGGTAGACCTCCAAAGCTCATTTACAAACTTAGATTTGGTTGATATTTTTGATTTGATCTTTGTCTTCTCTTCTTCTGTTGGGCCTAATACATTGCACAGATTGGTGGGTGTTCTTTCGTAGCGTTGGATTTTCAGGAAATGTTTGATGTCAGGACAAGCAGCTGAGAGAAAGAGTTTTCCCCCCCTAAATAACTCGGAACTAGAAATATAGAGCTTTGAAGACCTGGCGACGAACATGTCCTAGGTCACTTGCTTGATTTGAAGCTTGAGCAAGATTATTCCTTTACCAGCCAGTCTTCCATCCTCCCTGTTCGTCTCACTTTGTTCTGTCCTTGAATCTCCTCACTTCTACCCTCGGGATTCAAATCTGTTCCTATCTAGCAGCAGGCTATTGGATCAAATAACAAAGACATTGTTGAGAAAGAGATGGCTTTTTCTTGATGAAATGAAACATTTGATTCATGTTACAGGAAAAAGATTACCCATTGAATATCTGCCATAACATAGATAATAAATTGATTGGAAATAATGTGATTTCAATGGCCAAAATCAAAGAAATTAGTCTCTTTGTCATTAATAGATATTTTTGATTTGTAATTATTCCTGAAAATACTAGTAAGTGTGTGACTGCACGCATCTTTTTCCTATGAGTTGCACATAAATGATAAACTGTTTACGGAGAGGGCAGCTTTTGCAGATGGAGTAGTCCATGTTGTGGAGGGTCTTGTGGCAACCTGGTTCTCTCAGCCATGAGAAAAAGAGAGAAAAAAAGGGGGGGGAGGGTCAAAGTGAGATATCGATAATTGTTTCCTTGGGCATGGGATAGTTGTCATCATTTTTCAGGTGATCGGCCCTTGGCCCTTTTGAGTAATTCTATGACAAAGACACTCATTATCAATCTGTTATGCATCTTTGCATTTAGCATGAGGTAAACCTCAAGTAATGACTGCCCTAGTTTGATGTTGCCCTGAATGGAGCCCAAGAGTCCATTCCAAAGTGGGTCTAATAGCATAATTTAGATGCCCAATTGAAGCTTGTTGGCCAGAGGGAAGTCCCTATGAGCAGATCAGATTGGTAGAGGATCACTTGGAGACACAATACTTCTAATAGATTTTATAGTTTCCAAAATTTTCAGAATATCTCTGTAGAGGCTTTCAGAGCCTTGAAGCTTCCTTTTTCTAATAGATGCATGTTGTTAAATCTGTAATTTCAAGATTTTGAGTTGTCTTTTTGAGGGTTTTGTCTTTTGGAAGACCTTTCTTTTTTTAGGCCTATATAAGCCTCCCATATAACACTCGTAGACAATTGAAATTATTCCTTTTTTTGCGAGTTCTCCTTTCTTCCTTTGAGTGTTCTCCATGTTTAAGACTGCCGTAGTACTTGTGGTTTCCAGTACAACCCCTTGTGGATTGACTAGTTAAGAGGTTAGTTCGACGGATTTAGAATGTTACTCATCTTCTAAGCAAGGGTTATGGATTCAAGTCACTATTCTGCATTGTTAGTGTGTTAAAGTCGCATAAGTTTAACATATATTTTGTTTAAGTTTTGGTGGAACAAATAAAATTAACTTACCGGATTTTTTTTTGAAAAGTGCAAGGGACATTTAACCAAAAAAATCTATAACTGACCCACCATATTGAATATCAATTACAATCGGCCCCCTCTCTCCCATGGTAGGGAGAACCAAGCTGCCACAAAACCCTCCACAACATAGGCAACCCCATTAGTGGATGCCGCCCTCCCATTGAACAGCTAGTTGTTCTGGTGTAGCCATATAGCTCAGAGCACTGCAAGTATGCGAGCTCCCTCCGCCTTTCTTCTGCTGCCACTCCTCCGGACTGACTCCGAGAAGGAAGTCTCTGAGGTTGTGTCTATCGTTGATATGGTTTGTTGGTTCCATATCATTATGGTGAAGGGGCAATCAAAGAAAAGGTGTGGGCTGTCTTCTTCTTCCCCCAAGCATAGAGTGCAGTCTACTGAGGTCTTAAGGGTACAGTTGTTGTACTTACGTCTTAAGTCTTTGTCGAAGGAGAAGCCAACCGAAGAATCGTACCTTGAGTGGGACCTTTTGTCTCCATATAAACCTGCATGCTCTCTTGATCAAGGGTTCGCCTCATGATTCCCCTTGAACTGAGAATTTAACCCCAATCTATTCCCCTTCATCATGAGCCCAACTCTGTGGCCTCTTATGTACTAAGAATTGTTGCATGAGCAAACACTCCTCGATCCTCTCATTTGACAAGGCTATAGCCAATGTCGGGTTCCATGTGCCATCCTAGTACTCTGCCATTGTGGTCTCCTAGGGTTTGTAGACAGCGCGAATAAGCGAGGAAATGCCTCACTTAAAATACCTCTAGTCGACCAATCATCGTTCTAATATTGAAATGTTGAATCGTCTCCTAATTGAGCAACAAAAGATGGCCTGCATCTGTTGGAAAATTTGACTCAGCCCTTGTCAAAGAGGCAATGCCCCTGGCGTTAGGGCTATGTACCTCTCCCAATTCAACTCCCTACCATAACTCTTCTTCAGAACTTGAGTGACTAGTTCATCTTGGGAAGTCATAGGCCTAGTCACCTACTTTGTTAAACTATGTTTAGGATCCCTAAGCCCCCTAAGTGGGTCTACATACAACATCCCACGAAACCAGTGCTTTCCCATAGCGTTGTTATGTCCGCGATTATTTCCACAAGAATCGTCCCATCAATCTGTCTAGCTTTTTTCCTACTACAATGGGTAAGATATACCAATAGGTAAAATATAGGGATTGCTACAAGTACTGAACTTAGCAACACCAATCTCCTGCTCCTCCAATCTCCTTTCCACTTTTTCAATCATTGGTACCCAATTTGTCCTCGATATTCTGCCCTTCTTTTTAAGGGCAAGCCCAAGTATCGCATAGGTAAGGTTCGTATTGGAGTTCCTAGGGTCTCCGAGCATTGTAAATTGCAAACTCTCTTCTTATTAGTCTGAAACCCACAAACGCTGCTTTGACCTGATTTATTTGTAAGTCTAAGAAATCTGCAAAGTGGTCAGTAGTGTAGATATTCTGCCCTTCTTTAAGGGCAAGCCTAAGTATCGCATAGGTAAGGTTCATATTGGAGTTCCTAGGGTTTCTGAGCATTGCAAATGGCAAACTCTCTTCTTATTAGTTCGAAACCCACAAACGCTAATTTGACGTGATTTATTTGTAAGGCTGAGAAATCTGCAAAGTGGTCAGTAGTGTAGATAGGTTCCTTGCTTCCTCCACCGAACCTTCCACGAAAAACGTAGTGTTGTCTGTGTACTGTAGTTGTGGGATACCCTTTGGAGATTTCCGTGTCTGGAATCCTCTTAGCATGCCTTGCGAGCATGTTTAAATCATACGCATGGCGAGTGCATCCACTATTAAAACAAATAGTAGCGGTACTAACGAGCATCCCTGTCTCGCTCCCCTTTGTACTTGAATCCACCCCGATTTGCCTTCCCGTTTACTAATAATGAGAACAAGTGATAGGTAATGCATCGCCGTATCCATGATATCCATTCTGTGGTAGACCTCTTTGTCTCATAAAACACCACAAAAAGGCCCAATCCAAACAGTCATATGCTTTGGCGAAGTTGAATTTTTATATGAAGCCATTGGTGCCTTTTCATCCCTAGGCTGCTACTATTTCGCTTGCCACTATTGCGCTATTTACTAGTTGCCTCCCAAGGATAAATGCTGATTGGATAGGTCTTACTGGCTGGTTGATCACCTCATGCAACCTGTTCTCCAATACCTCTGCTATAATCAGATAAATGGAATGGGATAGAGATATGGGACAAAAATATTTGACTTTGTTGGCTCCTTGACGATTTGGAAGGAGGAGGAGGTGTGATTTGTTGATTCTCTCTATACCACGGTTCTCATGGCTGAACTCTTCATGCATAGCCATCACGTCTTGCCCAACCAAATCCCAGAAGTCCCTATAGAAGAAAACTAGAGTGCCATTTGGGCCAGGGGACCCTTCCCCATGGAGCCCCTTGATTGATGCTTGAATTTCCTTTTCTGATAATGGTCTCACCAGTTTCTTGTGCTGTTCTTGGGTTGCTTCCCTTGCCCCCCTATTGCTCCATTCCCAGCGGTTTTTAATTCCATCCTGGAGAATGATTGAAAGTGTGCTGCTAACACTTGGCCCACCGCCTATGATCCAACGTGCTCTTAATTCTCAACTATTACTTTCACGATCTGGTTTTGTTGCCTCCTTCCATTGGCTGACTTGTGGAAAAACCTTTTGTTAGTGTCCCTTCATATAGCCATTGGTGCCTTGATCATCGTCTCCAGTTCGTTCCTAGATTTAGATCTTCTCCCTCGACGGTGTCCCGCCAACCTTTACGTTCTTGTGCTTCCTCTACTTCTTGACCTCGTTTGTCTTCTAAATTGTTCACGTGTTTAACCATTTTTAGGGCCTCTTGTCTCCGTTTGCTCACATTGTCGTGGATGTGCTTTCTTAGCTCCATAAGGTGTCCCTCTAGACCAATGATCTTGTCAGCTAGCCTATGCATCTCAGAGCCTGGCTAGCATGTGAGGACCATGCTCTCTCCACCTCTTCCTTAAAATCGGCCTCTCTCAACCACGATTTGTCAACCTTGCAGTATGTGGATCATCTTTGTCTCTCGTTTGATGTCCATGCAATTGGTGTGTGATTGGAAAATATTCTCTGAAGCGATTGAACATCTGCTAGCAAAAAATGCTCTGCTAGCTCTATCAAGCATTGGAATCTATTCAAATTAGATGGCATGGTACTGACACTTGTGCTCCTCCAATATATACACAATCCACCCGTCTCATATCTTGTAACGTCGTTTTTGTTATGAAAGACCTGAAATCTTCTGAGTCGGGGTCTTGCCCTCTAGCATTATTCGGTCTATCCTTCGCCTCCAGAGTCACATTGAAATCACCCCCCATCAGCATGGGTGACCCTTGGAAGGTCTTAGTCACTTCCACGAGTTACCCCCCATAACTCGGCCCTCTTGACATTTGTTGGGCCATAGATCGAGACTACGACCACCTCTAAATCATTGCTATGCCTCTTTACTTTGATTGCCACTGAGAACTGCCCCATCCTATATGATACTTTAGTGAACACTGTTTCGCTCCAAGCAATCACGACTCCTCTGGATCGCCCATTTGCATTAACCGCTAAGAAATCCTCCAAGAGGCCACGCCCCACCATATTCTAGTTTCGTGTTTCACTGTTTTCTAATATGGTTTCTAGTATATATGCTACCGTGGCTCCCCATTCTCGTAGGTATCGTCCAACTATTCCTCTTTTCCATTCATCTCAGATGCCATGTACATTCCATAAAATGCATCTCATGGGTGACTGTTTTCTCTCACATCGCTGCTCCGTACCTTTTGCAGCCTATTCCCTCCGCGATTGCCTTTGCCTGGTGGTTTATGAGGGGGTCTGACGCAGCCTTAGCGCAGGAACAATGAAGAATAGTGGCTTAAATTCACAACCTTGCTCTTCAAGAAGGCTTAGAGTTTGAATCCATAGAACTAACCTCTTTGTCGCTGGAATACACAAGGGGGTGTGCTTGAATCCACAAATACTTAAGCACTCTTAGTAGGGAGAACACTAAAAAAGAATGCATAGCTCTCAAAATGGGATAATTTCAAATTGTGTTCTCAAGGGTTACAATGGAAGCCTTATATAGGCTTCAAAAAATGAAGGGTCGTCCAAGTGATTTGACCCATGAAAAGACACCACAAAAACCTTGAAAATATTACTCTGACAACATGCACCTGTCAAAGATAGAATTGATAAAAGAAAAGTAAAGCTTCTAGGTCTTGTCATGCCTCTACAGAGGTATTATGACAGATTTATTGAACTGTTTTTTTTTTGAACAAGAGAAAGAAGGGCCCACCATTTAGAACCCCCCCGTTTGTCATTTCAAATGACTAATTGCTACATGGTTAGAAGCTATATGGTTACAAAGACCGATAGGCTTAAGTCAACTCGGTTCCATGAAGTCACAAGGCCCCCCGCTTCGTGCACGACCGGATCAATAGATGGAGTGCGACCCCTAAAAACGACCTCGTTTTGATGAGTCCATAGGACCCATAGCGTGGCATATAGGAGTTGCCACTCTGTCCTCCTCCGGTAGGGGCCGTCCGCCATGGATCTCCAAAAAAATCTCCAGCGAGGGTGGCTTGGGACAGACAAATCTGGTCAACTTCCAGACCGCTTGAGCAACAGGGCATCTAATAAAGATATGGTCACGAGTCTTTTCAGAATTGCTCCACACATCGCGCATTCAGCTAAAGAGTTGGGGATCATACGTTGTCGGAGGGATCTCGTCATCAACCGCAGCCGAAGAAGCAACCAAAGGAAGACCCGAATCTTCAACGGAATACGGCTACTCCATATCCATCGCCAGATGCGCAAGAACAAAGGATCCTCCGAGGCCACCTGTGCCCGGAGGCGGCGATAGGCTCCCCGAACAGAGAACCTCGGCTCGCACCACGTCCACCCGTCCAGGCCCTCAGCCGGTCGCTGGTTTACCAGTAGCTCTTGCAACCGAAGGAGCTCGAATGTCCGCTGGTTCGACAGTGCTGCAGGCATGGGCGGGGCCCACGCTCCGTGCCATGCTTGGCACACTGAACACTCCGGGTCTGGTGCAAGAGCAAATAACGGGGGGAAAGACTGGCACATGCGTCCATTCCCCGACCACTCGTCCATCCAGAATCGAAACGATGCCCCGGACCCCAGCTTGGGTCGAAAATGGGCCTGCACCGCCGAGAAGATGGGACGAAGTGAAGACATGAATGCTGAGTCACCTCTCTGTGGGATCTGCCACTTGTGCCATTTGAGCGAGGCACCGTAACAATCTAGAAGAAGCACCGACACTAGATACTCTGACGGCGACAGTAGACGGCACACCCAGTTGGACAGGAGCTCCAAGTTAGTATGCTGCAGAGATTGTATTCCCAGTCCACCGTGCGATACTGGACGACATACAGCCTCCCATGCCACCAGTGCTGTCCCTCGAGCCTCCTCTGGACGTGATCCGCGCCAGAAAAACCCACGCATCACTGTCTCCAGCCGCCGTCAAACCCCCACGGGCATCCAGAAAATGGCCATGAAATAAGTGGGAATGGCTGACAGCACCGCGTTGAGCATAACGAGGCGACCGCCCCGCGATAAGAGGCGTGCTCGCCATCCACCCAGTCGCGTCTTCAACAGATTTATTGAACTGTTAAGAATAATTAGTTTCCCGAGGTGTATCTCTGTAGACACTGACCGCTCCTAGAGATTCTCTTGAGGTCCATTAAGCTTTAAATGGGCGTGTGAAGTGGCCTGTATCAGCTTCATCCAAAATAAGCATATGGGCTTTATTCTAGGCTACATCAGGGTCCTCCCCTCCATTGGTTTCCTTCCCTCCTTTCTTCCCTTCCTCAACACTCTCCGTTTCCTCACCCGTCAATATACTATCTGATGACCCCCTCTGCATAGCTTCTTCCCTGTTAGTCCCTCTTGGCTTTTCTCTTCGTCACTAATCTCAACCTGCTGCTCTTCCCTACCATCCACCTATGGCTTCATCTTGTGTTGAACGCTCATTTTCCTTAGTTTGTATATGATGCTGTCCTTGATGATGTGTCTTCTGGTCTATGTGCCTTTTCTCCCACCTTGACAACTGCTCTTTGGGGCAGTAGACTCCGCCGGAGCCTGCTCTTCGAGTGATTTTGTTTGGGGGCTCTTTTGGCTTTGCTCTTGCTGGATCCTTAGGTCTATCTATCCGTTTGATGATCCGTCCCACTGCTGATCACCTCCCTGTGCTACCTCCCTCTTCCATGGGTGATGACGACCTCGTTTCGATGTGACCCCATTCTGTGTCCCTCATTTCTAATTCATGGGTGATTTCCTCCTCTTCGGTTGACCCTTCCAGTCTTGTTCATCCCATGTCTGTCCCAAGTCCATCCGTGCCTTCCTTGTCTCTCTAGGGGTGTAACGATTGAGGTGGCAGTGGCAGTGGCAGTGCAATTTGAACATTGCATATCCCTTCGAGGCTGCTAATCTTGGTCACCAGTTGTGGCGGACATCCGGTAAGTCCAGTCAGCTCGAATAACACTAGATTTGGGTCTCGGCCTTGATTCCCTCTGATAGTATTCAGCAGAGCGTGTTCCGATTGGCCGAAACTGTGTCTCCCAACCCCATCCATGATCTATAGCCCAAAGGTACACCTCTTGCTTCTAATATCAATATCCCACCCACCCTTCTGTTGCTTCATCTATTGGGAGAGTGCGCAATCATTTGACTTCGCCGTCCCTGCTGGTTCTTTGCGTCGTTCCCGTGATCTGTATGCAAGATGCCATTGTGAGCCTGCGGATGAAGAAATGGCTGTTCTTGAGCTCCCACATCTCTGCCCTTCCATCCCCCGGAAACTTCTGCCAGAGCCCTTTCTGTACCTCCTCTGGTGACTTCCTGATGAGACATCCCATGAGAGTATTTCTAATTGTTTCTGCCTCCCCCTTCTCTTCTTTGCTGTCCCCTTGTCTCTGGGGGATCTTCGGCCCTGCAATCTCCGTGGTGTGATTCCTCTGTCTATCCTCCTCCCAGGTACCTTGTGGACAGTCCCAGTGCCGATGACCAATCCCTCTGCATATGTAGCAGACCGGAGAGTCTCAGCTTTCCTTGGTGCGGTGGCCGCATGCCAGGCATGTATAGCACCGTCCATCTAATTCCATCTGCTTCATTGGGACATGTTATTCCGGTTGCCCTTTTTCTGCATGGCTCATCCCTCACCTTGCCATCTTCCTCACCATCGTCCTCATGGTGGCAATATCTCCTCCTATCCTCATCGTCTCTTGCTATTGGTCCTGACACCTGCAGTCATCTGAGGATGCTGGTCTGTCTACTCCCATCTCCCTAGTCGACACCCCACAAGAGGCCTCTTCTGCCATCTTCCTGGGTGCTTGCCACACCCCATGGATGTCCTGTCTGATCCCGTCCCAGTCATCCCTCTCTACATGTGGTCCCCCAAACTAAGACGGCACTATCCTCCGGTCTGGAACTGACCCCTCAAGCGTACATGCATTTCCTCTCTTCTGTGCTGTAGAGCATAACGTGCATCTGCGCATTCCGACTTTGCCTGGTCAGGTTCCACTGCGAATTCCTTCCCTGCGTGTTGATCCTGCTTCTGCTCGCATTCAGAGACCCCTTTTTGGAAATTGGGTTGCCTGTCCTTCCTCCACTACTTTGCTAGCACTATCCCGTTTGCTCATCCCATATGCCTGCACGGAACCCTTTAGAATGCTCTGTGTTGTTTTCGTGGATCTTCCGAAGCTGCCTACACAGTCCCATTCCAGATGACCCCTCCATCTCCCCTGCGTCTCCTCTGCAAGCGATTGTACTCTCCATCTCGGGAACTCGATTAGAACTCGCGAGGTATTCCCGATCGGAACTCTGCTCGCAAATGATGCTTGAAAAGTTTGCGCCAGCATCTGAGAGGCATGCTTCCTCTCCATCTTACGAACTTTCTGGATTATAAATCTACCTCTAGAAATTGAATACGTAATTTCAACATTCTAGAGAATTTAGATGGAAGTCTCTCTCTCTTGGTACCAAGGAATGGCATACAGGAGTGAGGATTGTGAAATTGCTCGCAATGGCGAAATGGGAATAGAGAGGGGCTCGCAACTGGATGTGATGGTCACAACGGTGAACATGTGCAGCAGTGGCAAAATGGTGAGTAGAAAGTGAGTTTGGTTCATGGGGGTGGCAATTGTGAATGTGATTGTGACAGCAAAGTCGATGTCTGAATTTGAATAATGAGCGCAATAGGGCAAAGGAGAGGAGTGGGAAAAGCTAGGTCAGGAACAGGTCCAGTTGTAGCGCGCTGGTGAAGAGGACAGAAGGGTGAGAGTGAAACCGCGCTGAAACAGGGCAACTCGAGACACTGGAAACATGGCCAAGGCATTGCGTGAAGAGGGGCTGAAGTGGCATCTTCGGCAGGCAATACGAGATGAGGAGGATGGCAGAAGATGCTCTGTGGTAGTTGCTTAGGGATACGGATGTAGACGAAAGAGACTCACCCGAAACCCCTGCCTGCCATGAAGGATGGTGAAGCTGGAGACAGGGGGGACACAAGGGCTGCACAGAGGTCACCCAAGCAAGTGAAGGGAGAAGAGGGCAGAAGGGAGTTTCTGCAGCTCACGGAGATCAACCAGTTGTAGCGCGCTGGTGAAGAGGACAGAAGGGTGAGAGTGAAACCGCGCTGAAACAGGGCAACTCGAACACTGGAAACAATACCCAAGACATGGATGGAAGGAAGGTGTTACAGATGCATGGCCCAAGGCCACCCACTGGTCTGCTATAAATGCTAAGGAGTGTCAGGACCCACTGGTCCGCTTTAAATGCAGAGGGGCAGGTCATTGCCAATGGGACTGCCCCAGAGGTAGATGGGAGGAAAATAGGTTGAGGGCTCGCACAACGGAGCTGCAAAGCCCAAAGATTTCCTGGAGATTGGCAGGCGGCTGAGAGGAGAAGGGGGAGGCAGAGACACTAAAAAACTGTCCTCATGGGATGCCTTATTGGAGAAGTTGTCAAAGGCTCCCCTATACTAGAGGAGGTGAGGCATGGGTTTTGGGAGACATATCTGGTCAGAGATAAGGTGGAGGTGTGGCAGCTCGAGGGATCACAGTTGTGACATACATAAAGATCACTGGATGGAGACAGAAGACTAGCTGGGATGGCGAAGTTAAGTGGCTCCATACTCTCCTGACTGATGAAGCATCAAACGGGGATAGAGGAACAGTTATAATAGAAGCGAGGCATAGCATTGGGATACAAATCGTGGTTGGTTCTGGGAGCCATAGTCAAGCTGTTTGGGACGCTTTGCGGAATACTTTCAGAGAGAGTTAATGCTGGTGATCCAAACATAGTGATAGTGGAGGCAGCAGGCTTTGACAACAGCTCACCACCTTAACTACCTTTGATGACCAGACTTAGCAGCCCAAATGGAACGCTCGCAATCTGGCTGTCAATGTACTTGATGCCACTGCCGCCATCATCAATACACCAAAAGAGACTAACAGGTCCAAGGGAGGTGTGAACTCACCAGGATATGAAGGGAAGATGAATAGTGAGATTGACGGGTCGTGAATAGGACACACCGCAGAGAAGAGGAACATGGACATGATTCATAGCATGTGGAGGCAATTAGAAGATAAGGGGGAGGGTGGAAGCACACTTGACAGTTGAATGGCCCCAAGGAAGATGCAGGCCCCAATGCTTGATGTCTTGCCTATAGCCGGGCCACAATTTGATCAGCGGGAGTTGGGATCAAGAAGCAGAGTGCAGCAGCAATTGACAGAGCAAGGATGAAGCAAAAGGATGTTCAGGCTCCTGTGAAGCCAAATGCACCGGAGAGCAGCCAACAAGGTGGGCATCAGGGTTCACAGATGAGGGGCAAGTCAACGAGGAAGGCCTCGTGTATAAGAGAAGGAAAATGGGCATGACGGATGAGATGAAGGCATGGTTGATGGTAGGGACGAGTGGATGATTGAGGTTCGTGGTAGATGGAAAAGCAAAGCAGACCAATACAGACTCACCTATGCAGAGGGGATCATCAGGTAGCCTGGAAGCGGGCACAGACAAGGGGATCATAGAGGCATGGCTCATGAATCATCAGGCATAGGCTAGCTGAGGCGGTGGGGCTGCAAAAGGTTCAGAACCATGGTGAGGGTGAATATGGTCGTTCATGAAATGCATCTCATGGAATGTTTGCGGTCTCTGAGATGAGTAGAGAAGAGGAATATTAGGATGACACTTGCAAGAATGGGGAGCCACGGTGGCATGTCTCCAGGAAAATATGCTGGAATGTTGTACAACATGATAATGGAACATGGTTGAACAAGGCTTCTTGAGGGTTTTCTAGTGATTAATGCCTATGGGTGCTCCAGGGGAGTGGTGGCGGCTTGGAATGAGAGGGTGTTCTCTAAAGTGAATGTACCGATGGGACAATTCTCTGCAGCACTCTAGACTGATGAATTACAAGAGGTGGTTGTGGTCTTGATTTATGCCCTAGCAACTGCAATGAGAACTGAGCTATGGGGAGAATTGGCAGAAGTGGCAGCAGCCTTCAGGGGTCACACTAATGCTGATGGGGGTTGACTTTAACATAACTTCGGAGGCCATGGACAGACGGAGCGATATTGGAGTGCAGGATCCTAATTTGGAAGATTTTTGGGCTTTCATATTGGAAGCAAGCTTACTAGAAATGGGGCCAATGGGCTGCCTAAATATGTGGAGTACAACAGGACATACCATGCCATCCAGCTTGGATAGATTCTTATGCTTGAGGGAGTTTGCTGTGCATTTTCCCTTGTCAGATGTGTGGTCCTTTCTGAGACTGCTATCAAATCATACCCCAATTCTATGGGCAGCAAACAAGAGACAACGATGGTCCACTTACTTTAAGGTTGACAGATCATGGTTAAGCAAGGTTGAGTTTAAGGAAGCGGTGGAGCAAATGTCACCAGCAGATGATAGTCAGGGCTCTGAGGCGAAAGGAGCTGGTAAAATCGAAGACTATGGAGGCACCTCGTGGTGCTTTGGAAGGATATCCAGGAGGAGAGAGAGTAAAAGGAGAAAAGAGGCCCTATCAAGGATAAAACAATTTGACGACTTGGAGGATAGAACAACTCTAGACGAAGAGGAGTTGAGAGAATGCAAGGGTTATAGGAATGTGGTTGAAGGGGAGGACGACAAGAGTGAAAGGGATTAGAGACGAAGATTGAGACAATTATGGATACTTGAAGGGTGAACTAACGTGACATTCTTCCTCATGTCAACAAATGGCAGGTGGAGATCAAACCAAATTGTGAGACTTTCGGTGGGGAACCAAGAATACGCTGGGACACAAGTAGTGGGTCACACTCTAGCAGATCACTCTCTTTTGTATGCCAAGAAGGGGTAGGAAAATTGGTGGAAATGTTGTGGTAGAGGGGCAAGGTGACAACACAGGAGTAACTGGTCAAACTGGTGAGACCATTTTCAGTAGAGGAAAGTCCAGGCAGCAATCAAGGGGTTGGATGGCAAAGGGTCTCCAGATTCAAACACTACTCTAACGTTTTTACAAGGAATTTTGGGAGTTGGTTGGGGCGGATGTGATGGCAACATTTGAAGAATTTCATTGAGGGAACTGTGGTATGGTGAGAAAGAACAAATCAAGGCTATAGCCAAAATTCCTCAACTCTTATGGCTCCTCTAGCCAATATGTCAAGGAGCCATAAGAGTTGAGGAATGTGGCCCATTTTGCTATTCCAACTCAATTTATCTTATAATTGCAAAGGTACTGGCGAGTAGGTTGCGTGAGACAATGGATGAAATAGTCAGATCTTTTCAATGAGCTCTCATACCAAGGAGACAGTTGGTGGATAACACAATCATAGCAGGAGAGATAGTGGCAGCCTAGGGACGAGGCATACCCAGGGTTTCATGTGAAAAGTCAACTTTACCAAACCCTATGTCTCTCTGGACTGGGACTTCTTGTGGTTGTCTGTGAGATAGAGAGGCTTTTGTGCTGACTAGATCACATGGGTAAGGAGATGCATTATCTTTGACTCATTCTTAGTATTGGCAAATAGATGTGTGAAGGGGGTTTTGATTCATCCGCAAAGGGGTTTAGACAAGGATGCCCACTAACACCTTTACCATTTGTCCTAGAGGTGGATGTGCTCGCCACGTGTACAATGCAATTCTGTGCACAACGGATGCTAAGAGGCTATCAGACAATGAGTTACCCAGATTGTATTCCCTTGCTACAGTATGTAGAGCATACCATGTTGTTTAATGAAGGCTCTGTGGAAGAAGCAAGGAACCTATCCACACTTCTGGACCTATTTGTAGATTTCTCAGGTCTGCAGATTAATTGTTCCCAGTCAGCTTTTTTTGGCTTCAGTTTACCCCAAGAAGAGAAGTTGCAATGCTTGGAAGCCTTGGAACACCGAAAGGGAGTCTACCTAAGCAGTATTTGGGCGTGCCTCCGAAGAGGGGCCAGATGTTGAGCACAGACTGACAACCAGTCATTAACAAAGTAGAAAGGAAGCTAGAGGGGTTGCAGGCTAGGCTGTTGTTGAGAAGAGGGCAGTTGGTGTTACTGCGGTCAGTACTCTTTGCAATCCCCACAGCTCTTCTATTGATATTCAAGCTACCCATGGAAATTGGGATGAGACTAGAAGGCATGATGAGGCTGTTCCTAGAAAGTGATTTGGGTCAAGACAAGGTCGCAGGCTGCCGATGGTTTCTTGGGATGTGATACTAAGGCAGAGGGTCTAGGGATCCTCAACGCATAAAATATGCAAGTGTTGCTTTTAACAAAATAGGTGGCGAGACTTATGAACCATCAGGAGGACCTTGTTATTCAACTGTTGAAGGACAGTTATAGTAGGGGGCTGTATTGGGAGAGGCACGCAGCTCCAGTCTGAGGGGTATCGCCTTTCTGGGAAGGACTGTGGTAGATTTTCCCACGGATGTGCGACTTCTTTGCTGCCAAGCTAGGAGTGGCCCATCGCTAATACAATGTAGAGCAGACTGTCCATCTCGTCTGTGGATGCAACCTCAGAGATAGCCTTCTGGGAATCAATCCGGAAGGGCAGGCATAGAAGGAAAGAGGGGAGACACAGACTTGTGGAGCTTTTGGCAAGATGGCTGCATAGGAGTGATAAACTATTCAGGGAGAGGGCGGCTGTGACTGATAGTTGCCCATGCAGTGGAGGCTCTTTTAGCATCATGGTTTTCCAAGCCAAGAAGGTAGGGCAGGTTCAATAGTGATAGATTGACATATGTGGGTCAATCCCCGTCCTGTTGGATGACGGTCCCTTGATCTTTTTCAAAGAATAATAATAATAATTTCAACATTCGATGTATATTCCTGAATAATATTATTTTTCAACTAGTCTACCATTTCATTTTACCAAGTTCAATAATCCAAAGATTACTTAGAATAAAATTTACAAGGGCTGATATGGGGAAGTCTGGTAGAATCACTGGAGGAGGGCTCTATCAATGATATCCCATCAAGCTTCCATGCAGTCTCCATCTTACTGGGCGTGCTAGGCAAGGAACAGATAGATCTTGTGGTGCTTTTGGTTATGTTAGCATCTTCTCCATGGACCAGCTGACCAGGCTTACTCCAGGGCTTGCCAAGGATGACCAACGCTTACATGGAACTTTCTTTTTGTAGAAATTGAACTTGCTTTGATGAGAAACAGAATAGTCTTTTCTTTTTCAAAAGAAAACAGAATAGTCTTTTAGACTTAAATTTTATTGCATTTTTGCGATTAATATAATTTCATTTTGATAGTGCGGGAAACATTTTATCTGAGATGAGGAGCACTTTTGGGCCTGATGATTATCATTTGTTGTGCATAAATTCTTCTTCAGATGGCTATAGTTTAGCAGAGAACAATCCTTACAAAGTGAGTGAAAATTTGTATGATATCTTGGTTGAACCTGTACATTACATTGATCTTTGTATTCTCTATTTTGCTTTTATCTGCGTACAGAAAACTGGAGTCTTGAAAGAGGGTGAAACTTGTTTTCTTAACACTGATGACCTGAACCAGGTATATGCTTATTTTGAGCAAGAAGTCACTTCTCCTAACATGATTGCGTTATTAATACTTTGAATTATCATTATGTTATTATGTTTACCTGCCCGTGTACTTGTTGACTTGTCCATAAATGAGCCCTACCAAATATGTTTCATTAGATCTATGATGGGTTGTTTTCATGTAGCCCATGATTTTCTGTAATCTCTATTATGCAACAATGAATGTGAAATGAGATAAGTTTTTTGGGGTCTCTAAAGACGATCCATCTTCAAAGGCTCAGGTCCACACCCTAACAATCCTTACTAATGGATGTTTTCTGACCGAGCTCAAACTCAGAGGAGTTGATGAATCGACCCATTTAACGGGTCAGAGTCTTTGAGTCACCCTCTCTGGCAACAGAAGGGATGGTGTATGAGATATGAGAAGGGGAAAATCCATGCGGTAGTGTCCCAATCCTTATCTGCACCCTTGTTTCTCCCAGATTCCCTGCCCTAGGGTTATGGTCTCATCATTTTATTTTAAATATCTTATTTCAATTATATCACACAGATATGTTGAACTTTATTAATTTTTAAAGCTTCATTGAAAGCCCGTTGATCTTAAAATGTGATGCTATTACTTGTCCCATTAGATTCAAGATTTCATGCAAGATCTGTGTTCCAAACATATAATTCGCCATATGGAGCATAAAGTACGTGATCTTAATCAACAGGTATCTCAAATATTCTGTGCTGATGAGGACAGTTATTTTGTTCCACGTGAATTTTTGTACTGACTGTATTTTTTATTTCATATATTCTATAGGTTGCTACGACTAGGAAGGGATTCAAGAACCAAATAAAAAATTTGTGGTGGAGGAAAGGGAAAGACGATATCCCTGAGCAGATGAAAGGCCCTCTGTAGGATTTTCTTACTGAAAGTTTAATTTAGTTTGTTTGATTCATTTCAGTGATGTTATAGTTCTCTTGCCTGAGATGCTTTTCCCTTGTGAAAGGGAAATCAGATGAAGATTTGATGTAGCCCAGATTGGAGCTCAAGACCCTCTTTTGGAAGAAAGTGAGGCAACCCACTTTATAGGCCCATTTATAACTTAATGGGCCTGAAGAGAATCTCTAGGAGCTGTCAATGTCTACAAAGGATCACCTAGGGACACCAAATATTCTTGACAGTTTAACAAATCTGTCAAAATATCTCTGTGGAGGCCTGATAAGACTTGGAAGCATTACTTTTACTTTTGTTAGTTCTGTCTCTGACACCTGCATACTGTCAGAGTTGTAGTTTCAAGACTTTTGTGTTGTCTTTTCATGAGTCAAATCACTTGGACAACCCGTCTCTTTTTGAGGCCTATATAAGGCCTCCTCATTGTAACCCCTGGGAACACAATTTGTAGTTATTTATTTCTGAGAGCTTTGCTTTCTCCCTTTTGAATGTTCTCCTGTTTTGAGAGTGCTCCTGTGCTTGTCGATTTAAGGGTAAAAGAGGTTAGTTCTGTGGATTCAGACTCTAACCCTTCTTGAAGATCAAGGTTTGTGGATTCAAGCCGCTGCTCTTCATTGTTCCTACGCTAAGGCTGCGTCAAGATTTAATGGTTAGGATAAGATGATACCAGATCTTGAGAGGGTAAATAAACATGAGAGCGTGCCGATAAAAGATGTTGTAAGAATGCCAAGAATGCGGTAGAGTACCTAGAGGAATCCTTAACCACCTTTTTGGGACAGCATTTATGAGGTTTCCCTTCCTCTTTCTAGGTCCTGTCAATTCTATATTCCAAAAGGTCCCCTTCCTTTAAAATCCATGTCTTTTATATCCCTTGTACTTGGTGAGAATATCTTCCTTGCGAGAACACCTCAAAATTGCAACTTTTGTGAATGTTATTAGTTTTTATTTCTGTGTGACAACCTGACATTAGTATTGTAAATATACTCTCCTTTGTGCTGAGGAACTTGGACTGAAAATTGATGTGTTGGCATGCTGATACATACTGAGGAAGGTAACACCCATCTTCCTCCAGTTCTGGACTTCATCTATACCCACATCAACAATCACCAACTCTAGAGTTCTTTAGATGATCTATCTTGTGTCTGGGTCCGCATGCTCCTACCCTGCCAGAACTCCAAATCCTTCTGTTGAAGCTTATTCTCTGTATGACAGATGTGGAGTTGGTATCAATTTATGCCTGTTTTTGCTGGATATAGTCTCTAGAATGACATTTTCTTAGTGCAGTTTGTGCACAGCGCCCAATGTGCTGAAATACCTACCAATACTGAACAGAGATTTTCCTTCTTCTTCTTCTTCTTCTTCATTTTTTCCTTATTCATACATTCCAATGAAGCTTTCATCATTTTAGATTAAATGCACAAATGCTCTGAAGTCCTTCAAGTAGGGTATTGTGATTGTCCTGGATTAGCAGCAAAATCAGGGAAAATGTGTGTCGGGGTTGGGGGTGTGTGATTACTTCCTTAGAAAGAAGCTGGCAGTTCTGTAATTTATTCTCAGGTCAGGTTATGGAGTAGTTTTTTCTTGTTATGATTTGGTGAAATTAGGATTGGCATCCACTAAGCCTGTCTGCCTCTTGTTCGTGATTATGCTAGGGTTTAAAATCATTTTAGGGTGGAGTTTGACAAGTCGCTTCCTCTCTAAAACCTCTGAGAGGAAAAAAAAAGGGGGGGGGGGGGTTGAGTGACATAGTGAGAAAGAGGAGAGGGCACATAATTTCTAAGTGAGCCATCATATAGTTTTGTTGATGCCACACCTAATTTGAGTTTTCTGGTATTGATTTTCCAGAATAATTCTGTTTATTATATGCTTGTTGAATCTTCCATTCTAGAGTTTTCTTTGTCAAGAACCTTCCAGAGAGGTTTCTGCAAGCTTCTACTGGTCGGCATGACTGAACCCTGCATGGAAACTATCTATCAATTGGAATATGATCATATATTTAGTCTCCGCAATGTTTTCAAGCTCATCACTAGTGTGTGAGGATGTCCTTTCCTACTCATCAGAGTTTGTCTTTTTTTCTGGAATACCATTCTCATCAGAGTTCTTAAATGTTTAAACTGGTATCAGAGCTATTCTAGGTGTTATTACTCCTGTGATCTCATGCACTTAGCTATCTCTTTTTTGCGTCTGTAAATGTTGTGTTTTTATTATGGAATTATGAATATCCCGGTGTACCTCTCTGTTTATATGAGCAGAATGAACTGATCTCATTCTAGTGGAAAACTCTCTTTCTTCCTACTTTCTAAAGATGGTATCAGAGCCATCGTAACTGATCTGTGGCGGTAAGCAGCAGCGACGATTCTTGATACAGCGATGGCGGCAACTCTTACCTGTGGTATCAAAGTTGATTCTGAATTTCTTGAATCCGGAGGATTTCTTGAATTTGGCGGATTTCTTGAATCCAGTGACGGCGATCTTTGCGGTGGCGGCACCATCTATTCCAGACTTCTTGAATCTGGAATCGACAATCTTAGTGGCTACGGCGGCATCTGATTCTGGATAACTTGAATCTGGTGACGACGAAGATTGGCGGCAGCATTTTTTTTCTTCTCTATTCGATCTCTCTGATCTGGCGACCGGGTTTGATCTGAGACGGCGACAGAGCAATTTTGAGCTAGATCTATTTGATCCGGCGGCACTGTTCTTCTCTTCAGCAGCTTGATTCTGGTGGGTTCAGACTGATCTCTTCGATCAGCTGGCGGATCAAGCTGGTCCATTGAGACCAATTGACGGTTTCTGATGAGTCCTTTTTGACTCATCGGCGTCAACATCTCCACGGAAGTCTACATCAGCAAAAATATTTTTTTTCCTTGACGGATGTTTCTGATTTGTTAGCGTCGACTTTGTGATTCCGGACAACATTACTCTATATCACTCCACAACAAGTGGAGCAATTGACAAGAAATTCTGTGCATTGTCACCATTTTTTTATGGCAGAGTCCGAAATATTGGCCTCCTCTACTCAGAATTCATCCACCAACTCCACCGAAATTGTTAAAATTGTTGGAGATCTTCCTAGATTGCCAGAGCGCTATCGTGTTGATGGGCTCAACCTTCTTCAGTGAAGCTCTTATGTCATTATGATACCACGAGGGAGGAGGCTGGACCACCATCTTACAAAGGCTCCTCCCAGTGAGCAGGATCCATCTTATCCACGTTGGCGTGAAGAGGAAGGCACGATCCAATGCTGGCTTTTGGAGAACATGTCTCAAAAGATCAATGATAGATATCTATTCCTTCCCACTGTCTAGGCCCCATGGGCAAAGGCGCATCAGGCTCATTATAAGGAGAATGATGAATCTGAAATCTACCGACTTGTACAAAAATCTATTGTGCTGATGCAAGGTGATAGATGGATAACTGAATACGCCCCTGTGAACTCGAGTGTATGTGGAGAGAGATTGATCACTACCAACCAGTCCTGAATCCAGACTCGGAAGAACCCCAGTACACCTTGAAAGATCGCATGTACAAGTACGTAATGGGCTTGAATTCAGAGTATGAATCCATGGTGAATCAAATCTTGGCCAGAGGGAAAGTACCTAATTTCGAAGAAGCCCTGAAGCTGGTTGTAAGGGAGGAATCCACTTAGCACTAGTGAAGTGATCTGAAAGCCAACGAAGAATCTGCTGTGTTTGCTGCAAGACAAGGGAAAGAGCTCCACGGACAACCTGTTTCTAAAGATCAAAAGGAAGGCAAACATAGATATGTGAAGGGTGACCCCAACACCGACCCAAAAGCACATTGATTTTGTACAAATTGCAAGAAACACCGACACACAGTAGAGACATGCTAGGATATCCATGGCAAACCCAAGAATTTAGGGGAGGTCAAATTTGGCAGCCACATCTGGTGATCGTGAAGAATAGGCAAAGAACATCCCCAAGAACCCTCAACCTCCGGGTCCTCTGATACATCCATTTGATCTGAACCAGGCAAAACATGTCAAGCTGCAAGAGGAACTTGAAACTCTGAGGAATGCTTTGAGCCATTCCTCTTTCGCCAACACCAGTAAGTTCTTTGCTAGATGCATGTCTATTACTGTGACCCCTACGTTCACGTACAAATCAGGTTGGATATTGGACTCTGGGGCAACCGATCATATGACAGCTGATATATCATGTCTTGAGAATTTTTCTTCTATTATAGTGAAAAAGGGGTGATCACGGCAGACGGTCATATTTTACCTGCTCTTGGAGTTGGTTGTGTCAGATTCGGAAACATTGGCATTCTTTATGGGGTGCTTTATGTTCCCCATTTGACTGCTAACTTAATTTCTCTTCGTCATCTTGGCCCTGATTTGAGATGTCGAATTCTGTTTGATGATGATATTTGTTTTTTTATTGACAAGATATCGGGCAAGTAGACTGGGCGGTTTGAGGCTCGAGAAGGACTTTATCAAGTGGATCTTCTGGGCGTTGTCAGGACAGCAGGGCATCACCTCATTCTCTGCAGCGTCATCTACTTCTGAAACATTAAATATATTTTTTTTTGAAACACTGCCAGTTAGGGCATCCTTCCATGAAAATACTTCGTGTTATGTTTCCTGATCTTTGCAAGACACTTAATGACTCTTCCCTTGTGTTCAAAGCATGTCAATTGGCTAAATAGAGACGGATATCTTTCCCCGTTTCGGGAATTAGAAGTGAGATACTGCTCTATTGGATCCACTCTGACATCTGGGGGCCCTCTCCATCTAAAGGTCTATGTGAGTCTCGTTGGTTCATCGTCTTCATTGATGATTGTACACGATTGACTTGCGGTATACAGTACAGTAAGAATAAGTCAGAAGCAAGTGTTATTATCTCATCATTTATTAAAGCTGATTCAGAATCAATTTGGTGCAACTCCAAAGAGATTCAGATCAGACAATGCACGTGACTATTTTTAATTCTCAAGTCACTATGTTTTTGAAGGCATTGGGATTGTACATGAATCCTCTTGTCTGTATACCCCTGAACAAAATGGGGTGACAGAGAGGTACACTGGGATATTCATAATTCCGTAATAGTTTCTGACAGGTGACACGTATCCCCGCCCGAATGAGACTGTGATATTTTTCTTCTATTTAACCTTGAGATGACAGAGATGTCTATATTTTTCATAGTTTTTACACCTAGATATCATAAATTACTGTCAGAACTGCCATTAGTCCCTAAAGAATTAAAACAGAAAGAACACAATCTTATTGATTTGCTAGAATATGCCATTAATTTTCTGCAGATTCTGGTGGCCGCTTCTATGAGACAAAATATCGCCAAGTTCTAGATATTCTGGAAAATTTGACACAAACGTACTTACCAAATAAAGACAATGGACCCTCTCTGTCAACTATATCTGTATCTGTCTTTCTTGGCTAGCTGTTATGTGTACCTTGATTTAAGTGGTAGCATTTCTTATAAAGGGAGACCTGATATGTGCTATACTTTCAACTTAATGGATATAATTCTGTTCTTGCCTTCTGCTCTTCATATCACGTTCTGGGTTGAGACAGAAGAGACACTTCTAGGGCACAATCTTTTCTCTCTAACAATCTTGTTACCAGGCCCAGCAATCTTATTATGGGCTGCAGATAATGGGCTATCTGGGCTACATCTGGAGTCCTTGTGGTAAAGCTGAGTGCATTGAAAAATATCTGCCCAAAATGAGGATCTATGAATAAACAAAAAAATGTTACTGTTTTAGTGGTTCATGAGTAAGTATGCCTTTGAAGCATGTATATCAATAGATAGTTGCTGATGGTAAAGATCCGATCACAGAAGTCTCCATTTAAGGCTAGCATTTCTAGTCATTGGCTTTAATGATCTCTATCACTTTAATTCCTCTGTCATTTCTACCTTCAGTTTGTTATCCTTCTGTTTGCATTTCTCTATCAAGACCATTTTTCTCTTGAGGCATTTCCACTTCTGTCCTGAGGCATTTCGGATATGAATATTTGTATATAAACATTACATTATTTAGTATCACAGTCCCTACAATGCAGTGTAACTATACGTCCATCTCACAAGCTCACCTTAGATGCTATTCTTTTTCAGTCTCTAGAGACCATTGCAAGCCAGTGTTCTTCCAAGACCTCCTCAGGATGGCTTCTTCAATGAGGGCCTTCTTTCGCATTCATTTTTTTTCTTTTGAAATATGAAAAGGAGATCACCCAAGATTGGTGATCTCCTGAAATTATAAGCTTTTTTTAAATACAAAAGGGCCAACCACCCGACTAGATGGTAATTGACTTGATGACTGGGATATCAATCCCTCTCTGTCAACCAAAACACAATTCCTCCATCAACCTCCCTATGCATTATTTGGAAACCATGATGCCATGATTTCCCCTACATTGTGGACCACTTCATCATTACAAACTGTCCTCCTCCTTAGCAACACTTCATTCTGGTGTTGCCATATTGCCCATAGCACTACGTGTATTTGTCTGCCCTCCTTTCGTCTAAAATTACATTGCTGGTTTGAGTCCCAGAAAGCTATCTTTGAGGTAGAATCTACTAATGGTACCCCATGGGTGACCCAAATTATGTGTGCAATTGGGCACTAGAAGAACATGTACGCACAATCTTCTTCACCTCCAAAGCACAAACACTATCTTCATCAGCCTTTGCCTCAGAAAAAGCCATCCATAGGTCCGCACCTTCAGCAAGACTTTCTGTCTCTAGCTGATCCTACATTCTTGGATGATTGTTGGCACCTAAACCCCATGTCCCTCTCGAATCCTGGTATAGGCATTATGGACTGCAAACAGGGCAATTTCCCATTCCCCAACCATCTTGTTCTCTGCGCATTGGTCTCTTATGCATTAGGGATCGCTGCATGCATAGGAGCTTCACAACCCTCAAGTCCGACACAACATTGAATGTTGAACAACACATTTGGGCCCAACATCCCCCAATTGTGGCGGTAAGGTTCCATGTAGGGTAGAAAAGTTGAGGAAAAACCTCCTTCAGAGTTCCTCTTGGTGATCATGCATCAAAGCAGTACTGAATTATTGGGTTGTCCCCTAACTGGGCAGTGAAGAATTTGCGTATGCAGGGGAAGTTTCTCGCAGACCTTGCCAAAATGGTGTCACTTCTTTGATTGGCAATAATCGACTCTACCTATTCAGCCCCTTGCCATAATTGTCTTGCAGTATTGATATAGCGAGATTGTCTGGAGGACCCATAATCTTGGCCACCCACTTGGTCAATGGTGCTGTATTCATACTTAGTACATGTTGGACCTCTTGGACGTCTTACCATTATACCATCGCTAAACCGAGGCTCTAGCCTGGCTCAGACCCTTTCCAGGCGCTTCCCAGTACCGATTGGCACATTGACAACTGAGGGGTGGAATAAAGGTTTGCCAATAGGACTGATCATAACGGAACCAGCTGCCCCCCTCAACATCACCTTTGTTTGCCACCCCTCAAAGTGTCTTTCTCCCTTCTCCACAATCGGTTGCCATTCTGCAATTGGCATCCTACTCAACTTCAGTGGCAGGCCCAAGTACCACAATTGTGAACTCCCCATTGGAGTGTCCAAGGCTTCTGGGCATTGTATCCCCTTGTCTTCTGTTTGACCAAATCCCACAAAGGCTGATTTCGCGCATTTAATTTGGAGACCTGAACAATCTGAAATAAATCTAGCTAAATGGATAGGTTCCTCACCTTCTGCACCAACCCTTCAATATAAAATGTGGTGTTATTCACATATTGTAACAAAGGAATATAGTCTAGATAGTTCTATGTCTGGTAGCCCCTCAACAATCTTTGTGAGCATGCTAGTGTGGTACATGTGGCTAGTGCATCCTTGCCTCACTCCCATTTGCAGTTGAATCCACGCTCCCCTCGGGCACCCATTCACCAGTACAGAAAATGTGTGGGTGGTAGTTTATCACCTTACCCACATTATCTATGCTTGGAGAAAATTATGAGTTCTATCCATGTAAGATACAAACGTGAACCATACTAGAACCCTCTTCCCCTCACTCATGGCCTTCTAAAGAACCATGATGTGAAACCCTTCATATCGTTAACTATGCCATCCACTAATGCCATCCTTCCCTCGAGGATTACCTCTTGGCGGTGCAGCCATAATGCCCAGAGCAAAGGGAGGAGTCTCTCCCCCACCTCCATCATGTATGTACCTCATATGAGAGATCCCCAGAAGGCATCCACTGATGTGACATCCACCTGAGAGGTCTTTTGGCCGCCCATATTGTCTGGGCGAATGTGCATTAAAAAGCTGGAGAAAACAGTCTTCCTCACCTCCTGTACATAACTCACTCTTTTGAAGCCTCCATGAACATTCTACTTCAGAAGGTATGCAACCACCCAAATATTCAAACCTTTTGGGGGTCTGCTGCTTCCATATGAAACCACACGCTTGGATAGTTGTTGGGTCCTCTATCTGGCCCTGTCTAATTTTCTTGTAGACATGACAAACAGTCAAGGCGGTGGCTACCTACACCTAACCATCTTGTGTCCTGCTTACAGGTGGCAAATTGCATTGAAAACTGTTGCATCTTCATAAGTTCCTCCACCTGTGGGTTTGAGAAAATGCCCTTCACAAGGGGATACAAAGTGCCATCCTAACAATCCCTAACTATCATCTCCAAACTCATGAGCTGGCACACCCACTTTGTTAGAAATGCCAGGTTCATTGTGTGAAGGTGCAACTCGCATAGAACCCCAGTTTGACCAGCCTGCAAATCACTTCTTAAGGTATGGGTGCCATCCTTCCTTTCTGGACTCCAAACCTTTCCACAGAAATTGCTTCATCAGACCTTGCAAATGTTTTCCAACACCCACAGGTACCTTAAGTACCAAAGGTAGATCATTAGGGATGGTATAGAGTACTAACCCCAACAGCACCAGTTGCCCCCTTTCCCCCACCCCAGCCAATAGCAGCCTAGACTGCCTCCCTCTAGCCTCTGCTCCACCTTTTCAATCATTGACTGCTAGTCTGTGGTCTGAAGTTATCCCCACATCAATTGTAATCCCAAAATGTCTTCAGGAAGAGTTTCAATCAGCATTTCCCAAGGCCCCTGAGCATTGAGTCTTCTCCTCCTGTGATGGCCCAAACCCTATGAAAACTGATTTCGTGCCATTGATTTAGAAGCCTGAGCAATCGGCAATTAGATTCAACGGCATAGACAAGCTTCAGGCTTCCTTCCCTCAGCTGTCCATAAAGAACATGGTGTCATCAGCATATTACATCAAAGGAAGCCCTGCAGTGCATCTTGGCACTACATGCATTCATGACAGATGATGTTTCTTATGGTTGTAAGATGCCTTTAAGTTACCTTCATATTTTAAGTTATCTATTTAATTTTACAGTATAGATTTTTTGTATTGTATATCCCTTCAATATTCCTTCTGTTCGTCATTTTTCTATCTCTTTTCTTTGGAAAAAGGCGAAGAGATGATCACCCAAAAACCCATGACCAACCCTCATACCTAAATACTTAAGAATACAATCATCGATTTATCATTTTCTCTTTCTTTGCATCTGTTGAATAATTTTTAACACCTATCACTAGTTTTTCTGCAAGCTCTGCTCCCAAGTTGGCAGGCTCAGAAAATATGATACAAAAATTTCAAACAAGCATCTCTTGTCACTAAAAAAGTATTGTCTTTGTTGCAAAAAATGGGAAAGATAGTATTGCCCACGAATGGGGAGAGTATTTGGAGTGTCCAAATCTTCTATTACATGCTGGGACAATTGTTTATGTGACACTAGACCCTCTGTAGAGAAATGATCGTTTATATGTTGTGTCTTGCTGGACCATTTTGTTAACTGTATGTGCTCTTCTAATCTTGCATACCAGAAATTTAGGCTTTGCATACCAATAGTTTTTGCCAATTTAACTTCATGTAGTAATCAAGTCCAGATTTTGGTTAAGACCCAACAATTGCATTTCCCGAGGACACAAGTTAGCATAGAAGGTTGGAGAATGGTTGTTGCTCTGGTTTCCTAATCACAGTCTCCTTTTTGTTGTTGTAGGTATACGTTTCAATCCATCGAGTCCCAAATTAGAGTTTTGGGTGACTATGCATTCATGCTGTTTGACTATGATCTTGCACTCTCCAACTATCGGTTACTCTCTACAGATTATAAGCTTGACAAAACCTGGAAGCATTACGCCGGTTCACAGGTAGATATGACTACTTTTTATCTTTTTCAAGGAATTTCAAATCCCTATCCCTTCCACTGTCGTAAAAAACTCTTTTTATTGTGCCCATGTGAGGAAAATAGCAAAATGTAGTTTTTTGTGTGGTAGGCCATGGATTACTTGTGCTTCTCATTCTCGTGGTCGCATTTTTTTTTAAGTACTCTCATGGTGACTTTTTAACGCTTATCTTTCCCTCTTCATGTATCATATGTGCAACCCTTCTTGATCTGTGAAATCTGTTTTTTTTTTCCAAAAAAAAAACAGATTTCACAGATCAAGAAGGGTTGCACATATGATACACGAAGAGAGAAAGATGATCTGTGAAATCTGTTGTTTTAACTACTATTTTTCTCCTGTTTATGAACACATTATAATGCTATATTTCTTGTTCAATTTATATTATATGATTTATTGAGTGTTTTTCCATCATGGGGTGTAAAATAAATGGTGTCATGACTTGATATATTTAACAGAAAAAATCGTCTGCTGAAGATAGTTTCCATAGCTTTTTGGTCTCTATGAATGCTCATAAGCATGTTATTGTTGTTCAATGGATGTATAAAGTCTTAATGATGGATGGATTGGCAATTAAAATACAAGTTTAAAATATGGCATTCAACTTGTCTGGCTCCAAGGACTGTTACCTGTCTGTGAATGACTGCCCGATAGATTTTTAACAAAAATAATGGGTAAAAATCCAATTTGTAGTCCTGCCTTTTTGTAGTTTCTGTTTTTATCTTTTGCCCTTTGAGCTGAATATGAGCTCGGTTTACAACTTTTTATTTTTGGATTGACATGAAAGATTAATACTCTAAGAAATGTCATCAGTTGAGATCAAACTATACTATGAATGGAATTTTATATTTGAATACATCTAATATGGCTGCTTTGACAGTGTAAGGCAAGAAAAGGATATGGTGCTTGTAGGATTGTGAGATTTTATCCTAGCTGTTGAATTTGTGGCGATATGATGAAGTTTGTTGGATTTTTTTGATTGCATATTGAATTGGGAAGACATCTATTGATTGCAGAGATGTACAGAATCAAGCTTTCGCTTTCAAAAATGGGATTCAAAAGGCTTGAGAACTTTAAGGGAGTGAGAGAGTGCGTGACACAGAGAGGGAGGTTCAGTTTTTGACAAAGATGAATCTCCTGGTTGAGAATGGAGATGGGTAGATTAACAAGTGGGTACTCGGGCAAAGATGAAGTGTCAGGGGTATCTATATATATATATATAGATATATATTGAGAGAGAGAGAGAGAAGGGGGTGAGGAGTCTGAAAGCCCAAGCCCTCTAGATGGGCTGATGGGCCCATTGGAGCAGCCTGGGATGCCCTCCTCTTAATACAGGACCCATCATTATCATATGGTTGTCTGGAGAGTAGAATACAAATAAGCCTTATAGAATTTCGAATCCCAGAGTTTTGGTCAATAGGAAGTTCATAAGATGGATACCTGTAAATAAAACCTCTTCCCAGATAGGAACATCCTTATGGGCTGTCTCATTGGGGATGTCCCCACATTGGAGGAGCTAGGGAAAGGTCTGCCATAGCAGACGTTTCCGGCTGGTGGTATGGCAGAGATGTGGGAACTTGAGAATGATAATATCTTCATCCACGGGCTCACAATGGTGATGTATATACAGATCATGAGATGGACGCAAAGAGCCAGCTGGATGGCAAAGTTAAGTGACGGCGACCTCTCCTAGTAGACAGAGCAGCACACGGGGTGGGAGGGACAGTGATAATCGAAGCCTGAGGTGTACCCTTGTGTTGTAGATCATGGCTGGTGCTGGGAGCCATGGTAAGGCCGGTTGGGATGCTCCGCCGAATATTGTCAGAGGGAGTGAACTCCAGGGCCCCAAATATAGTGATGGTGGAGGTGACTGGATCCATTGGCTGTCCATGACCACCTGTGACCAGGATTAGCAGCCCCGGAAGCGACATTCACTGTTCCGATGTCAATGCGCTTGCTGCCACTGCCACCGCCACTACAGTCAACACATCCTCAGAGAGCCATGGAAGCCACTGATGGGCATGGGGAAGATATGGGATGACCAAGACTGAAAGGGATGACAGATGAGGAGGATGAAAGGTTGCAACTAGCCTATGATGCGGAAAAGAGGACCACAGATAGGAGCCACATCTAATCGAGGCTGACATCAAACAAGGAAGAGGGAGGTGGTACAGCAGAAAGTTGAACAGCCACAATGGAGATGGAGGCCCCCGTGCTAGAGATTTCGTCAGTAGCCAGACCACGGGGTGATCAACAGGGGGCGGGATCAACAGACGGAGGTGGTACCTCAAATGATGGAGTGAGAATGAAGCTAAAGGAGCCTGCCTATGGACGCACATGATGATGAGGCTCTGGTGGAGCCCAGGCCCTAGAGAGCAGTCGACAAGGCAGGAGACAGGGCACACAGAATAGAACACAAGTCAACAAGGAAGGTCTTGTATACAAATGAAGGAAAATGGGTGTGAAGCATGAGATGAAGGCACGGGTGATGGTAGGGAAGAGTGGCAGACTAAAATTAGTGGTGCTCGGAAAAGCCAAGCTGACCAATACGGTGGCATCAATGCAGCAGGGGTCATCAGATAGCCCAGAGATGGCCGAGGAAATGGGGATTGTAGAGGCGGCCAACAGAGGAGGGAAGGAGACCCAAGGGGGTGAGGGCTGGGATCTTCTCATGAGTCATCAGGCAAAGGCTCTCGTAGAGGCAGTAGGGCTGTAAAAGGTATGGAGTAGCGGTGAAGGGGAACACTGTCAGTCATGGGATGCGTCTCATGGAATGTTTGCAGTCTCTGAGACGAACAGAGAAGAGGGATAGTTGGACAATATCTACGAGAATGGGAGCCACAGTGGTGTGTATACAGAAAACCATTTTGAATAGCTGCGAAACATATGATTGGAATTTAGCTTCTTTGAGGGTTTCCTAGCGGTTAATGCAAATGGGCGATCCATGGGAGTGGTGGTCGATTGCAATGAGACGGTGTTTTCTAAAATGGACTCCAGGATGGGGCATTTCTCAATGGAAGTCAAATTGAAGGAGCAAAGCGATGATTTAGAGGTGGCCATTGTCTAGATTTATGGCGCATTAAATGTCACAAAGAGGGCTGAGTTATGGGGGGGACTAGCAGAAATGGCTGCAGCCTTCCAAGGATCCCCCTTTTTGATGTGGGGGAGGGGGTGGGTTTGACTTCAACACAACTTTGGAGGCGAAGGACAGACCAAACAATGTGAGTCATGTTACGAGACCCTGACTCAGATGTTTTTTGGGCTTTCATATTGGAAGTCATGTTACTGAGAAATGGGGCCAATAGATTGCCTATTTACATAGAGGAGCACAAAGGGCATTACCGCGTCATCCTATTTGGATAGATTCCTTTGCTCAGTACAGTTGACTGACCGTTTCCCGCTAGCAGATGTGTGATTGCTCTGGCTACTGAGACCGCGTTGGGATCATACACCAACTGTAGGCAACAAATGAGGGACAACAACGATTCACATACTTCAGGGTTGACAGATCGCGGTTAAGAGGTGGAGAGATTGTGGTCTTCACATGATAGCTAGGGGCTGTAAAGTGAAGAGGCTAGCCGACAAAATTGAACGTTTACAGAGGCACCTTATGGTGCTACAAACGCACATCTGGAAAGAGAACGAAAAGGAAACAGGAGGCTCTAACAAGGGTAAATCAACTTGATGATTTGAAGGACAGACAAGGTCTGGAAGAAGAGGAAGCAAAAGAATGTATTGGTTGCGGGATGTGATCAAGGGAGAAGATCGGAAGCTGGAAATGGACTGGAACAAAGGTCGTGCTAGCTATGGCTGGAAGAAGGGGGCACTGACATGAGATTCTTCCTCATGTCAACAAATAGCAGGAGGTGATGTAAAGAGATTTTGAAATTCATGGTAGGGAACCAAGAACATATTGGGTCATAGGCGATGGGTCGAGCCCTAGTGGAACACTTTTAATCATTCTCCAAGAAAGGACAAAAAATCGACAGAAATGACGTGGTAGGGGGCAAGGGTGGCGACTCTAGAACAGTGAAACTAGTGAGACCTTTCTCAGAAGAAAAAGTTCTGGCTGCAATCAAGGGGTTAAATAGTGAAGGAACCCCCAGTCCAGATGGTATTCCGGTGTTCTTTTATAAGGAGTTTTGGGTGTTGGTTGGGCCAGACCTAATGGCTACACTTCACAAGTTTCATCAAGAGAATCATGGTATGGAGAAAATCAACAAATCACACGTCTTCCTCCTGCCAAAATGTGAAGGAGTGGACAAAGTTGATGGCTTCCACCCCATATCTCTATCCAACTCTATTTACTTGATAATTTGCCAAGGTACTAGCGAATAGGTTGCATGAGGTGAATGACGAGTTAGTTGGACCCTTTCAATGAGCGTTTATCTTATGGAGGCAATTTTTGGATAGAGGAGTAGTGGCAAGTTCAAATGGTTGCAGCTTGGGGACGAAAAAGGCACCAAGGGCTTCATACAGGAAGTGGACTTCACCAAATCATATGACTCCTTGGATTTGCCTTCTTGTTGTTTTCTATGAGACGAAGGGGTTTTGTTATAAAATGGATAACAAGGATAAGGGAATGCATTACCTCTCACTCGTTCTCAAGCCTAGTAATTGGGCGTGCGAAGGGGGGCGGATTCAACCACAATGGGGAGAGACAGGGATGCCCATTAGCTCCTTAACTATTCATCGCAGCGGTGAATGCACTTGCCACATGTATGATTCAAGCATACTTCCAAGGTATGCTAAGAGGCTATTAGACAAGGAGTTGCCCAGAGGGTATGCCATTGCTACAACACTCAGACGACACCACTATTTTTATGAAAAGCTCAGTGTAGGAAGCAAGGAACCTATCCACACTTCTAGACCTATTCAAAGATTTCTTAGGCCTTTGATAAATGGTGCCAAATCAGCTTTTGTGGAGCCGGACTAACCCATGAAGAGGGACTTCAATGCTTGGAGACCTTGGGAACAATTATAGGAAGTTTACATATGTGATACATGGGCCTGCCATTAAAGAAGGGTAGGATGTTGAGCATAGACTAGCAACCAGTCAATTATGAAAGTGAAAAGGAGATTAGAAGGGTGGTAGGCTAAGTTGTTGTCAAGAGGAGAGCGATTGGTGCTATAGTTTATACACACAGAAATCCCCATATTTTATCTATCAGTATTCAAGCTGTCCATTTGAGTTGGGAAGAGGCAAGAAGGCTTGCTGAGGCAGTGCTTACGGAGAGGATCTGGGCCAAGACAGAGCCACGGTTTATCATCAGTTTTGAAGGACATTGCATGTTGACCCACTAACGTAGGGGGATTGGGGATCCTCGATGTACAAAATATGAACATAACGCTTCTAACAAAACTGGGTGGCAAGGTCTATGAGCTCTTTGGAAGACCTAGTTACTCAAGTTTTGAAGGAAAATCACATAAGGGGGTTGAATTGGGAAAGGTGCGCAGCCCCGATTCAACGAGCATCGCCATTTTGGTGAGGACTGAGACATATTTTCCCACGGGTGCGTGCCTTCTTCATTGCTTAGCTAGGAGACGGTTCAATGTTTCAGTATTGGACTGATGATCGGTCGACTTGAGGCATCTTGAGTGAGGTGTTTCCTTGTATTTTTGCACTGTCAACGAACCCTAGAGCCAAGTAGGAGTGCTTAGGATGGCACATGGAATCCAGCTTTAGCTAGAGCCTTGTCAGACTAGCGGGTCAAGGAATTTATGATCATGCAGCAATCCCTAATACATAAGAGGCCACAGAGTGCGACTCGCGATGGATGGGAATGGATCGGTGCCCACTTCTTTGTGCAGGGGGAAATACGCGGAGAGCCAGCCGATCATCAGAGCATGTAGACTTATTTTTACACAAAAGGTCCCACTCAAGGTGTGGTCATTTGGATAGCTTTTCCTCCCAAGAAAACTTATGACTAGAACATTCTATGGGCAGTTGTACTGGAAACCTTTACAAAATGCACTCTATACTTGGGTGTCGCGGAAGTTTGCGCACCTTTTGCCAGTACAATATGGATCTGACAAACCATTCCATCTGCAGACATAAACCTTGGAGACATCCTTATGAGATTCAATCTAGAGGAGCGGCTATGGAGGAGGGAGGAAGGGGTTCGCATGCTAGCATTGCTTTGGGCATATGGCTGCACCGGGATGATAAGCTATTCAATGGGAGGGCAGCCTCCATTGATGGTGTCACCTATTCTGCGGAGGATCTTGTGGCAGCCTGGTCCTCCAGACCAGGGGTGATAGGGGGCCTGATGTAATAGATAGCTAATTATGGGGGTCAGTCATCAATTTTTGGGTGATTGTCCCTTGCACGTTTCACAAAAAAGAAAAGAAAACCTCTTCCCAGGTGTTTGTTGGGACATAATTTTTAAGAGAACTTTATCCTTTCCCTTATATATTGATTATTTTGCTTGATCATACATTTCAGTTGTTGTTGTTAGTTTGTATTTATAAGTCATGAGCGTCTGACTGAAAAATCACCTGTACCGAATGCCTTAGGCAACTGTTGGGTTTAATTCTATTTGGCTAAGGGGTCAGTGAAGCATGTGATATTATAGTCACATCCTTGTTTGACAGATGGATAAGGTCTTGTTTTAGACGTTTACAGATGGATAAGCATATCTAGCATATTGACATAGTTCTCGCTGATGGAGCTTTGTCTCTTGCTCATATAGTAAGGTTCAGTTCCAAAAGAATCTATCGAACTCTATATTCATACATTAACACATGTGATAGGATCATAGCTGGATTATTTCAATTTTTTTGTCGCTGATTTAATTCACATTCCAAGTTTCCATTTATTATATTCTCCTTAGCCTCATATATCCTGGTTGCAGTTCTATCACTGTGGGTAATTACTTTTGTTTTATCTGGATTATCATGTAGGAGATGGTAGGACTTTGCTTATATATGTTGAATCAGTCTAGAAAGGATGCAGAGTACTGCATGGAAACTGCGTTTCACTCATACGAGGTATGTATGTCACCCTTATGCCTATTGTGATATCAAATGAGTTCACAAAAATGCAAATGAGATACTCATATAGAGAGATTCTTTTTGGTATTGCACAAGTTTGTATTTTTGTATTTCTTGAGCTAAATTCTTTCCTTCATTTTCTGAAGGGCAAATGTTATTACACATATGATGCAGTGCCAATTATCACTTACACTTAAATTAAGAGACCAGAGAACTCTATAATGAGTGAGATCAAGCAAATAAATTTTGATCTAGTCATACTGATCAGGAGGTTGGCTATAAAAGAGGTATTCTTCTATGTAGGAAACAAATTTAGAATTTAATAGGGACCAGAAATCCTCTAAAAACATTGTTCTATTTAGTAAATTGTGATAAGAGTTGCGGTAGAACCCTGCTTTAGAGTTAAGAGCCTCTTGGGTGCTTGAATCAAGAGTTTAAGAGATCACTAGAAAAGATGGAAAAGTAGGACAAGAAGTCTCCTGTCAGTGGAGACCTTCAACTGATGCTGAGAAGCCAGAATCCCCTATTCTCGTCCACTCTCTCCTCAGTGTTAGGGTCTGGCTTAACCAGCTCCAGCTGAACTCGGTCCATTTGGACCTGTTCTTGCCCACGTAGTCGCTGTCACCAGTAGGTAATAACCTGCTTCTCACCAGTACTCCTGCCCATAACCAGTCGGAACTCTGGAATCTGTGCATTATCGATGCAGACCCCATGTAGACTCAAATTCCTATTGATTTCTCCTCTTAACCAGTACCTTCATTTCGTGACCCCACGTCTGTAGGACAGTACCTCCTGAGGCTCGACAGCCCACTCTAGCTCTGCAGTGAGTAGTGGCCATATGTCCTGTGGCTCTTTCCACTCAAGCTCTGCTGCTCCCAGTACCTTGTGAAGCTGTGATATATGAAAAACTGGATGTAAACAGCAGTGACTCGATAGGGTGATTCCGTAAGCCACCTGCCCGATGCACTCAGTAATTGTGTAAGGCCCAAGAACTTGGGTCCAATTTTATCATTGATCTTCTGGGAGGAGTTCTTGCAGTAGGGTCTCATCTTGATGTACACGATGTCTCCTCCCTCCAATTGTACATCCCTCAGTCTTTTGTCCTTGCATGCCTTCATATTCACCTGCGCATTTCCCAGCTGCTCCTTCAGCAAGGCAAGAGCCTTGTCCCTCTCCTGTAGACTTAGGTTCTCCATACCTGACAATCATTGGTGGTTCGTGACCATAGCCCACCTGAAATGGTCTTGTTTTAATATTGGTCTGGTAGGATGAATTGTATCTATACTCTGCCCAGGGTGGTCCATATGTTTGGTTTGTAGGCTGCAAAACATCAGAGGTAGTTTTCCAACCATTTGTTGATCACCTGTTTCTGCCAATTAGACTGTGGGTGGTATGAAGAGCTCATGTGGAGCTTTTGTACCTTGCATTTCGTGCAGTTCTTTCCAGAAGTGGCTGACAATATCCATAATCTATTTGAGAAGATGGGTCTAAGGGGTCTGTGGAGCCAAATCACTTCGTAAACATCACGGGAAGATCCTTCACATGGAATGGATGTTTCAAGGGAATAATATGGTTGTACTAGGGCAGCCTATCTAGAACCACTTAAGTAGTATCAAATCCATTCAACTTTGCAGTGCCTCAATGAACTATACTTATAGATCCTTCTAGATGCTCTGGGGTATGGGTAACAGCTGTAATAATCCCACCGGCACTGCTGAGCTTGACTCGTTAATCTGGCAAGTGAAACACTCATTCACATGCGGTTTAATGTCTTTCTTCATGCCCATCCAAGAAAATTTTGATAGGTCTTGAGATAACCCCCATGACATCCAATGGGGCTGTTGATGGACGCTTCCAACACCTTAGGGATCATGATCAAGTGTTGTGGTAAGACGACACAACCTTTGTAAAACAACTGATCTTGCTGTGGTGAATCATTTGGATAGGCCTCTGACCCTTGTAGCAGGCCTGCCTTGATGATTATGGGATAAGAATCAAGCTCCATTTGATTCCATACTGTCTCAAGATCAAGGGTGCAGCTGACGATTATGCCATTAAAGAGGATTTCCTGACCCATAGGTCTGTGCGAAAAGTGTGTCAGCAGCTTTATTATTCTGGCCCTCTGGATATTCCATTGCAACCTGAAATCCCATTAGCTTAGTTATCCACCTCGCACATTGGTGGCAGAATCTCCTTTTGCTCACACAAGAATTTCAAGCTATACTGATCTGTCTTGATGATGAAGGGCCTAAGAATTAAATAGTTCTGCAATTTCCTTACTGCCATTGCTAGTGCAAACAACTCAATTTCATACACCAATTTCATGGAAGAAGATGCTGGCAGTGCTTTGCTTTAGAATGAGAAGAGCTGGTTTTCCTATTCAAGTACCCTCCGCTGCCTTAAAAATTCGGGAAGGGATAGTACTAGCTCTTGGTTTAGTACTTTCTTTTGGTCCTCAAATGCAATGCATGCCACGTTATTTGAACCCATTGTATTTTTCTTCAACAGCTGTGTTGAGGGCCATGCAATGTCTGTGAACCCATTTATGAACGTCTGATAATAGCCTGCCAGCCCCAAGAAACTATGCTACTATTTCAGATTAGCTGGAACTGACCAGCATTTGATAGCTTCAATCTTCCTTCATTCGTTGCTATCCCCCCCTGCAGATACCCAATGCCCCAGATACTCCTCTTGCCTTCTGGCCGCCTGACATTGATCAACATTGAAATGAAACTGGCTTTATGACAATACCTCAAATATCTTCACCATATGCCCCTTGTGCAATGTCATCGCTCTGTTGTAGATAAATATGTCATCAAAGAACACTATTATGAATTTTTAAAGCTATGACCTGAAAATTCTGTTCAAGCGATTGAAAGGTGGATGGCATGTTTGAGAGCCCAATGCGTTTTACCTTCAGCTCATAATGCCCTTCATGAGTGCCAAACGCCGTTTTGGGTATGTCCTCAGATTTCATACAAATGTGATAATACCCCAACTTCAACTCCTAATTTGGAGAAGGTCATCATTCCATAGAGCTCGTTTGAGTGCCTTTGCTTGATCAACAGTGGTGATAGTCAATATAGGTGGTAAATGATCGCTGAATTCACCCTGTGTTTATGGCATCATGATGGGTAGACACCTTCATATAATATTGGGATTTCACAGCTTAAGATAACATCTATATTTGCTTCCGCCTTCAGCATCATTTCTCCCAAAGGTAAAAGGAGCGGAGCGGATTGGGGATTTCAGGCCGATTTCCCTGTCGAACTCCATTTACCTCATTATTGCCAAGGTGCTGGCCAATCGGCTCAGGTCTGTCCTTCCGGCATTGATCAGCCCGTTTCAGTCCGCTTTCTTGCCAGGGAGGCAAATGACTGATGGCATAGTGATAACGGAGGAGATAGTCGCTGCATGGCGGCGAGAGCGCACCGCGGGCTTTATGTGGAAGGTGGACTTCTCCAAGGCGTATGACTCTTTGGATTGGCGTTTTTTGTGGAACGTCCTTCGGCGGCGAGGCTTTTCGGAGACATGGATTCGATGGGTGAAGCTGTGTGTGACGACCCCCACATTCGCCATCCTTGTGAACGGGCGTCCTCAGGGTGGCTGGATACACCCCCTAGCGTGGTGTGCGGCAGGGCTGCCCTCTGGTCCCGCTACTTTTCATTCTGGCGGTGGACACGTTGGCGATATGCACCGGACAATTGTGCCACAAGGGCCATCTAGTAGGGTTCCAATCTCCCAGTATCCCGGGGGGTATCCCTCTGCTGCAGTACGCCGACGACACGACATTCTTCATCCAGGGGTCATGGGCGGCGGCGCATACTCTCTCCACCATGATGGATATATTCTCGGACTTTTCAGGTCTTCGCTTGAATCGTGCGAAAGTCGGCATTTATCGGTTTTGGGCTTTCTTTAGAGGAGGTGGCGGGGTGCTCTCAGATACTGGCGACACCGGTTTGCAAGTTACCTATTCGGTACCTTGGTTTGCCTCTTGCTGATCGTCGACTCCTCAGAAGAGACTGGCAGCCAGTGATTGAGAAGGTGGAGTCAAGATTGGGAGGCTGGAGGGCACACATATTATCTCGGGGTGGTCGGCTCGTGTTGCTCAAGGCCGTGCTGTCAGCCATTCTCACTTTCTTCATGTCCATCTTTAGAATGCCGGCGGGCGTCCGACGACGGCTGGAGACAGTCATGCGAGACTTCTTTTGGCATGGACCCAGGCAAGATCCGGCTCGAGGCGCGACGCTGGTGGCGTGGGAGACCGTTTGCCGGCCCGTTACCCATGGTGGTTTGGGCGTGAGACAGCTTCAACACACCAATGTGGCGCTCCTGACCAAGTGGGTGTGGAGACTCATGCAGCCGCCGGGGGACCTCACATCGAGGATTTTACTGGACGGTTACGGTGACTCGCTAGACTGGCACACCTGGGGGACTCCGCGGAAAGGCGACTCAGCCTTTATGTCCTCCCTGAGGCCCATCTTCCCGACGGTGTGGCCTCTATTCTGTCCTCAGCTGGGCTTTGGGGAGTCCTTCCGATTCTGGAGGGACAAGTGGACGGGAGATGGACGTCTTGGACAATCCTTCCCGCGATTGTTTGCTCTTGCACCTGACCCGGAGTGTTCGGTGCGACGCGCATGGCACGAGGCCTGGGCCCCACCGCTGCCGGCTGCACTGTCCGAGCAGCGGATGACTGATTTCCTCCGAATGCAGGAGTATTTGCTCCCCAGGCATCCGGCAACAGGCGGTGATCAGTGGATATGGGGCGGGTCGAAGTTCTCCTGCTGAGCAGTTTACTGCCGTCTTCGGGACAGGGCTGGATCGGAGGACCAGCTGTTTCTGCGACTCTAGAGACGGGTTTGGAGAAGCCGCATCCCGTTGAAGATTTGCGTCTTTCTATGGCTTCTCCTTCGCCGGCGGCTGATGACTCGAGCTCTACGTCAGGGCTGGATTCTCTCTTCATCGGCTGAATGTGCGATGTGCGGGGCAGCCCAGGAGGATTGCGACCACATATTCGTGACGTGCCCGATTGCTCAGGCGGTTTGGGCATCCTCTAAAGTATGTTGTCCTCCGTTATCCTCACTGGATGCTTTCTGGAGGTCGATTGTGGACGGCCCGTACCGGAGGGCGTCCGAATGGCAGCTCATCTTCGCCACGCTTTGGATGTTGTGGATTCACCAGAACGAGGTTATCTTCAGGGGGAGGAACCCCTCCGTCGACGCAGTATTGCACGACGTGGGGGGTTTGTTTTTTAATTGGAATCGAGCCGGCCTCGGCCCCTCGACTGTCATTCCCCTGTAGCTCTTGACCTTGTATTTTGAGTCATTAGTTCAATGGCAAGGGGGGGCTCCATTCAGTGGGGCCTTCTTTATTACTTTCAAAAAAAAAAAATGATTGTTACTAAGCCCACTGGCTTAACATTTCTATTTCAGACCTGATTTCTGGTTTTAATCCCCTCATGAAAACTTGCTCTGGGTGGAAGGCCAGGCAGTTGACACAATAACCTTTCAAACTCTGATCTGTAGGTACACACCATCCCATTTTATTGATACCCCAGCAATATTTCTATCACTTTGAAACCCTTGTTAAGTTCTTGAACTGCATCCGAGAATCACACTTTACATGTTCCACTGCCCAGAGAAACCAGTCACCTGTGCCCCCTTTCAAGTACAACATGATTGTCTCTAAACGCTCTTTATCCAAAACCAGATTCATTGGTAATAGCTCTATGCTTGCCAAAGCTACCTTTCAGGCCTGTCACTGCGAAAGTGAGTAATTCCTCTTTCATGTTCATTGTCAAGGGATCAGGCACACAGCAGAATGTTCGATGGAGTGCGGATTCCAAAGACCCCACTTTGCCTCCAGTTGATGGTGATTTTCATCCACTGGATTGTTCTGGAACTTGAGTAGGATTTACTCCATCATCAACTGCTATTGCTTCATTTCTTTGTCTTTGCTGCTCCAAACAAAACTCCATTTGCATCTCAAATTTCTCCATTCTGGCACCCACTCCTTTCTTGACAATATGAGCATCACCGGCTCAGATAGAAGAATGGTAGAACCCCACTCAAAGTTAAAAACTGCTTGTGTGCTTGAATACAGAGGCCAACGGTTCAGCAGAGCTCCCTGGGCAGGCATTCAAGAGGTAGCCCTGCGCTTTCCTTGCTGATACCGAGAGTTAGGAGTCCCCTATTCTTTATCTGTTCCCTCCTTAATGGGTGGGTCTGGCTTAACTGGGTTCAGCTGAACTGGATCCTGTTGAATCTGTTAAACCTGTTGTTGCCCACGTAGTCTCCATTGCCTATAGGTAATGATCAACTTCTCACAAGGTTATAATGAAGGAATCCTAGTGAATGTAAACTTTTGTCATGGTCATGCCATTAAAATGAGTTTTGACGCTCTAATACCTGGTTGGTGTTCCGTTGGGTATCTAAGGTTGCTGGATGGATCCATGACATTGTCCCATTTCTTACCCCATAGGAGGAGGAGAAACAAAGTCCTCTAGGCACTTCCAGGCTTAATAAGAATGAAGGTCCATGTGCCATGATTCATGGCTCGGTCACATACAAGAAGGTGGTAAGATGATGGACACAATCTTTGGAAATCAGAATGAAAGAAAACTTTTAAGAATTCTGTTTACAAGAAACGAGATTCAAGAAAGGGAAGCATGAGAATATTGATTCGAGAGTCTCTCCCTGATTCTCTTAAGTCCAATGCTCTCTCTGTGGATGCCCTCCCACTTGTCCCGGCCCTTATTATAGGCTTGGGGTTATTATATTTAAAGCCCTGATTAATTAGTGCTTTGTGGTTGACCTCTCTTGTGTTGACCCCTCATTCTGTAAGTGCAGATGGGCGTCATATCATTAGATGACCAGAAATTGGTAGTCTCACCTGCACCTGCTATCGATGTAAATAAAACAGGGCCACTTCAGAAGTTTAGGCTTGGGAACAGGTGATGAAAGGTGGAATTTCGTGGAGGATGCTTACTTGTGACCTGCTGCATGCGGAAGGCACTAGGGCTGTTGATGTTCTTCTCTGGCTTCTATCTGTTTCTTCATTCTATAATTGTACTTGAAAGGTCTGATTCCGTCAGCACTGAGAGTTGTACTTAAATATCAAGACTGTCCATTCGGACCCCTGTCGAAGTGCATGGTTTTTTCATTCTATGTCGATTGTTTGACGACTGTTCCAGAAAATTTCTTTTAGGTCATCAATGATCATTGTCGATCTCAATCTTCACCTAAAAAATATGCCTTACTCTGAGAATTTTGATTGTGTTTGGTGTGAGAAATAGAGTTGTATTGAATGCTGCAAAATAGAGTTGTATGGAATGCTGCACTGACAGATCTCTTTGATCTTCACATGAATAGGGTAGACCACCTCGGGATGGGAGACATAAAGGTAAAGCAAGGGAATGATTTTTTTTTTTTGAAAAATGCAAAAGGGGTGCCCTGAATGGAACCCTCCCAATTTCATTAAGGTAATGAAACAGAACACGTAGCCAATTACAGAGGTACAAAGTTTCGAGAGGCTGGAGCCGCCTCGATTCCAGGAGTAGGCAATTCCCTAAAGCGAGGGAAATGATGGGTTTATGTCTCAGGTGATAACGATTTATTCCACACATAGATGAGTTTGGGGGGTCCAGTTGATAGTTATTGCATAAAACCCTTGTATATATTGCTCTGAAACTTTCTCAGGCCACAATGCATATACTTGTATTAATACAGATTCATGTGTGAAATCTGGGCGGGCTGCAAAAAACCATCTTATGATAGTCAATATGGTTCCTCAAGGTCCATACAAGATAATGTTACATTGGTTGGTGAAGATTTGGATTTGTACAATCATCTGATTTTTTGTTTCATTTTGATGGACGCATATGATTTATTAAAAAGTAGTGTTATTGCTCTCTGTGTGTGTAAACTCATATTGGATGGAAATGAGCAAACTTAACAAATTTTCAAATTGATGTCATTGTGTGTTGTCTTGATCAAATTGCCTCATTTCTGTTATAAATTTTCACCATGCGACCAACAGTTATAAATTTTGTTTGACAGAGAATTGGATCATCTTGCTTGAGATATGTCACAAGGTGTGGAATATGGTGGGCTGAAATGTTTAAAGAAAGGAGATTTTATAAAGATGCAGCCTCACTATATTTCCGCATTGCAAGTGAGGCAAGTCAAAGGCAACATTTCCAAACCTCATTATTTTTGCTTGATTTTATCCATTCTTTTCAGGAATCTTCTCTCAATGCAGCTGTCATGCTAGAGCAGGCAGCCTACTGTTACCTGCTTTCGGATCCCCCATTTCTACGAAAATATGCATTCCACCTTGTTCTTGCTGGCAATCGCTATTACATTTCTGAACAGGTGTATGAAGTGCTCAATAAATAAGGTCCTTCGAGAAAAATATTTTGTTCAAAAGCTTAACCATATTTTTCTTTAACGTGTCAGAAAAAAGATGCAATTAGGGCATACACATGTGCTCTCTCAGTATATAAAGAAAACTCTTGGAGTTACATCAATGATCATGTTCATTTTAACATTGGCAGGTAATTTCTCTGCCCGTTGTATTTGTGCATGTTATGTTTTTCCTTGAATTCTGCTTGTTGCAGGTGGTATGCACTCACTGGTAAGCTTGATGTTGCAATTTCTCATATGGTCAAAGTTCTCACCTGTTCTAATCAGTCTCCTGCAACTCAAAAGCTTTTCATGAATGACTTCTTTCGTATTGTTCAGGTAGTATTATATCTAACTTTTACCCTTCTTACTGTTTCTTCTCAAAAAACTTATCATAATATATTTATGGAAATGCATTTTGTATCGCAGAGCACTGGTAGTAAAGTGGAAGTGAAAATGCTTGAACTTCCACTTATTGTTGTGGCTTCTCTCAAAGTGACATTCGAGGACCATCGAACTTATGCATCATCAGCTTCTGTGAGTTTAATTTGCATTGTCATATGTATCCTGGGATTTCGACATAATTCAATTATGATGTTTTTAGGGGGTAGTTCCTAGTAACTATTCTTTATTATTGTATTTTTCTAAGAACATTGCCAAGTCTTTTGTGACTTGAATTCAGCCCTTGGTAGGGATATGCTTCTGGATACGATTAAATAGTGTCCTGACCGTGGCCATCATGCTTTGTGCCTAGTAAACAATCAATGAAGCTTCTATCAGCATTGCACATTAGCTTCTTTGTGATAGTTTCTTGCAGGTTTTGTCAGAGACCTCTCATTAATATATCTTTGAATGGATTGAATCTCAAATATAGTCTCAGAATGTTATGATCTCCAGAAGTTTGAAGAATGATTCAAAATAGTTTCTCCTACTCCTCACCCTTTTTATTCTAATTTGTATTTTGAAATAGTTTGAAGTCATAGAAAAGAGACCAGCTGAATGAAGGAAGAACCAAGTCACACAAGGCAAAAAGGATCAACCAAGGGAGCAAGTCTGGGAACAGCTGTGGAAGAGATAGCATTTGCTTCAGATGTTTAGCACAGGGGCAGTATGTACTGGAATTCAGGGATCCACTAGTTTACCGGCGATGCAAGGGTGTTGGACTCCGTCAATTTACATGCTCGAGGGGAGAACGATTAGGATTGGGGAGGGGGGCCCTGTGTGAGGATAAGAGAGGGCAGGGGGCATTCCCAGGGCTGGTGAAGGATATGGCAGCAGAGGGGGAGCAGACCCATGCGGAAGTCTTCTCCAGGGATGCTTGGTGGGAGAAATTGTGGGTGAGAACCCAAGGTTGGAGGAGGTACTGTGTGAGATGTGAAAGTTTCCAGCACTGGACAGGGGATAGCTATGATGCTAGACACGTGCACCTTTCTCCTCCATGGAGTCTCAATGAAAGCATACGTTGCAGTCTGCAGGTGGACACAGAAAGTCAAAGGGAGTACTACAGTACAGTGGCGTTGGGTTCTCTAGGGGATGACAAAGCCTTGGAAGAGGAACCACAGACGGTTGTCCTGGAAACATGAGGGCTCTCTATGAAGATACCACACATGGCTGGTGATGGAGAGCATGGCCAATATGTTCGGGAGACTCAGTGGTCTTATCTTAACAGGGCTGGTGTCAGGGGACCCTGTATTGGAAGCAGAGGTGCCTGGGGCTTCCAACTACCACCAGAGATTCAGGCTTTGACTAGTGGTACAGTCTCCCCCACCAGGGCTGACACGTGCAAGGAGATTGGGGCAGTGGAAAGATAGTCTTGGGAGGGATAGCGAATTAGAGGGACAGCAGCCGATGTTTGCAGGGACATCCCATGGTCTTCGGCTAGTGACAACCAAGCAGAGCTATACATAGGGAGGGGACATCAGACGATGGGTCAAGAGGAGAGATGTCAACCAGCAAAGAGAGTTATTGACATCAGTTGTGCATCTGCCAAAAGCGGGCTCTCAAACCTGGCCCTTTAGCAAACATGGCCAAGGCCAACAGAGCTGCTGGGGGAGGCAGTGAAGAGGAGTCACTGGAGGTTGCTGATGGAAGTCCAGGAGGATCTTTTGGCCTTACAGTCGACCAGAGTTGAGAAGATCAGATCATCAGGAGGCATCAGACTCAGAGAAATGAGAATATCTCAGACATTTGGACTGATTAAAAAGGGGAGTTCATTTGATTCAATGGCGTGGTGTTCAGAAAGGGAAGGCTGGGGCTGAGGGATGAGACAGGTGTTGGTCGGAATGGAAGGAAGATTGATGTTCTTCAAGGAGGGATGGGCTAAGCAGTACATGTAAATGGAACATGAATTGAAGGGGAAGGTCACATTTCTGGCGGTAGGCATGGCAGAGGCGAATGCGATTGAAGGAGAAGGAACCAGGGGGTGGAGGACGCTCCTGTAATGAATGGTCGGGCAATGGAGATGGCCAAGACAGACAGGGTGCAGATACAGGGAGGGGGGCAAGCAGTTCACGGATGAAGTGCATCTAATATTATGGGCATGGCTTCAGAATGAGCAGAGGCCAAGGGTTGTGGGCATGTACTTGCATGAATGGCGTGCCATGGTGGTGTGCCTACAAGAAAGAATGTAAGAAAGTTGCGAGACAAGACTGGAATTTGGTGGGGTGATGTTTTCTTGATGGTTTTCTGGCACTTAATGTGGTTGGTTGGTCTGGAGGGCTGGCGGCCTAAAATGAGATGCTATTCTCTAAGGAGGTGTTGGGGACAAGGCAGTATGCAGTAGCAGTAAGGTTGAAGAGGCAGAGTGATCCACCAACGCCTCATCGTATTGAGTCCCATCTCAGAGGTAGCATCCATCGATGCTATTCCTTGGGTGGCCCGTATTGTGCGAGCAAAGGGGCTCTAGAAGAATAGGTGCTTACAATCTTCTTCCCCTTCTAGACACAAAATGCATTCAGCTGATGTGTGTGGGTCCATTTTTTTCCAGAATATTCAAGCCATTAGCCTTTGCCTTAGGAGAAAACATCGGAAAATCCTCCCCTTCAGTGGAACTTTTTGCTTCCAAATGACCCAACATGCTCGAATGATTCTCTCATCGTCGTTCCCTTGTCTTTCTTGGGTTCTAGATAGGCATTGTGGACTGGAAAAGGAACATTTTCCCACTCCCAGGTGTCTCTTTCGGTGCTCCGTTGTCTCATTTGTACTAGGGACTGCCACAGGTCGAACAACTCCGTGACCCTATGGTCTGACACTACTTCATTGAAGATTGGGCTCTACGTACTATCTCAGCAATCCCCAACTGTGGCCAATTACCCCTAGCAATTGATTCACTGACACCTCTGCAATTATGAGGTAAATGGAGTTGGACAGTGAGATGGGTCTAAAGTCTTTAACTCTATTCACTCCCTGGCACTTTGGTAGTAGGAAAAGCTGTGATCTATTGATTTTCACCATATTTCCCATTCCGTGTCAAAACACTTCCTGCGTGGCCATCACTTTGGCCTAACCAGCCCCTAAAACTGGCTATAGAAAAGCACAAGGAGGCCATCCAGGCATGATGCCCCTTTTGCATTTAATCCCTTGATTGCTGCCTGAACTTCTCCAAGAACGGTCTCACCAGTTCTGCTTATTGATCATGATTCACCACGCCTGCCTCCCTTCTCCCCCATTTCTACCAATTTTGTTTCCCTCTCTTGGCTTTCTTTAGTAGACGAGGTTAGAATGGCCAACAAGTGTGAAAATTAAGAAGGGGCTCTGGGTCCAAATGGCTTCCAGGTTTGGGGAGTTCTAAGAGATGGTCTAGATGGATGTTCTAGCCACATTGGACAAATTTCAAAGATGGAATTACATTATGGCATGGAGAGAATCACAAGATCACTCTTATTGTTTCGACCAAAACTTCAAGGGGTCCTAAGAGTCAGAGACCATAGACCCATCTCTTTATCTAATTCCATATACCTTATCATAGGGAGTTGATTGGTGATCTAGTCTGTCCTTTTCAATTATTTAGGGGAGGCAGTTGGTGGTAGGCGCATTATTGGCATGGAGATCCTAGCAGTGTGGAAAAAGAAAAGGGGATCAAGGGCTTCAGGTGGAAGTTCAATTTTGCAAAAGCCTAAAATTTTGGAGCCTAGTACTTCATGTGGTTTTCAATGAGGAAGAGAGGCTTTCCTGTTGAATGGGTGGCATGAGGTCAGGGATGTGTTACATCCTACTCTTTTTCGATTTTGGTGAATGTGTGGTTGGAGGGGGCTGGAAAAACCAAAAAAGGGGATCAGGCAAGGATGCCCCTTGATGCTGCTTTTTTTGTGCTAGCAGTCGATGCTCTGGCAGCATGTATTATAAAAGCTTACTTTCATGCCATGTTAAGGGGTTTTCATATGATGAGATACCCAGAGGGCATCCCATTATTGCAATTTAATGATGACACTTCATTTTTCATTGAAGAATCCTCAGAGGAAAGGAATCTCTACACGCCGTAAGATCTCTTAGCAGATTTCTCAGGCCTACAAAATCCATAGTTATCGGGTTTGGGCCATATCAAGAGAAGGCATAATTTTCCGGGGCCCCGGGATGCCGATCTAGACACTCTCCATACATTATTTGGGGTTGCCATTGACAAGGGGTCAGCTCTCGGCTACTCACTGGCAACTGGTGATAGAGGTGGAAAGCAGACTAGAAGGGTGACATACTAAAGTGTTTCCAGGGGGCATCTAGTTCTATTGCGATCGGTGTTTTCTCCATTACCTAATTTCTTTTTTGGGGGAAAAAGTACCTATTTTTTACCTCGTGGTCTTTGACATATATGCAGGCAGTGGACAATTACTAGATGGGTTGTTGAGGAGGCTGTTTTTGGCTACAGTCTTGTGTGATGTGGTCTACAGACCATTTAAGTGTTGAAGCTATAAACCATGAACCTTGCACTTCTAATGAAGTGGGCGAGCAAGGATATGAGCTCGAAGGACTTGGTAACAATGGTGGTGATGGTCTCGTGGGATGTGGTGTTCAGACCAGTTAAACGGGAGGGTTGGGGGTGTTGAAGCTACACACCATGAACCTCACGCTGCTGACAAGGTGGGTGAATAGGCTTATGAGCCTGGAGGAGGATTCAGTTATGATGGTATTGAAGGTCTATTATGACACATGGCTAGATTGTGAGAGGCAAGCGACTATGACCCAAGGGGCATCAGTGTTCTAAAACAGTCAGAGGCTGGTTTTCCTTCAACTCCGGAATTCTTTACCGACAATCTAGGGGTCAGTTGCCTATTCCATTATTTTTTGGATAATTGGTCCGCTTACAGCCTCCTACGAGTGGAATTTCCACACATTTTTACTATCACATGGAATCCTTGGACCACAGGGATTACTGGGATGCCACATGGAAGCCAATCCTGGAAGACGCTCTATCAAATCAGAGGTTGGAGGATGTCATGAATATGCAAAACACTTTAATGCACTTGCAACTAATAAATGGGGCACAAGGTGGTTGGGAGTAGGAAGGTGGAATCTTCTCTATCCGAGGGGATTTTGCAGAGATTAAAGAGGGGCAGTTTGACGAGGAGTAGGCAACCATCTAGGTGTGCAGACTCATAGAGAGATCAGTCCTGCTAAAGGTGTGAATCTTTGGTTGGCTGCTTCTTAGATGGCATCTCTTGCCATAAGTTTTCTGGAAGAGTTTATTCCCAGACGCATTGGCAGAAGAGTGCTCACATGAGTTCTTCCAAGGCCCATTCGCCTCTAGTGATTTACGCCATCTAGAATACACCACAGCTGGAGGTTACCTCAAAGGAGGCATTTTGGGCCTCTTTGATGTATGACACCCCAGGAAGGAGAGGAAGCAGGGAAGAATCCTGGTAGTGTTATGGGCAATTTGGCTACACTATAATGAGCAAGTTTTAAAGGGGAGGTCTACTTCCTCATGATGGAGTCATCCGTCAAGTAGAAGGATTTGTGTCATGCTGGTGTAGGATGTGAAGGGGGGGGGGGAGTCTTTTTGAGACCAGTCTTGTACATATGACATTGACATATCATATTATCACGTTGGTCACCGAACTGGGGGTGATCTTCCTTTTTCCATGAAAAAGGATTATGATGTTTTTCTGTTCTACTTTTATGATAATAAAGGGAGTACTTTTTCCCTTTGAATCTAGTGACACAAACTGTAGCCAGAATTCAAACTATCTGCACCGAAAGACTTATTATTGTTGCTATCAAAAAAGGCAAAACATTATTTATTTTCTTGTGGAGTGTAAGGTTGAACTTTTCAAATTGTGCATAATAAGTTTCTCATGGTTCTCTCTCAGAACCTTCGCTTTTATCGCCTGAATTATTTTAGCGGTATGATTCTGTAATCACAAGTTCCATGAGCCAAATCCATGTATTGTGCCAGGCCCGCTGCACCAAACCCCTGGCTCCGTTGATAATCTATAAAAGCGAGGGAACGCCCCGCACAACCGCCCATGTCCCAACCAGTCATCTTGCCAGAATCGGTAAGTTTCCCCATTCCCCAGCTAAGGGCGAAAGAACCTCTGCACTATCGGGAAACACCGCCTCACACTCGACATGAACGCAGAGTCTCCATGCGTCGATGTTTGCCAAATCTCCCTAGTCTAGCAGGGGTCTGTACACGCCTCGCAGTACCACAGATACTAAGTCATCTGATGGTTGCATCAGCCGACACACCCACTTGGTCAACAGGGCCATGTTGGTATGCAAGAGATTCCGTTTGCCTAAACCGCCATGGGACACAGGCCGACACATGATCTTCCACGCAACAAGCGCTGCTCCCCGTGTTTCCTCGGGTCTGGGTACCTCTCCAAAGGAAACTCCGCATGATTTTCTCGAGACATCTCCTAACCCTAGCCAGAATCCTAAAAATCAACATATAGTGTATGGGTATAACGGGCCAGGACCGTCTTCAATAGAACCAGGCGTCCCCCGCTCAAGAGGAGGCGTGCCCACCAACCTCCAAGGTGTGTCTCTACCTTCTCAATCACCGGGTGCCAATCCTGTATACGGAGCCGGCGATTGACAAGCGGCACCCCTAAGTACTGGATCGGGAGGCATGCAATGGGCGTCGCCAAGGTCTGGGCACAACCAGCTAGCTCCTCCGCAGATAAACCAAACCCGAATAGGGTGGACTTGGCCCGGTACAAGCAAAGGCTAAAGAAATCCAAGAAAATATCCAGCATGGTTGAGAGAGTAGGCGATGCTGCCGTGGATCCCTGGATGAAGAAGGTCGTATCATCGGCATATTGCAGCAGGGGAATGCCACTGGGGACATTGGCCGATTGGAATCTAGTGAGGGCACCGTGCGAGCACACTTGTGCTGTACAAACTGCCAAAGTGTCCACTACTAAAATGAATAGTAAGGGGGCCAATGGACATCCTTGCTAGATGCCATGTTGTGGGTGGATCTAGCCCCCTTGCGGCTGACCGTTAACCAAGACGACGAAAGAAGCGGTCGTCACACACTGCTTCACCCACCGCACCCAAGTCTCTGGGAATCCCTGATGCCGAAGGACATTCCAGAGAAAACGCCAATTAATAGAGTCATAGGCCTTGGCAAAATCCACCTCCCACATGAAACCGGTGGTGCCCTCCCACCGCCATGCGGCTACTATCTCCTCTGCCAGCACAATACTGTTTGCCATCTGCCGGCCTAGGGATGAAGGCAGATTAAAATGGATTGATCAACAATGAAAGTACCCCCCAAAGTCGATTAGCCAACACCTTTGTAAAGATCAAGTATAGGGGAGTTGGATAGTGAAATCAGTCGGAAGTCACCGATCTGCTCTGCCCCTTGGACTTTTGGAAAGAAGCACGATGTATGCTTTATTGAGCTGGTCCAAATGGCACCGCCCCTCCCTAAATTCCTCAAGCGCCTCCATGACCTTGTGTCCCACCGTGTCCCAGCAGTCTTTGTAAAAAAACATCGGGATGCCGTTTGGTCCAGGGGCCCCTTCGTTGTTTAGCCCTCTCATTGCCGCTTTCACTTCATCTTCAGAAAACGGGCAAATCAGCTGTTGCTGCTGGCTCGGATTAAGAACCGAGGTGCCAATAACCAGCCACCGCCATCGATTAACCGGTCCTCGGCGGTAGAAACCCCGGAAATGCTCCACAAAGGCCCGACCAATTGTTGTCTGGTCTCTAATCACCTGGTCTCCAATATGAAGTTAACGAATGCCATTGAGCTGACGCCCATTCGCGACCTGATGGAAAAAATGAGTGTTAGCGTCCTCTCCCATCAGACTGATTTGGCGTGATCTCTAGCGCCAATCCATCTCAATTCTCAGATCTGCCCCCGCCACCTCCTCTCGGCACATTTTTCGCTCCCTAGTCTCTTCGGTTGTGAGAAGCCTCAAGTCTTCCATCGCATCAAGCGTCTAGACCTATGCTAGGGCGTTTTCCCGATTCTGAGTTCGAGATGTCCAGATCTGCCGCCGGAGAGTGAAGAGATGGTGGCGAAAATCTTTCAGCTTGGTGATAAGCCGGGTTGAGGCCGAACCGAAAGTAAGATGCTATTGCCACCACTCAGATATGTCTCTTTTAAATCCTCCATCCCTGAGCCATGATCGGTCCATTCTGAAATATGTCGGCCGGCAAGGACCCACTTTTGCTGACCACGAGATAGGGGGTGTGGTCCGATAATGGGCGGGGAAGGGATATCACCTCGGCTAGCGGGAAAAGGGCGAGCAACTTAGTGGAGCATAAGAATCTATCCGGTCGGGATTGAGCGATCTGACTCCATTTGAATCTATTGTCTGAGGGCCCCATCTCCGCGAGCCCCAACTGGGCTAACACTTCCCGGAGCGGGGCTGATCCTAGGTCACATCCCCCTGCTCCGTTTGGACAATCGTCCGCCACTAGGATCACGTTGAAATGGCCGCCGATGAGGATGGGAGTCTACGCAGAAAAGCACCGTGCAGAGTTGGACTAGGTCTGCCCATAGCTCGTTTCAGCGCGTCGGGATTGAGGGACCGTAAGTCGATGCCATCACTATGGCTACGCCATCTGTTCGGTTCACTAGTCGGGCGGCCACCAAGTGCCGTCCCAGCCATGTCTCGGACCGGTCAAAAGTGGCCTCCTTCCAGGCCAATATGATGCCGCCCGAACGTCCCAATGCAGGAATGGAGACCTGTGCCTCCCCGCTCCCCTAGCCCAACAAAGTCCATGTCCGCTGCTTTAGGTGGGTTACCATTGTCTCTTGCAAGCAGATAACGTCCGCTCCCCACTGCCAGAGGTATCGCCCCACTGTGCCCCGTCTCATATCATCTTGTAGATCACGTACATTCCAAGTGATGCACTTCATGACCGCACAATTTGGTCACCCTCCGCATGTCCGGTCCCCATGATACGAGTGACCTCCGAGGTGGACAAGATTCCTGTTGAGGTCGGTATGGGTGAGACTCCCAACGTAGGATCCTGGACATCACCCGTTGTGCCCATCGTGTCTGGCCGGTATGACTCTGTCGCGCCATCCTGATGCCTTGGGGCTAGGGCAGATCTGATACAACGCTTCGACTCATAGATGTGCCCTCCAAAACGAACCGCAATTGCATCCATATCCGCCATTTTTGCATCCATGGCGATAGGGGAGAGGATTAGTGTTGGCGACCCGGCGCTTGGTGAAAGCCCAAGGGGGGAGAGGGGGGACTGTCTTTGGGACGTCGGCGGGCCCCTGGGCCTCAACTTGCCCCAGGGAGGCAAAAGCCTCCAAGTAGGCGTCGCGCGACGGGGTGGCGGCATGTTCCGGATCAACCATCGCCAAATTTGCCGGTGTTGGTTCGGATGTGTTTGGCAAATGCAGGCAGGTGCTTCGTTCCGGCGGGGGAGGAAGCTCTGCCACTAGTATCACCGGAGCATCCCATCCCCCGGCCAGTTTATAGTCACCGGTATCATTGATTCGACCGATACCTCGATGTCCATGCTGATGCGGTTTGGGTTGCTCAACTGCATTCCAATGCATAAGATTTTCCGTAGGGCCCCCATGTGCCCCACGATTTCCTCCATGTGCTGCCATGTGTAGAGTCCAAAGGGGACGCTGCGTAGCTCTAGCCAGCGGGTCTCCTTCCTCGCTGGATACTCCCCCCCGTCCGTGGAGCGCGGGCGTTGCCAACTGATGTATCCGCCTTCCGGGAAGTGATACCTCCATCCCCGGATCGTGTGTGACGCAGCCTTAGCGCAGGAACACTGATGAACAAGGGCTTGAATCCACAAGCCTTGGTCTTCAAGAAGAGTTATTGTCTGAATCCAGAGAACTAACCTCTTCAACCCTTGAATCCACAAGGAGGTGTACTTGAATCCACAAGCACAAAGTACTCTCTAACATGGAGAACACTCAAGAAAAGAAAGCAGAGCTCTCGAAATGAGATAACTTCAAATTGTGTTCTCATGAGTTACAATGGGGGCCTTTATATAGGCCTCAAAAAGTAAAGGGTCGTCCAAATGATTTGACCCATGAAAAGACAACACAAAAGTCTTAAAAATACAACTCTGACAGCATGCATGGGTCAGAGACAGAAGTGACAAAGGAAAAAAGTAAATCTTCTAGGCCTTGTCAGGCCTCTCTAGAAAGATATTTGTAGTCCCCAAGGCATGTCATAAATATTTGTGGTCCCAAGGAGATTTTTTGACAAATGTGACAGGTCCTAGGGATTCTCCCAAGCCTCAAAAAGCTTTAAATGAGGCTCCAATAAGAACTTGCCCATAATAGTAGAAAATGGGCTCTTGAGCTACATTTTGGCCTACATCAGTGCGCCACTCCTCCTTCGATAGGTCCCGAAGCAGGACGCTCCCAGAGGCGAGGCGATGACATACCGGGTGGATCGAGGAAGGGGAAATTTCCTGTTTGCAATCCAGGATCCGCGTCCAATTTGGTTCTGCATCGGTGATCTCCCCAACAAGGCATGTGTAAAGGCCGTTAGGCGTGCATTGGAGCGGCTCTGAGTGTGTCGCTTCTCGCGAGTTGTGGGGACATGCATATTGTCGGTGTCCTGCCTGACGGCATAGGCGGCATCGTACTGGCTCCCGGCATGATTGTGCCTGATGACCCCGGGCCGAGCATCGGTAGGATCTCCCCTTCATGCTAGGGTTGATTGGGCGTCTCTCCGTGGTGGGGCGTCATCGAGGATGGACATACTGGCACCCATCGTGAGTTGTTGTCTTATCTAGTTTCTCGCCAACGTCGCGCGCCACGACCTCAGCATACAATGGCTTCTGATTACTTGATTGGTCATTGGATGGGGTACGCCGAGGCTTGTTTGGTGGGGCGTGCCTCGCCTCTTGCCCCCTACTCCCCAAACGACCGGAGAGGCCTCCCCCGTGGAGCAGAGGAGACTGCTCATGTGGACCGTCATAGGCACTCAGCAGGGAGTCCGGTTGCCGCCGTGACTCCCTCAGATAGGCAGGGTTGCCTCCTGGGGAGACCTTCCGCTCCTGCGGCCGGGATGTCGGAAATCTTCTGGAGGTCCTCTTCCTCTCCCGCGTCCGCTCCTTTCCGCCACTCCCATACGACCTCCGAGGTCTCCTATTCAACACCTCGCTGTTCGCACGAGGTTCTACGCCATGGTTCTTCCGGGGTTCGTCATTGGGCTCTGTCCTCTTCCTCGGATCCTGGCCTGATGGCGGATGCAGAGGGAGATCCCTGCTTAGGAGACCGGATCGATCCCGAAAGCTTCGGCCTCCTCGAACCCGCTCCTCGGGTTCGTCAGAATGCGGCCGACCCGGGAGGCTGCAGATGAAATTTGGGCTGATATTTCTGCGCCGTCGGTGTCTTTCTGTCAAGGACGCGCGATTGCGCAATGATGCGCTGGCCTGTACCCTTCCTTGGAATCTCGGTTTCCGGTTTTGATCGTGGAAATTTTCCCCTCGCGATCGCACCTCGCGAGTTCTCTCGTCTCTCCAAAATGGTCTTTCCTCATCGCCATCACGCAAAGGCGTTCGCGATCGCACTAATTCACCATCGCGAGTTGGATACTGCGTGTTGTCGCCTTCGCGAGTTGAATATTTGGAGGCGGTTTGGATGCGTTCGCGATTTGAAGACGGGAGATTTAGAGCCGTTCGCGATTTGGATCCCGTGCGTTGTCGCCTTCATGATCGCGAAGCCCTCAAAGTCGATCGCCCATCACTCCTTTCTGAGGATGTCTTGTTTCCATCTGGGTTTCTTGTTCGCGATCGTCGATTTTCTCCATCGCGACGCCACCCTGGCATCGGTGATGTGGCTACCTCGATTCGTCGCCTTCGTGAACGTGATGGTGAAGGTTTTACTTTCGTGAACATGATTCTTTACATGTTTTAGTCTAAATGTTTCTGAAGGTTTTTTTTGTGCCTGCAACATGCTGTAATTTTATAATCCTTATCTTTTCTTTGTTTTCACATTCCTCGTCAACTATATGGTATTTCTTTGTACTTTGCTGATCTGTTGCCTTGCTATCCTACAGGTCAATGTAGATGAAAGCTTGTGGAGAAATTTGGAGGAAGGTATGATTCCATCTATGTACACGGCAAAATCAAATTGGCTGGAATCTTATAAAAAAATAAACGTCTTGAAGAAGTCAAATGAAGCTGCCATTTGTGTGGTTGGAGGTAGGTTGGTTCTTGGCATTCAGAGTATTTATTTTATACCATTTTTAGTGTTGAACCTTATACCACTTGGGGTATACCCATCAACCCTGGTTCGCTGCCATGTTGTCTGTCTCTCTCTCTGTTGCTGAACCATTGATAAGCATCCAAGTTGTCATAATGACCTTATGTTGAAATTTTGTGCTAATGTTTTTTGCACAAAAGAAAGACAAGCTGGGTCGATTGCAAACACATTATTTCATTTTTTAAAATTTCCGTAGTGTCTTTGTTTTACGATTTTAGATCTCATGTACTGCTTTTTTTTATGTCCTGAGTTATAATGATTTTGAGTTATAAACTGTATAAGGCCGGACTGTTGACCTTCTCTAATTGATTGACTCTAGATGCAAACTCTAAATCATGTATGGTGTGATTCAATTATATCAATATTCTGATCAGTCTTCTCCATCCCAAATTTTTGCATTTGAATTTATAGGAATGGTTATTGTTTGCATTCTATCCTCCTAGTCTGTTGATGAGGATCTATGATATGCTTCTGTTACAAAATGAAAGATGCTTGTAAAAAGTGTGCAATTTCAATGCTGAGGAAGTGTCATTATCTCACCTGTGACTATATATATATATATATTTTACTTTTTTTTTTAAAAGAGAAAGAGGGTCACCCAAAAAATGGTCCCCTCATGCCATGGCCATTACAAAAACGAAGAATGAAGTACAGTGACGGAATGGCTAGAGCCATCGATGCCAAGTTCTAGCCAATGCTTGAGCATCGTATATGATAGCCATGGCCGAGGGTTGGCGGTCCCGGAAGACGACCTTGTTTCTGTGAAGCTAGATAGCCCAGAGAACTGCAAAGAGTTTTTGCCACTCGGCTTCACAACAGAATGGGCTGTGTTGGATGGAGTCCCTAAAAGACTCCACTGACCGAGTGTCCATACCAAGGAAAACCTCTGATCCCCACGCCTCCTGAGCAAAAGGGCATCAGAAGAAAAAGTGGGAGCAGTCCTCCCTCTCCCTCGAGCATGTGGCTATATATATTGATATTGATAATGTTTGTTTTAGCTTAATCTCCTTCTTATTGCTCAGACTCATAGGGCAGACACTCCCTCTTAAGTTGATTTCTTGACTAAAGAATTCTCGGAGCGTTACCGATCGTGCCGCCCGCAGCTCGGCCACAAAGATTCCGCCCCCAGCCCCGCAGATAGGTAACCGCAATGAATGTGTAGGAGAGACCACGATGAATATCTGGCAATCGCAAGTGCAGGGCCTATGACCGCGTGGGAGGGGCCCGCGATCGCAATCATGATCACGAAGGCATCGCAATCACGATGGAGAACAAATGCGATCGTGAACGAGAGACCGCGATGGATTCAAGCCATTCTCAGGAAGGAGGGACAGGCGATCATTTTTTAGGGTTTCGCGATCGCTAGGCGGTAACGAGCGGTCTCCAAATTGCAAACTTCCGAGAACACGAACATCTTGCCGTCTTCTCGATCGCGATCGCAATTGTAAATGCCTTCTCGTGATGGCAATGAGGCATGTCAATTTTGGAGAGACGGGAGAACGCGAGACGTGCCGTCGCGAGGGAAAAAATTGCGCGATCAAAGCAGTAAATCGAGAATTCAAAGGAGGGAACAGACCGGCGCAGCACTTTGCAACGGCGCGCCATTGACAGCAAGACCCCGACGGTGCAGGAATTTCAGCCCAAGGCTTTTCAGCCGCAGCCCCCCGCGTCTGTCGCACTTGGACGAACTCGAGGAGCGGTCCCGAGGAGGCTGAAGACGCTGGGATCGTCGCATCTACTGTCCTTCTGGTCTCCTAAGTAGGAATTTCCCTCTGCCTTCGAAATCAGACCCGAGGAAGAGGACAGAGCCCGATGACGAACCCTGGAAGAACCACAACGTCGAACCTCGCGCGAACAGCGAGGTTTTCAACAGGAGGTCTCGGAGGTCGCATGGGAGTGGCGGGAAAGGAGCGGACGCGGGAGAGGAAGAGGACCTCCAGAATGGCTCCGACGTCCGGCTGCACGAGCGGACGGTATCCCCCAGGCGGCACCTTGCTGACCTGAGGGAGTCACGGTGGCAACCGGCCACTTTGCTGAACGCCTATGACAATCCGCAGGAGCGAACGCCGCCCACTCGGCAGTCTCCTCTACTCCGTGGGAGAGGCCGCTCCTGTCGACAGGGGAGTATGGGGCAAGAGGCGAGGCATGTCCCACCAAACAAGCCTCGGCCTACCCCACTATTTCCGGACGCGCGACTTTACTCGAGAAGGGCAGCTGCACCACTCAATTGAGGGCGGCCATTCCACTCAAATGCCCAACCCTCCAAATGTCCAATCAATGAGTCACAAGCCATTGTACGCTGAGGTTGTGGCGCGTGACGTTGGCGAGAAACTAGACTAGGCAACAAACCATGGTGGGTGGCAGCATGTCCATCGTCGACAACGGCCCACCTCGGAGAGACGCCCAATCAACCCTAGCATGGAGGGGAGATGCTACCGATGCCTGGCCCGTGGTCACCAGGCACAATCATGCTGGGAGCCGGTACGGTGCCGTCTCTGCTGTCAGGTAGGACACTGACAATATGCATGTCCCCACAATTAGCAAGAAGCGACACTACCGGAGCCGTTCCAAAGCGCGCCTAATGGACTTTACGCCTGCCTCGTCGGGGAGATCACCAATGCAGAACCAAATTGGACGCAGATCCTGGAGTGCATCTAGGATATTTCCCCTTCCTCGACCCACCCGGTATGCCATCGCCTCACGTCTGGGCATGTCTTGCTGTGGGACCTATCAAAGGAGGAGTGGCGCATGATTCGGGGATGGAGGCACCGTTTCCCAGAAGGCGGATACATCAGTTGGCAATGCCCCCGCGCCATAGACGAGGCATATCCGGTGTGGAAGGAGACTCGCCGGTTAGAGCTACGTGGCGTTCCCTTTGGACTCCGCCCATGGCAGCACTTGGAGGAAATCGTGGGGCACGTGGGGGCCTTACGGAAGATCTTATGCATCGGGCTGCAGTCGGGCGATCCAAACTACATCTGGGCGGACGTCGAGGTATCGGTCGACTCAGTGATTCCGATGACTATTCCGCTAGCTGGGGGGTGGGAGGCTCAGGTGATACTAGTGGCAGAGCTTCCTCCCCCATCGAACGGAGCACTTGCCCCTATTTGCCAAACACATCCGAGTCACCAGCACCAAAAAAGTTGGCCGCGGTCAATCCGGTACTCGCCGCTACCCTGACGCGCGACGCCTACTCAAAGGTTCTTGCCTCCCCGGGGCAAGTCGTGGCGCCAGGGCCCGTCGACACCTCGAGACAGTCCCCCCCTTGCGCTTGCACCGGGCACCGGGGCGCCAACATCAACTCTCTCCCCTATCGCCATGGTTGCAAAAATGGCGGATATGGATGCAAATGCGGCCCGTTTTGGAGGGGGGGTATATGAGTCCAAGCGCCATTTCAGATTCTCCCCAACCCCAAGGCGTCAGGAGGGCACGACAGAGTTATACCGGCTAGACAGGATGACCACAATGTGTGATGTTCAAGATCCTACGTTGGGGGACCCACTCATACTGACCGCACCGAAAATCGTGTCTACCTTGGAGGTCGCTCGTCTCATGGGGACCAGATAGGCGGAGGGTGACCCTTTTGGTCGGTCATGAAGTGCATCACCTGGAATGTACGGGGCCTACGAGATGATAGGCGACCAGGGCATAGTGGGGCGATACCTTCGGGAATGGGGAGCGGATGGTATCTGCTTGCAAGAGACAATGGTAACCCACCCAGAGCAGCGGACATGGACTTCGTTGGGCTGGGGGAGCAGGGAGACACAAGTCTCCATTCCCCCCTCAAGACGATTGGCCTAGAAGGAGGGCATTTTCGACTGGTTCGAGACATGGCTGAGATGGCACGTGGTGGCATCCCGCCTAGTGAATCAAATGGATAGTGTAGCCAAAGTGATGGCGTCGGCTTATGGTCCCTCAATCCCGGCGCGCCGAGGCGAGCTATGGGCGGACCTAGTCCAACTCTGCGGTGTATTCCCGGAGACTCCATCCTCATTGGCGGCGATTTCAACAAGACCCTAGATAGTGGACGATCGTCTAAACGGAGTAGGGGGACGTGACTCCGGGATCAGCCCAATTCCGGGTAGTGTTAGCGCAATAGGGGCTCGCGGAGATGGTGCCCCTCGGACAGTAGATTCACATGGAGGAGTCGAGATCGCTCAATCCCGATTGGATAGATTCTTATGCTCCACCGAGTTGCTCGCCCTTTTCCCTCTAGCCGAGGTGATATCCCTTCCCCGCCCGTTATCGGACCACACGCCCATCTCCTGGTTTGCAAAAAAGGGTCCTTGCCGGCCGACTTATTTCGAAATGGATCAGTCGTGGCTACGGGATGGAGGATTCAAAAGAGACATAACTGAGTGGTGGCAGCCGCATCTTACTTTCGACTCGGCCTCAACCTAGCTTATCACCAAGCTGAAGGATTTCCACCACCATCTCTTTCACTCTTCGGCGGCAGATTCAGACATCTCGCACTCAGAATCGGGACAACGCTCTAGCATGGGTCCAGACACTTGATGCAATGGAAGACCTAAGACCTTTCACGACCGCAGAGACCTAAGCCAAATCTGGCTGACGACAAGGGACGCTAACACTCTTTTTTCCATCATGTCGTGAACTGGGCATCGTCAACTCAACGGCATTCGCCGACTTCAGATTGGAGACCGAGTGGTTAGCGACTAGGCAACAATTGGTCAAGCCTTTGTGGAGCACTTTCGGGGTTTCTATCGTCGGGGACCGGCTAATTGATGGCGGTGGCTGGCTATTGGCGCCTCAATTCTTTATCAGAGTCAGCAGCAGCAGCTGATCTGCCCGTTTTCTGAAGATGAAGTGGAAAGCAGTAGTGAGAGGACTAAACAATGAAGGGGCCCCTGGACTAGACGACATCCCGGTGTTTTCCTACAAAGACTGTCAGGACACGGTGGGACATGAGGTCTTGGAGGCGCTTGAGGAATTTAGGGAGGGGCGGTGCTAGATGGACCGACTCAATAAAGCATTCATCGTGCTTCTTCCGAAGGTCCAAGGGGCAGAGCTGATCGGTGACTTCCGACCGATTTCACTGTCCAACTCCCTATACCTGATTTTCGCAAAGGTGTTGGCTAATTGACTCCGGATGGTACTTTCATCGTTGATCAGTCCTTTCCAATCTGCCTTCATCCCAGGCTGGCAAATGGCAGAGAGTGTTGTGCTGGCAGAGGAGATAGTAGCCACATTGCGTCAAGATGGCACCACCGGTTTTATGTGGAAGGTGGATTTTGCCAAGGCCTACGATTCTATTGATTGGGGTTTTCTCTGGAACGTCCTTCGGCGGTGGGGTTTCCCGAGACATGGGTGCCCCTGGGTGAAGTAGTGTGTAACGACCTCCTCCTTCGCCATCTTTGTCAACGGTCGGCCGCAAGGGGGCTGGATCCACCCACAACGTGGCATCCAGCAGGGATGCCCATTGGCCCCCTTACTATTCATTTTAGCAGTGGACGCTTTGGTAGTCTATACAGCGCAAGTGTGCGCGCATGGTGCCCTCACTGGATTCCAATCGGCCAGTGTCCCCGGTGGTATACCCTTGCTGCAATATGTCGATGATACGACCTTCTTCATCCAGGGATCCACGGCAGCATTGCATACTCTCTCAACTATGCTGGGCATTATCTCGGATTTCTCTGGGCTTTGTTTGAACCGGGCCAAGTCCACCCTAGTCGGGTTTGGTTTATTTGCGGAGGAGCTGGCCGGTTGTGCCCAGACCTTGGCGACACTCATTGTAAGCCTTCCGATCCGGTACTTAAGGGTGCCATTGGTCGATCGCTGGCTCCGAATACAGGATTGACATCCGGTGATTGAGAAGGTAGAGACGCGCCTTGGAGGTTGGCGGGCACGCCTCCTTTCGCGCAGGGGATGCCTGATTCTATTGAAGACGGTATTGGCTGCTATACACATCTACTATATATCGATTTTCAGGATGCCGGCTGGGGTTAGGAGATGTCTTGAAAAAATCATGCATAGGTTTTTTTGGAGAGGACCCCAGTCCGAGGAGACACAGGGGGCAGCGCTCGTTGCATGGAAGACCATGTGTCGGCGGTGTGCCCAAGGGCGGGCTAGGCATACGAGATCTCTTGCATACCAACATGGCCCTATTGACCAAGTGGGTGTGTCGGCTGATGCAATCATCAGATGACTTAGTATTTGTGGTGCTACGAAATGGGTACGGACCCTAGCTAGATTGGGAGATTTGGCAGACCTCGATGCATGGAGACTCTGCTTTCATGTCGAGTGTGAGGCGGTGCATCGTGATAATGCAGATGTTCTTTTCGCCCTCAGCTGGGAAATGAGGAGACCTTCCGATTCTGGCAAGATGATTGGTTGGGACATGGGCGTCTGTGCGGGGCGTTCCCTCGCCTTTATAGATTATCCACAGAGGCGGGGGGTTCGGTGTGGCGGGCTTGGCACGATACCTGGCTTCCGGCGTTGCCCGCGGCATTGACAGACTAGCGGATGGCTGAGCTTCTTAGGCTCCAGGAGCTTCTTGGTGATCGGCACCTAGTGGAGACAGCCCCTGGACATGTGGGTGTGGAGCAGCTCCTGATTCTCTTCGCGGGCTGCCTATCGACTCCTTCAGGACCAAGAGCTACCGGAGGATCCGCTCATCGTGCAATGTTGCCGTCTGGTATGGAAGCATCGCCTCCCATTGAAGATCAAAGTTTTCTCTTGGCTCCTCGCACCACGACGCCTGATGACGAGGGCACTGTGGCAGCGGATGGCTCCGAACTCTCCTGTGGAGTGCCCACTATGTGCAGGGGCAGAGGAGGACTGCTCGCATTTGTTTTTTGCTTGCCCTCTGGCCCAGGCAGTGTGGCAGGCGGCTAATGTCGGTCGCCTTGTGGTGTCATCAGAGGAGGCGTTCTGGTAGTCTCTCCGCGACGGACCATTCCGTCGTGAAGCTGAGTGGCAGACTATTTTTACCACATTATGGTCCCTCTAGACCCATAGGAATGAGGTCATCTTCGAGGGGTCGTACCCCTTCCATTGATGCTATTCAGCACGACGCGAGGGGGTTTGCGTCGTTTTGGCATAGAGGAGGCCTAGGCCCCTCGACTATTGTACCCCTGTAGCACATGATCTGTACCAATCGTCATTATTTTAATGACAGCGGGGGGCATCATCCCGGGTGCCCTTCTCCCTTATCTTTCAAAAAAAAAAAAATTTTCTTGGCTGAAAATTGTCATGTAATTCTCTCTTCATTTGTAACCCATTTTGTCCATGGTGTAGTCAAATTTTCCTTATCTGGATCAAGTTGATTATTTAAGCTTTGATTCATCTTTAATTACGGAAAATGATATTTGGTAGGGTATCTTTTTTTTTTTGCCACTCTGAGATACTGCATTTTATGTCAAGGTTATTTTGTTATCAAGTCAATTTAGCTGCAAGTGAAAACTAGATTCAAACAGTTATAAATTTTTTTCGTTGTAACAAAGGGTTTGCAAAGAATCAGTTCCATGTGATTAGGTGAACCATGTGATTACTAATTAATTTTTTTTACATTTCTATGTCATATCTCTGTAATATTGAGAATAAATTTGTCAGTAGTTGGACTAAATTTTATTTTGTTTCCTTTCTATTGCCCTCACTTCTTCAGGCATCTCACTATTCAAATTTTAATCTGCCATTGCTTATGAAATAATAGTTTTTGGGTTTGTAGTTGATTTCAAATGAGCGATAAAGCCTTCTATGTGGAAGATAGATGTTCAAATGCCATGATTTGTCAGATCATGTCCCGTTGCACAGATCCTCATTCCTTTATGGGGCTAGCAGTCAGCTCACCTAGTTATCTTCTATGTGTCTTCATGTGGTGGAGGATTTTCTTCCTGGATCATTCAACTCAATATTCTCGACTGAGTTTCAAGTGTGGACTCTCGAATGCTAAATTCAAACATGGGTCTTCATGTTTACTTGATCTCGTTATTGTAAAAATTGGGTTTAGGTGGGTTCTCATTCGGAGGTGTCTTGATCAAAAGTGAAACTTGATCCAAGGTTGTTGGCAATGACTATCTTATAAATAATGTCTCCGCCAAAGATATTTTGGAACTTATGAAGTCAGATTGTTGTAGAGACCTTGAGGAGATGTTCAGTTTTTATGCAATCCATTGCATTTTGTTGAGTTGTATTCTCACCTGGCGATTTCTGGACAATCCCCAGTTTCTAATCAATGTATTCTCTTGAATTCCATGTCTTAATCTTGAGAAAACTACGCAAGACTGATGGTGAATGATCCAGTAAAAATTTTTAACCACCTTTCTATTAAGTCATCTAAGAAGAAATACCCCAGTAAACCAAGTATCTGGTATCAAGAAGTATCAAACTGCGACAGCTCTGTCTACTGAATTTAAACAGAGCAGTTGCACAGAAAACAGGGGAAATGACAGGGTACCGATAGGAATAGGACTCCAATTGCCTTACTCTCTCTTGAAGACTCCTTTTGGACCTCCAGCCACCTCAATCTCCCTTTCTTCCTGTAAAGTGTCCCCCCTTATTTATAGATGTTGCCACAGTAGGCAAGGTTACCACCTGGTAATGTGACCTTTAGTCTTATCATGCTACCTACCACTCCCAGAGGTGCATCACGAGATCATATCAGTATTCTGCTGTTAAGTACTCTTTGCGTCGTTCTTCAAAAATGATGAGTTCTGTGGAGAATTCTGATCTTTTCCTTTGGTGGCTTGATCAGGAAGACATCACTTGTATTTCAACCTCTGGAGTTTTAGATTGTTAGTGCAATCATCTTAAGAAGTTTCTCAAACCCTAAAATATTTCTTTAAAACAAATATCCTGTTTAGGTGGTGGTTATATGATAACCATATAACAGGCCAAGTAGCTACTGAATTATTGTGTAGCTCTGGTAAACTCTCTTTAAACCTCATTAGGGCATTGCTACAATTTTCAAATAGACATAGGCACAGTTGTGTGATAGCAATCAAAGTAGAAATACTGAACAGAAGATATTTGTTAAATGCTATAAAGATACCATATTCAGTTCAAATTTCCTGGGTCTATTGCCCTATCATGTAGCCAGAGGATGTATAGAAAAGCTTGTATATGTTTTAACCTTCTTTTTTTATTTCAGAACCAATAAAAGTCTACGTGGAATTTAAAAACCCTCTCCAAATATCAATATCTGTATCTGGAGTCTGTCTTATATGTGAGCATTTGTCAGGCCTAGATCAAACAGAACTCGGTAAGTTTATTCATCTTTTTAGTCATTACATTTTTTTCTTGTTAGGCAATTCCTTTGGACTTAACATGGTATTATCCTTTGTCCTCATATGATTTCTTGATGAAGGGTCGCCAATGTCTGCCTCTCAAGAGCATGTACCACTCAATAATCCTGTGGGGTGTAGGTACCTGCCTACTTTTGATGCTGCATTTCACTTAATCAATCTTACATGCAATCCTCTGTAATGGATGAGCATTTATTTATTTATTTCCTTGCAGTGAGCCAGAACTTGTCACCAGTTCATATGTTTTATCAAGCACAAGTTTTGTTTTAGAAGGGGGGAAGACGAGAGGGGTAAGCTTGAATGTTAAAGTCTGTTATTCTCTTGATTACAGATATGCTGATCTATTCACTTCACTTTTCCTCCCATACCTATCTGTACTGAATGAGGTTTTGTGGGAAGACCATAAAAAGGGATAAAATAGAACTTAATCTAGATTAAGTGACTTGGCTTTTTTTTTAATTTTTCATTACAAAGGAGTGGCCTCCATCACCAAATTTTCACCTGTGTTAAAGAGCAAATTTCATGAGACCATTTTGAATGTTGAGCACTTTTCAAGACTGATATTTTTATATTGAAACGTCAAATGTTGGTAATTCAGAATTCATGGTCCAATTAAGTCTTCCTTTTTGTTATCATAGTTTTGCAGTTTTTTGTTGTCAGACCGTAGTGAACCTGCAAAGTCATATCAAAGCACAGCATCGCTCGGTCAACTTATTTTTTTCACCTTAATAAAAAAAATGTTTCACCTTATTTGTGAACATGTTGCTCGGTCAACTTCTCTGTGGGAATCTCTGCTGCCTTGTTTTTTGATCTGCCTGAATCTTGGACAATCTCCTCCTTGACATCAGGAACCTGTATAGTCTCTCAAGAAAATGGTGCAAAGGAATAAGGCCTTGCATTTAAAACAAAGTCTCCCTGGCCTATGGGCTTAAACCTCTGCCTCTGTGAGATAAGCCTCTGTACACCCTTATATTATTGGATGGAGACTTATCTCACAAAGGCAGAGGTTTAAGCCCATAGGTCCAAACACCTTCCTACCTGGATATTTAAGCCGAGCCTGTCCTTAAGTTTAATGGAAACTAGATCTAAGATGCCACATGCCTCCTGCTTCAGCTTCTTTCTGCATTTGCCTTTAGTTTCTTCGTAGAGCTTGCCTCAGCTCACAGACCACTAATTTCCTCCCAGCTGTGTTATACTTAAAGCACTGCCTATTTATAGACTTCAGACAAACTATTAAGGGGATATTACCGGAGTACCCTTTATAACTGGCCATTATTGAGGGCCTTATTTTTTAAAGAAAAATACAAAAGGGCTGAACCCCTGACGAGATGGTAGTCTCCCCAATGGTAAGGATACTAATCCTTATGTGTTTAAACAAAACACACTCCCTCCATCAATCTCCCTTTGAAGTGTTTGGAAACCATGATGCCATGATTCCCCCCACATCATGAACCACTTCATCTGCACATACCGTCCTACCCCTGAATGGCACTGCACTCCGATGCAGCCATATTGCCCATAGCACTGCCAGATTTACTCACCCTCCTCCTTTTGTCTAAAACTTTATCGAGGGCCTTATTAATTATTAGCCCTCACTCTATTTTGCGGTCATATCGCATCCCAGCAGCAAGCTTTCCTCACAGGTCATGACAACATCGAGTCTTTTTAGTCCATCATCAGATTCAGTCAGAAATATTATTTACTGTTGCTGATTCATTTTTTACATTGTCACCTCTCAACAGGCTAGTGTGCCCCACTTGATGAACAAGATAATCGAAAGCTGTCACTTTGTTGGCAAACCATTGAGACTATTAATTAATAATTGAAAATTGTTTCAAGACACAGATTTCTTGAAAAGATGTACGTATGGTTTTCTTTATACCTTCAAGCATTAGCGGTATGAATTAAGGATGCATTTGCCATCAATTCATCTTTTATCACCTCACTGAAAGATCCTTGTTCCAGAGGACCATCACTTTGTCAGTAGCTTTGAGAATTTTTGCATAGTGGCTGTTTGCAGTCTCATTGTTCTGCAAACATCCTGTGTAACTCTTCAATATCCGGGCAGTTTGAAATGGACATCAGATTTGAAATGGATTGGAGGCAGCGATCTCAACAGTTGTGGTTGGTGGCAGGAGATGCCAACACAAAGTTCTTTCATCGAGCGGGAAATGGTCGACGACGGACCAACCGCATTGGTCGGATCCGGCTGGGCCATTTGGTTATCAACGGCCAAGCAGTAGTTGGGCAAGCATTAGCCAATCACTTCCAGTCCTACTTCTAGCGGGGACCCCCCAACTCCTGGCGATGGACAGGCACATGGGCGTCCACGCTCTCTCGAACACAGCAGCAACAGCTTACGGGTCCCTTCCTCGTGGACAAAGTGAGGGAAGCGATGTGTGGGTTGAATGAAGAAGGTGCTTCGAGGACGGATGGGATCCCGGTTTTCTTCTACAAAGATTGTTGGGCCCGGGTGGGGCCAGACGTCATGGCGCTTGTGGAGGAGTTGCACGCTGGTACTTGCCGGATGGGTCGTATCAACCGGGCTTAATCATATTGCTGCCCAAGACTTCTGGAGCTGAGCAGGTGGGCGACTTCCGTCCCATCTTCTTATTCAACAACATTTACTTGATCATCGCCAAGGTGCTCGCCAATCGCCTCCAAGGGCTCTTGGGGACACTCATCATCCCCCTCTAGTCTGCTTTCATCCTTGGGAGGTAGATGTCAGATATTCTTGTTGTCATAGAGGAGATAATCGCTGATTGGAGAAGGTCAGGCACCACGGGATTCGTATGGAAGGTGGACTTCGCCAAAGAATATGATTCCTTGGATTGATGTTTCCTCTGGAATGTCCTCAAGCGCCGTGGATTTCTAGAGGCATGAATCAAGTGGATGAAACAATGTGAATGTACCACGACATTAGCGGTACTGGTCAACAGTAGGCCCCAAGGGGGGTGGATTCACCCGCAATGGGGCATCAAACAGGGGTGCCCGCTCGCACCCCTCTTATTCATCTTGGCAGCCGATACTTTGGCCATCTGCACGGAGTATCTATGTATCCGCGGCTATTTGGCAGGATTCCAAAACACGAGCTGTCCTGGGGGCATTCCATTGCTACAGTACGCAAACGACATCAGGTTCTTCTTGTGTGGATCGACGGTCACAGCGCACCACGTATCCACCATGCTGGACATATTCTCGGACTTCTCGGGCCTGCAACTAAACATGGGGAAGTCCTCGGTTGTCGACATCAGATTGTCCTCAGAGGAATTAGAGCAGGATTTTGCAGTGCTGGCCACCCTCGTCGCCTCGCTCCCCATCCGATACCTTGGACTTCCTCTGTCGGAGGGAAGACTTCGTGCTCGCAACTAGCAGCCAGTAATAACGAAGATCGAGGCCCGCCTTGGGGGATGGCAGGCTCGGCTTCTTTCCCGTAGTGGTCGTTTGGTGCTGTTGCAATCTGTAGTGGCGGCCATCCCCATATATTTTATGGTCATATTCCTGATGCCGGACGGGGTGCGGCGCTAGATAGTGAGCATCATGAGAGATTTCTTCTGGCAGGGGATGCGACCATCAGAGACCAAGGGAGTGGCCCTAGTTGCATGGAAGACAGTTTGTCGCCCAAAATCTCTCAGCGGACTCGGGATCCGACACCTTACACACACCAATACGGCTCTCCTCTCCAAATGGGTGAGCCGTATCATGCAACAGTCCGGGGATCTGGCGGTGGTAATCTTACGGGGGAGCTACAGTGCGTCGATCGATTGGGCATTGTGGTCGACCCCTCGTCGAGGGGATTTGGCCTTCATGTAGGGGTTGAGGCCAGTTTTCACCTGCATGTAGTCCCTATTCCAAACACACGTGGGCGAAGGCGCCAGTTTCAGCTTCTGGGAGGTCGACTGGTCTTGTCACGAGCGCTTTCAGGTCTGTTATCCGCGACTCCACGCCCTAGCCCTCGATCCCGGGGCCACGATGCGGACAGTCTGGGAAGCCGGCTAGTTCCCCTCCCTGCCCAGCACCCTCTCAGACCAGCGATACGCAGACCTCATTACCTTGCACACAGCTCTTGTCTCACGTCAGCTGTCAGAGAGGGATCCCGACACTTGGGTGTGGTGCGGTGGATGTTTCTCCGTTCACGCAGTATATTGTCACATTCAAGAATTGGAGAGCACTTCAGAATCGCCTACACTCTTCAAATACTGCCGTCTCCTCTGGAAGTGTCGAATTCCATTGAAGATCAAATTGTTCGGATGGTTTCTCCTGCGTCAGAGACTGTCGACGCGATCCCTCCGACAGAGGTTCTACCCGGACGCATTGGTAGAATGTGATGTAGGCCAGAATGTAGCCCAGGAACCCACTTTGTATTATTCTGGGCTTATTTATATTGCGGGCCCATTATATGCTTATTGGGTTAAGGGAGCATCCCTAGGACCTGACACATTTGTCAGAAAAATCTCCTTGGGACCAGAAATATTTATGACATGCCTTGGAAACTACAAATATCTTTCTGGAGAGGCATGACAAGGCCTAGAAGATTCTCTTTTGCTTTTGTCACTTCTGTCTCTGACACATGCATGCTGTCAGAGTTATATTTTCAAGACTTTTGTGTTGTCTTTTCATGGGTCTTGTCACTTGGACGACCCTTCACTTTTTGAGGCCTATATAAGGCCCCCCATTGTAACACTTGAACTCACAATTTAAGTTATCCCTTTTTGAGAGCTGTGCTTTCTTTCTGAGTGTTCTCCCTGCTGAGAGTGCTTAAGTGTTTGTGGATTCAAGCACACCCCCTTGTGGATTCTAGGGTTGAAGAGGTTAGTTCTGTGGATTCAGACTCTAACCCTTCTTGTAGATCAAGGCTTATGGACTCAAGTCTCTGTTCTACATTTATCCTGCGCTAAGGCTATGTCAAGTGGTATCAGAGCAAGATTTACGTTCCAATATCAGCTATTCAAGAATGTCCAAAGGAAAGGTTTTATCTGTTCCTCAAGTTTTATTTTCTTATACTTCTGGGAATCATAGTAATGATGATAGACTTAAATGTCATATGATAAATGATTTTCCTGAGTTTTCTGGCCAACTACATATTAAAGAGTTTCTTGATTGGCTCATTGAAGTGGAGAGTTTCTTTGAAGATCGAAATTTACCTAAGAAAAAACAAGTCAAATTTGTTAGTTGTAAGCTTAAGGGAAGTGCATGGGCATGGTGGGAGCAACTACAAAGGATGCGTATTCGGTTAAGAAAGGATCCTATCCAAGATTGGGAGAAGATGAAGAAATACCTCAAGAGGCAGTTTTTACCACCTGATTACCAAGACTTGGTATACCAGGAATACCAAAACTGCAAACAATTAGGTGATTCTATTGTTGCTTACACGAAGAAGTTTTATTGCCTCCAATCATATCTAGATTTCAATGAATCAGAGGAATACAGTATCTCCAGGTACAAGAATGGTCTACGTTGGAGTATTAAGAAAAAGCTATCTACTGAATCCTTTGATTTCCTAACTGATTTGGTGCTAGCTGCTACCGATGTTGAAGAAGTGATACAAAGAGAGCAAACAGTGTTAAAGAAGCTCCAAGTGATTGTCCTATCGTAAGTGAAACTCCAAGTGATTGTCCTAATTCATGGAGAAACATTTCAACTCCTTCAGTGACGGTTTTTACTGATAATGATGGATATAGCGGTAATGTATCATCAAACGTAGGCATGGTTCATTTATCCAGAGGCCATCAAAGAAAATATTGATGTTTCAGTGGAAAATAACAATAAAGAGACATCAAAGGAGAGTAACTCTCTTGTTGGGTGCACTACAAAGAGCAAGGTATGTCAGCATATTTACGTTGGGAATTGTTGTTTCAACCTGGTTGCTGCTTGTAAGGTAAAAATATTGGGTTTGAAAACCAAACAACAGCTGGAAAAATACAAGGTGGAATCGATTCACGAAGATCAGATTAACTACAAGCTCATTTTCAGCTTGTCGTGGCGATATGGTGTTGCTTCCAATTTCTTGACTTTCCATTATACGGTCACCTTCTTCAGAAATGTTCAGAAATCTGTTTTGAACCTTGTCATAGATTATACCCCTTTCAGCCCTGAAACAGAGGAAGTAGTGGAAAATCATGGAAAAACCTATTGTTCAAAGGACGCTCCAATCTCACTGCCCAAGAAGACGAAAATAAATCCTACTAGCATCACCCCAGACATTGCAAGCCAAGTCCCAGAGCTCATAACCGAGTTCCCATCAACCATGAAAGTCGGAGACCATCACAGTAACCTTTTACTTGCTTTAACTGTACCATACACTCTTAATTCTTGTATCATACGAAGGAAAAAATCAAATCGACCAAGACAGGTGTACTTGGTACCAAATGCAATCTCAACTGAGAGTGTAATGGGAAAATCAAGATCTTTATGCGCGAAGCCAGTTTCAGCCATGGCCCAATATTATGAGGACTGGAGGATGTTCAATTGGATTTCAGAGATCATGCATAATAATGTGTACCATGAGATGTGCATAACTGAGGGAAGTAAGTGGAAAACTTAGATATAAGCCAGTTGCAGAATATTCTGAATTACCAGCCATGTGCACTAAACATTCAAACCCACATCAGACAAGGAAACAACACATCAATTTGAAACGGTATTACCTAAAGATAGCTACGGTGCCAAGAAGTCAAGATTTACTGAAGACAACAATACCTTGTTCAGGGGACGACTTGGTAGGTTTGCAACTCATAAATGATAGAATCATCATTCATGCACTGCCAATATGTATATGCAGTCAAGCAGTCAAAATAAAACTTCCTACTTATTGGCGGGGCATATTTGGCAGATCACATATATATTTTGGAATGAATTTGAAAAGTTCAGCCCAATGGATTATCAATGAGAAAGTAGGTAAATATGAAACTGAATTCCATGCCATTGCAAGGATAAATCAATTACTGGAATTTCCAATGGAACCTCACATTCATTGGACCAAGTGTCAATTCATGGGAGAAAATATGGTGTATCTTGGTTTGATTGTGCATGCAAAACATATAATTGCAAAAGAAAAGATGATTACAGGCATCCACAATGTGATAACACCCAGAAATATCCATGAAGAAGGAAGCTATCAGGGACTAGCATGGTTCTATATTCCACCTTTAGTAACTGCTAGAGCCGTGTTGACTGTCTTCATTCATTATACCAGTAAAATAGAAACTCAATGGACTGGAGAATGACAAATTAGTTTGCAGAAAATCACAACTATACTTTGCACTCCTCGTACTCTTTTGCAAAATTTCATTATGCATTTTCAAGTTCGCTGTGATGTTTATACTACTCGAGTTCAAGCCCTCTTATTTCAAGCGTGGATCCATATCAACATGGAAGAAGTGAAGTGGTGGAGGGAGAGTGGAAAAGGAGTGACTACCAATGACAGGTAGAAATGCAAGGAGAGAATTTCTAATCCAACCTACAACATATATCTGTCTGGAATCTTGGTACCTCTGACATTTTCAATATTATTCATTGTTATGAGCTTACCGAAAATGAAGAGAACTCGAGGACGAGTTCATTTGAAGAAGGGGCGCCAGATGTAGGCCAGAATGTAGCCCAGGAACCCACTTTGTATTATTCTGGGTTTATTTATATTGCGGGACCATTATATGCTTATTGGGCTAAGGGAGCATCCCTAGGACCTGACACATTTGTCAAAAAAATCTCCTTGGGACCAGAAATATTTATGACATGCCTTGGAAACTACAAATATCTTTCTGGAGAGGCCTGACAAGGCCTAGAAGATTCTCTTTTGCTTTTGTCACTTCTGACTCTGACACATGCATGCTGTCAGAGTTATATTTTCAAGACTTTTGTGTTGTCTTTTCATGGGTCTTGTCACTTGGACGACCCTTCACTTTTTGAGGCCTATATAAGGCCCCCCATTGTAACACTTGAACTCACAATTTGAAGTTATCCCTTTTTGAGAGCTGTGCTTTCTTTCTGAGTGTTCTCCCTGCTGAGAGTGCTTAAGTGTTTGTGGATTCAAGCACACCCCCTTGTGGATTCAAGGGTTGAAGAGGTTAGTTTTGTGGATTCAAACTCTAACCCTTCTTGTAGATCAAGGCTTGTGGACTCAAGTCTCTGTTCTACATTTATCCTGCGCTAAGGCTGCGTCAGAATGTCCTTTGTGCGCTAGAGCTGCAGAAGACTGCTCCCATCTTTTCTTCAAGTGTCAGGTCGCACAGATGGCATGGCGGGCAACACCTACGAGAGGTTTGGTCACATCCTCAGCCGACTCATTCTGGCGATCCATCAGCCGGGGGCCATGTCGACGTGCGTCAGAATGGCAATCTATCTTCGCCAATTTTTGGTCAATTTGGCTTCACCGGAACGACATTGTCTTCAGAGGTCGTCCCCCTTCAGCCGACGCAATTCAGCACGACTCAAGGGGGCTCACTCCTTTCAGGCACCGAGGCGGTCTCGGCCTCTCAGGTTTTGGACCTCTGTAACGGACTATTTGTTCCTCGTCATTAAATCAATGACAACAGAGGGCACCACTTAGGGCGCCTCTTATGCGTTTTTTCAAAAAAAAAAAAACTCTTCGATATCCCCATAGATTTTCTTCACATTGAAGTTTCAAGGGTCTCCTTGTAGGAATTCTATGGTGGGATCATTGAGTTGAGCAAGATTGTTTGCAGAGCAGAAACTCCCACTTCTCAACGCCATAAAAGGTAGACATCCCCGAGATGCTACAGAAGTAGAAACCTTGCCAGTTCCACAGTGTTGCATGACAATCATGCATATTCAGATTTTCTAGGAGAGGAAGATTGTGATTAACTGCATCTAGAAGAGAATTGTGGACAAGCATGTTTGCAGAACAGAGAGACTCCCAAACACTTCACCAGGTAAACACTCATAGAAGTGCCACAGAAAGAGAACAATTGCTAGTTTCACTGTTTTGCACGAGGATCATGCATATTCAGATTAACATGGAGAAGACGATGATTAACTGCATATTCTATAAGAAAAAATTGTGGTATGCCCAACTCAGCCAGATACAGGCTAGAAAAGGCACTGAAGTGCATATCCAGAGAGACAGGGAAAGGGGAAGAATGGAGATGTCAGAGTAACAGCTCCCAAAGAGGGATACAGATGTCATCGATGGAGGGTGAAGGGCGTTTCTTGCAAACTGTTTCCCAGCTAGGCGCTGCCAGTGATGCTGGAGGATCCATCAAAGTCCAAACCACCCCCCAAAAAAACATCTAGATCTCCTCCTAGGGTTTTCCAGGCAGGTTGTACTGCTCAATCTGACACTGGAGCACACTGCAGCAGGTGCCCTGCCACGTCATGCCAGGCCGTGGCAATCTGAGATGCTTATATCGCAGCCCACCTGATGGCAGGGCCTATCAAAACCACGTGCTACAGAAGCCACCTGGTCCTCTTGGCGGGAGCTTTGATTCCTCCTGTCAACCATGACTGCAAGTCTCCACCGCACTTTGCCATTATCTGAGTTACAAACAGTCATCTAGGCCGGTAGACTTACCTTGATGACAGCTCTCGAGTTCTGATTGGGCTTCAACGAACAGGTTTGCTTGATGCAGAGAGTTGGACAACTGCTTGATATCTCCCCACTTCAAAGGTGATGCCAGCCTCAGGCCCCAAAGTGACACCCTGTCAAAATTGAGGCTTGGATCATCTTGGAGCATCACCTTCTCACTTCTGGCATGGAACTTCAGCTTTCCGCTGGCTCAGTTAATCTCAGTGGAACCTGGCATCATCAGCTATATCATCCCTGATGACATCAGTGCTGTCTAGGGGGATACAAAATCTTCAGCTACCTGAATTACTTGAAGGTCCAGGTTCACTTGCTGGCTGATTCATATCTTCCTCATCTAGATGCAGCTGCCCAAGATCATGATGTAGTGACTCAAGGGGAAAAGAGACAAGAGGAGCTCCTCCATGAGATTGGCAACAATTAAGATATGGGCTGTACTGTAGTCTAGTAAGGCAGTCATAGGCCTCTATATACTTTCGGAACTTATTGATGTTGATCTCTGGAAGTCCAACCATGGAGTGAATTGCAAGGGTAACATAGGTGTCATCAATCTAAATCATGCAAGTATCTCTGCCTGCATCACCATCATCTTCCATAATGATTGGAATAAGCTACTGATTGCATTCATGGCCCAGGGTCTACTGTGCATCACAGGAGAAGCACAGCCCTTTTACCTGCAGTTCTTGCACCTCCATGCAGGTTACGTGGAGATCATGTTTTGTTCCATGCAGGTCGGATAATGTGAAAGCTGGTTAGATTCCAGGCTGAGGTGTTGCTAGAGGATTGACTGCAATGCTGCCATAGCCAGGGATTTGAGCTGGCCAAAGGTTAATTGGGTCATACCCATAAAATTAATGAGGCCAGTGGAGCCCACATTAACTTCAGCAAGACTTTGATTTCTAGACAAAGGCCCTAGGTTATCGCAGCGTCCAAAGCTGCTTCTGGAATGGCTTCAAATGCCAATGCTAGCAGCTTGAATAAATCTGCCACTCACTGGCAAATATGGAAGGGAGGTTTTTGTACCAAGTGTGGCCAGTCTTTAAATGGCTCCTGTACCACACCAGTGCTTCACCATATAAATTTATACCACCGAGCTTTAATGGCATATAATTGTGTCTCTGGCATTCAAAATTATGACTTGGCTCTGTAAATCAAACTGGCTGGTCATCTTCTGAGTACAGTGGCATCTCAACGCACATAACACTCATGTATCCATCATCTTGGCGCTGGCCTTTGCATTGTCAGCTGACCCTCCAGGGGGGCCTCCTTTACTGGCATTGCATTCTCTGGCTAGATTGGTGGTACAATGTAATCCGGCATTATCGTCTTTGAAGATTTGGATCAGGTGTGACAGGGGGGATGGTTCTGAAGATTATTCTTGGAAATTTCATCATTTTATTATTTTTGTTTGCTATTATTTGGCAGGGTGACTCTGAATGTTTTCCTGCATAGTAATTTACTTAATTCTTATGTTTTGAAACAATAGTTGGTGTAGTATCGAGGTAGTTTCCCTCAACTCTTGTCAAAAATTTCTCTTATGGCCAAAGTCAAGTAAACCAGGCTGTGTTTTGTGCTTTCAGATTGAACTTGATATTATTCCCAGAATTCAGGGCATATTGAAGATCATTGGAGTTAGGTGGATGGTCTCAAACACAGTGGTGGGGTCATTCACCTTTAACACTGAAGTAAAAGGGAAACGAGGAAAAACAAGGGGGAGAGAGGATAATTTTGGTTCTACCCTATACTTCATTGCTGTCAAGGTTTATACTTCATTGTTTCTTTTTCATCCATCTCGTTTGTTTACCTGTCAAAATTTCTTCTTCATCCAGGGTCTTCCCAAGCTTGAAGGATGCATTAATAAGATGCCAGAGACGGCTTATGCTGGCGATTTACGTTTGGTCATGCTTGAACTTAAAAAAACCAATCAGAATACCCTGTGAAGGTGTGTTTACCATGTCACTTTCTTACACCTTAGCTGTTTTTCTTATGTTATTCATACCTTTTCTGCAGAACCTGAAAATGAAGATCAGCCATCCTCAGATATTAATACCAGGAAGTCAGGCAGACTTGAGCTTGAATTTTTCAGTCCGCCCAGAAAATGAATCCTGCAACATGCAGGAAAATAATATCAGTAGACCATTCTCATTTCCAAATGTGAGTTGGTACTCATTATTGAATTTTATCCTGATTCCATCATATTCATTCAATTTCTCATGATGTAGGTTACGGTGATACAAGCAGGAACAAATTTTTGTTGGCCTCTTTGGTTTCATGCTGGAATTTCTGGGAAGATATCTCTACAAATATCAGTTTATTACGAAATGGAAAATAATTCCAGTGACTTAATGTATCGTGTGCTACGGATGCTCTATCAAATTGAGGTAATGGCACGTACCTAAACTGATTATTTGGACCACTAGGTCTGCACATGGAGGAGAGCACAGGAAAACGATGAAGATGGATGGCCTTTTGGTTTTCTCTTGGATTTAAGAATTTTCATACAAAACAGCCTCCTTTCGTCTCTCCAAGGGCTCATGAAAGTGTAAATATGGCAACACATTCTATCGCTCATCTCGTTCAGGGTCATCCCTCCCTTGACTCTACTCCTCTGTGCATCTTTTTTTGCCTGCTGAATGGATCAAGAATTCCCTCTATCTTCTTGGTCTGACCTACTTTCTCCTATTGGTTCATCTTGTTTCTCTCCCAATCTCCAATTATTCCTTAAACTTTTGGTATCAGAATCAAGATTTGGACCTTGGCTAGAGATCAATAGTCTTAAACTTAACCAGCTATCATCAATAATGTAAAAAATAAGAAAAATCCTCCTGTTGGTGTTGAACCGATGACTATGTTTGTGCGCTTTGAGAACATGATTTTTGGGTCCACTTTGAACGATAAAAAGCAGTCTCTTGAATTTTCTTTATGCTGATACAATTAATGTTATTCTCAAATGTTTTTCCTTTGCAATTCAAGTACATGAATCTGTTGAATGTGATACAGGTGTTACCATCATTGGACATATCAATGTCAATAAATCATTGCCCTACGCAATTTGAAGAGTCTCTTCTGCAGATGGATATTGTGAATCAAACTCCCACCGAGAATTTCCGGCTTGGTCAACTGTTGGTTGTCAGTTCTGAACAGGATGCTTCAGCACAACTGTCAAATGGTTCGGGTCAAATGTCAGAATTACTTCTTGCAGGGCAATCAGTTGTCTGTTTCTTTAAGCTTAAGGTTTGTGATAAGACTTCTCGGTTCAAGAACTGGAGATTATCTTCCTTGGAAAACAGATATAATATATTCAAGAAGACAGTAAGAGAGAGAGAGAGAGAGAGAGAAAAGACAATCAAACTAGTCTTCTGATCTAGGGGCCCACAGACTAGGGGGCCTCTCTTCCTTTATTCATATTAAAAAAAAACTAGTCATCTGATCTATAGAGACAGGATCTCTGAAACCTGCACAATATTCACGCCCATTCTTTTGTTTGTCACACATTGTTGTGCTCTTTTCCTGTGGAAGAGTCGGACAACAGTCCATAATTGTCCTTCAGACTATTGTTTTTAATGCAATTCCCCTTTCTATGCTATTTTGGATAATTCTTGTGATTATCTTTTACCTGGGACTTCAAAGTTTTGAGTGCACATGAAACTGATTAACATATCATATTATGGCTTTAGCCCTTTGAATATTTTGCTTTATTATGTTTTGCTACATGATATTTCTGATCTCATACGTTTATGTTGGGTGTTCACTGTAGGGGAAACATCAAATCAATCTACTACCCTGCCGAGGAAGTGGATCTGAAGTAGTTCGTGCAGACAATAACAAATCAATTCTTGATAATTTTAAACAGCCAGTAATAGACTTTCTCCATTATGATAGGCTCCATCAACAGTATGCTGGTCAGGTCAGATGTTTTCTCCAATTGCAAGATGAATATATTTAGGTGGAAATTGATATTTCATGGAGTGCATTTCTTCATATTTCTCCTCTCTTGGAAAATAAAGCATATTTTCAGAACATCTATTGAAGGAATCTGTTTTCAATAACAAACTCTGGGTGCACCATTAACTCAGTTGTTTCCTACGTAAAGATTTTATTGGAATTTTACAGTGTCCAAAAAATGTGTGTTGTTAATGTGGTCATTAACAATACTTATGTCCATCAAATTGACAAGAATCAAAAAACATGTATCAGATTTGTACATAATCATCTCAACTTATTTTTTCTAAATAGAGGCTTCTGTTGTTGGAAATGAAGCCATAAGTTCTTCAAGAAAATAGTAAAAAGAAACTCAAGAAACTTCCCAGTAGTCAGAGAAGGTTGGAGTGACATTTCTAATTGTAGAGACTTCTCAATCTCCTTGGAACAGACATCCTTATTTAGAAATTTTAGGGGTATGTTACAAATCATCCTAACTAAACTTGGGTTTTTGATCAACCCTCTATGTGTCTTTTTGAATAGGTTAACACGGTGTTCTTAACAATTTCTAATTAAGTTCTTCTATTCTTCTTTATAACAAAAGCAAAAAGTTGTCTCATCAACTAAATATGGTTCTGATGGATCAGGTATGTTCAAGTACTGCACACTTCATCTTACTATCACAGCTGGGTGATTCCGATCCCAATGCAACACATCAGTTATTCTCTCATCATGTCAAATGCAGGTGAGCTTACGTCCTTTAATTCTACTGTTTTTATTCCACCAGCGGTGCTGAAAATGCCATTTCTTCTAGAATCGAGAGTAAGAGTCCAATATGGTGGCAACTATCAGGCCCTCACACCATAACCCATGACTTCCACACGTCTTTCCATGAAACTGATCTTCTTATAAAACTACACAACTCCTCCCCATCTTCTGCTTCTGTGAAGATCGTGATTCCTGAGAATATGTCCCCGAAAATGCTGCTCAGTGACCAGAATGACGACCAGGCACTGCCCAATTATGGGCAAGGAGGCTGGCAGAATGATGCTCTACAGGTTGGACCTCGTCTCAAGAAGCCGTCGACTATGTTGTCATTGTCGCTCTCAGAGGGCAATGGGCAGCCATTTGCCTGGTGCAGATCAAGCTCCAGTAGCCTGAATTTGGAGCCCATGTCCGCCGTAGAGTTGCCAATGAGGGTTTGCTTATTCTCTGCTGGAGTGCATGATCTTTCCAATTTGGAGATGCACTGGTCTGTTGAAGGCTCTGAAGACAAGAGGCTGTTTTCAGGTATGAGCCGGGGTCGGCCCTTCTATCTTACAGCAATCCAGATGAACAGTTAATTCATCAGTAATTATTCTTTTGTCCTCTCTTGCCCTATGCGATGAAGTCAATCATGTTGCTTTAGATTGACCTGTAGTTTGTTTTTTGAGGTTGATTTTCCGCATGATTAACTTTCTCAGCTGATTTCAGCGAAAGGGTAAATATTTATAATGTGGAAAATAGAATGAGGCCTAGGGTGTTTATTTTTTCACATTATCGCACATCTTCATTGCTGCGACCTCCTAGCATGTATTTTTTAGAAGAAAACGATTTATGGTTTTTTTGTCCTCCTAATGCATGAACATTGTCTTTTCTTTTTCACTGTCCTTGGGTTGATCACTGTTCTCAGGTAATCTTCCTCTTCCTTTTTCAAAAAAAAATTATGGACCTTTATTTATGGTTATTTTTCTCTAACTTCTTCCATTAGTGTAATGAATGATTGCTCCAGTTATTTTTCCGCTGTCCTTAACTGTGGAAGGTGAAAAGCCAGTCTTGAATGAACTTCACGAGGTTAAGGTTCAAATTGAAACCTGTGGAAGGTGGATTATGGAGAATTTGGTTTGATCATAAGTAGCATATCAAGTGATCCACGAAGATTGCAAGAGCATCACACATCCAATTGATTCAAGTTTTCTAAGTGCAATCACAAATGAGATGGTCAATCTTCACTTTATCTGAAATATTTGCCCAAATTGGAAACGACATTATGTTTTCCACAAATTATGATACACCTTCATCACTTGATTTAACTTGAATTAGTGAATGGTTTCTTCCTCTTAGAAAGCTAATCATGATAATCCATTCATAAGTCATATCACACTGCCAAAATAATACCAAAATAGCCATTTATATCAATATCTAGAGCATTCCTTTTTTTCCTTCCATCATCATAGACATGAGATTGTATAGAATTGGATAACACAGCATGAGTTAACAGCTAGGAAATATGGGTTAGACAATCTCCATGTGATTAAGAGAAGTTTGTTATCGAGTTTTCAATTTTCTTAGATCAGTTATTTAGAGGACTGATTTGAGAGGAACCAAAAAAAGCTATAAAAACCTTAACTTAATTAGTGATTTCCTTTACTAGTAAAAACATTCATTGCTTCAACTTTAGTGATATGCACCAAGTTTTTTTAGATGTGAAAGTGATCCCATGTGATACTCATAATTTCTGTAAACCAAGATTAAGGTGTCACTCTCCTAGAATAATGTTGTGCGAGTCAATTCATTGGGGGAAAAGGGACTTCGGAGCATCAATGGAAGAATGAGGATGGCAAGGAATTCTTATCTTGATAGGGACCATTTACTTTGTGCTTCTTGATTTTACTTTGATGCAATCTTTTTATGAAGGTTCACTTTAAATTAATGATAAGATGAATTATAAAGAAGGAAAAAGGTTAAATTTCTAAGATGAAATTCTTAAGCAGGAGAGAGAGAGAGAGAGAGAGAGAAACAATCAGTGAACTAAACCTAACAAGAGAAACTTGAAATATCTGAATTGTAAACAACTAAGTAGATCCATCTCTACAAATGTTGAAGAGTTTTATTGCCAACAAACTTATCTAGATTTAAATGAATCAGAAGCTTATAGTATTTCAAGATACAAGAATGGTCTACGGTGGAACTTTGAAGATAAGCTATCAGTTCAGTCTTTTCATAAACTGACAGATGTTGACTTAGCTATTGAGCCTATTGTTAAGCTACTGCTTATGGAAAAAAGACGAATGAAGTCATGTGCATTACAAAGTGTCACAAACACAATGGTAGAAAACTCAAGGCAAATTGTGGTAAGCCAAACAACAAACCATCATTCTCAGTCCTTACAGCTAAAGCAAACTAGTTCAACCCCAGCTACAAAGGTTTCGAATACCGAGAAGAATCCATATGCATCAAATAATGTGGTAAAGTGTTATCGTCATAATGCAAAGGGCTACAAATCTAATGTTTGTCTTACATGATGGATGGTTAATATTGTTGATGGCATCAAAGATGAGGATCTAGTTCCAATTGAGCCGAATGAAGAGTTTGAAAATCATATCATCAATGTAGATTATGGCAAAATACTTTCTTTAATGGTTCATAAATTTCTATATGATATGCCAAGGAAAGAAGAACACCCACAGAGATGTAGCATCTTTTGCACTTGATGCACTATTAATGACAAGGTATGCAACCTTATTATTAATGGTGGGAGTTTTCAAAATATGATAGCTCCTTATGCTGTGAAAAAGCTAGGACTGAAGATAGAATGGCATCCTCGGCCATCTAGGGTTGGGTGGATCCATGACGAAACGTGATCGCACAGTTGTCAAATATATATGTTCACACATCAAAGTAAAATCCAAGCGCACTTAATTTGAGGATTAATTAGGAATTAATAAGTATATAGGTGAGCAAGGGTTAAACCATGAAGAATTAGTGTTCTTTCTTGAGGTGTTTTAAAATTTGATAAAATTGGATAACAAATTGAGATGAAATTGAGGAAAATTATATATTCGGACAGAAGACTCAAAGATATATTTGGCCGAATCATAAATTACTAAACTTGAACTTGTATCCACAGAGAAATCAAAGAGTGAAAGAAGAGGAAGAAAATCGTTAGTGAAGTGAGAGAAAATCATGAAATTTATAGAAATTATCTTTATGGATAGAAGACTCAAAGATCTATCCATGGGATTAAAAAAAAATCAAATTTTAACTTATATCCACAAATGAATCAAAAAGTAAAATAAGGAGAAGAAAATTAGCCTAGTCTATGAGTTAAAATTAAAATCTAATGTTAAATGATGAAAGATTAGTAGGAAAACGTATAATCTAACCCAAAATCATACTCAAAATGACCCAATTAATCACCAGATTAACAGTTTTAATTATGAAATTTTGAAAACAGATCTTCAGGGTTCAAGCCGTCAATGCTCCCCCACTATTTCGACAAAATCTTAACTTCAACCATTTCTTTGACACAAAAATGTGTCTAGAACGTGTTCAAGCAAGAAATTCAAGTATTGATATATCTAAGAGGTTTGATTAATTGAAACACCCAAGAATGCATACACTGTCGTAGAGAGAGAATATGAATAGTGAGAAATTGGGCATGGCCATTAGATTTGACACTTGATTTTCGATCAATGGCTCAAATGAAATGTCACGATGTGAATCAACACTATTAAACCGCAGATATCAGATCAAAGATGGAGTGCAAGGAATCTGCCACATCACCACATGAAGAGAGATTGCCACTATATCGCATCCATTAGATCTTAGTTGAACGCTTTGGATCGGGCCAGATATATTGAAGGAGTCCATCGGGTGCATTAAATATGAGCTGCTATAACTCCCCCAATCAATGACTTAAATTTGTCGATGCCAATAAAGTGAATCAACATCCATTGAAATATCACCAAATACCCCTTGCCGTTAAGTGATCATCAGTGATTCTAATTAAATCGCCTTTTTCGCATCGATCGGACCCTCCCGATATTGTCACATCACTTGCATAAAAATAAAATGATAATACATTGAAATATTAATGCAATATGACAAGTATAAAAGGGTTAATGATCTTATTAACTAATATTGGCCCATTAAGTGAACTTCATGATAATATTCTCCTTAATCATGTGTAGACCTCATAGCACCCTCACAAATTGCCACATAATGACATGCAAGCACACACGTCACGTCAACTACCACATCAACCCTCACTTTAAAATTAATATTTTTATTTTTTAAAAATAAATCCACAAAATTTATAAATAAATTTATAAAAATTCATTAAAGTTCTATAAAAATTTCTAAAATTAAAAATTCATATCTTTAAAAATACACTTCCTTTTTAACAAAACTTTTTTTATCACAAATTAAATAATTTATCATTTTATGCATTTAATTTAACAAATAATAAGAGAATAATTTTTTAACTCAAAAATATACTCATCTTCCTTAAAAAATAAAACTAAATCATACATGAATATTTTTCTCTTTTTATTTGCATTTAAAGCTTAAATAAAATCTCAAATGTAAATAGGGATAATCTATTGGAATTCAACTTGATTTTTACATGATTAACCCTTAATGTAATGCATTTTGAGATTTTTGATGTAAATTATATAAAATGATGAATATGCACTCAAAGTATGATAACTTGTATAGGAATGGTATGAATTATGGCTTAAAATGCACTAATAATCATGTGATGTCAAATATAAATTTCATGCTATTAGTATGCAAGTTGCTTTTGTTGATCAGTTACCATCTCATGCCATTGCCAACCCAAGTAATGTAGGGCGATCATCGAGCTAGACACATAACGTGAACTAAAAAATGAAACCGCGGGGTCATTGAATACACGCGGACTCGCGTAAAAAAATATTTACGAAACTCACCAATTTAGAGAAATAATAACAAATTAGATAGTATAGAGGTGAATAAGGGTCGAACTCATGGAGAAATAAGGTATTTTTTAAGAAATCTTTGAAATTCAATCAAATCAGATGATGTAATGAGATAAGAAATTAGGGATTTTGACATTTTTAGAATGATAACTTGAAAATAAATCCATGAAATCAAAAATCACATAATTTGGATCAAGCTTTGCGGAGAAATCGACAAGCGAATTAACTAGACATTTTCGAATGCGAAGATAGCGAAAAACTAAAATTAAAATCAAAATTAACTTAATCTATGATTTAAAATTGAAATCTAATATTATTTGAAGAGAGTTAAAACAAAAACACAATTTCTAACTCAAGATAGCGCTCGAATTGATCCAATTGCTCGCCGGATCAAAGGCTTTTCATCCCGCAAATTCAAAGACAATCGTTGACGTTGAAGAATCGATTTCTCCCTATTCTCTCAATAAAATCTTACTTTCAAATACTCCTCGGACTCAGAAATAAGTCTAGAAGTGATGGGAAGGGAATCATGAGATTCAAGGATAGTGGTGTCTAAAAAATATCCAAGAATGCTTTACATTGTTAAAGAACATCTCAATTTATAGGCAGATTTGGGTGTAGCCGTGGGATCGACATTTAATCTTTGATCAACGACTCTGATGAAATGTATATATGTGAATCGTTATGCTTAAATCATGTCCCTTGAATCATAGATGAATCGCTGAGATTTTGTCACGTTGTGCGTGAAGCAGTAACGTCGAGAAACGCTCGCCCTCTTATCTTGATCAGACGCTTTAGATGCATTTCGAACGGTATTAATCTCAGCTGTTATAAATCCTTAGATTAAATTATTTTAAAACAATTCGTCAATGAATTAGAGTGTGACACATACCCCTCACTTAAATGACAATCGACGGTTGCGATTTAATTGCGCGATCGGACGCTCCACATGATGTCACGTCACTTGAGCATATTATAATAGAAAGATTGTCCCACATGACGGAAAATCAAACAAATCCACTCCTATATAAGGTACACGTGATTAGAGAGTTAGCGTTATGCTTAAAGAATGCTTAATTTCACTAATCACACGCGCGCGCACTCGTGCACACGTGCACCCACAAGTGTGCGCACGCGCCCACATGAGTGCACACTCATATGCATGCGCCACGTGGCATGCTCATACGCTGTCACATGGCGACGCCATTTTTTCCTGTGTCACGTTAGCACGCGATATAACTCTAATATTTTTATTCTTTTTAATTCAAAATAAATCCAAATAAATTAATAAAAAAATCAGAAAAATTCTTTAAAAATCCCGAAAAATTAAAAAATTCATAGCTTTTAAAACTTCAAATTAATCCAAATTTTTTTTGTTGAATAAGAAATTAAATTGGCTACCATTCTAAAAATTCAAATTTAATAAATAACAAGATCATAAATTTTTATTCGAAAAATACACTAATTTCTTTTTAGAAATTAAAACATAGAAAATAAATGTGTATAAAAATTATTTTCTCGTATTATTTAACATTAACACCTATTTATAGTCTTAAATACAAATAGGGATAGTCTAATCTTAAAAATATTTCTCTTAATTTATCATAATTATCCCTAAATTAGTGCATTTTGGGATTATAACTTAATTTTTATAGCATGATATATAAACACTAAAAAATATGATAAAATGCATTAGAATGGAATGTTTTATGCCTTAACTTGCACTAATAATCATATGTTTTCATGTATAATTTGCATGTTATCATGAACTATGTTCATGTTCACAAGGACAACGTTGAGACAACATCAACGATATTGAGCCTTCGGAGTGCTTGGAAATTACTCGACCACAAAGGATCACCGTATCCACAAAGGCTCAACTATTCAGGAGACATCTGCTATCATTGTGGAGGATGGCAGTAGCTTTGAGGATGAGAAAATGAGGGCAGAGCCAAATCTAGACGTTTATCAGCCTCCTATAGCCTACCCTCAAGCATTACACCATTCTAAAGCCCAGGTAAGTAAACCTAACAAGCACATATTAGAGGCCTTCCAGTAAGTCACCTTCAAGCATATCCCATCATACGCAAAATTTCACAAAGGCAAATGCACACCCTAGAGGAGCCCCAAGAGTTACGCATTTGCCTTTGAGAAATTTTGCAAAATAGTTAATCATGCATAATTAATTTATTTTATGCATTTGCACACCCTTATGTATTTGCCTTTGCAGAATAGTTAATCATGTATAATTAAATAATATTTTTTGGATTAGATTAGTCCCATCTATATTTCATATTAAAATTGGGTTTTACTATTAAATAATAAGAAAAAAATCACTTTTTATACACTCATTTTTTTAAGTTTTATTTTCTAAGAGAAATGGGTAAATTTTTTTAATAAAAATTTATTATCTTATTATTTATTAAAAATCAATTTTTAAAATGATAAATTATTTCATTTCTGATCCAAAAAAATAAATTTGGATTAATTTGAAGTTGTATTATGAAAGTTATAAATTTTTTAAATTTTTAAAGATTTTTCTACAATTTTAATGATTTTTTAAATTAATTTTAGATTTATTTGGATTTATTTGGATTTCAAAAATTTAAAAGCATCGTCTTTATTGTGCGCTGATGTGGCAGCTGATGGGGCGGGGACGAGAACATGTCGCCACGTGGTGACGTATGTGTGCGCATGTCTGTGCGCTTGTGTGTGTATGTGTGTGATTAGTGGGTTAAGCATCCTTTTTAGGATATCTACTAAGCCCATTAAACACACACTAGTTATATGCCTGACAGTTTGCTTAAATTTATGTCATGTGGGACTATTTTTCTTTATTTTTATGTGCAAGTGATGTGGCGCAACGGGAAGCGCCACATACTTAATCGAAGCCGTCTTATTCACATACTTAATCGAAGCCGTCAATCTTCATTTAAGCAAAGGGGCGTACGCGACGCACTCTGATAAGGCGACCATTCATGTTTTTAATCTCAGTTGTTCATCTTAGGAGTTATAACGGCTGGGATTAAATGTGCCCGATGGACTTCCATAGACACGTGGTAACATCTCAAGCATTCAACGAAGATAGAATGACAACCATTACATGACAATCTAACTTCATGTCAACACGTGGCTTTATTTGGGCACTCCATTTTGAATCAGACGGACGCGACTTAAGGATGATGATTCGCATATTGGCGTTTCATCTCAACTATTAAGCAAAGATGAAACGCCAAATCAAATGGCTACGCCCAAATTTGCCTATTTATGCACATATTCTTCGACGATGTAAGCCATTCGTCGATGTTTCGAGCTATCGAACTGTTTAAACATCGTAATCCTTGAATCTCTTGATTTCATCCTCTTCTGGATCGATTTCCACATTCAAGGAGTGCTTGAAATGAAGATTTCGTAGAAAGAATAAGAAGAAATCACCTCTTGAATGCCAAATTTCGTCCACGAAATTGCAAAATAAAAAGCCCTTGATCATTTCAAGCACAACTTTGGGTTAGATTATGTGTTTTCTTCCTAATCTTTCGCCATGTATCATTATTATATTAAAATTACATGTAATTTACGTGATTATTAAGGTAAATTAAGGGATAAATATTCTATTTGTATGCATGTTTATCACACTTTGAGTGCATATTTATCATTTGATGTAATTTTAAGTTATGATATAAAAATGTATCATTTTAGGGATATTATGTATACTTCCAATAATATAGTTTTATTCCCATTTATATTTGAGATCATAATTATATTTTCATGAATACTTGAAAATACCCTAAATCAGGAAATAAAATGTATTTAGAATCTAAGAAAAATAATAATAAGTTATTAATTAATCCCAAGTTGAATATACGTTTGAAATTATATTTCATGAAATTGAGATATAACATTAAGAAATTAAATATTAATTACTTGCTTTTGTTTAAATTTAACAAAAAATGTCAAAAATTAGAGAAAAACACAAATCAGATTAAACTAAACTAGAATCACATAAAATTTCATAAAAAGTGACTAATTTCATAGTGGAAAAATACTTACAGTCATTAAGATTCCACAAGTTGATTGGTGAATTGGCTAATGGCATTCATTGATCATGAAAAATACCAAAAAGGCAAGGAATACCAGAATGTATTTAAATATGATTTAAATAAAATGTATTTAGAATCAAGGAAGCCTAACTATGAGCATGATCGACTACTAGAGAGAGAGAGACAAAAAAATTAGGGTTTTGGTAAGAGAGAGAATTCTTGAGTTTTGAGGGACATGATTTAAGTAATTAAGTTATGACTTTTGATGGACGTAAAAATAATTGATATCCTAGTAATATACCGGTAATGCAACATCGATGGCAGGTATCGTGCCGATGACCGGGAGAGATCATCATCGACCACAGGCGCCATGACCGGTGGGCATTGATTTTAAGTGGTGGAGCTAATCATATTACGTGACATGTAGCCATATGGAGTACATGTTGTTAAGCTCAATGTCATCGCGTCTTCAAGCCCAACCAATTTTCTATTTTTAATCGTGGGTCGTGCCTGCACCATGACGCCCACAACACGAAACATGGCCCAGTTGAGCAATGGGCCGTGATGGAAAAAACTGGCCCGGAGGCCTGGTTTTCGAGTGCCTAACCGGGCCAAAGGAGCCGTTGCGACGTGCGATGCCATGCTTTAGAATGTAAAGCTCTCTCCCCGCTCTCCCCCTAATTCCTAAATACGGCACTCTTTCAAATCCGGTGCTGGAGTAATGCCAAAACTGAGGAACCAACTCAGCAGACCTTCCCTATTTGCCTCCGGATGGCCAGAACTTCCCTATTATTTATATGCGGCACTCGAAGGTGTTGCAACAGGGCTGGGAGGCTCAAATCAGTCCTCGCCACTCTGATCTATCCACATCTCTATCATGGGTGGGGGTTGGTCCTCTTGAATCGAAAGTTGATGATCTGATCTTCGGTCATCGCTTCGATCAATTGATTGTCGACTTTAGGCAACCCTTATTTTTTAGTCAATGGATGATTGATCAAATATTGACAGTTAAATATATTGATAATTTAATTGACATTATCGCTAAACCCCCTTCTCTCTCTCCCCTGGAAAATGTTCCTGCGGCCTTCCAGCTTCTGGATGGCAGCAACTCTCTCTCTCTCTGTCAGTTAGAAATGGGGTTCCCACTGCCTAATCGCCAGCAGAAACCCACCCTCTTCATGCTTTTCCTCGATCTCACTGGAAACTCCGCCAGCGATAATCAAAGTGATTTCCAGTGCTCACTTCTTCAGGGGTTCCGAGGTGGTTCCTCCTACTGCCTTCTTATTTGGCGTAAAGTCACAGCCATGAGAGAAGAAGATTTGGAGGTGGCTCAGTGCAGAACTCGGTGATCGACAGCTCTGTCTCTCTCCCCCTTTGTTGTCGCCGATTTGATTTGTCGACTGACCACTTTGATGGTGCACATGAAAGAAAACAACATTGGCTTTTCCCTTCATAAGACTTAATCCCCGAAAGGTTGATGTCACCCCAAGTTAGGTTTTACTTTACTCCCACTGACATTTTGTGAGAAGCTGGTCGAATTGTTTCTTGATATTCTCTCCCTTGACTAATAGTTTGAGTTGAGCATAGGTTTTACTTTACTTCTCAGTTGTGATTGTTGTTCCTAGAACAATCTCGCTGACAATTATGACTGCCAAAATAATCTACCCCTAACGACTTGCTCTAGGTCTGTAATTTTTCTGCTTTTAAATCTTAGGCCTTTGATCAGCTACGAAGGCATTTTTCTTCCAGAAATGTTACTAGCAGGGTTTGGGGCTTACGCCCCACTCCTCGGCGGCTATGCACGCCATTCTCCGGCGAATTCCTCTCGTTGATCTCACAGTCGAGGTGCGAGATGCCAGGGTAAGTATCTAAAAAGCAAATTATTTCCCTATGAAATGGTTCAGGATTGAGTATAATCAGATTCGTGTGAATCATGTGTTCATTCCGTGTTTAGATACCGTTGCTGTCTGCTTTCCAACCTATGGCCTATATTAATGTGTTTAATTTCATTTGATCACGTTTCATTCAGTGTCATCTAAAATCTGAACGTTCTATCTATGTTTATTTCATCTGATCGCGTTCTAGTCAGTTTCCCCTCAAACCTTAAAAGTTATTTCCATTGTTTATTGCATTTGATCATGTTTATTGCATTTTATTCACGTCATGTCAAATCTGACGGTTATTTCATGTTTATTACATTTTTATTACTAACCTTCGACTCTAATCTCAATGTAGTTATCATGTGTATTGCCTTTGATCATGTATTACTCACCGTCCTCTGAAATCTGATGGTTCTATCCATGGTCTTTTGGAGTTCCGACTGAGTTAAATCCAGTTAATGCCCCATCTAATTTTAGACTTGCTAGGCGAAGAGAGAAAACAACATTACTTTTCCCTCATTTTTTAAGACTTAATCCCTGAAAGGTTGATGTCACCCCAAGTTAGGTTTAACTTTACTTCACTGACATTTGTGAGAAGCTGGTCCAATTGTTTCTTGATATTCTCCCCCTGACTAATAGTTTGAGTTGAGCATTAGTATTTTTTTGTACTGTATTTTGTATTTTTCGTAATTCATTATTTTTCTGGACTGAGAATGTGATATTGATTAATTTTTTAAAATCTGCAGGTTTAGAGAAAGAAATTGTTTTTGTTTTGGAGTTAATGCTCACAATGAAGGAAATGTCAAAGAGGTGATGTTTTAATTTTCTTACTGAA
>CM044107.1:12209129-12268666 GCA_024174645.1 Lemna minuta
ATGCCAAGCACAAAGTTCTTTCATCAAGCGGGAAATGAGTCGGCGGCGGACCAACCGCATGTGGTCGGATCCACGTGCTGGGCCATTTTTGGTTATCAACGGCCAAGCTTAATGAGTTGGGCAAGCATTAGCCAATCACTTCCGGTCCTACTTACGCGGGGACCCCCAACTCTGGCGATGGACGGGCACATGGGACGTCACGCTCTCTCAACTGAGCAGCAACGGCTTACGGGTCCCTTCCTCGTGGACAAAGTGAGGAAGTGATATGTGGGTTGAATGAAGAAGGTGCTTAGAGGACGGATGGGATCCCGGTTTTCTTCTACAAGATTGTTGGGCACAGGGTGGGGCCAGACGTCATGGCGCTTATGGAGAGTTGCACGCCGAGTACTTGCGCAGGATGGGTGCGTATCAACCGGAGCTTAATCATATGCTGCCCAAGACTTACGGGAGCTGACGGTGGGCGACTTCCGTCCCATCTTCTTATTCAACAACATTTACTTTATCATCGCCAAGGTGCTCGCCAATCGCCTCCAAGGGCTCTTGGGGACACTCATCAACCCCCTCTAGTTTGCTTTCATCCTTGGGAGGCAGATGTCAGATATTCTTGTTGTCGTAGAGGAGATAATCGCTGATTGGAGAAGGTCAGGCACCACGGGATTCGTATGGAAGGTGGACTTCGCCAAAGAATATGATTCCTTGGATTGATGTTTCCTCTGGAATGTCCTCAAGCGCCGTGGATTTCTAGAGGCATGAATCAAGTGGATGAAACAATGTGAATGTACCACGACATTAGCGGTACTGGTCAACAGTAGGCCCCAAGGGGGGTGGATTCACCCGCAACGGGGCATCAAACAGGGGTGCCCGCTCGCACCCCTCTTATTCATCTTGGCAGCCGATACTTTGGCCATCTGCACGGAGTATCTATGTATCCGCGGCTATTTGGCAGGATTCCAAAACACGAGCTGTCCTGGGGGCATTCCATTGCTACAGTACGCAAACGACATCAGGTTCTTCTTGTGTGGATCGACGGTCACAGCGCACCACGTATCCACCATGCTCGACATATTCTCGGACTTCTCGGGCCTGCAACTAAACATGGGGAAGTCCTCGGTTGTCGACATCAGATTGTCCTCAGAGGAATTAGAGCGGGATTTTGCAGTGCTGGCCACCCTCGTCGCCTCGCTCCCCATCCGATACCTTGGACTTCCTCTATCGGAGGGAAGACTTCGTGCTCGCAACTAGCAGCCAGTAATAACGAAGATCGAGGCCCGCCTTGGGGGATGGCAGGCTCGGCTTCTTTCCCGTAGTGGTCGTTTGGTGCTGTTGCAATCCATAGTGGCGGCCATCCCCATATATTTTATGGTCATATTCCGGATGCCGGACGGGGTGCGGCGCTAGATAGTGAGCATCATGCGAGATTTCTTCTGGCAGGGGATGCGACCATCAGAGACCAGGGGGTGGCCCTAGTTGCATGGAAGACAGTTTGCCGCCCAAAATCTCTTAGCGGACTCGGGATCCGACACCTTACACACACCAATACGGCTCTCCTCTCCAAATGGGTGAGCCGTATCATCGCAACAGTCAGGATCAGCGGTGGTAGTCTTACGGGGGAGCTTCGGTCGTTGATCGATTGGGCATTGTGGTCGACCCCTCGTCGAGGGGATTGCAGCCTTCATGTAGGGGTTGAGGCCAGTTTTCACCTGCATGTAGTCCCTATTCCAAACACGCGTGGGCGAAGGCGCCAGTTTCAGCTTCTGGGAGGTCGACTGGTCTTGTCACGAGCGCTTTCGGGTCTGTTACCCGCGACTCCACGCCCTAGCCCTCTATCCCGGGGCCACGATGCGGACAGTCTGGGAAGCCGGCTAGTTTCCCTCCCTGCCCAGCGCCCTCTCAAACCAGCGATACGCAGACCTCATTGCCTTGCACACAGCTCTTGTCTCACGTCAGCTGTCAGAGAGGGATCCCGACACTTGGGTGTGGTGCGGTGGATGTTTCTCCGTTCACGCAGTATACTGTCACATTCAAGAATTGGAGAGCACTTCAGAATCGCCTACACTCTTCAAATACTGCCGTCTCCTCTGGAAGTGTCGAATTCCATTGAAGATCAAATTGTTCGGATGATTTCTCCTGCGTCAGAGACTGTCGACGCGATCCCTCCGACAGAGGTTCTACCCGGACGCATTGGTAGAATGTCCTTTGTGCGCTAGAGCTGCCGAAGACTGCTCCCATCTTTTCTTCAAGTGTCAGGTCGCACAGATGGCATGGCGGACAACACCTACGAGAGGTCTGGTCACATCCTCAGCCGACTCATTCTGGCGATCCATCAGCCGGGGGCCATGTCGACGTGCGTCAGAATGGCAATCTATCTTCGCCAATTTTTGGTCAATTTGGCTTCACCAGAACGACATTGTCTTCAGAGGTTGTCCCCTTCAGCCGACGCAATCTCCAGCACGACTCAAGGGGCTCACTCATTTCAGGCACCGAGGCGGTCTCGGCCTCTCAGGTTTTGGACACTCTGTAACGGACTATTTGTCCTCGTCATTAAATCAATGACAACAGAGGCACCACTTGGCGCCTCTAGCGAGTTTTTCACTCTTCGATATCCCCATAGATTTTCTTCACATTGAAGTTTCAAGGGTCTCCTTGTAGGAATTCTATGGTGGCATCATTGAGTTGAGCAAGGATGTTTGCAGAGCAGAAACTCCCACTTCTCAACGCCATAAAAGGTAGACATCCCCCGAGATGCTACAGAAGTAGAAACCTTGCCAGTTCCACAGTGTTGCATGACAATCATGCATATTCAGATTTTCTAGGAGAGGAAGATTGTGATTAACTGCATCTAGAAGAGAATTGTGGACAAGCATGTTTGCAGAACAGAGAGACTCCCAAACACTTCACCAGGTAAACACTCACAGAAGTGCCACAGAAAGAGAACAATTGCTAGTTTCACTGTTTTGCACGAGGATCATGCATATTCAGATTAACATGGAGAAGACGATGATTAACTGCATATTCTATAAGAAAAAATTGTGGTATGCCCAACTCAGCCAGATACAGGCTAGAAAAGGCACTGAAGTGCTTATCCAGAGAGACAGGGAAAGGGGAAGAATGGAGATGTCAGAGTAACAGCTCCCAAAGAGGGATACAGATGTCATCGATGGAGGGTGAAGGGCGTTTCTTGCAAACTGTTTCCCAGCTAGGCGCTGCCAGTGATGCTGGAGGATCCATCAAAGTCCAAACCACCCCCCAAAAAAACATCTAGATCTCCTCCTAGGGTTTTCCAGGCAGGTTGTACTGCTCAATCTGACACTGGAGCACACTGCAGCAGGTGCCCTGCCACGTCATGCCAGGCCGTGGCAATCTGAGATGCTTATATCGCAGCCCACCTGATGGCAGGGCCTATCAAAACCACGTGCGACAGAAGCCACCTGGTCCTCTTGGCGGGAGCTTTGATTCCTCCTGTCAACCATGACTGCAAGTCTCCACCGCACTTTGCCATTATCTGAGTTACAAACAGTCATCTAGGCCGGTAGACTTACCTTGATGACAGCTCTCGAGTTCTGATTGGGCTTCAACGAACAGGTTTGCTTGATGCAGAGAATTGGACAACTTCTTGATATCTCCCCACTTCAAAGGTGATGCCAGCCTCAGGCCCCAAAGTGACACCCTGTCAAAATTGAGGCTTGGATCATCTTGGAGCATCACCTTCTCACTTCTGGCATGGAACTTCAGCTTTCCGCTGGCCCAGTTAATCTCAGTGGAACCTGGCATCATCAGCTATATCATCCCTGATGACATCAGTGCTGTCTAGGGGGATACAAAATCTTCAGCTACCTGAATTACTTGAAGGTCCAGGTTCACTTGCTGGCTGATTCATATCTTCCTCATCTAGATGCAGCTGCCCAAGATCATGATGTAGTGACTCAAGGGGAAAAGAGACAAGAGGAGCTCCTCCATGAGATTGGCAACAATTAAGATATGGGCTGTACTGTAGTCTAGTAAGGCAGTCATAGGCCTCTATATACTTTCGGAACTTATTGATGTTGATCTCTGGAAGTCCAACCATGGAGTGAATTGCAAGGGTAACATAGGTGTCATCAATCTAAATCATGCAAGTATCTCTGCCTGCATCACCATCATCTTCCATAATGATTGGAATAAGCTACTGATTGCATTCATGGCCCAGGGTCTACTGTGCATCACAGGAGAAGCACAGCCCTTTTACCTGCAGTTCGTGCACCTCCATGCAGGTTACGTGGAGATCATGTTTTGTTCCATGCAAGTCGGATAATGTGAAAGCTGGTTAGATTCCAGGCTGAGGTGTTGCTAGAGGATTGACTGCAATGCTGCCATAGCCAGGGATTTGAGCTGGCCAAAGGTTAATTGGGTCATACCCATAAAATTAATGAGGCCAGTGGAGCCCACATTAACTTCAGCAAGACTTTGATTTCTAGGCAAAGGCCCTAGGTTATCGCAGCGTCCAAAGCTGCTTCTGGAATGGCTTCAAATGCCAATGCTAGCAGCTTGAATAAATCTGCCACTCACTGGCAAATATGGAAGGGAGGTTTTTGTACCAAGTGTGGCCAGTCTTTAAATGGCTCCCGTACCACACCAGTGCTTCACCATATAAATTTGTACCACCGAGCTTTAATGGCATATAATTGTGTCTCTGGCATTCAAAATTATGACTTGGCTCTGTAAATCAAACTGGCTGGTCATCTTCTGAGTACAGTGGCATCTCAACGCACATAACACTCATGTATCCATCATCTTGGCGCTGGCCTTTGCATTGTCAGCTGACCCTCCAGGGGGGCCTCCTTTACTGGCATTGCATTCTCTGGCTAGATTGGTGGTACAATGTTATCCGGCATTATCGTCTTTGAAGATTTGGATCAGGTGTGACAAGGGGGATGGTTCTGAAGATTATTCTTGGAAATTTCATCATTTTATTATTTTTGTTTGCTATTATTTGGCAGGGTGACTCTGAATGTTTTCCTGCATAGTAATTTACTTAATTCTTATGTTTTGAAACAATAGTTGGTGTAGTATCGAGGTAGTTTCCCTCAAGTCTTGTCAAAAATTTCTCTTATGGCCAAAGTCAAGTAAACCAGGCTGTGTTTTGTGCTTTCAGATTGAACTTGATATTATTCCCAGAATTCAGGGCATATTGAAGATCATTGGAGTTAGGTGGATGGTCTCAAACACAGTGGTGGGGTCATTCACCTTTAACACTGAAGTAAAAGGGAAACGAGGAAAAACAAGGGGGAGAGAGGATAATTTTGGTTCTACCCTATACTTCATTGCTGTCAAGGTTTATACTTCATTGTTTCTTTTTCATCCATCTCGTTTGTTTACCTGTCAAAATTTCTTCTTCATCCAGGGTCTTCCCAAGCTTGAAGGATGCATTAATAAGATGCCAGAGACGGCTTATGCTGGCGATTTACGTTTGGTCATGCTTGAACTTAAAAACCAATCAGAATACCCTGTGAAGGTGTGTTTACCATGTCACTTTCTTACACCTTAGCTGTTTTTCTTATGTTATTCATACCTTTTCTGCAGAACCTGAAAATGAAGATCAGCCATCCTCAGATATTAATACCAGGAAGTCAGGTAGACTTGAGCTTGAATTTTTCAGTCCGCCCAGAAAATGAATCCTGCAACATGCAGGAAAATAATATCAGTAGACCATTCTCATTTCCAAATGTGAGTTGGTACTCATTATTGAATTTTATCCTGATTCCATCATATTCATTCAATTTCTCATGATGTAGGTTACGGTGATACAAGCAGGAACAAATTTTTGTTGGCCTCTTTGGTTTCATGCTGGAATTTCTGGGAAGATATCTCTACAAATATCAGTTTATTACGAAATGGAAAATAATTCCAGTGACTTAATGTATCGTGTGCTACGGATGCTCTATCAAATTGAGGTAATGGCATGTACCTAAACTGATTATTTGGACCACTAGGTCTGCACATGGAGGAGAGCACAGGAAAACGATGAAGATGGATGGCCTTTTGGTTTTCTCTTGGATTTAAGAATTTTCATACAAACCAGCCTCCTTTCGTCTCTCCAAGGGCTCATGAAAGTGTAAATATGGCAACACATTCTATCGCTCATCTCGTTCAGGGTCATCCCTCCCTTGACTCTACTCCTCTGTGCATCTTTTTTTGCCTGCTGAATGGATCAAGAATTCCCTCTATCTTCTTGGTCTGACCTACTTTCTCCTATTGGTTCATCTTGTTTCTCTCCCAATCTCCAATAATTCCTTAAACTTTTGGTATCAGAATCAAGATTTGGACCTTGGCTAGAGATCAATAGTCTTAAACTTAACCAGCTATCATCAATAATGTAAAAAATAAGAAAAATCCTCCTGTTGGTGTTGAACCGATGACTATGTTTGTGCGCTTTGAGAACATGATTTTTGGGTCCACTTTGAACGATAAAAAGCAGTCTCTTGAATTTTCTTTATGCCGATACAATTAATGTTATTCTCAAATGTTTTTCCTTTGCAATTCAAGTACATGAATCTGTTGAATGTGATACAGGTGTTACCATCATTGGACATATCAATGTCAATAAATCATTGCCCTACGCAATTTGAAGAGTCTCTTCTGCAGATGGATATTGTGAATCAAACTCCCACCGAGAATTTCCGGCTTGGTCAACTGTTGGTTGTCAGTTCTGAACAGGATGCTTCAGCACAACTGTCAAATGGTTCTGGTCAAATGTCAGAATTACTTCTTGCAGGGCAATCAGTTGTCTGTTTCTTTAAGCTTAAGGTTTGTGATAAGACTTCTCGGTTCAAGAACTGGAGATTATCTTCCTTGGAAAACAGATATAATATATTCAAGAAGACAGTAAGAGAGAGAGAGAGAGAGAAAAGACAATCAAACTAGTCTTCTGATCTAGGGGCCCACAGACTAGGGGGCCTCTCTTCCTTTATTCGTATTAAAAAAAAACTAGTCATCTGATCTATAGAGACAGGATCTCTGAAACCTGCACAATATTCACGCCCATTCTTTTGTTTGTCACACATTGTTGTGCTCTTTTCCTGTGGAAGAGTCGGACAACAGTCCATAATTGTCCTTCAGACTATTGTTTTTAATGCAATTCCCCTTTCTATGCTATTTTTGGATAATTCTTGTGATTATCTTTTACCTGGGACTTCAAAGTTTTTGAGTGCACATGAAACTGATTAACATATCATATTATGGCTTTAGCCCTTTGAATATTTTGCTTTATTATGTTTTGCTACATGATATTTCTGATCTCATACGTTTATGTTGGGTGTTCACTGTAGGGGAAACATCAAATCAATCTACTACCCTGCCGAGGAAGTGGATCTGAAGTAGTTCGTGCAGACAATAACAAATCAATTCTTGATAATTTTAAACAGCCAGTAATAGACTTTCTCCATTATGATAGGCTCCATCAACAGTATGCTGGTCAGGTCAGATGTTTTCTCCAATTGCAAGATGAATATATTTAGGTGGAAATTGATATTTCATGGAGTGCATTTCTTCATATTTCTCCTCTCTTGGAAAATAAAGCATATTTTCAGAACATCTATTGAAGGAATCTGTTTTCAATAACAAACTCTGGGTGCACCATTAACTCAGTTGTTTCCTACGTAAAAGATTTTATTGGAATTTTACAGTGTCCATGTGTGTTGTTAATGTGGTCATTAACAATACTTATGTCCATCAAATTGACAAGAATCAAAAAACATGTATCAGATTTGTACATAATCATCTCAACTTTTTTTTTCTAAATAGAGGCTTCTGTTGTTGGAAATGAAGCCATAAGTTCTTCAAGAAAATAGTAAAAAGAAACTCAAGAAACTTCCCAGTAGTCAGAGAAGGTTGGAGTGACATTTCTAATTGTAGAGACTTCTCAATCTCCTTGGGACAGACATCCTTATTTAGAAATTTTAGGGGTATGTTACAAATCATCCTAACTAAACTTGGGTTTTTGATCAACCCTCTATGTGTCTTTTTGAATAGGTTAACACGGTGTTCTTAACAATTTCTAATTAAGTTCTTCTATTCTTCTTTATAACAAAAGCAAAAAGTTGTCTCATCAACTAAATATGGTTCTGATGGATCAGGTATGTTCAAGTACTGCACACTTCATCTTACTATCACAGCTGGGTGATTCCGATCCCAATGCAACACATCAGTTATTCTCTCATCATGTCAAATGCAGGTGAGCTTACGTCCTTTAATTTTACTGTTTTTATTCCACCAGCGGTGCTGAAAATGCCATTTCTTCTAGAATCGAGAGTAAGAGTCCAATATGGTGGCAACTATCAGGCCCTCACACCATAACCCATGACTTCCACACGTCTTTCCATGAAACTGATCTTCTTATAAAACTACACAACTCCTCCCCATCTTCTGCTTCTGTGAAGATCGTGATTCCTGAGAATATGTCCCCGAAAATGCTGCTCAGTGACCAGAATGACGACCAGGCACTGCCCAATTATGGGCAAGGAGGCTGGCAGAATGATGCTCTACAGGTTGGACCTCGTCTCAAGAAGCCGTCGACTATGTTGTCATCGTCGCTCTCAGAGGGCAATGGGCAGCCATTTGCCTGGTGCAGATCAAGCTCCAGTAGCCTGAATTTGGAGCCCATGTCTGCCGTAGAGTTGCCAATGAGGGTTTGCTTATTCTCTGCTGGAGTGCATGATCTTTCCAATTTGGAGATGCACTGGTCTGTTGAAGGCTCTGAAGACAAGAGGCTGTTTTCAGGTATGAGCCGGGGTCGGCCCTTCTATCTTACAGCAATCCAGATGAACAGTTAATTCATCAGTAATTATTCTTTTGTCCTCTCTTGCCCTATGCGATGAAGTCAATCATGTTGCTTTAGATTGACCTGTAGTTTGTTTTTTGAGGTTGATTTTCCGCATGATTAACTTTCTCAGCTGATTTCAGCGAAAGGGTAAATATTTATAATGTGGAAAATAGAATGAGGCCTAGGGTGTTTATTTTTTCACATTATCGCACATCTTCATTGCTGCTACCTCCTAGCATGTATTTTTTAGAAGAAAACGATTTATGGTTTTTTTGTCCTCCTAATGCATGAACATTGTCTTTTCTTTTTCACTGTCCTTGGGTTGATCACTGTTCTCAGGTAATCTTCCTCTTCCTTTTCAAAAAAAAATTATGGACTTTTATTTATGGTTATTTTCTCCTAACTTCTTCCATTAGTGTAATGAATGATTGCTCCAGTTATTTTTCCGCTGTCCTTAACTGTGGAAGGTGAAAAGCCAGTCTTGAATGAACTTCACGAGGTTAAGGTTCAAATTGAAACCTGTGGAAGGTGGATTATGGAGAATTTGGTTTGATCATAAGTAGCATATCAAGTGATCCAAGAAGATTGCAAGAGCATCACACATCCAATTGATTCAAGTTTTCTAAGTGCAATCACAAATGAGATGGTCAATCTTCACTTTATCTGAAATATTTGCCCAAATTGGAAACGATATTAAGTTTTCCACAAATTATGATACACCTTCATCACTTGATTTAACTTGAATTAGTGAATGGTTTCTTCCTCTTAGAAAGCTAATCATGATAATCCTTTCATAAGTCATATCACACTGCCAAAATAATTCCAAAATAGCCATTTATATGAATGTCTAGATCATTCCTTCTTTTTTTTCTTCCATCATCATAGACATGAGATTGTATAGAATTGGATAACACAGCATGAGTCGATAGCAAGGAAATATGGGTTAGACAATCTCCAAGTGATTAAGAGAAGTTTGTTATCGAGTTTTCAATTTTCTTAGATCAGTTATTTAGACTGATTTGAGAGGAACCAAAAAAATCCAGAAAAACCTTAACTTAATTAGTGACTTCCTTTACTAGTAAAAGCATTCATTGCTTCAACTTTAGTGATATGCACCAAGTTTTTTTCAGATGTGAAAGTGATCCCATGTGATACTCATAGTTGTTGTAAACCAAGATTAAGGTGTGACTCTCTGATGTAGCCCAAAATATAGCCCAGGAGCCCATTTTCTGTTATTCTGGGCAAGTTCATATTGGAGGCCCATTAAATGCTTATTGGGCCAAGAGAGCATCCCTAGGACCTGACACATTTGTCAAAAAATCTCCTTGGGACCAGAAATATTTATGACATGTCTTGGAAAGTACAAATATCTTTGTGGAGAGGCTTGACAAGGCCTAGAAGATTCTTTTTTGCTTTTGTCACTTCTGTCTCTGACACATGCATGATGTCAGAGTTATATTTTCAAGACTTTTGTGTTGTCTTTTCATGGGTCTTGTCACTTGGACGACCCTTCACTTTTTGAGGCCTATATAAGGCCCCCCCATTGTAATACTTGAACTCACAATTTGAAGTTACCCCCTTTTGAGAGCTCTGCTTTCTTTTTTAGTGTTCTCCTGGTTAGAGAGTGCTCTGTGCTTGTGGATTCAAGTACACCCCCTTGTGGATTCAAGGGTTGAAGAGGTTAGTTCTGTGGATTCAGATACTAACTCTTCTTGAAGACCAAGGCTTGTGGATTCAAGTCCTTGTTCTCCTGTGTTCCTGCGCTAAGGTTGCGTCACTCTCCTAGAATAATGTTGTGCAAGTCAATTCATTGGGGGAAAGGGACTTCGGAGCATCAATGGAAGAATGAGGATGACAAGGAATTCTTATCTTGATAGGGACCATTTACTTTGTGATCCTTGATTTTACTTTGATGCAATCTTTTTATGAAGGTTCACTTTAAATTAATGATAAGATGAATTATAATGAAGGAAAAAAGTTTCATTTCTAAGGTGAAATTCTTTAGCAGGAGAGAGAGAGAGAGAAAAACAATGAGTGAACTAAACCTAACAAGAGAAACTCGAAATATCTGAATTGTAAACAACTAAGTAGATCCATCTCTACAAATGTTGAAGAGTTTTATTGCCAACAAGCTTATCTAGATTTAAATGAATCAGAAGCTTACAGTATTTCAAGATACAAGAATGGTCTATGGTGGGACTTTGAAGATAAGCTATCAATTCAGTCTTTTCATAAACTGACAGATGTTGACTTAGCTATTGAGCCTATTGTTAAGCTACTGCATATGGAAAAAAGATGAATGAAGTCATGTGCATTACAAAGTGTCTCAAACACAATAGTAGAAAACTCAAGGAAAATTGTGGTAAGCCAAACAACAAACCATCATTCTCAGTCCTTACAACTAAAGCAAACTAGTTCAACCCCAGCTTCAAAGGTTTCGAATATCGAGAAGAATCCATATGCATCAAATAATGTGGTAAAGTGTTATCATTATAATGCAAAGGGCTACAAATCTAATGTTTGTCTTACATGATGGATGGTTAATATCGTTAATGGCATCAAAGATGAGGATCTAGTTCCAATTGAGCCGAATGAAGAGTTTGAAAATCATATCATCAATGTAGATTATGGCAAAATACTTTCTTTAATGGTGCGTAAATGGCTATATGATATGCCAAGGAAAGAAGAACACCCACAGAGATGTAGCATCTTTTGCACTTGATGCACTATTAATGACTTGTCATTAATACATCTCAAGATATAATAGCAACCTTATTATTAATGGTGGGAGTTTTCAAAATATAATAGCTCCTTATGCCGCGAAAAAGCTAAGACTGAAGATAGAATGGCATCCTCGGCCATCTAGGGTTGGGTGGATCCATGACGAAACGTGATCGCACAGTTGTCAAATATATATGTTCACACATCAAAGTAAAATCCAAACGTACTTAATTTGAGGATTAATTAGGAATTAATAAGTATATAGGTGAACAAGGGTTAAAACCATGAAGAATTAGTGTTCTTTCTTGAGATGTTTTCAAATTTGATAAAATTGGATAACAGATCGAGATGAAATTTAGGAAAATTGTATATTTGGACAGAAGACTCAAAGATCTATTGGCTGAATCATAAATTACTCAACTTGAACTTGCATCCACAGAGAAATCAAAGAGTGAAATAAGAGGAAGAAAATCGTTAGTGAAGTGAGAAAATCATGAAATTTAGAAATTATCTCTATGGATAGCAGACTCAAAGATCTATCCATGGGATTAAAAAAATAAAATTTGAACTTATATCCACAAACGAATCAAAAAGTAAAATAAGGAGAAGAAAATTAGCCTAGTCTATGAGTTAAAATTAAAATCTAATGTTAAATGATGAAAGATTAGTAGGAAAACTTATAATCTAACCCAAAATCATACTCAAAATGACCCAATTAATCACCGGATTGACAGTTTTAATTATGCAATTTTGAAAACAGATCTTTAGAGTTCAAGCCGTCAATTCTCCCCGACTCTTTCGACAAAATCTTAACTTCAACCATTTCTTGGACACAAAAATGTGTCTAGAACGTGTTCAAGCTAGAGATTCAAGTATTGAGATATATAAGAGGTTTGATTAATTGAAACACCCAAGAATGCATACATTGTCGTAGAGAGAGAATATAAATAGTGAGAAATTGGGCATGGCCATTAGATTTGATACTTGATTTTCGATCAACGGCTCAAATGAAATGTCACGATGTGAATCAACACTATTAAACCGCAGCTATCAGATCAAAGATGGAGTGCAAGGAATATGCCACATCACCACATGAAGAGAGATTGCCACTATATCGCATCCATTAGATCTTAGTTGAACGCTTTGGATCGGGCCAGATAAATTGAAGGAGTCCATCGGGTGCATTAAATATAACTCCCCCAATCAACGGCTTAAATTTGTCGATGCCAATAAAGTGAATCAACATCCATTGAAATATCACCAAATACCCCTTGCCTTTAAGTGATCATCAGTGATTCTAATTAAATCGCCTTTTTTTGCATCGATCGGACCCTCCAGATATTGCCACATCACTTGCATAAAAATAAAATGATAATACATTGAAATATTAATGCGATATGACAGGTATAAAAGGGTTAATGATCTTATTAACTAATATTGGCCCATTAAGTGAACTTCATGATAATATTCTCCTTAATCATTTGTCACATAACATAGCACCCTCACAAATTGCCACATAATGACATGCAAGCACACACGTCACGTCAGCTACCACATCAACCCTCACTTTAAAATTAATATTTTTATTTTTTAAAAATAAATCCACAAAATTTCTAAAGAAATTTAGAAAAATTCATTAAAGTTCTATAAAAATCTCTAAAATTAAAAAAATTCATATATTTAAAAATACACTTCCTTTTTAACAAAACTTTTTTAATCACAAATTGAATAATTTGTCATTTTATGCATTTAATTTAAGAAATAAAACGAGAATAATTTTTTAACTCAAAAATACACTCATCTTCCTTAAAAAATAAAACTAAATCATACATGAATATTTTTCTCTTTTTATTTGCATTTAAAGCTTAAATAAAATCTCAAATATAAATAGGGATAATCTATTTGAATTCAACTTGATTTGTACATGATTAACTCTTAAGCATTTTGAGATTTTTTATGTAAATTATATAAAATGATGAATATGCACTCAAAGTATGATAACTTGTATAGGAATGGTATGAATTATGCCTTAAAATGCACTAATAATCATGTGATCTCAAATATAAATTTCATGTTATTAGTATGCAAGTTGCTTTTGTTGATCAGTTACCATCTTATGCCATTGCCAACCCAAGTAATCTAGGGCGGTCAACGAGCTAGACACATAACATGAACTAAAAACAAAACCCGCGGGGTCATTGAATACACGCAGACTCGCGTAAAAAATATTTACCAAACTTACCAATTTAGAGAAATAATAACAAATTAGATAGTATAGAGGTGAATAAGGGTCTAACTCATGGAGAAATAATGTATTTTTTAAGAACTCTTTGAAATTCAATCAAATCAGATGATGTAATGAGATGAGAAATTAGGGATTTTGACATTTTTAGAATGATAACTTGAAAATAAATCCATGAAGTCAAAAATCACATAATTTGGATCAAGCTTTGCGGAGAAATCGACGAGCGAATTAAGTAGAAATTTTCTAATACGAAGATAGCGAAAAACTAAAATTAAAATCAAAATTAACTTAATCTATGATTTAAAGTTGAAATCTAATGTTATAGGAAGAGAGATTGAAACAAGAACACAATTTCTAACCCAAGATAGGCTCGAATTGATCCAATTGCTCCCCGGATCAAAGGCTTTTCATTCCGCAAATTCAAAGACAATCGTTGGCGTTGAAGAATCGATTTCTTCCTATTCTCTCAATGAAATCTTACTTTCAAATACTCCTCAGACGCAGAAATGATTCTAGAAGCGATGGGAAGGGAAGCAAGAGATTCAAGGATAGTGGTGTCTAAAAAATATCCAAGAATGCTTTACATTGTTAAAGAACATCTCAATTATAAGGAGATTTGGGTGTAGCCGTGGGATCAACATTTAATCTTTGATCAACGGCTCTGATGAAATGCATATATGTGAATCTTTATGCTTAAATCGTGTCCCTTGAATCATAGATGAATCGCTGAGATTTTGTCACGTTGCGCGTGAAGCAGTAACGTCGAGAAACGCTCGCCCTCTGATCTTGATCTAACGCTTTAGATGCATTTTGAATGGTATTAATCTCAGCCGTTATAAATCCTTAGATAAATGGCTGAGATTAAATTATTTTAAAACAATTCGTTAATGAATCATAGTGTGACACATACCCCTCACTTAAATGACAATCGACGATTGCAATTTAATTGTGTGATCGGACGCTCCCCATGATGCCACGTCACTTGAGCATATTATAATAGAAAGATTGTCCCACATGACGGAAAATCAAACAAATCCACTCCTATATAAGGTACACGTGATTAGAGAGTTAGCGTTATGCTGAAAAGAATGCTCAATTTCACTAATCACACGCACACACACGTACGCGCACACTTGTGCACACGTGCACCCACAGGTGTGCGCACGCGCCCACACGAGTGCACACTCATATTGTGTGCCACGTGGCATGCTCATACGCCGCCACATGGCGATGCCATTTTTTTCCTGTGCCACGTCAGCACACGATATAACTCTAATCGTTTAATTCTTTTTAATTCAAAATAAATCCAAATAAATTAATAAAAAAATCAGAAAAATTCGTTAAAAATTTCTAAAAATTAAAAAATTCATAGCTTTTAAACTTAGCTTCAAATTAATCCATTTTTTTTTTGTTGAATAAGAAATTAAATTGGCTACCATTCTAAAAAAGTCAAATTTAATAAATAACAAGACAATAAATTTTTATTCTAAAAATACATTTAATTATTTTTAGAAATTAAAAGATAGAAAAAAAATGTGTATAAAAATTATTTTCTCGTATTATTTAACATTAAAACCTATTTATAGTGTTAAATAAAAATAGGGATAGTCTAATCTTAAAATATTTCTCTTAATTTATCATAATTATCCCTAAATTAGTGCATTTTGTGATTATAACTTAATTTTTATAGCATGATATATAAACACTAAAAAATATGATAAAATGCATTAGAATGGAATGTTTTATGTCTTAACTTGTACTAATAATCATATATTTTCATGTATAATTTGCATGTTATCATGAACTATGTTCATGTTGACGAGGAGAACGTTGAGACAAGATCAACGATATTGAGCCTTTGGAGTGCTTGGAAATTACTAGACCATTGTCCACAAAGGATCACCGTATCCACAAAGGCTAAACTATTAAGGAGACATCTGCTATCATTGTCGAGGATGGCAGTAGCTTTGAGGATGGGAAAATGAGGGCAGAGCCAAATCTATACGTTTATCAGCCTCCTATAGCCTACCCTCAAGAATTACATCATTCTAAAGCCAAGGTAAGTAAACCTAACAAGCACATATTAGAGGCCTTCCAGTAAGTCACCATTAAGCATATCCCATCATATGCAAAATTTCTCAAAGGCAAATGCACACCCTAGAGGAGCCCCAAGAGTTATGCATTTGCCTTTGAGAAATTTTGCAAAATACTTAATCATGCATAATTAATTTATTTTATGCATTTGCACACCCTTATGTATTTGCCTTTGCAGAATAGGTAATCATGCATAATTAAATAATATATTTTGGATTAGATTAGTCTCATCTATATTTCATATTAAAATTGGGTTTTACTATTAAATAATAAGAAAAAAATCACTTTTTATACACATTTTTTAAGTTTTATTTTCTAAGTGAAATGGGTAAATTTTTTTAGTAAAAATTTATTCTCTTATTATTTATTAAAATTGAATTTTTAAAATGATAAATTATTTCATTTCTGATCCAAAAAATAAATTTGGATTAATTTGAAGTTTTATTATGAAATTTATGAATTTTTTTAATTTTTAAAGATTTTTCTACAATTTTAATGATTTTTTTAATTAATTTAATATTTATTTGGATTTATTTGGATTTCAAAAATTAAAAAGCATCGTCTTTATTGCGCGCTGATGTGGCAGTTGATGGGGCAGGGGCGATAACATGTCGCCACATAGTGACGTATGTGTGCACATGTCTGTGCGCTTGTGTGTGTATGTGTGTGATTAGTGGGTTAAGCATCCTTTTTAGGATATCCGCTAGGCCCATTAAACACACACTAGTTATATACCTGACAGTTTGCTTAAATTTATGCCATGTGGGGCTATTTTTCTTTATTTTTATGTGCAAGTGATGTGGCGTAACGGGAAGCGTGTGATTCACATACTTAATCGAAGCCGTCAATCTTCATTTAAGCGAAGGGGGTTTGCAAAGCACTCTGATAGGGCGACGATTCATTTTAAAAAAAAAATTAATCTCAGTTGTTCATCTGAGGAGTTATAACGGCTGGGATTAAATGTGCCCGATGGACTTTCATAGACACGTGGCAACATCTCAAGCATTCAACGAAGATAGAATGGCAACCATTACATGACAATCTAACTTCATGTCAACACATGGTTTCATCTGGGCACTCCATTTTGAATCTGACGGACACGACTTAAGGATGACAATTCACAACTTGGCGTTTCATCTCAACTATTAATCAAAGATGAAACGCCAGATCAAATGGCTACACCCAAATTTGCTTATTTATGCACATATTCTTCGACGATGTAAGCCATTCATCGATGTTTTGAGCTATCGAACTGTTTAAACATCGTAATCCTTGAATCTCTTGATTTCATCCTCTTCTAGATCGATTTCCACATTCAAGGAGTGCTTGAAATCAAGATTTCGTCGAAAGAATAGGGAGAAATCACCTCTTGAATGCCAAATTTTGTCCACGAAATCGCAAAATAAAAAGCCCTTGATCATTTCAAGCACAACTTTGGGTTAGATTATGTGTTTTCTTCCTAATATTTCGCCATGTATCATTATTATATTAAAATTACATGTAATTTACGTGATCATTAAGGCAAATTAAGGGATAAAATATTTTATTTGTATGAATGTTTATCATACTTTGAGTGCATATTTATCATTTGATGTAATTTTAAGTTATGATATAAAAATGTATCATTTTAGGGATATTATGTATACTTCCAATAATATAGTTTTATTCCCATTTATATTTGAGATCATAATTATATTTTCATGATTAAATGATAAGAGAAAATATTTTAATTTACACTTATTTATTTTTCTACTTTATTTTCTAAGAGGAATGAGTGTTATTTTGTAATTAAAATTTATTCTCTTGTTATTGAAATATTTTGAATTTTTATACTGATAGATAATTTAATTTATGATAAAAAAAAGATTAATTTGAAATGTATTTTGAAATTTATAAATTTTCTAAGTATTAGGGATTTTCTGAAATTTTTCTGAATTTATTTAAACCTATTTTTTATTTTTAAAAGAATCAAAAAATTGTTTATAATATCGCGAGCTGACGTGGTGGAGCATCGACATGTGGCAACGCGTGTACATGTCATATGAAGGCATATGTGTGCGTATGTGAATTTGCACATGTGTGTGCATGTGCACAGGTTTGGGTGTGCGAGTAAGTATTGGGTTAAGCATCCATTATGGAATTTTGCTAACCCACTATACTTGCATACCTTATGTACTCATTGAATAATCAAAATTTATGTCATGTGGGACTATTTATGCTTGTTTTTAGTTACAGGTGACGTGGTGCAATCTCGAGCGGACGATCGCGCTGTTTAATTGCGATTGTCAGATTTCACTTACTCGAGGGGGTGCGTGGCTACTATTGATAACATGCGCGATCTGACGCTCCAGATTGTGCCACATCACCAGTGCACTGATAAAATCGATTATAAATTAAATAAATTGATTTTAAATTCAGGAAAATTCTGAAAAAGAAATTCAAAAAAATCACTAAAAATTAGAAAAACCATATCTTTCAAAATATAACTCCAAATTAATCCAAATGTATTTCATTGGATCAAAAATAGAATTATCTATATTCTAAAAAGTCAAATTTAATAAATAACAAGAGTTTAAATTTCTATTTCAAAAATACACTCATTTCTTTTATATTTTAAAACTTAAAAAAATATATGAGTGTATATAAAATGATTTCATGTTTAATTAGCATGTTATCACTCACCTCGATTGCAATTGAGGATAAGACTGGAGTATTAGCCGATGAGTAGTACCCTAATATGCACTAACGAGGTTAACCTAGAGGTGGAATCTAGATCACTATGGTCCACACTATGAAGAAGCGTAATCATTCATTTATACACTTCATGTCTTTAGTTGTAGAATCAACAGATGAAAAGAATTTCTAGGAAGATTATATAGTAAATTGCTAAGATACTAACAATTAATCCAGTTGAGGGGTCTACATGCAGTTTATACATGTAATTTTATGATTATTAAAGCAAATTAAGACAAAAAGCGTCGTATCATATTTTGAGTGCATATATGATAACATGCAAATTGAAATATATGAATTTTCTAATGTTTAGGGATTTTTATTAAATTTCTCTAATTATTAATAAATTTATATGAATTCACTAAGATTTACTTTGAGTTAAAAAGAATAAAAAATCATTAAAAATCACACACTGACGTGGCAGCTAACGCGATGGAGTCGATTGTGTGTCGCTACGTGGCAGCCTATGCGCGCGCCACATGACACACAAATGTGTGTATGCATTTACTTGATTACGTGCATCATTTGTGGGTTAAGCATCCCTTAATGGATTTTTTTCTAACCCATTAAGACCATGTACCTTATTACACACATTTTGCATTGATTTTTGTCATGTGGGACTATTTGTGTTTATTTTTATTCGCAGATGACAAGGCACAATCTCGAGCGGACGATCGCATAATTTAATCTTGATTTTTGATTTTCACTTACTTGAAGGGGTACGTGGTTGCATCTGATGAGAAGACAATTCATTTTAACTCGAATTAAACTCAGCTGATCATCTTGGGAGTTATAATGATCGAGATTAAAAGTGCCCGATGGACTCTAGTGCACACCTGGACTCACCTCAAACGCTCGATGAAAATCAAACAGCAAACGTTAAGCGACGCTTCTTCTTCACACACGAGATGGCGAAAATCTGAGCGATCCATCTTCGATCGAACATACGCTACTTAACAGTAACAATTCGCATCCAAGAGCTTCATCTGAACCGTAGATTGAAGATGAAGATCCAAATCAAACAGCCACGCCCAATTTTACTTATAAATACACATTATTCGTTGTTGTAATTCATTTAGCAGAGTTTCGAGAAATCAAACTATTTAGATATCTCAATCATTAAATATCTTGTGTCCCTTCACTTCTAGATCAATTTCCATGTCCAAGGAATGTTTGAAAGCGAGATTTAATGGGGAGAATATGAAGAAATTGGTACTTGAATGCCGACGATTGTCTTCGAAATTGCGGACTCAAAAGCCTTTGCTCCGGTAATCAATTGGAACATTTTGAGCGCTATTTCGAGTTAGAAGTTCTATTTTCCTCCTAATCTTTCTTCGTCTAGCATTAGATTTCAAGTTCAAATCAAAGATTAGTCGAATTTTATATTTAATTTTGGTTTTCTCTCTCTTCGCGTTCGGATGTTTGTCTAATTTTTGCTCAATGATTTCTCTGCAAATCTTGATCCAAATTCTGTGATTTTTTATTATGTATTCTTCTTAAAGTTAAATTTCAAAAAATAACAAAATCTTTAATTTCTTACTTCAATTCATCATCCTATTTGATTGAATTTGAAGAAATACCTCAAAAATATCTTAAGTCTCCGTGGATTCGACCCTTATTCACCTATATATTATCTAATACATAATTATTTATAAAAATTGGTGAGTTTGGAACTGTTTTCACATGTCTTTGAGTGTATTCAATGACCTTGTGGATTCATCTCATCAAATGGCGTCGTTGTCGAGGAATGAAGGTGTATTTTTTATAATTTTAATCGATTTTGAATGAGTCAACTTTGGATTTTTCATTTATTTATTGATTTTAAATGCTTTTTATGGATTATTGATTTTTATGGATTTTTCATTTATTTATGGAAGGGTGGATTGCACATTGATCCTATGGTAAGTGATCCGAAGTAGATATCCATCTTCAATATCCTTAATTCGATAAGATCAAATGATTTTTGTCCCTTTTCTACGGATTACGAGTGGTCATTTTTTCAAATTTGCGTTGAGAAGGCGTAACTCTCATGGATAATGACACTCAGGTACTATCAATTGTCAATATTTAATAATTTTTATAAGTTTTTCATTCATATTCATATAAATATACGATCAACCCTTCCATGAGATGACAGCCCACCTGAAGATTGAGGAATAACCATTTACACATAGATCTATTTGAACGCTCCTCGCAATCACCTACCTCTTCTGGGTCCTCTTCGCCCAAAGAAATAGCGCGTAATGAGGAGGGAAATGCTAAGAAATGCCTTAGTGACTTCGCTAGGCCCTTCCTTTAGAGATGTGTCACTCGCATTCATGCTTCCCTAAATAGAGGTGCAAATTTTAGGATAGATTCTCAAGTGATGAGCATTCTTCCTATCTTCGATGGTAAATCTTCTGAAGATCTTTATAGACATGGAGATGAGCTTAGCCAAGTAGGTGAAATCAATCAGATTCATAATGTCTCAGAAGTTGTGATGAAGATGAAACTCTTTCCCGCTACACAGAGACCGAGCCAAGGATTGATTTTAAAGTTAGGAAAATAGTTCACTAGTTGGAATGAAATGGAGAAGAAATTTATTAGAAAATATTTTTCCATATGAAAGACCACCTCTGTTCAAAAGGTTATCAAAGACTTTACCCAAGGCCCGAGTGAAACCTTTCACGAAGCCTAGGAGAGACTTAGTAAACTCACTAGGGAGTTTCCTCACCATGGAGTGTCTAACTATGAATTAACACAAATATCCTATGATGGGTTGGGCCCGCAAGATAGATATCTTTTAGACAGAGCTAACGGCGGCACCTTTATGAGCAAATCCAAAGACGCCGCGATGGAATTGATTGAGACTGTGGCAAAGAATTGCCATCACAATGCGAAAAAACCATTCAAAAGAGGTGTCATGCCGAAGGGACAATTGATTGACGTCAAATCAGCGGAAATGGGCATGCTCCTAGAAAGGATCAAGAAGATGGCAAAAGTCTAGTGATAACATGCTAAATTAACACAATAAAACATGATTATTAATGCATATTAAGGCATAAATGATTTCATTTCCATACATTTTATTATGTTTATGAGTATTTTTCTATCATTCCATGAAAAAGTCATTATATTCTAAAAAATACTTCAAATTAGGGTTAAATATGATGATTTAAAGATAAATAATTTTATAACCCATCTTTACTTGAGATTATAGATGTTTTTAAAGGTAAAATAATGAGAGAAATAATTTTATAAACATTTATTTATATTTTCTTAAGTTAAAATCCTTAAAAAAATAAATGTATTTTTGAAATGGAAATTAAAACTCTCATTATTTATTAATTTTGACTCTTTAGAATGATAAATAATTAAATTTTAGATCAAGTGAAATAAATTTGGATTAATTTGGCGTTATATTTTGAAATTTATGAATTTTCTAATTTTTCGGGATTTTTTCAGATTTTTCTGAATTTATTTTCAATTTTTAAATGATTAAAACAATTAAAAAAAGAGAAAAAGGGGGTGGTATTTTTGCCCGGGACCCACGTGGATGCGACGTGGCACTCAGGGCCACGTGGCAGAGCCACGTAAACCCACGCGAGCGCCTGTGTGCCGCGGAGGTGACACGTGACATGCATATTTATATTTACTCGTAATATATAGGGTTATAGTACATATAAGCATCCGATATTTCGGATTTAAGCTAACCTTACATATTTTCGCTCCTTATATACCCGAGTCTTCTCTCTAATTTTTCCCGTGTGGGACTAAGTTCCACATGGAATTTAAGTATGCAGGTGACGTGGCTGAAGGAGGATCATCGGATCAAATGACTCACCAAACGACGGGCGTGGATCGTGTGGACTCATGGTCCACCGCATCACGATCACGCACGTGCCTTAAAGAAAGGAGTTATAACGGTCGTGATTGAAACCTCTGCGATGCATCTCGACCGTCAGATCGTTATTCAAGGGGCGTGATCTGATGCGTTTTGTAACGCATCTCAACGGCCTTCATCCGAGTGCTTCATCACAGATCAGACGGTTGCGACATTTTTAAAACGGTTCACGATGGACCCTTCCATCATAACTGTTGATTAAAGCCATCAGACAGTCACGCCCAAAACTTGTATAAATAGAGATGTTCTTCCAATTTCTAAAGCATACGAGAGCAAATCAATCCAATTGATCTGTTTATACACCAATACTCTTGAATCTCTCAATCCCATCTTCTTCTACACTCATTTTCGCACCTTCGGAGGCTTTGAGATCAAGATTTGGTTGAGTGGAGAGGGAGAAATCGACGCTTGAATCTCCACATCTCGTTTTCTTCAGATTTTTTATTATCGGTGATTAATCGAGCTAATCCAAGCGCAATTTGGGATTAGTGGAAGCGGTTTTGCTAATCTATCATCCATTTATGTTTAATTTTGATTTAGATTAGGAATTGAAGGTTTTTTTAGTTATTTTTGCGATTCACGATTTCAAAAATCTCTCTCTACTTCAATCTTCAATTTCTCCACGAAATCAAAGTCAAATGCGGTGATTTTTGATTCCGTGGAAATGATGTGAAGTTCTCTTTCATAATTTACCATTTTCCCTAATTTATATCATCAATTGATCATCCGATTTGATCAATTTTGAAGAGATCATCATAAATTTCTTTATTTCCCTATGGATTCGACCCTTATTTATCATTATACCCCTCAATTCGAGATATTTTCATCAAATCGGTAAGTTTGGACTTTGTTTTGACACGAGACCGTGTGAAATCGACGACCTTGCGATCTCCACTCGTCATCTAGAACCTTCTATTAGACTGACTCAACATCCGGAACAGTTTTGAATGACTTGCACCCGTCTCAATACAAGAAGCGTCATCATGTGCAAATTGCTCAAGACTCGACCACGTCAAGATATAGTGCCCAGTCATGGTAGTACAAGGGTAGGGCATGTATAGACAAGGCTCGATAGGAGGGGCGAGTCAACAAGCCCAACCAAGTTATCCAAGTTCATATCCGAATTATTATAGTAACCATGTTTTCAATAATAATCCATCACAACCTGTAAGATTTAGGAGGAAGAAGGATTTGACATATCCTTCGTCATACAACACCGGTCAGCAACAACCCTACGCAAATACAAGACAATCAACGTACACCTCGTTGACTGTAGTTACAATCCTAGGATTGTTTTTATAATCCTACACTCAAGCGCCACGACAGAATGCACTGACATCGGGCCTGATTCTCAGAGAGATCTCGCAATTAAGTGAGCAAATGAACCGAAAAAACTCACTGACGATACGAAATCGCGAGGTCATTGATTTCAAGCGGTATCGCGTCAAAAATTATTCCAAACCTACCAATTTTAGGAAATTCACTCGAATTGAGGGGTATAATGGTAAATATGTGTCGAATCCACAGGGAATTAAGGAATTTCTTGACGTATTCTTCAAATTTGATCAAATCGGACGAGAAATCGATGGAAAAAATTGGGGAAAATGGTATTTTATGAAAGTAGACTTCAAATCGATTCCACGGAATCAAAAATCGTCCAATTTGGACTTGATTTCGCGGAGAAATCAAGATTCGAAGTGGAGAGAAATTTTCGGATATGAAAATCGCGACTTTAGCTAAAATTCAACGAAATTAAACTCTAAATGTTAATCGAAATTGAAATCAAACCTTATTAAACTAATTCTTGGTAAAAACCGCTTCCACTAACCGTGATTAGCGATCGGATTAGCTCGATTAATCTGATTAATCGACGAAAATACTGAAAAACGCCGCGACGAGTTCAAGCTGCGATTTCTACCAAACTACCCGATGAAATCTTGATTTCAAGCGCTCCGGAGGTGCGGAATTGAAAGGAGAACACGTTGAGATCAAGAGAAACGAGAGAGAGGGGTGTCTTGACAGTCAATTGGATTGAACTCTCCTCGGATGCTTAAGAACGTGAAGAACACATCGTTTTATAGGGCAAAATTTCGTAACCGTCCGATCGTTTCGATCGACGGTTACGATGAAACGGTCAATCGTGGACCGTTTTGATTAAGTCGTGACCGTCGGATCGTGATGGACGGTCACGATTTAATCTGGAGGTGAGCGTTATAAAAATGCCTCAAATATCACCCCTTAGATCGCGATCCAACGGCTGAGATGCGATCCGCGCCGATTGATCTCAGCCGTTATAACGCTCCAATTGACGCACTTGCTCCTGATTGATCTGGTGGTCCGCAGCACAGAAGATCGACGCTCCTCCGTCAGCCACGTCGCATTAGATTCGACCGTTATAATAACTTCTTTAAGCCACGTGCCTGATTGATGGATCAGTGGTCCAGCGTTCACGCGATCGACACGTGAGATCGACGCGCCATCCCGATCGAACGATCCGCGTGCGTCCATGTCACCTGAAAGGTAAGAACAACGTGTGGATTAGTCCCACATGGTATTTATTTAATGAAACCGTCGAGTTTATAAGACCCGACGGTTTAGAGGGTTAATAACCCTCCCCATATAGGGCAAGCTAAAGACCCCTTTTATATAGATTAAATACATATATATATACTATATATTACGCGCCACGTAGGCGCTGCGCGGGTCCGCGTGGCGCTGCCACGTGGCCTTGCGTGCCACGTCGCATCCACGCGGGCCCCGCGCCCAATTTTTTATTTTTTTATTTATTAAAAACAGGTTAAAAATCGAAAATAAAATAAGAAAAATAGTTTAAAAATCCGAAAAAATTCCCTAAATTGTAAAAATCATATCTTTTAATATATAACTCCAAATTAATCCAAATTTCTTTCATTTGATCCAAAATTTAATTATCTATTATTCTAAAAGGTCAAATTAAATAAATAATAAGAGTTAAAATTATTATTTCAAAAATACATTCATTTATTAAGATTTTAAACTTTAGAAAATAAAATGAATGTTTATAAAAATTGTTTCTCTTATTATTTTAACTTTAAAAACAGTTATAATCTCAAGAAAATATGGGTTATCAAATTATTAAACTCTAATTTATAAAAATTAACCCTAAATTAAAGTATTTTGAGATTATAATGACTTTTTAAGAGAATAATAGAAAAATACATATAAGTACGATAACATGCATGAAAATGAAATCATTTATACTTAAATATGCATCAAAAATCATGTTTTATGATGTAAATATAGCATGTTATCACTCACACGTGGATGAAATACAAGACTTCTTTAAGATCAACGTCCCTCACATAGTAAGGAGTGTAAGAAAGTTTCATTTCTGACCAATAACCATTGCATGCCACCGCCAACCCGAGAAATCAAGGGGCATCGCCAAGCCTAACACATAATGTGAACCATGTTCATATTAACAATGAAGTAGTTAAAACAGCATTAGCCATATCAAGGCTTCGGAGTGGTACAGACTTATCGGATCCATATAAAGATCATCCCTTCCCCAAGGCCCTATAGACAAAGACCCACCAATTGTTGTGGAGCAAGACAAAGATTCTGAGGAAAAGGAAGAACAGACCAAGGCTGAGCCTTACCTCAATACATACAAGTCTCCTAAGCCATATCCTCAAGCACTTAATCACCCTCGAGCCAAGGTAAATGAATCATACAATCACCTTCTAGATCCTTCCAAAAGGTGACCATTATCATCCCTTTGATAGATGCCATTAAGCATATTCCATCTTATGCAAATTTTCTTAAAGGCATATGCACACCACATAGGAACCCAAAAAGGATCCAATTAAGCAAAACAATGAGTTCAATTATTGACGCAACCTTAGCTAGGAACAACGAAGAGCAGCGGCTTGAATCCACAAGCCTTTGTCTTCAAGAAGAGTTAGTGTCTGAATCCATAGAACCAACCTCTTCTCCCCTTGAATCCACAAGGGGGTGTACTTGAATCCACAAGCACTGAGCACTCTCTAACAGGGAGAACACTCAAAGGGGAGAAAGCAAAGCTCTCAGAAAGAAATAACTTCAAGTTGTGTTCTCAAAGGTTACAATGGGGGACTTATATAGGCTAAAAAAGAGAAGGGTGGTGCAAGTGATTTGACCCATGAAAAGACAACACAAAACTCTTGAAAATACAACTCTGACAGCATGCAGGTGTCAGAGATAGAACTAACAAAAGTAAAATTAATGATTCTAGGTCTCCTCAAGCCTCCACGGAGATATTCCGACAGATTTGTTGAATTGTCAAGAATATTGGGTGTCCCTAGGTGATCCTCTGGAGACATTGACATCTCTTAGAGATTCTCTTTAGGCCCATCAAGTTTTACATGGGCCTATGAAGTGGGCTGCCTCAGCTTCTTCCAAAAGAGGGTCTTGAGCTTCAATCTGGGCTACATCAATTATGATAAATTCTCTATTGATTAAAAAGAGAGATCCTGGAGCACCCATGATCAAGAGTTAAATTGGAGGAATGACCTTTTACTAGATCCTTGTTAGATACTAGAGCTAGTATCAACATCCTCCTTAAAGTAGTATTTGACCATCATCATGTAAGGGAGTTCTTGCCTTTCTTCCTAGAATTATACTTAGCAGATGGATCGGTAAGAAAACCTTATGGCATAGTAGAGGACTGATGATCTTGATCGCATGTGTTTTTTGTCGTTTTTGGGCGTCAATTTCTTGCAATAAAATATAGTTCCTTAATATAGTGTCAGCAAGGGTCGAATCCACAGGGAGCTAAAGTAATGAGGTTATGTGTTTAAAAGAAAGATGAGGGCGGAGGAAGATGTGTGAGTTGGAATGGAGTACGTGGAGGTGAGTATGAGAGATAATTTGGAGTTTATCTTAGAATTAAGATAGAAATTAGAAAAATAGATGAGATAATTAGATTAATAGATATGAAAATAGAGATAATATGATAGAAAGATGAGAAAATATATGGCGATAGCAATGGATAAATGCAAAGCGAGGGTGAGTGTGAGAGATGCATGCATAGATGATGTCAAAGCTACTACAGTAAAAGAAAAAGAAAACAAAATAAAAGATATGTCTATTGTATATGGAGATGTTCCCAAGCCAAAATACAATCTAGATCTTTTGCACAAACCCAATTGGTGTGCTCGTCCTAGGCCGGGTGATGCTCGATCCGCTCTGATCACGATCTTTGCTTGCTCCCTTCTCCAGTACAAGGGTGAGCATTGATAACATGCTATTTTTACATTAATTTACATGATTATTAATGCAATTAAAGGCATTAATCATTCTAATTATATGCATGTTATCATATTTTAAGCATATTTCTATCATTCTGTATTAATTTATGTTATGATCTTAAAATACACTAATTTATGGATTATTATAAATAATTAAACATTATAATCTTTAATCATAATTATAAGTGAGATCATAAACATGTTTTGAGAATGAAAATATAAGAGAAAAGATATTTATTAACATTTATGTATTTTTATAAAGTTATTTTATAAGATATATAAATGTATTAAATTAATTAAAAATTTATTCTCTTATTATTTTAATAATTTGACTTTTTATAATGATAGATTATTCAATTTCTGATCCAACAAAACAAATTTGAATTAATTTGGAGTTGTATTTTGAAAGTTATGATTTTTACAATTTTTATAGAATTTTCTGGAATTTTTCTGATTTTATTTAAGTTTATTTTTGATTTTTAAATGTTTAAAATAATTAAAAAAATCGCAAAAATAGGGGGTTTATTTCGCGCGTGTACATGTGGATGCGACGTGGCACTCGGGGCCACGTTGGTCTGCCACGTGGACAGCGCGCGAGTGCCTGCGTGGCGCGGATGTGACACGTGGACACATATTTATACTTACTATATATAGTTTAATATAATGTATATAAGGTCTTCCGATTATCGGAAGACAAGTTTATTAACCCTTTTATTTCGCTCACATTATATACCCGTTGATTACCTTTGATTTCTTCCATGTGGGACTAAAACTCTATTTCAGGTGAACATCGATCGTCGGATCAAAGGCGCGATGATCGCGTGACGTCAATGCGGTGGACACGCGGTCCACCCGATCGGAAATCAGCCACGTGCCTATTTATTCACTTAAGTGAACTAATCCGGACCGTCGATCGTGATAATTATAACGGTCCAGATTACACGCATCCGATGGACATCCGATTTAATCGCGATCGTCAGATCAAAATCCAACGTACGAGATCAAGCGATGCATCTCTTCCTCAATATAGCGTGGACTCATCTCAACCATCGATCAGAGATCGTACGATTAAGATTGAAGACGACGATTCGATCAAATGACGTTTAATTGTGATCGTCCATTGCCATGGACTCGTCATCCAACGGCCAAAATCTAAAATCATTCCTTATAAAGATCGTTCTTCGCGGCGGAAGAACATGCCCGTGATCAATCATCAAATTCATCGTGTTTGCTCCATCAAATCGCGTGCCATTTGTTTCCTGTTGTTCTTGACTCATTTCCGCTTCAATTGAATGTATGAAATCATAGTTTAATCGAAAGAAAAGGAAAATTGCCATCTTGAACTTCAAACTTCGTCTTCAGAAATTCTGAATGAAAAGCCTTGCATCCGGCGATTAATTGGATCATTTCGAAGGCTAATTTGGGTTAGATTGTGTGTTTTCATCTTAATCTTTCATCATTTAGTGTTAATTTTACATTTTGAATCGTAGATTAAGTTTAATTTTAGTTTAATTTCTGTTTTTAATCGAAATCGCGATACAAATTTTCTCCTAACTTCAAACTTCGATTACTCAGCGAATTCTAATTCAAATCACTCGATTTTTTATTCCGTAGATTCGAAATTGAGTTATCTTTCATAATATACTAAAATGCCCAATTTCTAATCTCAATTCGTCATCCGATTTGACCGAATTTCTAAGATATCTCTCAAATTTCCCTAATTCTCCGTGGATTCGACCCTTAATTACCATTATACTAATTAATTACTTTGATTAATCATAAATCGGTAAGATTAGGACTTTGTTTTGACACTAATTTGTGTGCATTCAACGACCATACGATTTAGTCTCGTCAAGCATCAAAAAATGTTTCTCCTTGGGCCTGACCTCCCTCCCTTTCTTTCTGGTATCCCTGATGCTAGAGAGAGTCAAAAAAACATAAGGAGAGAGAAAATATAGGTTTTTATAGGTGGGTTCCTAGGGTTTGAGTGTAAGCGGGGTAAAAGAATCCAATTAGTAAAATCTTCTTTTTTTCCAGCTCGATTCTTTGATCCAAGGGTATGTATGGATATAAGGTTAAAAGATGAATGTAGAAATAAAATTTCAGCTCAAAAATTCATCTAGATCATGAGATATCATAATTTTAATTTAGAGAAATCTTAGTCTTTGATTGAGATAGTGCAGAGTGACATTTTTGTAAATATCTGACCTCAAAAATTTCTGTAAATTGGAGGGGCATTTTTATAAATTTTTACTTTAAAAATCAGAGGAGCATTTCTATAAACTTTTACTTTAAACATCGGGGTGACATTTTTGTAAATATGATAAATTTTTTTGAAAAGTCCCTAAAAATTTAGAAAAATTCCAGAAAAATCTCAAACTTAGAAATTAAATATCTCACAAAATACAACTCCTTTTTTTCACAAAATTTTCTTCACTAGATCAAGAATTTAATCATTTATCTTTTCATCCCAAATATCTAAAATCATAAGAAAAAATTAGATTCTCATTTAATAAAAATTAAGCTTGGTCCATTCTCCTTACAAATAAGGAGATTGGCCAAATATTTACTCTAAATCAATTTTGGACTAACCTAAAAATCTTATGATGATCCCTTTACCAAATCTTATGATGGTTGTCTTGGTGTTCAAATTTAGTAGAAAGCCGTTTCCTCTTTCCTCTTATCGCCATCCATATCTATGCTTTCCTACTTAGATACCTATGTCACTACATCCACATAACTCATAGAAAATGTATGAATTCAACCACTTGACTTTAAAAGAGTCAAATGGGGTTAGTCTCATAGTATAAGTAATTGAAAATAATGGTGCATTATAGGACATATCTACTTTTTTTACCAAATTAGCACTAAATAGATGCAAGTTGAGTATATGAGTGGAATGTAATGATGAATGCAAAAATATCATAAAAAGATGATAACGTGCATTATATGACCAAGAATTATGTGTTAAAACCCATTTATCATGATGAAAATGAATGCATCAATGACACGTTATCAAGGATGTAATCGTAAGAATAGAAGATTGTTATTTTTCTCTAGACTTCCTAGTCCTAGACATGAAAATGACCAAGAAACTTTGTCAAGCCCCGATCATTATAGGACAACCCTTCTTAGCTACCGCGAAAGCCATCACAGACTAAGGAAAAGGAGAAGTAATTTTGAAGGTGAGAGAGCATAACGGTGAAGGTTGACGAGATGATTTCATGCAGTCGTTCAATATACACAAACTCGTGTCAAAACAAGTTCTCAACTCACCAATTTAAAGATATACTTATAAATTAAAGATTACAGTGGTGCACAAGGGTCGAATCCACAAAGAAATAAGACAAATTTAGAGATAACTTTGAAATTTCATCAAATTGGACAATGAATTAAAGTGAAAAATCAGGAATTTTAGTATATTAAGAAAGAGAACTCCAAGATGAATCCACGGAATAAAAAATGACTCGATTTGAATCAAGATTCACAGACAAATAGAGGAGAAAAAATTAGGTAGAAAATCAATCGCGAGAATAGAGAAAAACCTAAATTAAAATCTAATGTTATGGGAAAAAAGATTACTAGCAAAACACGTGATGTAACTGGAGGTCGAGCTTGAAATGATGCAATTAATCACCGGATTCAAAGCTTTTCATTCAGCGATTTTGAAAATGAAGTTCGACATTCAAGAGGTGATTTCTTCCAATTCTCTCAACAAAATCTTGATTTCAAAACTCCCTAGTCGCAGAAATGAGTCTAGAAGCGGAAGAATTTAAGAGACTCAAGGACTGAGTTGTCTAAGCACTTGGATTTGTTTGAAACTTCTAAGAACAAGGTTTTGGGTCGAAGAACATGTCAATTTATAGAAGAATTTGGGCGTAACCGTTGGATGCGTGTCTTCATCTTCGATCAATGGCTTAGATTGACCATCAGTTCACGAATCATCGTCATTAAGTCATATCCATTTCATCGACGAGGAAACGCTTAGATTTTATCATGTCGTACGTGAAGAAGAAGCGTCGCTTATCGTCCTCCCGCTGATCTTTATCAAGAGATCGTGGGAAGTCCACGTGTCCATCAGGTAGATTTAATCTTGACCATTATAACTCTTGAGATGAGCGGTTGAGATTAAATTATCTTAATCAACAATCGCGATTCTCCCTCGGGTAAGTGAAAATCAACAATCACAATTAAATCGCGCAATCAGACGCTTCTCATTACACCACGTCGTCTGCGAATAAAAACAAAGATAAATAGTCCCAAGAGATAAAAATTCATATAATTTGATGAGTATATAACAAATGCGTGTATAATGCGTGTATATAACAAAATCCATAATGGATGCTTAACCCACTAATTATACATGTGCGCGCGCACACGTGTGCACACTCGCACACACGTGCAAATGCACATATGCCACCATATGGCATGTACACACGTCGACATATGGTGATGCTCCGCCAGGTAAGATTGCGATATAAAAAACTATTTTTTATTTTAAAACTTGAAAATAAGTTTAAATAGATTCAAAAAACTTCTAGAAATATTCTCATGTATAAATTAATAAATTTATAAATTTCAAATACAATTCCAAATTAATCGAAAGTTATTTGTTTGGATAAGAAATTAAATTATCTAGCATTATAGAAAGTTAAATTATTTAAATAACAAGAAAATAAATTTTCATTTCAAAAATACACTCATTCCTCTTAGAAAATAAAACTAGGAAAAATATGTGTATAAAAAATATTTTCTCTTATTATTTAATCATGAAAAGACAATTATAATCTCAAATATACATGAGAATAAAACTATAGTATTTGAATTTTACATAATTATCCCTAAAATGATATATTTTTATGTCATAACCTAAAATCACATAAAATGATAGATATACACTCAAAATATGATCACATGCATACAAGTGGAATATTTTATGCCTTAATTTTTATTAATAATCATGTAAATTCATGAATAAATTACTCTTTATCAAAGGTTGACATTAACAAGTTAATGTAATACCCTTCACGAACTTCTAAGGAATTAGCCACCGTCGACTTTTTTGATGAGCAAGATAATGATGCTTTCATAGAGGAAGTCATGACAATCAATGAGAAATCAAATTTTGAGGAGCAACTATTAGACGGGGCTACAATGGAACTCAAGTCTATACCATCTACACTCAACTACGCTTTTCTTGATACACCGCGGGCAAAGCCAGTGATCGATTGGACACTGACACTTTTCTTCCCAAGTTGATCAAGAAGGAGGAGAAATGAAGAGGCAATCGGTTGGACACTGGCAGACTTAGTGGGATTAGACCCCTCACTATGCACTCATCATATCTTTTTGGAGGACGAGTTCAGACTCGTTAGGGAAGCCCAAAGACTATAAACCCCAAGGTATGGGAAGCAGACAAAGAAGAAATTCTTAAGTGGCTAAACACAAAGATCATCTACCCTATATTCTTAAGTCCAGTACATGGTGTTCCCAAGAAAGCTGAAGTAATGCTCACTATGAATGAGAAGGATGAGGAGATCCAAACACGCCATCCCAAAAAAATGGTGAGCTTGCATCGACTACCAGAAGCTGAATTCTGCGACGAAGAAGGATCACTTCCCCTTACCATTCATCGACCAGATCTTAGACCGTTTGATAAGATAGAGTTACTTATGCTTCTTGGATGGATAATCGGGCTACAACCAGATAGAAATTTATTCAAATGATTAAGATAAGATGACATTTACCAATCCCTTTGGCACGTTTGCTTTTAGACAAATTTCATTCGAATTATGTAACACCCTCACAACATTCCAGAGATGTATGACGTTGATGTAGACAAATTTCATTTGGATAGGAAATGACAGGTGTTGAGTTGGGAGAAATCCCACTTCATAGTAAGAGAGGGAGTAGTGCTTAGGCATCTCTTCTTGAGAAAATGACAGAAGGTGGACAAGGCAAAGATTGAGGTCATCCAACAGCTCCCTCTCTCAGCCACATGATGAGATTTCCGGAGCTTTCTCAAGCACATTGGCTTCTACCAAAGTTTCATCATAGATTTTGCCAAAATCTCTAAGCCGTTGACCACCCTTCTTTGCAAGGATAAGGACTTCATCATCGACAAAGAAGGGGAGCACACATTCAAGATGTTGAAGCATGCACTGATTGAGACACTGATTATGCAAAGTTCAAATTAGGTCTTCTTACCTTTCGAGATCATGTGCGACGCTTCAGACTATGTACTGGGAGCAGTTTTAGGGTAGCGGATAGAGAAGAAGCCAACTGTCATATGCAAGATCCTTCCCGAAGCTCAGATGAATTACATGACGATGAAGAAGGAGCATACTTGTATTAAGACTGGATTAGGGCATGAGACTGGATTAAGAGAGAAATAGGTAGAAAAGTATGACATACTTGTATAATGTATAAGATGTTTGTGATGGTCGGGGTTGAAATGCAATGCCCCTTGGTCGAGGATGACCCTCCTATCCAAAGCACTTTTTGGCATCTTGTATGTGTTTTTCCACTATGTCGAGCAATCTTGCTAGATGAGTTTGCAATTTGGCATCTTCAAGTCCATACACAACTTTGTGTACATCTGTTATCATTTTATGTGGTATAAATTAGCAATCTTACCAAGGGTGAGGTAGTGAAGTAGTGTGTGCGCATCCTCACCTTCAAACCTTTGCATCACTTGATGAATATAATGTGGTCTACAAGCCGATCACACTTTCATCTTTCGTTTATATTCATTGAAATGAACTTTTATTCATTGTCATTCTTGTATGATGTTTACAATAAAGTCCATGAGCATACATAATGATCAAGTGAATAATGATGAGATCATTATATAGTGATTACTAGTTTTTAAATATATGTTCTAAATATTGCCATTTATAGGATATTCGAGAAGGATATTGATAGGGTTGGGCGGTCCCGGTCACGGTCTGGTTTTTGGCACACCATTCGGTCCAAGTCTTGGTCTCGGTCCGGTCTTGGTCCACCTCAGTCACGGTTCGATTCGGTCTTAACTTTAGTCTCTCTTGACCATGAATATGCGTTCCTGAAAAGAGATAAATATATCAACGTTCATTAATAAAAAAAAAATTTATAGTAAAAAACCTTTCAAATATGTTAGGCTTTTCAAGCTAGTGATCCCATGTGTTTTTGATGCGGCCAAAAAACCTAACCTTTGAAGTCAAGACAATAGAGAAAAAAGTAAGACCTGCTGTGATGCGCTCTGAGAAATGTTTTCTTACAGAGTAATAAAATTTACAATAATGCTTGTTTCCTGAGATAAATAAAGGAGAGTCTTGATTGTTGAATGCCAAGGAATTTTATCACCAATCATGTGATAAAAAATACTTCACTCTTAATTCAAGGAAAATAAGAGAACTTGGTATTGAAGATTATGAAAACGTTGAGTAATTAAATTGCGTACAACAGTAACTACAGAAAACCAGGATTAATGCAATATGAAAGCAATGGAATCACATGAAATCTATACGAAATACTCTCACATAGTAACGTAATGAAGAATTACAAAGCAATGTAATGAAGAATTAGGCTTCAATAATGGGTAAAGGATAAAAATGAAAAAATTAAGCATGTAGTTGACATGAAACCACATCCAATATGAGTATGTACTTTGAGCTGATACTGCATTATTGTAACAAAAGATATTACTGACGCTTTTGAAATTCAATTTTGTATCACAAACTAGAGCCGAAAATGTTTTAAAACAAAAACGGCAAGGCAGATACTGTTGCCTAAATTATGAATTTGACACAAATATGTCAATTAATTTTTTACAAAGACACAAGATTCTCGCAGTAGAGATGAACGATGAGGAATTATCACAGTTCAAAAACCAAACCACATAAAGAAATGAGATATCTACATAATCTTCACGGATAGAATATGGAATAACAAAAAGGTGGAATTATTTACAAATCAAGTAACCTCATATCAAATGCAACACCTTTCCACCATCGCTTTCCAGGATGCAGGCTTTCTGTTGACGCATATTTCTGCATGAAAGAGAAATGGTACATTAGCTATATTTTGAAAATGCTACCGGCAAGCATTACATTTTAAAACAGCCACAATCAGAAAATAATGGCATATCCGATCTAATCTCCTCGCCCCAAAGTATTCTTTTGAGATATTAGAGAAATCCATAAATATTAAACAAATTTTCATTTCAAACATGCCATCACCGTAGAAACGTCAATAGACAAATTATTAAAAAATTGAAGTAGGTTTAAAAAGAAGCGTGAAGGAAAAACAAAAAAAATCCGGCAGGACAGCGAGTTTGGAAGCAAAATACAACATGAAAATCAGTAAAGTTTCTCTTTCGAAATACCTTCATATGATGTGGCTCACGAACGAACATGACCAAGCATCATTGGCGAAAGATGTTGAACAGAATCAGAGAGTGATAACATGCAATCTTAACATGATAAAACATGATTATTAATGCAAAATAAGGCATAAAACAGTCCATTTATATGCATGTTATCATACTTTCAGTGCATTTCTATCATTCTATGCAATTTTATGTTATAATCTCAAAATGCGTTAATTTAGGGTTAATTATGATGAATTAAAGATTAAAGATTTTATAACCCATCTTTACTTGAGATTATAAATGGTTTTAAAGTTAAATAATAAGAGAAATTATTTTTATGAACATTCATTTCATTTTCTAAAATTAAAATCTTAAAGAAATAAATGTATTTTTGAAATAAAAATTAAATCTCTTGTTATTTAAATAATTTGATTTTTTAGAATGATAGATAATTAAATTTCAGATCAAATGAAAGAAATTTGGATTGATTTGGAGTTGTATTTTGAAAGATATGATTTTTACAAATTTTAGGGATTTTTTTGGATTTTTTTGATTTTATTTTCTATTTAAAACCGCTTTAAAATAAATAAATAAAAATACAAAAAGAGTTTATATTTCGCGCGGGACCCGCGTGGATGCGACGTAGCACGCAAGGCCACGTGGCAGCGCCACGCGGACCCGCGCAGCGCCTACGTGGCGCGTTTTATATATCTATAGTTTATTTATATTATATACTATATATAAAGGGGTTTTCAGCCTTCCGTAGCCCCGGAAGTGTATTCACCCCTTAGGTTCGTCGGGTATTATAAACCCGACAGTTATCTCTAATATTTTCCATGTGGGACTAAAGTCCCACACAGTCTTTTATAATGCAGGTGATGTGGCGTGATGAGGAGCGATGGATCGCGATCGGAGGATGCCAATCGGGTGGACTCGCGGACCACCGGATTTGATCAACGCACGTGCCTATTAAAAGAATTATAACGATCTGATTTCATGCGACGTGGTGTCATCACACGTGTCGATCTTCTGTGCTGCGGACCACCGGATCAATCATGACGCACGTGCTTGATTGGAGGCGTTTTAACGGTCCAGATCGAACCGTGGTGGGAGCATCCGGACCGTCGGATCGCGATCCAAGGGGCTAAATCGGAGCATTTTTATAACGCTTATTGATGGGATCATCCTGGCACTCCATTTTCAATCCGACGATCGCGGCTTAATTGAAACGGTCCATGATGGACCGTTTCATCGTAACCGTCGATCGAAAAGATCGGACTGTTACGCCCAAAATTGCTATAAAATGAGTTGTTATTCGTCGTTGTATGTATTCGAGTTGGATTTCAATCAAATTGAACTGTATAGACACCATTCCTCTCATTTCTCTTGATTCCATCCTCTTCCTCTTTCATTTCCGCATCCACGGAGGGGTTGAAATCAAGATTTGGTGGAGAATCGAGGGAGAAATCGCAGCTTGAAGCTCGTCGTGACGTTCTTGGTGTTCTTCGCGATTAATCGGTTTAATCGCGACGATTCGATCGCTAAACGGGTTTAGTGGAAGCGGTTTTTCCTAGATTATCTTCCTATTATATTTAATTTCTGTTTAGATTAGGATTTAGGATTTAATTTCTTCGAAATTTAGATAAAATCGCTATTTGCACGCTTGAAATTTTCTCTCCACTTCAATTTGCGATTTCTCCGCGAAATCAAGTCCAAATTCAATGATTCTTGATTCCGTGGATTCGTTTTGAAGTTATCTTTCTAAATCCACTATTTTCCCTAATTTCTCACCTCAATTCATCGTCCAATTTGACCAAATTCCAAAAGATCTCTTAAAAATACCTTAATTCCCTGTGGATTCGACCCTTATTTACCATTATACCCTTCAATTCGAGTGAATTTCCCAAAATTGGTAAGTTAGGCTTAATTTTTGACACGAGACCGTGTGAAATCAATGACCTCGCGGTCTCGTCTCGTCAAGATAGAAGAGCAAAAAGAAGCAGCAGCAGCGGTGGATCAAAATAACACATCGGAGAGAAGAGAAAGGGCTTGAAATGAGTCCCCCTTTTGTCCTCCTCCGGTTCTTTGCTCTGCTATTCCCAGCCCTGGATGTACATAGGTGTGAAAGACCCATGTGCGACCTGCAAAGCAAGTCAAGAGAGTCGAAGTATAGAAGGTTACCGATGACCGTTATGACTTCCGTGGAAAGTCCACTTTCCAATTGAAGTGCCGAAGAGCGGACCGGAGATGCAGTTAGAGATGCTAGAATAGCGATTTAGAGATTTAGGGAATGCGGGAATGCGGGTAGCCGGGTAGGGAAGGGCGGATTTCGCCCTTCGGTCCAAGACCAAAAGCTTGAAGCGGACCGGACCGAAGTTGGACTGATACCACTCCGGCCCATTTTGTGGGACCGACGGTCTCGGTTCGGTCTAGTCGACCGACCTTCGTTCGGTCTTTGGACTTCCCTAGATATTGAATTATCTGGAAAGAATAATACTATCTTATCCAACTCATGTGATGAGTATGTCTGATCATATGGCCATCGGTGTAGAGACACCAAGGATAGACAATGGGTGCTCTTTGGAGAAAGAGTTCATTGAATTGATTCATATGAATCACTAAATGGTATTACACCAAACTGTCAATTAGGTTGATTCATGATACGGTTGTGTATGTGGTCCTTTAACTTGAGACACCAAAGACATCTAGTGGATAGATGATTGTGTTTTGACTATGACTTATGAATCCCTAGCCACAAGATCTCCAAAATGGCATAGATCAGATGCGACATGAAGTCATCAAAGGTGATTGAGTAATCAAGATGGGATCATCCACCCTCAGTATAAGAGGAGATTGACTCAAAGAATGAGATGCCGTGAAATCCTTAGCCATGGTAATGGAAATAATAGAGAAGTTATTCTCGATGATTTCTTACACGCATCAGTACTAAATTTAGTGACCGATTAGGGTTTGACAATTAACCATAGCTTAAGTCATTCACGAGTCTTGCGCAGATGAAGGACTATATATACACACCAATCGATAATAGTAGGGTTCCATGAAGGAGTTCTAATATACTCTATATCTCCCAGAGCACGTGGTATAGCTTGGCACCCACCAGGCTAGAGACTCAACTTACAAATTGGGTTAAATCAATCCTTAGTCAATTAATATATATGTTGATATAGTTAATTGATAAAGAAGACCAATGAATATTATGGGTTGATGGAGTCATAAAATAGTGAGATATATGAACCTAAAGGATCACACACATAAGGTCAACGGGCGTTAGTGGATATTGACATAAATATAAGGGTTTTTGTGAAAAGTTCACATTCCCAAGTCTATAAATAGGAGGAGAACGACCATAACAAGGTTTCCCATGCAAGCCTAATAGAAATTCTCTATCCTCTTTTGTCTTCCTCTCGTGGTGACGAGTGTTCAAGAAGAGATCTAATCGTCTGAAGACTGTGTGGATACCACTAGAGGGCGGACGCTTGAACGATTTGAAGAACTCAATCAAATGGTCCATGTAAGTATGAGTTTAATTATATACTATATGAGAGGATCATCTAGAATAGATGATGAGATCATCTTTCCTTGGTTCTTCAAACTTGTTGAATGGTTTGATTCAACGTCTTTTGCATAAATTGATGTTTTAATAAAAACCTTGGAGAGCTTATCGAGCCTCAGCTTCTAGCATCACTTTGATAGTCCACTATTGCGAGGTGCTCCTCCAATTTGTCTTGCTCAATTAGCATTGCAAATGAGACATAGAAGCTCTTCATTAGGGCTTGAAAAACAAGGCTCAAGATGAATGCAAAGCATGATGCTTCAAACTGAAATTCTTTTTGCAACCCTTTAGCTACCTCGCTATGGCAATCATCCCCTTGTTGCTATAGGTATTGTCTATCATCACAATGACAGCTTGCAGTGAGAACATCATGTTCAAGTTATAAACAAATAAAATGATACACAAATAAACATTAAAGTGAATGTGTGTGATACTTACCTCCGCTTCCAACTAGAAACCTTCAATGATCTTGGGGAGAATGGTCTCCATAGTCCTCCTCATCGTGACACCTTTTGAGCTCTCAAATTTCAAGGACGTTCTCATGGTTTCTCATTTGGGAGTTGCATCTTCAATAGCAACCTTACTCCTATGGACATCACACACTTCTGCATTCCATCATCAATGCCCTTCAATGACTATGTGTCATATATGTTTGGGAGCACCACTTTGAGTGCTTCCAAAGTACAGTTGAGTGCTCCCTTCAACTGGTTGCTTGATGACCCCCTTCAAAGTTTGCAGCGTATACACGATCATACAACATTTTATGATAGGTGATTATGTCACATCTTTCCTCTTTCCTCCTAGTTTCTTTTCCTTACCAACATGTGTCGGAGTTGTCTTGGACTTTTGCTTGCGGCCTACTTAATCACTCCACCATTGCCATTTTCAGATGTGAAAATAAAAAAATTTTAAAAACCACAAATAAGAATGAAATCATGCAAAATAATGAATTATTTAAAAACTAATATTTAATTTGATTTGAAAATATCCTAATCAGGAAATTTGTATATCAAATTTGAAAAAAGTTAATATTTCAATGAGAAATAATTTAAAATTTAACATTTAATTAAGACAATAAAATGACAAAAAATTGAAAATAATGAATAATTTAATAACTAATACTTAATCTGAGTTGAAAACACCATAAAATTTAATATTTAATGCAATTCATATTTAAATCAGGAAATAAAAATAACAGTTCATATTTACAAATTACTAAGACAATAAAATGATGAAAATTATAAAAACTACGGATCATATCAAAATCAGGTAAAATAATTGAAATTTAACTATGATTATTTAATTTGAGTAAGAAATTTAACTCCTGGATTTACATTTCATGCAATTCATATATTGCATGAAATTTGAAAAATATAATAAAAAATATCACATTTACCCTTTAGACAAGAAAATGAAGAAAAATCATAATAAGACACTAATCAAATTAAAATTCAGTAATATAACACAAAATCCAACTATTATTATTTAATACTAGTGGGTACCAGATCTGAAACAGATCGGGAGATGAAAATCGCCTCCAAAAATTGCCGCCTCTAAAAATCATCGGCTCGAGTCTCAACTCTCAAAAATTATATTATGTGATAGAAGATATTGCGCGGAACCAAGTAAAAGAAGATTATTTATAGAAATATGATCTCTGTTAATAAAGGAAGATCTTCACTCCATACCAAGTAAAAATTCTTGATTCTCTAACGATGGAAAGTGATGGAGATGCATAACAGTGGGAAGATGCATAACAGATCGGGCACGGAAAATAGATCGGGCGCGCATCTTTCCGAATCCCATTGTTATGCATCAAAAACAGATCGGGCGTGGAAAGTTGACATAGGTAATCGCACGCGGATCCCACTGTTATGCATGTTTTCGGTGGAGATAATCTCCAGGAGGATCCTGGCTAAAGATGAATCTATAGCTTGAAAGTTGCGCAAATTTGCCGGAGAAGAACAAATCTCGGACTAAAGGGACATCTGAAATACTGGGAATTAACATTCATTACCTCTTGACATGCATAAAAAATTTTATAATTTTTTAAAAAATTATTGTATGAAATTATAAAAATATAATAAAAAATATCACATTTATCCTTTAGATAGGAAAATGAAGAAAAATCATAATAAGACACTAATCAAATTAAAATTCAGTAATATAACACAAAATCCAACTTTTATTATTTAATACAAGTTGAAAATACCCTCATCATGCAGTTGTGATACTAAAACATAAAATATCAGATTTCAATTAATTTAGAAAATAAAATGAACAAAAATTATTAAAAATGCAAATCAAAGTAAAAGCATGTAAAATGACTTGAAATTTTTTTTGTTTGAGTTAGAACTGAAGATCACTTGGGAATGGTGAATCACCAAAATCCAACTTGAAAATACCCTAAATCAGGAAATAAAATGTATTTAGAATATAATAAAAATAATAATAAGCTATTAATTAATCCCAAGTTGAATATACCTTTGAAATAACATTTCATGAAATTGAGATATAAAATTAAGAAATTAAATATGAATTGCTTGCTTTTGTTTAATTTAAACAAAAAATGTTAAAAATTAGAGAAAAAATACAAATCAGATTAAAATCAACTAGAATCACATAAAATTTCATAAAAGCAACTAATTTCACAGTGGAAAAATACATACAGTCATTAAGATTCCAGAAGTTGATTGGTGAATTGGCTAATGGCAGTCATTGATCATGAAAAATACCAAAAAGGCAAGGAATACCAGAAATTGGGGGCAATTATGATTTAAATAAAAGGAAGCCTAATTAATTATATTCAAATAGAGCGTGATCGACAACTAGAGAGAGAGAGAGACATAAAAAAATTAGGGTTTTGGTTAGAGAGAGAATTCTTGAGTTTTGAGGGACATGATTGAAGTAATTAAGTTATGACTTTTGATGGACGTAAAAATAATTGATATCCTAGTAATATACCGGTAATGCAACATCGATGGCAGGTATCGTGTCGATGACCGGGAGAGATCATCATCGGTCACAGGCGCCATGACCGGTGGGCATTGATTTTAAGTGGTGGAGCTAATCATATTACGTGACATGTAGCCATATGGAGTACATGTTGTTAAGCTCATGTCATCGCGTGTTCAAGCCCAACCAATTTTCTATTTTTAATCGTGGGTCGTGCCTGCACCATGACGCCCACAACACGAAACATGGCCCTGTCGAGCAATGGGCCGTGATGGAAAAAACTAGCCCGAAGGCCTGGTTTTCGATGGCCTAACCGGGCCAAAGGAGCCGTTTGTGACTTGCGATGCCCTGCTTTAGAATGTAACGCTCTCTCCCGCTCTCTCCCCTAATTGCTAAATACGACACTCTTTCAAATCCGGTGCTTGAGTAATGCCAAAACTGAGGAACCAACTCAGCAGACCTTCCCTATTTGCCTCCAGACGGCCGGACCTTCCCTATTATTTATATGCGGCACTCGGAGGTGTTGCAATCTTCTCACGTCTCTGAGTCTCCTGTTACCGCCGCGCTAGGATGCTTTGCGGATTCTGTAACAGACATCGGAGCGATTTTGCATTTAGGTATCCGTCTTCTCCATTCTTCTATCTTATTCATTTCATTCCGTCACGGATCATCCCTTTATGGAATATCATTTCTTTGCAGGCATAACCTCTCTACCAGCGTCTTGTCGTCTTTCCACGGGATCCGAGGTTAAATCATGGTGAGTTGGAAATAACAGATCTCGCTGTTCAATCGTAATGTTCTGTCAAACGCTGCTTAAATTTCAATATGTATAATTCTCTTTGGAGTTACATCTATACAATGTGTAAATAGTGAGTTCTTATCAATGCAGTAAGAGGAATCGGCGAAATGGTCATTCCGTCATTGTTCTTTCTATATTTTGGATACACTAGAATTCTCTTAGTTGTCTACCTATCGAGGCTATTTCAGTAATATATATATATATATATTGGAAAGTCAACAGGGCTGGGGAGGCCAAATCAGTCCTCGCTCACTCCTGATCTATCCACATCTCTCTATCATGGGTGGGGTTGGTCCTCTTGAATCGAGTTGATGATCTGATCTTCGGTCATCGCTCGATCAATTGATTGTCGACTTTAGGCAACCCTTATTTTTTAGTCAATGGATGATTGATCAAATATTGACAGTTAAATATATTGATAATTTAATTGACATTATCGCTAAACCCCCTTCTCTCTCTCCCCTGGAAATGTTCCTGCTGCCTTCCAGCTTCTGATGGCAGCAACTCTCTCTCTCTCTCTGTCAGTTAGAAATGGGGTTCCCACTGTCTTACGCCAGCAGAAACCCACCCTCTCTCATGCTTTCTCTTGGATCTCACTGGAAACTCCGCCAGCGATAATGTGATTTCCAGTGCCACTTCTTTCAGGGGTTCCGGAGGTGGTTCCTCTACTGCCTTCTTATTTGGTAAAGTCACAGCCATGAGAAGAAGATTTGGAGGTGGCTCTCAGGAACTCGAGGACGACAGCTCTGTCTCTCTCCCCCTTTGTTGTCGCTCGATTTGATTGACTGACCACTTTGATGGTGCACATGAAAGAAAACAACATTACTTTTCCCTCATTTTTTAAGACTTAATCCCTGAAAGGTTGATGTCACCCCAAGTTAGGTTTTACTTTACTTCACTGACATTTGTGAGAAGCTGGTCGAATTGTTTCTTGATATTCTCTCCTTGACTAATAGTTTGAGTTGAGCATAGGTTTTACTTTACTTCTCAGTTGTGATTGTTGTTCCTAGACAATCTCGTCGACAATTATGACTGCCAAAATAATCTACCCTTAACGACTTGCTCTAGGTCTGTAATTTTTCTGCTTTAAATCTTAGGCCTTTGATCAGCTACGAAGGCATTTTCTTCCAGAAATGTTACTGCAGGGTTTGGGGCTTACGCCCCACTCTTCGGCGGCTATGCACGCCATTCTCCGGCGAATTCCTCTCGTTGATCTCACAGTCGAGGTGCGAGATGCCAGGGTAAGTATCTAAAAGCAAATTATTTCCCTATGAAATGGTTCAGGATTGAGTATAATCAGATTCGTGTGAATCATGTGTTCATTCCGTGTTTAGATACCGTTGCTGTCTGCTTTCCAACCTATGGCGAGTGATGCATATTTTAGGAAACGGATAATATTGTTCAATAAAGTGGATCTTGCGGATCCTGCGCAGACGAAGGTATTCTTCATGTTTTTGATACTGGTTATGTTTCTCTATTCTTGCTATATTATGTGTTTAATTTCATTTGACCGTGTTTCATTCAGTGTCATCTAAAATCTGAACGCTCTATCTATGTTTATTTCATCTGATCGCGTGCTAGCCATTTTCCTCTCAAATCTTAAAAGTTATTTCCATTGTTTATTGCATTTGATCGTGTTTTATTCACCGCCATGTCAAATCTGATGGTTATTTCATGTTTATTACATATTTATTACTAACCTTCGACTCTAATCTGAATGTAGTTATCATGTGTATTGCCTTTGATCATGTATTACTCACCGTCCTCTGAAATCTGATGGTTCTATCCATGGCCTTTTGGAGTTCGGAGTGAGTTAGATCCGGTTAATGCCCTATCTAATTTTAGACTTGCTAGGCGAAGAAAGAAAACAACATAAGTATTTTTTAGACTTAATCCTTGAAAGGTTGATATCACCCCAAGTTAGGTTTAACTTTACTTCACTGACATTTGTGAGAAGCTGGTCCAATTGTTTCTTGATATTCTCCCCCTGACTAATAGTTTGAGTTGAGCATTAGTAATTTTTGTACTTTTTTTTGTATTTTTCGTAATTTGTTATTTTCTGGACTGAGAATGTGATATTGATTAATTTTTTAAAATCTGCAGCTGTGGATCAGTAGGTTTAAAGAAAGAAATTTTTTTTGTTTTGGAGTTAATGCTCACAATGAAGCAAATGTCAAAGAGGTGATGTTTTAATTTTCTTACTGAATTATTATCAGGAAATGTTGGTTTACTGAATTATTACTGAGGGTTTCTAAATTGTGCAAATTTTTGCAGTTTATAAATTTTCTGAAGGCTCGCATCAAGGAAATAACAGCTGGAAACTCCACTTACACAGCAACGGTGATGCTTGTTGGAAAGTCTGCGATTGCTAATGCAATGCATAAACTGGGGCGCATCAGTGCTCAAGGTATATCTTTATGTAATGAAACGACAGGCTCTTCAGTTTTAGCGATAGAATGTTGTCGTGAATGTTTTCTATGCTCAAGAGATTGCAGATTATTTTTTATTTTTTTGAAAAAAGGAAGAGGGGCCCCCTAGTCTGTGGGCCCCTCCATTGTCATTGAATATATGACGATTTAAAAAGAGATCGCAGATTATTCATTTAAGATATTGTGTCTTTTTTTCCGTCCTCATTCAAGCATTGAGAATTTCTTTTACTGCTAACTAGTGGAAAATATTTGATATATTTTAATCTCCCAGAAAAGGGGAAAATTAGGCGTGCAACAGTGAGCGCCAACCCTGGAGAAACTAAAGATATAAGAAGTTACAAGGTTAGTAGATGTGTTTTTTCATCATCCCCCAAATCGTTGTTTTCTTTCTGATAGCATTAATTTTTACTGATATTCTCTTTGCATCCTTGATTAATGCTCAGACATCCTGTTTTTTATCCTCGTGATATTGCTAAACTGTTCTTCATTTGATTTTTTTTTAGAAGAAAGAAGGGCCCACAAGCATGGGACCCCCCCGGTGTCATTGCAGCAATAACGATAGGTACAAAGTCAAATTTAAAGGCGTACAAAATTCAAGGAATCGACGTCGCCTTGATTCCATGAAATAGCCAATCCCCTCACGTCGTACAGAATAGCATCAACCACGGGGGTTTGTCCCCTAAATATGACTTCGTTGCGGTTGATCCAAGGAGCCCATAGCGTAGCGAATATGAGATTTCACTCTGCTGCTCTTCGGTATGGACCGTCTCCAATGGATCGCCAGAAATCTTCCAACGACATCAACGTCGGACGGGCGACACCAACCAACCGCCAGACCGCCTGGGAGATGGGGCATAACACAAAAAGATGTTCACAATTCTCCAGATTCGCCCCACACAAAACGCAATCCCCTGCAAATTCAGGGGCCATGCGTTGTTGAAGAGATCTCGTCATCAGGCCGCTCGGAGAAGGAGCCAGACAAAAATCCGAATCTTCAACGGAGTGCGGCTTTTCCAAACCCGACGCCAGAGACGTAAGAATAGCGGGTCTTCCGGAGCCACTCGTTCTCGGAGTCGAAGATAAACTGCTCGAACATTAATAGACTGGCCGCTCCAAATCCACGCGTCTGGGCCCGCAAACGGTCGCTGATTAGCCAATAGCTCCTGTAACCGCATAAAATCAAGCATTCGCTGATCAGACAGTGCCGATGGCAGATCCGGCGCCCAGGCGTTCTGCCATGCCTGCTAGATAGAACCTTCCGGATCAAATGCGAGGGCAAACAGGCGAGGGAAGGATTGATTAAGTCGTCCCTTCCCCGACCACTCGTCCACCAAAAAACCTACCAGGCGCCCCCCACGTGAGAGGAAGCGTGCCCTCCAGCCTCCCAATCGCGTCTCCACTTTATCCAGTACCGGTTGCCAATCTCTAATACGGAGCCGACGATCAACCAGAGACACGCCCAAGTAGCGAATCGGCAAGGTTCCTATAGGAGTCGCCAATATCCGAGCACAGCCCACCAATTCTTCGGAGGAGAGCCCGCAGCCAATGAAAGACGACTTGGCACGATTCAAATGGAGGCCCGAGAAATTGGAGAATATGTCCATCATGATGGATAGGGTGTGTGCGGCCGCCCACGACCCTTGGATGAAGAACGTCGTGTCATCCGCATATTGTAGAAGCGGAATACTGCCAGAGATGTTAGGAGACTGAAACCCAGCAAAAGCGTCACTGCTACACAGCTGCGATGTGCACACTGCCAAAGCGTCCGCAGCGAGAATAAATAGGAGTGGGGCCAAAGGGCAGCCCTGTCGAATGCCTCGCTGAGGGTGAATCCATCCTCCTTGTGGCCGCCCGTTCACAAGAACAGCAAAAGTGGGGGTCGTCACGCACTGCTTCACCCACCGAATCCATGTCTCCGAATCCTCTCTGGGGGGCACTTAATTGGTGATTTCTTATAATTAAATGTGTGGAGATAGTCATCTACTTTTTAATGAATGATTTTTTTGGTTCTTAAATTATTCTGCTATATGTCCAAAACAAGTTTTGCAGATCTGTCAATACCCTGAAAGTATCTTTATTGTCTGATAGTTTTTATTTCTTGTTTATTTGAAGTAACCTGTGATGCATATTGACCAGCTTTTCCTTTCGGTGAGGTTAGTGTTTCTGATAATTGCTTGCAGATTGCAAGTCATCCCAGCATATATGTTCTGGATACTCCTGGGATTTTACTTCCAGAAATAGCTGATGCTCGCATAGAGTCAAAACTAGCTCTTACAGGTTTTTTTCCTCGTGTCATCTGATTTTTTTCTTTGTTCTTGCATCAGCACATTTGCTGTCATCTGATAAGTTTTGCATCTTCTTTACCAGGGGTAATTGATGACAACCTCATTGGGGAATATGCACTTGCCCGATATTTTCTCTCTCTTCTGAACTCAAAAGAGGAGTACAAGCACTGGGAGTCCTTGAGTCAACATGCTATTGACAATTCTGCGCAGAAGAGACGACAATACCCATCAGATCACACACAGGTGAAGATTTTCTCTTAATGCCATTGTTCACTGGGGAGGTGTCTCTTATAATTCAAAGAAGAGTAAAGCACTAAGAAGAAATTTTAGGATAATCATCCTTTCTATCTTCATGTCACTATTCACTTTGAGGTTTGGCTTTTTTCACTGGAGGTGTCTCTATACCCTCCTATACATTGGATTGAATATTTTCTCTTCTAATTCAAAGAAGAGTAAAAAGTCCAATGAGAATAAATTTGAGAATAATCATCATTCTATCATGCTTCAGGAAACTATCATGAATAGTTAATCAATCCAGGAATAGTTATTTATGCAAAAAAAAATCATTCGTTCTTTTCAAATACATATTTGATACTTTCGAGTCATTTTTTCGCTCAGGATTTCATTGTAATGGCTGTCCGGAGAAGGCTTTTCAGAACCTTTCATCATATGAGGGGTGTTTGAAAGAGGAATGTGATATGGCCCAGTTAATTGATCTCCAGTTTGCTGCCTTGCATGAGGATTTCAGGGTTCCCAACAATGGACCCGAAAGCTACCGGGTTGTAGCTCTCAAGTTGCTTAACCTCTATCGAACAGGGAGATTAGGCCGATACACGTTGGAACCAATAAATTCAATTATCGATTAATCCTTCCACTTTAGTGGGTGATCAAGCGTTGATGCAGAAAACAACCAAAGACTAAATGGATGGATATTTTTTAGAGCATCGTTTTATTGAAAGATGATCTGCATCATTACTACAGGACTGAATCTATATGCATCTAATGCAGTGGTAAAATGTTATCATTATAACCACTGGAGCCCGAAAATCTGTGATGGCATGCCAAGGTAGGTTTCATCTAGCTCGTTCAGTCGAGACCTCTACGCAACTGTGCTTTGGATGAAAAGGCATTTTGTTCGATTAGTGCCCGATGATCCATCGTTCTGGTATATCGCATCCAACGGCCCATATAAGGACCAGTTGATACGGATCGTCCACATGGTGTTTCCTAAGATTTCTATCGTCGATCGGATCGACGATTCAACGTCAGACAATTTTCCCTTCTCTATGACTATCAGCTCCGGAGATGGCCATAATGGGCCGTGGGTGGCGTCAGGCCAAAACCGCTCGAGAAGGAGTCACTCGTGAGACCCAAAAAACCGACTAACTTATTCCTCTAGCTTTACCCTTCAATCTTCAGCGTAAGCCCAATTTCGGCCCAGGAGAGCTGGCTCGCCGGTTCGCATGTAACCCCTCGAAAGGAGTTAAATGACAGGCGAGTGAATAAACGATGAACAAGGGAACGGCTGGGGTGGATGGAGATCGCGCGCAGGAGCTTGTTAAGCAGGTATTCCCGACCTCATCCATCGCTCTCTCTAGCATCCCACCTCATCCGTCCATCTATCTCACCTCCAGTCGTTCAGATTCGAGGTCACGAGGTCGCCCAAGCGGAGCTCAACAACCTCCACCCAAGTCGAGTAAGCGGGACCTCCTCCGTTCTCCTTGTCATTTTCCTTTTGGCTGTAGGTGAAGAGGTCACTCTCTCATTCTTTCAGGCCGTGTATCAGAGAAACGGGAATATCTTCTTCAGGAACGATGTCAAGGGAGCCATTGCCTCTGAGCAGAGTAAGTATTTTCTCCTCTGCTTGAACATCGTTATCCCCCTTAAATCTCTCTGTCTTGCAGAGCAACTGGACCTTTCGAAAGCTCAGCTTCAGAAGCTGAGCAGGGAATTGGAGCCATGAGAACAACATTCTTTGAAACGTGCTGGCAGGAGATTTTCGAGATTTCTTTGGTTTTTTTCTCATAATTCAGAAATTGAATCAACATTTTGAGTTTGTTTGCTCTTCCGAAGTTATTTATGACGGCGATCTGCAAGAAAGGCAGCAGTAATGAGTAAGAAATGTTTGCAGGAGATTTACGTCGTTTCAGGGAAGCAAGTTCATCAGAAAGACGAAGATGAAAACAGAGACTCGGGAACGGCGATCTGTGATCAGATTGACATGTTCGATCAGATCATGTTAAGTGGGCTTTCGACCAATCAGTGATCTAACTAACTGATTGATACTGTCAACTAGATGATGATATCAAATATTGGATATCATATACTATTTTCAACACAAGTACAATATTAGATGATAGTATCATGGATGACGGTATCATATATTAGAAATGGGCAATCTATTAGGTGATAGTAAGGATATCATTTGATATTGAAAAAATATTAAATAAAAATAAAAAATTTGAAAAAAAATTCCAAAAAATAAAAAATGTCAATGAGTGTAAATATATGAAACTACAAGTTTTAGACCCCACAGTGAGTTGGTGACTTGTTGCCCACAAACCACATGCGCGTGTTGCTTCATGAGGAAAGATGTGAGAAACTACAAATTTAATATAATTATTTCATTTAAGAAACTATCAATTTAAGAAGTTATGATATTGTAATAAATGAGAACAAAATAAGATAACACTATAACTATTTTACCATCTAATTTTTTATAACACTAATGTCCACGTCTTCCTCATGGATGTTGCCAAACCACTTCAACCAACAATTCAAGGTCACTAGTATCTCAATGCCCTATGTCATGAGACGTGACCACTTCTAAGTAACAACAACTTGCTTGACTAAGAAGACATGCTATGCTAGTGCACTCATATCACACACTTCTAGGAGCTCTAGTAAGCTGGGGGGAGGGTGGGCATGAAGTTACAGGCCCAACAATAAAGCACACTATCCTCTTCATCCTTTGTGAACTCCTCCAAATAAGTGGCGAGCTACTATGATCGGGGTCACAAACTCCTTCATGAACACCCTCCAACAGCTTTTTAATTCCATGGGTTCATCCTTCTTCTTCTTCTTCACTCGATTGAACCACTCCTTAGGTCCACTTTGGGGTGTTGGAGGTGTTGTACTGGAAGTTGACAACATAGCTTTCTCACATAGTCTATTGCCCCTATCCTTGTTGTCTCGTCAAACATTTCACACTTTTGATGAGGGTCCAACAATGTCTCTGTCATGATTGGCTAATTCTCCCAAAGAATCTGTTGATAAGTGTCCATTTTCTTCTTCATGGCTTGACATGCAGCATTCATGAACTTCTTTTTCTCGTAGCCAAGCTTCTTCACAGATACAAAAAGCATTGAAGAGGCAGTGCAATAAACCATGGTGGTAATTTGGTTATTGAGTTTTTACAAGACTTATGAAAACTAGGGCAAGAGATTGGATTAAGGGGAAATTAGCTAGAAATGTATGACATAATTGTATAATGTATAAGATGGTTGTGATGGTCGGGGTTGAAATGCAATGCCCCTTGGTCGAGGATGACCCTCCTATCCAAAGCACCTTTTGGCATCTTGTATGTGTTTTTCCAGTATGTCGAGCAATCTTGCTAGATGAGTTTGCAATTTGGCATCTTCAAGTCCATACACAACTTTGTGTACATCTGTTGTCATTGTGTGGTATGAATTAGCTACCTTGCCAAGGGTGATGTATCGAAGTAGTGTGTGCGCATCCTCAACTTCAAACCTTTCTATCACTTGATGGATATTATGTGGCCTACAAGCCAATCAAACTTTCATCTTTCGTTTATATTTGATGAAATGAACTTTTATTCATTGTCATTCTTGTGTGATGTTTATAATAAAGTCTATGAGCATACATAATGACCAAGTATTCACTTGGTCATAATATAGTAATCACTATTTTTTAAACGTATGTTCTAAATATTCCTATTCGTAAGATATTGTAGAAAGATATCCAATTATCCGAAAAGAATAATATTATCTGATCCCAGTCATGTGATGAGTATGGCTGATCTTGTGGCCATCGGTATAGAGACATCAAGGATAGACAATGGGTGTTCTTTGAAGAAAGAGTTCATTGAATTGATTCATATGAATCACTAAATGGTATTATACCAAAATTTCAATTAGGTTGATTCATGTTACGGTTGTGTATACGGTCCTTCAACTAGAGACACCAAAGATATCTTTTGGATGGATTGTTGTGTTTTGACTATGACTTACAAATCTCTAGCCACAAGATCTCCTAAATGTCATAGATTAGATACTACATGAAGTCCTCCAAGGTTATTGAGTAGTCAAGATGGGATCATCCACCCTCAGTATAAGAGGAGATTGACTCAAGGAATGAGATCCGGTGAAATCCTTGGCCAAGGTAGTGAAAATAATAGAGAAGTTGTTCTCGATGATTTCTTGTCGCATTAGTATTAAATTGAGTGACTTATTATGATTTGACAGGTAACTATAGCTTAAGTCATTCACGAGTCTCGCGTAGATGAAGGACTATATGTACACAGTAATCGATGACAATAGGGTTCCATGAAGGAGTTATGATATACTCTATATCTCCTAGAGCACATAGTGTAGCTTGGCACCCACAGGGCTAGAGACTCAACCTGTAGATTGGGTTAAATCTATCCTTAGTCAATTAATCTATATGTTGATATAATTAATTGATAAGGAAGATCAAAAAATTTTATTGGGTCGATAGAGTCATAAATTGGTGAGATATATGGACCTCGAGGGTCACACACATAAGGTCAATGGGCATTAGTAGATATCGGCATAAATATAAGCCATGTAGAAATTCTCCCCTCTCATCTCTTCCTCTCGTGGTGACAAGTGTTCAAGAAGAGATTTGATCATCCAGAGACTATGCGGATACCACTATAGGCCGAATGTTTGAACGTTTTGAAGAACTCTATCAAATGATTCCCGTAAGTATGAATTTGAATATATATTAGATGAGAGGATCAGCTAGAATAGATGATGAGATCATAAAGCTTTGGTTCTTCAAAATTTTTGAATGATTTGATTCATTGTCTTTTGCTGAAATTGATATTTTACTAGAAAATGTGGAGAGCTTATCGAGCCTTGGCTCCTAGCATCACTTTGATAGTCCACTACTGTGAGGTGCTCCCTATGAAATGAGTATATATTCGAAATAAAAATGCAGTCTCTTGTTATTTATCAAATTTGACTGTTTAGAACTAGATTATTTAATTTATAACCGAACAAAAAAAACCTCGATTAATTTAGAGTTGTATTTTAAAAGTTATGAAATTCCAAATTTTTGAATATCTATTGTTGCATTCAATTTTAAGTTATAACCTTCAAAGGCACTATTTATACATTTTTAAAGAATACACTTTTGTAGATTATTCTCATCTATATTTGAGATTATAATTGAGTTCTAATGTGAAATAAAAAAATGGTTTTTATTTACTCATTTAATTTTATAACTTTTAATTTCCAAGAGAAATGAGTATATATTCGAAATAAAAAATGCACTCTCTTGTTATTTATCAAATTTGACTATTTAAAACTAGATTATTTTGATTTCTACCCGATCAAAATAAACTTGGATTAATTTGGAGTTGTATTTTGAAAGTTATGAAATTTCTAATTTTTTAATATCTATCATTCCATTCAATTTTAAGTTATAACTTCAAAAAGCACTATTTATGCATTTTTATAGAATACATTTTTGTAGATTATTCTCATCTATATTTTAGATTTAATTTGAGTTTTAATGTTAAATAATAAGAAAAATACTTTTCATATACTCAATTTTTTCAATGATTTAATTTCTAGGAGAAATAAGCGTATATTCGAAGTAAAAATGCATTCTCTTGTAATTGATTAAATTTGACTGTTCAAAACTAGATTATTTAATTTTTAATCCACCAAAATAAACTTAGAATGATTTGGAGTTATACTTTGAAAGTTATAAAATTTATAATTTTTCAATATCTATCGTGTCATTTAATTTTAAGTTATAACTTCAAAAAGCACTATTTTAGAGATTACTATGCATTCTTAAAGCATACACTTCTTTTGTAGGTTGTACTAATCTATATTTAAGATTATAATTGAGTTTTCATGTTAAATAATAAGAAAATTACTTTTCATACTGATTTCTTTCAAAGTTTTAAGTTCTTAGAGAAATGAGTGTATATTACAAATCAAAATGCATTCTCTTTTTATCTATTAAATTTGACTGTATAAAAATAGATTATTTAATTTATAATCTACCAGAATAAACTTAGAATAATTTAGAGTTGTATTTTGAAAGTTATGAAATTTCTAATTTTTGAATATCTATTTTTGAATAATTCCATTCAATTTTAAGTTATAACTTCCAAAAGCACTATTTATAAATTTTTATATAATACATTTTTTGTAAATTATTCTCATCTATATTTTAGATTATAATTGAGTTTTAATGTTAAATATTAAGAAAATACTTTTCATATACTCAATTTTTTCAATGATTTAATTTCTAGGAGAAATAAGCGTATATTTGAAGTAAAATGCATTCTCTTAAAATTTATTAAATTTGACTGTTCAAAACTAGATTATTTAATTTTTACTCTACCAAAATAAACTTAGACTAATTTGGAGTTGTATTTTGTAAGTTATGAAATTTCTAATTTTTGAATATCTATCATTCCTTTCAATTTTAAGTTATAACTTCAAAGAGCACTATTTATCCATTTTTATAGAATATATTTTTTGTAGATTATTGTCATCTATATTTCATAATGATTTGTAAATCAAAATGCATTCTCTTTTTATCTATTAAATTTGACTGTTTAAAACTAGATTATTTAATTTACAATCCACCAAAATTAACTTAGAATAATTTGGAGTTATATTTTGAAAGTTATGAAATTTCTAATTTTTTAATTAAATTTACAAAACAAAATTAAATTTACAATTTTTCAATATCTATCGTGTCATTTAATTTTAAGTTATAACTTCAAAAAGCACTATTTTAGATATTAGTATGCATTCTTAAAGCATACACTTCTTTTGTAGGTTGTACTAATCTATATTTAAGATTATAATTGAGTATTTATGTTAAATAATAAGAAAATTACTTTTCATACTGATTTTTTTTCAAAGTTTTAATTTCTAAGAGAAATGAGTGTATATTACAAATCAAAATGCATTCTCTTTTTATCTATTAAATTTGACTGCATAAAAATAGATTATTTAATTTATAATCTACTAGAATAAACTTAGAATAATTTGGAGTTGTATTTTGAAAGTTATGAAATTTCCAATTTTTGAATATCTATCATTCCTTTCAATTTTAAGTTATGACTTCAAAAAGCACTATTTATGCATTTTTATATAATACGATTTGTGTAGATTATTCTAATCTATGTTTTAGATTATAATTCAGTTCCAATGTTAAATAATAAGAAAATACTTTTCATATACTCATTTAATTTTATAAGTTTTAATATCTAAGAGAAATGAGTATATATTCGAAATAAAAATGCAGTCTCTTGTTATCTATAAGAGAAATTTGGAGTTGTATTCTGAAAGTTATGAAATTTCTAGTTTTTCAATATCTATCGTGTCATTTAATTTTAAGTTATAACTTCAAAAAGCACTATTTTAGATACTACTATGCATTCTTAAAGCATACACTTCTTTTGTAGGTTGTACTCATCTATATTTAAGATTATAATTGAGTTTTTATGTTAAGTAATAAGAAATTACTTTTCATATACTCAATTTTTTTCAATGATTTAATTTCTAAGAGAAATAAGCGTATATTCGAAGTAAAAATGCATTCTCTTGTAATTTATTAAATTTGATTGTTCAAAACTAGATTATTTAATTTTTACTCTACCAAAATAAACTTAGAATAATTTGGAGTTGTATTTTGTAAGTTATGAAATTTCTAATTTTTGAATATCTATCATTCCTTTCAATTTTAAGTTATAACTTCAAAGAGCACTATTTATCCATTTTTATAGAATACATTTTTTGTCGATTATTGTCATCTATATTTCATAATAATTTGTAAATCAAAATGCATTCTCTTTTAATCTATTAAATTTTACTGTTTAAAACTAGATTATTTAATTTATAATCCACCAAAATTAATTTAGAATAATTTGGAGTTATATTTTGAAAGTTATGAAATTTCTAATTTTTCAATCAAATTTACACACCAAAATTAAATTTACAATTTTTCAATATCTATCGTGTCATTTAATTTTAAGTTATAACTTCAAAAAGTACTATTTTAGATATTACTATGCATTCTTAAAGCTACACTTCTTTTGTAGGTTGTACTAATCTATATTTAAGATTATAATTGAGTTTTTATGTTAAATAATAAGAAAATTACTTTTCATACTGATTTTTTTTCAAAGTTTTAATTTCTAAGAGAAATGAGTGTATATTACAAATCAAAATGCATTCTCTTTTTATCTATTAAATTTGATTGTTTAAAAATAGATTATTTAATTTATAATCTACTAGAATAAACTTAGAATAATTTGGAGTTGTATTTTGAAAGTTATGAAATTTCCAATTTTTGAATATATATCATTCCATTCAATTTTAAGTTATAACTTCCAAAAGCACTATTTATGCATTTTTATATAATACGATTTGTGTAGATTATTCTAATCTATATTTTAGATGATAATTGAATTCCAATGTTAAATGATAAGAAAATACTTTTCATATCCTCATTTAATTTTATAAGTTTTAATATCTAAGAGAAATGAGTATATATTTGAAATAAAAATGTAGTCTCTTGTTATTTATAAGAGAAATTTGGAGTTGTATTCTGAATGTTATGAAATTTCTAATTTTTCAATATCTATTGTGTCATTTAATTTTAAGTTATAACTTCAAAAAGCACTATTTTAGGGATTATAATGCTTTTTCAAAGCATACACTTCTTTGTAGATTGTACTCATCTATATTTGAGATTATAATTGAGTTTTTTGGTTAAATAATGAGATAATTACTTTTCATACTGATTTTTTTTCAAAGTTTTAATTTTTAAGAGAAATGAGTGTATATTAGAAATTAATATGCATTCTTTTCTTATCTATTAAATTTGAATGTTTAAAATTAGATTATTTAATTTCTGATCTTCAAAAATAAATGTAGAATAATTTGGAGTTGTATTATAAAAGTTATGAAATTTCTAATTTTGAATATCTATCATTCCATTCAATTTTAAGTTATAACTTCAAAAGGCACTATTTATGCATTTTTATAGAATACATTTTTTGTAGATTATTCTCATCTATATTTTAGATTATAATTGATGTAGGCCACACATCTACCAGTAGATGCCCAATATAAAGCAGTCCAGCTGTGAGGCCCAGTTAAGCTTAATGGGCCTAGGAGACTCCCTAGAAACTGACAAATCTGCAGTGAATCACCTAGGGACACACCGATATATTGTGTCAGATTCTAATGATGCTGGAATATCTCTTTTCAGGCCTATCTACAAGCTTCCTTTTGTGGTGTCGTGTATAATCGATGACACATGCATGATGTTAGTGTTATAGTTCCAAGACTTTGACTTGTCATTTCAGAGGTCACATCACATGGACGACCCTTCACCTTTTGAGGCCTATATAAGGGCCCCTATTGTACTTTTTGAACTCACAATTTGAAATTATTCCGTTTTGAGAGCTCTGCTTTCTTTTTAAGTGTTCTCCTGGTTAGAGAGTGCTCTGTGCTTGTAGATTCAAGGGTTGAAGAGGTTAGTTCTGTCGATTCAGATACTAACACTTCTTGAAGACCAATGCTTGTGGATTCAAGTCCTTGTTCTCCTCTGTTCCTGCGCTAAGTCTGTGCCAAGTGGTATCAGAGCAAGGCAAGTGTTCTCCAGATCAGGCTTACAGAGGATGTCAAGAGGGCAATGGAACTGCTATTGCTGAGGGTTCTTCTTCAGAGGCATCACATCTGTCTCGATCTGAATTTGTTGCATTCCAAGACAGAATAGAACAAAGGTTTGATGATGTTATAAATACTTTAAAGATCATTCTTTCCAATGTTTCTGGATTGGAAAGTCATCATCAAGCGGGGACTTCTTATAAATCTGGGAAAGGGAAGTTTCCTGAAGAGTATCCTGGTAATGGCAGAAATATGGAATATATCGACATATCAACTTCAACCAATTCTGGTGATAGGCACGGGGATGAGGAAATTCGTGATTTTCGCATGAAATTAGATTTACCTTGTTTCAATGGTTCGTTGAAGATAGAAGAATTTCTTGATTGGCTAGCAGAAGTTGAAACATTCTTTGAGTACACGAAAATACCGGAGGAGAAGTAGGAAAAATTGGTGGCCTATAAACGAAAAGGTGTTGCATCTGCCTGGTGGGAGCAAGTTCAACAAACACGTAATATATCTGCTAAGTCACCGGTGCATACATGGGTAAAAATGAAAAAGCCATTAAAAAACTGCTTTCTACCAGCAATTTGAAAGCTGCAGATGACGCAGCCTTAGCGCAGGATAGATGAAGAACATAAGTCCTCTAACTCCCATCCTTCTTTGGAACTAATAGAGCAGGCACAACACATGGACTCATACTCTCTCTTATAAGTCCCTTTTGAAGTAGCTTTAGACCTTGGTCTTGCAAGATTTTATTTTCTTTAGGGCTCATTCTATAGTGGGGCAACATAGGCAAACTCGCACCTGGAACCAAGTCGATTTGATGTTGAATTTCTCGCATGGGAGGCAATGATGTAGCCTTAGCGCAGGATAGATGAAGAACATGGGTTGAATTCACAAACCTTGATCTTCAAGAAGGGTTAGGTTCTCGGTCCACAGAACTAACCTCTTCAACCTGATGTAGCCTAGAATATTGCTCAGGAGCTTGCTTTCTACTGTTATGGGGAAATTCTTATTGGAGGCCCACTTAAAGCTTTTTAGGCCTTGGGAAAATCCCAAGGACCTGACACATCTGTCAGAAAATCTCCTTGGGACCAGAAAAATATATGACATGCTTTGGAAACTTCAAATATCTTTCTGGAGAGTCCTGAAAAGGCCTAGAAGATTCTCTTTTACTTTTAACACTTCTATCTCTGACACGTGCATGATGTCAGAGTTGTATTTTCAACACATTTGTGTTATCTTTTCATGGGTCTTGTCACTTGGACGACCCTTCACTTTTTGAGGCCTATATAAGGCCCCAATTGTAACACTTGAACTCACAATTGAAAGTTATCCCTTTTGAGAGCTTTGCTTTCTTCTCTTGAGTGTTCTCCCTGTTAGAGAGTGCTCTGTGCTTGTGGATTCAATTACACCCCTTGTGTATTCAAGGGGTTAAGAGTTAGTTCTGTGGACTCAGAACCTAACCCTTCTTGAAGGTCAAGGTTTGTGGAT
>CM044107.1:12269166-12322729 GCA_024174645.1 Lemna minuta
TCCATCCATCCATAAATGCATACATACATCCATACATCCATCCATCCATACATACTGAATTATTACTGAGGGTTTCTAAATTGTGCAAATGTTTGCAGTTTATAAATTTTCTGAAGGCTCGCGTCAAGGAAATAACAACTGGAAACTCCACTTACACAGCAACGGCGATGCTTGTTGGAGTTCCAAATGTTGGAATGTTTGCGATTGCTAATGCAATGCATAAACTGGGGCGCATTGACGTGTCATTTTCGTGCGTCGTTAAAACACAAAGACGATGGTCAAACAAAATTTATAAAACCGAACTCACAAAGACAAGATATAATAATCAAGTATTGGGTAAGTATCCGGTCGATCCACAAAGAGCAAGGTTGACTTTAATCGCAGAGTTGACTTGGTCAAACTTAGGTTTAAAAGGAGTTTTAATAAGAGAAAATAAGATGTAAGATATGGAAATGATATAAATAAGGTAAATAAGAAGTTTTAAGAATTGAAATCTTGGATTTGACAGAGAAAAGTCAAAAGTCAAAGTCAAAGTCAAAAAGTTGACTTTGACCAGCAGTAGGTGTTCTACAAAATCAGAGACTTAAACAGAGTCAGAAGATTACGAAAATTAGATATTTGGAAACTAGAGAGAAAATGGAATTTATCTATATATATTTCGTAATTTTTGGATAAGAAATGGATTTATTATGAATTATTGAAAATCAACTATCAGAAAATCCCCGAAATTAACACCTCAGAGGAAATCTTCAAATTGAATGACCATATGAAATCCAAATCTTGCAATTTATATGTCAATGGAAAGCTAAGAACCAGAGAAATCCAACAAGACCGAGATTATCAAATTCTTATTTGTCAATAAAAAGTAATTGACCCCGAAAGTCAACGTTTGACTTCTGATGAAAGATGAACAGTCCTTGGTCAAACGTCAAATTGAAGGATCAAATGAACTCAGAATTTATAATCAGAGAGATATCCTATTGTCAAAATCAGCAAAATTTCAGACTGAAATTTGGGGAAAATGAAGAACACTATGAACTAATTTGCAAAATTAAACTTCTAAATCTAATAAAAACTCAAATTACCTCTTGATAATCGATCGAATCTCACTACTAACCCGATTGCCACGAGAATTAAGCTCCAATTTGCGCGAATTGGAGTGAATTTGCTCGGATCCTTTCTCACGGAATTTCGGAATTCAAGGGGAAAATTCGATGAAATCAAGGAGGAATTCGTGATCAATCCCGCTCCAATCCCTTCGGAATTGAGTCTAAACGTAGGGGGATCACGATGAACTAAAGATCTTCCTCGAAATTCGCTTAATTCCTTCACGAATCGATCAAAAGTTAAACGAAAAGAAGGGAGAATACACCGGTTTTAAAGGGAAAATTAGGCCCGAAATTTCTGGCCGTTTGACGCGGTCGTGGAGCGGAATTGATGGCCACGATCGCGCGGCGATCGTGGGCCATCAATTTGAGGCGTCGTGGCTCCAATTTTTCTGCTGAATCAGCCCCGATCGCGGCGATTTCTCAAAGTTTGACGTTGATCATCCCGCCCGATTTTTGAGCCATTGATGGGGTCGTGGGCATGGGTCTATGCCGTCGTGGGAGCGTTTTTACGTCGCGACGCCGTGGTTCCCGATCTGATGCTGAATAGGCCACGATTGCCGCGCGATCGAGCCACGATCGCCGCGCGATCAAGCCACGATCGCCGCGCGATCGAGACACGATCGCCGCGCGATCCTGGTTCTTCGTAAGGCTCAATCCACCGTTCGATGAACTCCAATTAGATGAGCGATCGCGATGAAGCTGATCCCGTGCGCCGTGATCACGATTCGAGTTCTCCGCCAGACGTCCGATCGTGATAGTCTCTTGATGAAGATCAGACGTCAGCGTGATGGAGATCGGACGCACCAGAAGACTCCGCCCGTTTCCAAGATCGCGAACGATCGCGACCGTCTGATGACGATCGGATGATCGCTTAGTGCCCCCAATCGCAATACTTTGAGGCCGTCCGATGACGATCCAAGCTTCCTCGCTCTGCCACGTGTCACCCATCGAGCGGATCACTTAAAATGCATATCGCCACGTGCTTGATTGATGATCGCGTGGACTCGGGTCCATGCGATCTCCGCCATCTTGATGAGATCTGACGCCTGCTGCGCGTCCACGTCACCTACCTTACGCGTGGCTCCCCACACGGGCACCCACGTGTGCTCGCGCGGTCGCAAAATACAACTCCTTTTTAATTGAAATTTTCTCCATTGGATCATAAATTCTTTCCTTTTTAATATTATGCCATTTAAAACATATTTAGAAAGAAGAAATCAAGATGACTTATAATTTACTTAAATCATTTCTCATTAAACATTTTAAATCATAAATTTATCCTAAAATCATCCTTCCAAATGTTTACTAAAGTCAAAACTCATTCCATAACAGAGATTAACTTCTATTCATTTAAACAAAAGATTAATCATCTATTAAGCATGAAATTATCCCTAATTTATGCATAAATATCAACTTTAGTGAAATGACATGCCAATGGAGAAAATTCCTAAAAAGTATGATAACATGCATCATATTCACATAAAATAAGCATGAATATGAGCTAATTAAGATAAGAATTCAAGATATAAATGCATGTTATCACGCATCAGTGCTCAAGGTATATCTTTATGTAATGAAACGACATGCTCCTCAGTTTTAGTGATAGAATTTTGTCGTGAATGTTTTCTCTGCTCAAGAGATCACAGATTATTCATTTAAGATATTGTGTCTTTTTTTCCGTCCTCATTCAAGCATTGAGAATTTCTTTTACTGCTAACTAGTGGAAAATATTTGATATATTTTAATCTCCCAGAAAAGGGGAGACTTAGGCGTGCAACATTGAGGGCCAACGCTGGAGAAATTAAAGATATAAGAAGTTACAAGGTTAGTACATGTGTTTTTTCATCATCCCCCAAATCGTTGTTTTCTTTCTGATAGCATTAATTTTTACTGATATTCTCTTTGCATCCTTGATTAATGCCCAGACATCCTGTTTTTATCCTCCTGATATTGCTAAACTTTTCTTCATTTGATGTGGCAATTAATTGGTGATTTCTTATAATTAAAGGTGTGGAGATAGTCATCAACTTTTTAAGAAACCATTGTGTAACATTGAAAAGAAATGAATGATTTTTTTGGTTCTTAAATTATTTTGCTATATGTCCAAAACAAGTTCTTCAGATCTGTCAATACCCTAAAAGTATCTTGATTGTCTGATAGTTTTTATTTCTTGTTTATTTGAAGTAACCTGTGATGCATATTGACCAGCTTTTCCTTTTGGTGAGGTTAGTATTTCTGATTGTTGAGCGGAAGAGGAGAGGAAGATGAAAAGAAGATCATTAATTAGTTAGAGAGGGTACATAATTGTCTTATAGAGAGAATACTAAGTGTGCCCTTAGTAGGCTAGAGATAGACAAAGGAGCTTAGTCCAACACTCCCCCTCAAGCTGGTGCGTGGATATTCTCCACACCCAGCTTGTCACAGAGCTCTTTAAATCTCGGGGCATGGAGCCCTTTGGTGAAGATGTCTGCTCGCTGATCTACTGATGGTACATACGGCGTGCAAAAACGTCCTGACTCCAGCTTCTCTTTGATGAAATGCCGGTCAATCTCAATATGCTTGGTGCGATCATGTTGTACGGGATCATGAGCAATACTGATTGCCTATTTGTTGTCGTAGAACAACCGTACTGGAGAGGATACTGGACAACGGAGCTCTTGGAGGATCCTGGTCATCCATAGAGCTTCACACAATCCTTGGACAAGAGCTCGGAATTCTGCTTCAGCACTAGATCTGGAAACCACCTTCTGCTTCTTGTTGCGCCACGTGATGAGATTGCCCCCCAGGAATGTGCAATAGCCGGAGGTGGAGCGATGATCGACAATGGAACCGGCAAAATCTGCATCTGTATATACCTCCAAATCGAGACCAGTATGACGACGGAACAGAAGTCCGCGGCCAATAGTCCCTTTAAGGAAGTGGAGAACTCGGTGTGCAGCATGTAGATGGCTCACACGTGGAGTGTGCATAAATTGGCTGAGGACACCAACAGTGTATGCAATGTCAGGCCGCGTGTGAGTGAGATAGATGAGCTTGCCCACGAGTCTCTGATAAGATCCGAGATCCACAAGGGCTTCAGTTTTGTCGGCTCCAAGCTTGTGATTAGCTTCAATAGGTTTAGGAAGAGGGCGGGAGTCCTCTTTTCCATGTTCCTGGAGCAAGTCAATAGTATATTTCCTTTGGCAAATAAAGAGGCCATTGGATGAATATGCTACCTCAATGCCCAGAAAATACCTTAAGAGGCCAAGATGCTTGATTGCAAACTCAGATCCAAGGTAGAGAGCCAAATCACCAATAGTAGACGTGTCGTCCCCTGTGATGATGATGTCATCCACGTAAACCAAGAGGATCACCACTCCCCTTGACGTGGAATGACGATAGAATAGGGTATGATCCCCGTTACCTTTGCCCGATAGCCCCGCGTCCACATGGCAGAAGTAAAGCGAGCAAACCAGGCTCGAGGAGACTGCTTGAGGCCGTAGAGCGACTTCCGGAGGCGACAGACAACGGATGCCAGAGTCGACGGGACTAAGGAGGAATAACCCTGAGGGAGCGCCATATAAATCTCCTCCGTAAGGTCACCATGCAGGAAAGTGTTCTTGACGTCATACTGCTGCAGTGTCCACCCGCGATGAGCAGCAAGTGCGAGAAGAAGACAAACAGTGTTCATCTTCGCAACTGGAGCAAACGTCTCTTGATAGTCAAGACCATACTTTTGCGTGAAGCCTTTGGCGACCACCCGTGCCTTATGCCGTTCAAGGGAGCCGTCCGAATTCTCCTTGATAGTGTAGACCCACCGACTGCCAACCACATGCTTCCCGATCGGTAGCGGAACAAGATCCCAGGTATGATTCTAGGCAAGGGCCTGAAGTGATGGATATTATGTGGCCTATAAGCTAATCACACTTTCATCAATCTTGTTTATGTTCATTGAAATGAAATTTATTCATTGTCATTCTTGTGTGATGTTTGCAATGAAGTCCATGAGCATGTGCAATGACTAAGTGAATTATGATGAGATCATAATATAGTGATCGCTAGTCTTTAAACATATGTTCTAAACATTCCTATTCGTGGGATATTCGAGAAGGACATCGAATTATCTGGAAAGAATAGCACTATCTGATCCATCTTATAAGATGAGTATGGCTGATCCTATAGCCATCAGTGTGGAGACACTAAGGATAGATAGTGGGTGCTCTTTGGAGAAAGAGTTCACTGAATTGATCCGTATGAATCCCTGAATGGTAATATACCTAATTGTCAATCAGGTTGATTAATGTCATGATTGTGTATGTGGTCCTTTGACTTGAGACACCAAAGACATCTTGTGGATAGATGATCGTGTTTTGATTATGACTTACGAATCCCTCATCACAGGATATCTAAAACGTCATATATTGGATACGACATGAAGTCCACGAAGATGATTGTGTGGTCAAGATGGGATCATCCACCCTCGGTATATGAGGAGATCGACTCAAGGAATGAGATGCGGTTAAATCCTTGGCCAAGGTAGCGGAAATATTAGAGAAGTTGTTCTCCATGATTTCCTACTCGCATCAGTACTAAATTGAGTGACGGATTAGGGTTTGACAATTAACCATACCCTAAGTCATTCATGAGTCTCGTGTGGATGAAGGATTATACGTACACGGTAACCAATGACAGCAGGGTTCCATGAAAGAGTTCTAATATACTCCATATCTCCTAGAGCACATGGTGTAGCTTGGCACCCACCGGGCTGGCGACTCAACCTGTCGATTGGGTTAAATCGATCCTTATTCAATTAATCTATATGTTGATATAGCTAATTGATAAGAAGGACCAATAAGTGTTATTGGGTTGATAGAGTCATTAACTGGCGAGATATATGGACCTAGAGGGTCACACACATAAGGTCAATGGACGTCGGTGGATATAGACATAATAATAAGGGTTTTTTTTGTGAAAAGTTCACATTCCCAAAGTCTATAAATAGAGGGAGAACGACCATAATAGAGGTGCCCATGCAAGCCTAGTGGAACTTCTCCTCCCTCTTCTCTTCCTCTCGTGGTGACGAGTGTTCAAGAGGAGATCCGATCGTCTGGAGACTGTGTGGATACCGCTAGAGGCCGGACGCTTGAACGGTTGAAGAACTCTTTCAAATGATCCAAGTAAGTATGAATTTTATTCTATACTAGATGATAGGATCACCTAGAATGGATGATGAGATCATCTATTCTTGGTGCTTCCACGATGTTGAATGTTTTGATTCAACACCTTCCGCTGCAATCATTATTTTGGACAAAGATTTGGAGAGCTTTTCGAGCCTCAAATCCCAGCATGAAGCTCCTCCTCCATGGCACGACGCCAAGAAGAAGAGGCTAAGGCATCGTCCACCATCTTGGGAAGAGTAATGGAGGTAAGGGAGGTGAGGAAGGCCTGGAAGGACCGAGAGAGGCGGTGCGAAGAGACATAATTGGAAAGAGGGTATGGGGAGGTGGAGGGTGGAGAGGAGGATTGAGGTGCTGGAGATATGGAAGAAGAAGAAGATGGACAGGGCTCTGGAGGAGAGGAAGGTGATGAGGATGGAAGGGCCATGGGAGGAGAAGGAAGAGATGCAGCAGCTTCCTTTCATCGTTGACTTGCATGCCAATTGCCGCGGCAGAAGGGAGTTTTGAACTGGTCTTCAGGCAGGCACGGGGGAAGAGATGAAGGAGATGTAGAGGCCGGAGGCTCGGAGGATGTAGAAGGTTGAGGAGGCTCGAAGAGCGGGGCCGGAGAAGGTGAAGGAGGCACGGAGAGTGGAGCGGGAGGAGGTGGAGGAGGCTCGGAGATCGGAGCCGGAGAGGGGAAAGGGGACTCGGAGATCGGAGCCGGAGGAGGTGGGGAGGCGGAGGAGGAAGGTGGAGAAGACTGAGGTGAGAGAGGGGGAGGTGAAAGAATGAGGAAGTCAAGGGAATCGCAGGTAGACACAGACGGAGAAGGATGGGATGAGGAGGTGGTCGGAGAGGGATAATAGGGCAGGGATTCATCAAAGGTGGCGTCCTTGGTAATGAAGAAGCGGCGCGAAGGAGGATGATAACAACAATACCCTTTTTGGGTAGAAGAGTAACCAATGAAGATACATCGGAGGGCCCGGGGGTCAAGTTTGTCACGTGGAATTTGACAATTCGGAGCAAAACACACACAGCCAAACACACGTGGGATGAGATTGGTACGTAGAGAAACATGGGGAAAGAACCGTTGGAGACAGTCAAGGGGCGTGGACTGTTGGAGGACACGGGAGGGGAGACGGTTTAGGAGATAGATAGCAGTCAAGACGGCTTCACCCCAAAAAAATTTGGGCACATGCATGTGAAAGAGCAGACTGCGGGAGGTTTCAAGAATATGCCAGAATTTCCGTTCGGCAAGGCCATTTTGTTGTGGGGTATACGGGCAAGAGGTTTCATGGATGATGCCATTGGTTTGAAAGAAGGTGTTGAGGGTGGCATTGACATAGTCTTTGGCATTATCGGAGCGAAAGCGACGAATAGAGGTAGAGAATTGGGTTTAGATAAGGGAGTAGAAGTGGGGAATAATAGTGGAAAGTTCGGATTTATGTTTTAAAAGGTAAGCCCACGTGAATCGGGTGTGATCGTCGACAAAAATAACCATCCAACGGGCCTCGGACGTGCTGTGGACAAGGGCAGGCCCCCAAATGTCAGTATGAATGAGAGAGAAAGGAGAAGCTGTACGAGAAGGAGAGGGAGGATAAACCACACGATGATGTTTTGCCTGGCGGCAAGCGTCACATACAAATCGGTCAACAGGTTGACCATGAAACAGACGGGGAAATAAAGTTCGAAGAGTAGAGAAAGATGGATGTCCAAGGCGACGATGGAGAAGTGACGCGTCATTTTTGTGCATCGTTAAAACACAAAGACGATGGTCAAACAAAATTTATAAAACCGAACTCACAAAAACAAGATATAATAATCAAGTATTGGGTAAGTATCGGGTCGATCCACAGAGAGCAGGGTTGACTTTAATAGCAGACTTGACTTGGTCAAACTTAGGTTTAAAAGAAGTTTTAAATAAGAGAAAATAAGATGTAAGATATGGAAATGATATCAATAAGGTAAATAAGAAGTTTTAAGAATTGAAATCTTGGATTTGACAGAGAAAAGTCAAAAGTCAAAGTCAAAGCATTGACTTTGACCAGCACTAAGTGTTCTGCAAAATCAGAGACTTAAATAGAGTCAGAAGATTACGAAAATTAGATATTTGGAAACTAGAGAGAAAATTGAATTTATCTATATATATTTCGTAATTTTTGGATAAGAAATGGATTTATTATGAATTATTGAAAATCAATGATCAGAAAATCCCCGAAATTAACACCTCAGAGGAAATCTTCAAATTGAATGACCATATGAAATCCAAATCTTGCAATTTATATGTCAATGGAAAGCTAAGAACCAGAGAAATCCAACAAGACCGAGATTATCAAATTCTTATTTGTCAATAAAAAGTAATTGACCCCGAAAGTCAACGTTTGACTTCTGATGAAAGATGAATAGTCCATGGTCAAACGTTAAATTGAAGGGTCAAATAAACTCGGAATTTGATGAATTTGCTATTCACGGAAAGCTGATGAAAATAGGAATCCAATGAAACCAAAATCAAGTAATTTGGAATTATAATCAAAGAGATATCCTATTTTCAAAATTAGCAACTTTTTGGACCTAAAATTGGGGAAAATGAAGAACACGATGAACTAATTTGCAAAATTAAAGATCTAAACCTAATAAAAATATAAATTACCTCTTGATAATCGATCGAACCTCACTACTAACCCGATTGCCGCAAGAATGGGGCCTCAATTCTCGTGGATTGAAGCGAATTTGCTCGGATTCTTCCTCGTTGACATTCGGAATTCAAGGGGAAAATTCAATGAAATCAAGAGATGAAATCGTGATTATCATGCTTCAATGGCTACGTCTCTACACTCTTGGAAGCAGAGGATCACGAGAACTTAAGACCTTCCTCGAAACTCGCTTAATTTCTACACGAGTCGATCAAAAGTTGAAGAACAAAGAAGGGAAATACATGCTTTTAAAGAGGGAAATTGGCCCGATGATCATGGGCAATTGACGCGTTCGTGGGGGCGGAATCAAAGCATCGTGGAGGCGCTTCCTTGGGCATGGGTCGTGGCTTCAATTCCGCGGCGATTTTGACCAAATTCAGCGGTGAATTTGGCTCCTATTTCCACGATTTTAGCACCACGATCGGACCACGATCGGGCCACGATCGGGATTCGATCGGGGTCCTAATTTTCCGTCAATCATCTTCGAATCATGTCGGAACGATTCCGCCGCAGAAAACGTACGATCGCGGCTCGATCGCGTCGCGATCGCGGCTCGATCCTGAGGTTCTTCCCTGTTTTGTCTGCGCCGTCCAATGACAGAATCGCTGGATGGACGATCGTGATTAGCCGATCCCGTGCGCCACTATTGCGAGGTAGATCAGCCGTCCGATGAAGATTACGTGAGCCGTCCGATGTCGATCAGGTAAGCCGTCCGATTTCTATCGCCCTTCGATGTGATGCCGATCGGGAAGTCCTTGGGTTGCCACGTGGCGCGAGGTATGTCGTCCGATCCTCATCACTTAAGCCCTCTTTTTGCGCACGTGGTGGATCTTATGATCGCGTGGACTCGAGTCCACGTGATTGTAGCCGTCCGTGAGGAGATCGGATGCTCGCCGCGCGTCCACGTCACCTGCAAGGTAAGACCGTGTGGGAACATAGTCCCACACGGAAGAAAAAGAAAATCATGGTGAGTATAAATTAGAGGGCGGCCTAACGCTTTCGCGTTACCGCCCCCAATAACTTACCAGGGACCCACTATGCCCGTGGGCCCTCCACCTGCCTGCCTGCCACGTGGCGCCCCATACGGGCGCCCACGTGGACCAGTCCGCGTGGCCTCCTGCCACGCGTCAACGCCGCTTGTGCTTCGTGCGGGCCACCCGAGCTCTGCCACGTGGCCTCAGTGCCATGTCGCACCTCGAGGTGGTCCCGCGCGCCACGTCAGCCTCCGCTCGCCACATCAGCCTGCAGGTTAGTAAAAACCCCCCTTTTTTGCAATTTTAAATAGAAAATTCGATTAAAAATCAAATAAAATTCGGAAAAGAGGCCTAAAACTTCAGAAATTCATAATTTAAAATATATAACTCCTTTTTAATTGAAATTTTCTCCATTGGATCATAAATTCTTTCCTTTTTAATATTATGCCATTTAAAATATATTTAGAAAGAAGAAATCAAGATGATTTATAATTTACTTAAATCATTTATCATTAAATATTTCAAATCATAAATTCATCCTAAAATCATCCTTCCAAACATTTACCAAAGTCAAAATGCATCCCATAACAGAGATTAACTTCTATTACCTTAAACAAAAGATTAATCATCTATTAAGCATGAAATTATCCCTAATTTATGAATAAATATCAACTTTAGTGAAATGACATGCCAATGGAGAAAATTCCTAAAAAGTATGATAACATGCATCATATTCACATAAAATAAGCATGAATATGAGTCAATTAAGATAAGAATTCAAGTTATAAATGCATGTTATCAAGAAGCCACAGGCGATCATGAGATGGTGAGGAGTAGACAGCAGTGGCGACAAAGGTGGATGGGGGTCGAGCGAGATATAGCCCTTGGTGCTCTTTAGCAAGTGTAGTCATCCTCCCCGACACCTTATCATGATAAAAATAGGAGTGAGAATTGAAAGTAAGATCATGATCTAAGTCATGAACAAGTTTATTTAGAGAGAGGAGATGGACACCAAGCCGAGGAACATGGAGAACCAGGGAGAGATGGAGGGATGGAGTAAGAGCAACCCGACCAACGCCAGCAACTGTAAGGAGGTCACCGGATGCGGTCTGAACTTTGGAGGAACCTGGAGAAGGGTCGTACGAGGTAAAGACACGTGGATTGGCTGTCATGTGAGAGGAGGCACCGGAGTCAACAATCCACGAAGGGGAAGTGGAAAGGGGGGGGGGGGGGTTAGCAAGAGCGGTGGATGTACCTGCATGGGCAAGAGAACACGAGCCCACAACTAGAGGATCAAGGAGGCAGCGCAAACATTCCACCTCATCTGACGTGAAGGTAGACGATGCAGCAACAGGTGGTGGGAGTAGGCCATATGGCATAGGCACTTGCCTCGGTGTGGGCACTCCATCCACAGAAGTCGATGAGGAGACGGTGGCAACATTGACTTGCTGAGCCCGCTTCCTCTGGAGTTTAAAACACGTCTCCTTGGTGTGCCCCCTCTTTTTGCAGTAGTTACATACAAGAGAGGGATCACCCAGAGGAGTCTCGTCGGCTTGAGATGCAACGCCCCGTCGTGGAGCTGTGGTCGAGGTAGGCCCACGAGTGGAAGGAGTTTGCTAAAGTGCCATTGGCCAATCCAGTCGTCGGAGCATGAGCTTGATGTAGACGAGCTTCCTCCATCCGGACACTCCGAAGAACATCCTTGAACAACAAAGTCTCTCGATGAACTAGTTGCCCCCAAAGTTGCTCGTACTCGAGATTTAGACCCATTAGAAACTTGAACACCCTGAGTTGAAGAGTGTACTTTCGGTCGAATGACTTCTCATCCGGAGGCATATAGTGGTCGATTTCAGCCCAGAGGGCCGTCAGTTCGTTGCTGTAATCCAGCACCGAACGATCACCTTGACGTAGGTTAGCGTCCCAATGCACTAGCTCATACAGTGTGGCAATGTTGTGCTTTTTGGAGTGACTGTCAAGGACGGCTTCCCAAACGGCTTTCGCAGATTTGAGGGCTAGAAACTCCCCCTTAACCGAGGGAGAGATGTTGTCAAGAAGCCACCGATGAACCACCCCTTCAACATCCAACCAATTGTAGTAAGTCGGATCCGATCGAGGAGGTCCATCGTCCTCGAAGTGGCGCATAAGTCTGCCCTTTAAGGTAATAGTGACATATCGTCGCCACTGGAGGAGATTGAAGCCGGTGAATATCCCATCTTGAGGCATCTTCGGCAGCGCAAAGGAGCCGTACGATGACGGCCATCCACTAGGAACGGCAAAAGATGCTTGTGGCGGAGAAGTTCCAAGTGCTATGCTCGGTGCCGTGGCCTCAACACCGTCTTCGACATCACTGACCTGAGCCATATCAATGCTGGAAGTTGAAGAGGAAGAGGAACACAAACTTCAGGCGATGCAGACGACTCCAGGCGATGCAATCTGCGACTGGAAGCTTCGACGACGATTCAATCTTCGACAAACTTCAGAATCACAACGGGAAGAATCTCGCAACTTAGGTCGGGAGGAGATTTCGGATGCAGAAGAAGAGGAAATTCTGCCGGAAGGAGATTCCGCAAACAGAAGAGGAGGAAATTCCGTCGAGAGGAGATTTCGCACAACTGGAGGAGAAGTGGACGCGACAGATTTTGATGGCGCGACAGTAGACGGCGCGACAGATTTTCGAAGGTGGATTCAAGGACAAACCGCGAGACGGTAGCAGGGCGGAAGAAAAAAAGGCGTTGCAGAGCCCAACCGCGAGACGGTAGCAGACGGTAGCAGGCGACGCGAAGGTTACGCAGAGCCCAACTGTGATGCCGATGCCGTAGGAGTCCTAGGATTTCTTGAACCTAGGGCTCTGATACCATGTTGAGCGGAAGTGGAGAGGAAGACAAAAAGAAGATCATTAATTAGTTAGAGAGGGTACATAATTGTCTTATAGAGAGAATACTAAGTGTGCCCTTAGTGGGCCAGAGATAGACAAAGGAGCTCAGTCCAACACTGATAATTGCTTGCAGATTGCAAGTCACCCCAGCATATATGTTCTGGATACTCCTGGGATTTTACTTCCAGAAATAGCTGACGCTCGCACAGAGTCAAAACTAGCTCTCACAGGTTTTTTTTCCTCGTGTCATATGATTTTTTTTCTTTGTTCTTGCATCAGCGCATTTCCTGTCATCCGACAAGTTTTGCATTTTCTTTACCAGGGGTAATTGATGACAACCTCATCGGGGAATCTGCTCTTGCCCGATATTTTCTCTCTCTTCTGAACTCAAAAGAGGAGTACAGGCATTGGGAGTCCTTGAGTCAACATGCTATTGACAATTCTGTGCAGAAGAGACGACAATACCCATCGGATCACACACAGGTGAAGATTTTCTCTTCATGCCATTGTTCACTGGAGGTGTCTCTTATAATTCAAAGAAGAGTAAAGCATTGAGAATAACCCACCCTCCCTCCCTCTCTCTCTCCCGCCTCCCTCCATCTCTCTCTCTCGCCTCCCTCCCTTCCTCTATCTCTCTCGCCGACGCGGACTACTCTCTCTCTCTCTCTCTTTCTCTCTCTCTCCCTCGATTTGGAGAAAATGAGAGTTCGTGCTAGATTTGGATAAAAGACAAGAGTTTGTGCTAGATTTGGATAATAACCCTTTTTTAAGGTAATGATCACCGACCAACCACATCCTCGATGGATCATTGAACTTTGATCGCTGATCCTAGAAGCTTACATTATCTGACGGTTGACCAGAGATATTCACATTGGAACATGATGATCTGATCTGATGTGATCTGATCAGGGCGATCTGATCAATGATTCCAGTTGAATTGATAAAAAGAACTGTTTAGATCTAGCTGCTACGGTGCCACGTCAGATTCCAGTTGCATGTGATAGAAAGAGCAACTGAAATTTAAATATTGAGCAATAAAAAACTAACGTTTCCAATGGGCCAATCACAGCCCGTCACTTTCCCAAATCTGGTCTGTGAGTCAAAAGTGTATGCCTAGGGTAGAGGAAATCGGATTGCCTGATCGTCGATTTGATGATGATCGCCGTCATATCCAGCCAGGAGCCAGATAGTGGGAACCTGAGAGAATCTGGGGACATACAGAGACGGAGGTGGAGAGACGCCATGAAGGCACACAGTAAATCTGCTCTAATTTCTATTCTATGGTTAGACATTACAAGTAGGAACGGGCTGATCTTTTCCGGGAATCTTACATTCACTGATGTCGTTCAGATAATGGGCAACGGAGCTAGACAGCAAATCGTCCGGCTGGATGCCGTCCCTCACCATTCGATCATGTAACATCCGAGCTTCGCTCGCTCTGCCCGCCTTGCAGAGCCCACGGATGAGAATCTCGTAAGCCACGAGATCTGGCAAGAGTCCCCGGTCGATGGCGCATCATCTACCTTGTCCTTCTTGCAGAGCCCATCGATCAAGATGCTGTAGCTTATCATATTGGGATTTACCCTAATCTTGAGCATGTCATTATGGAGCTCGAATACCAAGTCTACTTCACTGGCCTTCAGATGCCCGTCCATCAAACAGCTGTATGTGTACACATTTGGCGATGGCCCTGTTTCTGCCATCAGCTTGAAGAAGAGCATCGCCACGTTGATTCTGCCATGCTTGCAGCAGCCGTCGATCAAGTGCGTGTAGGTGATGGCCGTCGGCCGCAGCCCTCTCGTCCTCATTTCTTCATAAAGCTCGACGGCTTCATTCAGCATTTGGGCACCAGTGTATCCGCCAATCATCGTGTTGAAGCTGACCACGTCAGGCGCAGGGATTTCGTCGAACAAATCTGCGGCCTTGCAGAGATGTCCTTCCCCTATGAGGCCCGACAAAAGGATGTTGTCGATGCAGGTATCGGGCAGTACGCCATTTCGGGGCATCAGATGGAAGATCTTCAATCCGGAATCGACTGCCTTATGCTTGCAGAAGCTGTTGATCAAGACGCTATGGATAACGAGATCAGGGTGGAGATCTTTCTTAAGCATTTGAAAGAACACCGTCTCGGCCTCTTTTGGTTTCCCCAATTCGCTCAGCCCGCCGAGCAACGCAGTGAAGGTGACCGCATCCGGGGTTTGACCATCGGCTGCCAGCACTCGGCACAGGGCCAGGGCTTGTTGATTTGGTGAAGCATCTTCATCTTGCAGAAGCCGTCAATTAGAATGTTGCAGGTGACGATGTTAGGTCGGAGACCCGATTTGAAGAGTAATCAGAGCGCTTCCTGGACCTTACCCGCTCGAGTGAGCCCCTTAACAAGCACACTTAAGACGATCAAATCCACATCACATCCTAGTGCTGTATGTATTTTTAATCGTGGGTCGTGCCTGCACCAGGACGCCCACAACACGAAACATGGCCCAGTTGAGCAATGGGCCGTGATGGAAAAAACTCAGCAGACCTTCCCTATTCGCCTCCGGACGGCCGGACCTTCCCTATTCGCCTCCTGACGGCCGGACCTTCCCTATTATTTATATGCGGCACTCGGAGGTGTTGCGATCTTCTCACGTCTCTGAGTCTCCTGTTACCGCCGCGCTAGGATGCTTTGCAGATTCTGTAACGGACATCGGAGCGATTTTGCATTTAGGTATCCGTCTTCTCCATTCTTCTATCTTGTTCATTTCTTTCCGTCACGGATCATCCCTTTATGGAATATCATTTCTTTGCAGGCATAAACGCTCTACCAGCGTCTTGTCGTCTTTCCACGGGATCCGAGGTTAAATAATGGTGAGTTGGAAATAACAGATCTCGATGTTCAATCGTAATGTTCTGTCAAACGCTGCTTAAATTTCCATATGTAGAATTCTCTTTGGAGTTACATCTATACAATGTGTAAATAGTATGTTCTTATCAATGCCGTAAGAGGAATCGGCGAAATGGTCATTCCGTCATTGTTCTTTCTATATTTTGGCTACACTAGAATTCTCTTAGTTGTCTACCTATCGAGGCTATTTCAGTAATATATATATTTATTGACATTGGAAAGTCAACAGGGCTGGGGAGGCCTAATCAGTCCTCGCTCTTTCTATCATGGGTGGGGTTGGCCCTCTTGGATCGAGTTGATGATCTGATCTTCGGTTATCGCTCGATCAATTGATTGTCGACTTTAGGCAACCCTTGTATTTTTAGTCGATGGATGGTTGATCAAATATTGACAGTTAAATTGATTGATAATTTAATTGAGATTATCGCTAAACCCCCTTCTCTCTCTCCCCCAGAAATGTTCCTGCTTCTGCTGGCAGCAACTCTCTCTCTCTCTCTCTCTCTCTCTCTCTCTCTCTCTGTCGGTTAGAAATGGGGTTCCCACTGCCTTACGCCAGCAGAAACCCACCCTCTCTCATGCTTTCTCTCGGATCTCACTGGAAACTCCGCCAGCGATAATGTGATTTCCAGTGCCACTTCTTTCAGGGGTTCCGGTGGTGGTTCCTCTACTGCCTTCTTATTTGGTATAGTCACAGCCATGAGAAGAAGATTTGGAGGTGGCTCTCAGGAACTCGAGGACGACAGATTTGTCTCTCTCCCCCTTTGTTGTCGCTCGATTCGATTGACTGACCACTTTGATGGTGCACATGAGCTTTGTCCTGTTTGAGTCGACGATCTGATGTTGATCAATCAAGTTTGGCCAACCCAGATTGTGGGGTTGCTGGGTGCTAATTTTTGGGCATGGTTTTCGAGTGCCTAACCGGGCCAAAGGAGCCGTTGCGACGTGCGATGCCCTGCTTTAGAATTTAACGCTCTCTCCCGCTCTCCCCCCTAATTCCTAAATACGGCACTCTTTCAAATCCGGTGCTCGAGTAATGCCAAAACTGAGGAACCAACTCAGCAGACCTTCCCTATTTGCCTCCGGATGGCCAGAACTTCCCTATTATTTATATGCAGCACTCGAAGGTGTTGCAATCTTCTCACGTCTCTTAGTCTCCTGTTACCCTTCCATCTTCAGCGGAAGCCCAATTTCGGCCCAGGAGAGCCGGCGAGTGAGTGAACGATGAACAAGGGAACGGCTGGGGCGGATGGAGATCGCGCGCAGGAGCTTGTTAAGCAGGTACCCCGACCTCATCCATCTCTCTCTCTAGCATCCCACCTCATCCGTCCATCTATCTCACCTCCAGTCGTTCAGATTCGAGGTCACGAGGTCGCCCTAGCGGAGCTCAACAACCTCCACCCAAGTCGAGTAAGCGGGACCTCCTCCGTTCTCCTTGTCATTTTCCTTTTGGCTATAGGTGAAGAGGTCACTCTCTCATTCTTTCAGGCCGTGTATCAGAGAAACGAGAATATCTTCTTCAGGAAAGATGTCAAGGGAGCCATTGACTCTGAGCAGAGTAAGTATTTTCTCCTCTGCTTGAACATCGTTATCCCCCTTAAATCTCTGTCTTGCAGAGCAACTGGGCCTTTCGAAAGCTCAGCTTCAGAAGCTGAGCAGGGAATTGGAGCCATGAGAACAACATTCTTTGAAACGTGCTGGCAGGAGATTTTCGAGATTTCTTTGGTTTTTTTGCTCATAATTCAGAAATTGAATCAACATTTTGAGTTTGTTTGCTCTTCCCAAGTTATTTATGACGGCGGTCTGCAAGAAAGGCAGCAGTAATGAGTAAGAAATGTTTGCAAGAGATTTACATCGTTTCAGGGAAGCAAGTTCATCAGAGAGACGAAGAGGAAAACAGAGACTCGGGAACGGCGATCTGTGATCAGATTGACATGTTCGATCAGATCATGTTAAGTGGGCTTTCGACCAATCAGTGATCTAACTAACTGATTGATTATGGGAGCGATTTAATCTGCGATTGATCAGTGATTACTACCATAAAACAATGATCTGATCCGCCAATCGGGTCGCTGGGTATTTTTGTCTAATATTTTTATTTTTTATTTTTTTATATATTTCTTTTGAACTTTTTTCAGATTTTTGAGTGGCGATCATTGATCAGATCGACGATCGGGTTGACCGCATGTGATCGATCAATGATTAGATAGCTGATCTGATCGAAGTGCATTGATCATTATGTGGTTCGGATCACTGAAGTGATCGATACCTATCGATACAATTGGGATCATCCTTGGTTGGTTGATCAACCAAGGATCAATCATGATCTCAGGGATCATGGTCGGCTAGCTGTTCCATCACAAAGATGGTCGAAAATGGAGAAAAATAATGTGAAAGCAAATCAGGTAGGTAAATCTCAGGATGCAAAAGTAAGAATAAAGAAATACAACAATCAGTAAGTCTGGGTTTTATTTGGACTAATTTCTAAAATAAGTTTTCTCTATTTTTTTCTCCTTCGATTCACATTAATGAGCTGTATTGATGAACTTTCATTTAAATTAATCCAGGATAGATTTCTTAAAGCGGGCAAATTGACTAAAAATATTTTACTTACAAATTGAGCCTAATTTCGCCGTTAGGTCAGCTTGTAGCGGATCCGTAGACCGTCAATTGCTTTATCTAGAGTCTGAGCCAGCTCCGGGATGGTCACTTTGCAAACTACACAGGTACACCAGATCAAAATCCATGAACAAAAACATTGAATATCGGATGAGGAAGACTGGTGTTATGAAGGATCACCTATTGATAATCAATCTGAAATCAACTTGATTAGCTGAAGAAGCCAAATCATAATCAACCAAGCTCATGGATTGATGTCGATGTAGATTGTTTTAAAATGAATTCATTATATTGAATAATAAATATTCAACCAATCACTGATCAGATGGCTAATGATGACCTTAATTTTGTTTTTACAATTAACTTGATTTTTTCGTTCGATCAATTAAAAATTCTCTTTGAAAATTCAATGTGTGATCGAGCGTCAGGTCATTGTTCCAGTGATCAGTCGAGCACAAATAGTCATCCCTAGATGTTCTTTGTTCAGAAAGTGAAATCAATTATCACCGAAAAAAATATAGGGTCTGAGGTATTGAAATACCACGAGAGGCAGAAGTGTGCGCCTCAGTCAAGAGGTCCGAATATGAAGCCTGGAAAAGCACAAGAAGAAAACACACCTCGGCTGATATTGTAAATGCCAAATCCGTAAATCAACAATTGTTTGAGGAGTGACCTTCATCAGTTTCATGTTCTCGGCGATTCTCTCTGATGTTTTTCTGTAGTCCTTCTCCGCTTCTTCTGAGAGTTGCTGGCTTGTCTGCATCTGAATCTGCAGTACAGAGATGTGAATAAGACGTGATCTGGATCACGGCCAGCCTGCGACGCCAAATTTTATCTAATTCACAGTCGATGAAATTTCTCTAAACTGTAATGGATTGTCATTAACAGAAAAATTAGTTAAGAAAAAGCAGTGACTAGATGGAGAGAGAGGTTTGCATAAGTTTTGTGCTGACCAATTATTTCTAAGTTTTTTCGTGGAAACACAGGGTAAAAGATGAATGTACAATCCTCGCGAAGATATGTTCATGGATCTCAGTACTTCGCATGAAGTTTCCCTCAACTGTGACTAATGGCTATTACCGGAAAAATTAGTGAAAAAGACGGTGATGAGAATTGTCTGCATCGATTATTTTCCAAGTTTTCATGCAAATACGGAGGCAAAGTCGAATTTCCATTAGTAATATATTTATGATTAGAGGTGTTAATACTTCTTATGAAGAACTGTCAATTTTTCATGTAGATATGCGTATTACTGGAAGAGAATCGCAAAACTGAGATCCCAGATTCCTAGTGAAATAAAAACCAAAACTATATGAAAAAATTATATGATGCATATATTGTTCCTAAAATATGAAAAAAAAATCTCAATGGCAAATGTAACAGAATTTTAAAAAACTAGAGCATAGAATAGAATAACAAAAACTGTCCTTACCTTCAAACGCTTGGAGAGTCTCGATCTGGACATCTCGAGTTCCTTGACGATCTCAGAATGGCTATGATCAAGAATCCTCTTGACTGCATCGGTTTTTGAAGAGAACAGCTCTTTGAGATCCTTAATTGTTCCGACAGATCTCTGCGGCGAAGGAGTCGCTCCAGTGAAGTGGAGATCTCGAGCTTTCAAAGGACTGCTTCCGGCGGAAAAGTGAAGATCTCGTGCTTTCAAAGGACTTCTTCCGGCGGAGATTGGAGTTTCTGGAAGCGGAGATCGGAAGACCGTCGCGCGCTTCCCCCTGGATTTTCCAGACGCACCACCTCTCTTCCTCATCTCCTGAATGCCGCGCCGTTCGACACTCAGAATTTTGAATTCCCGACGAGGAAGAAAGCGCGGGAAAAACGGTTAAATTGACGACGGGCCGAAAACTCGCACTGTCCCGCAATCTGGGAAGTGGATAGTTCCCGCGCGTTCTTCTGACACATAAAAAGTGTATTTACAAAAAACAATGACACGTGTACGAGTTCCGTTCGTTGGCCGCTTTGAATTTTGAATTCCCGAGGTGGGGAGCGCGGGAAAAACGGTTAGGCGAACGTGGGATCGCAGTAGGGAATGGCGCTCCGATCGATCGTCTTGATCATGGTCCTCTGTTGGTTGATCGGCAAGCCATAATCAGTCATCCGATTCGTCAGCAAATGATTGAATGTGATTGATCTGATCGGCGATCACCACTAATCAGAGATTACATTTTTAAAAATTGGCTGTCAGATCCTCAATATGATTGTTTTTCTACATTGAATTGACCAGAGATATTCTCATTGGAACATGATGATCCTATCTGATCTGATCAGGGCGGTCCGATCAATGATCTCCATTCCTTGGATTGCAGGATAAAGCAATCTCAAAAGTTCCCGAGCTTTCCATTGAATTGATAAAAAGAACTGTTTGGATCTAGCTGCTACGGTGCCACGTCAGATTCCAGTTGCATGTGATAGAAAGAGCAACGGATTAACGTTTCCAATGGGCCAATCACAGCCCGTCACTTTCCCAAATCTGGTCTGTGAGTCAAAAGTGTATGCCTAGGGTAGAGGAAATCGGATTGCCTGATCGTCGATTTGTTGATGATTGCCATCATATCCAGCCAGGAGCCAGATAGTGGGAAAACGAGAGAATTTGGGGACATACAGAGACGGAGCTGGAGAGACGCCATGAAGGATCACAGTAAATCTGCTCTAATTTCTATTCTATGGTTAGACATTACAAGTAGGAACGGGCTGATCTTTTCCGGGAATCTTACATTCACCGATGTCGTTCAGATAATGGGCAACAGAGCTAGACAGCAAATCGTCCGGCTGGATGCCGTCCCTCACCATTCGATCATGTAACATCCGAGCTTCGCTCGCTCTGCCCGCCTTGCAGAGCCCGCGGATGAGAATCCCGTAAGCCACGAGATCTGGCAAGAGTCCCCGGTCGATGGCGCATTGGAAAGCCGACGACGCATCATCTACCTTCCCCTTCTTGCAGAGCCCATCGATCAAGATGCTGTAGCTTATCATATTGGGATTTACCCGACTCTTGAGCATGTCATCATGGAGCTCGGATACCGAGTCTACTTCCCTAGCCTTCAGATGCCCGTCCATCAAACAGCTGTATGTGTACACATTTGGCGATGGCCCTGTTTCTGCCATCAGCTTGAAGAAGAGCATCGCCACGTTGATTCTGCCATGCTTGCAGCAGCCGTCGATCAAGTGCGTGTAGGTGATGGCCGTCGGCCGCAGCCCTCTCTTCCTCATTTCTTCATAGAGCTCGACGGCTTCATTCAGCATTTGGGCACCAGTGTATCCGCCAATCATCGTGTTGAAGCTGACCACGTCAGGCGCAGGGATTTCGTCGAACAAGTCTGCGGCCTTGCAGAGATGTCCTTCCCCTATGAGGCCCGACAAAAGGATGTTGTAGATGCAGGTATCGGGCAGTACGCCATTTCGGCGCATCAGATGGAAGATCTTCAATCCGGAATCGACTGCCTTATGCTTGCAGAAGCTGTTGATCAAGACGCTATGGATAACGAGATCAGGGAGGAGATCTTTCTTAAGCATTTGAAAGAACACCGTCGCGGCCTCTTTTGGTTTCCCCAATTCGCTCAGCCCGCCGAGCAACGCAGTGAAGGTGACCGCATCCGGGGCTTGACCATCGGCTGCCAGCACTCGGCACAGAGCCAGGGCTTGGCGAAGCATCTTCATCTTGCAGAAGCCGTCAATTAGAATGTTGCAGTTGACGATGTTGGGCCGGAGACCGGATTTGAAGAGTAATCGGAGCGCTTCCTGGAGCTTACCCGCTCGAGTGAGCCCCTTAACAAGCACACTTAAGACGATCAAATCCACATCACATCCTTCTTTGATGAAAATTTGAGCGTATATTTCCAGAGCACCCTTAAGATCTCCGATCTCGAAGAGCCCGTCGATCAAGCAACTGTACAACTGCACGCTCATCTTCAGTCCAAGCTTAATGATAATCGAGAGCACGCCATGAGCCTCGGCGACTCGCCCTTCCTTGCACAGTCCTTTCAAAATCATGCTATAAGTGATCGCGTTAGGGTTAATCCCTTTCGCAGCCATTGCATGGTAAAATTCTAGAGCCTTCTTCAACTGCCCAATTCCGACGTACCCGTCCAAGATCGAGCTCAATACCACCACATCCGGCTGAATTCCGCTAACGACCACTCTCGCCAGAATCTGATCGCACTCCCGCATCCGTTCTTCCTTCGAAAAGCCGTCAATCAGGATCGCATAAACCACCAAATCAGGAGCAACAAACTTCTCCTTCACCATAAAATTGAAAACCTGCGTCGCCTCTCCGATCCTTCCTCCTCTACAATAGAAACCCATCAAAGTGCTGTACGTGACAACATTTGGTTCGGGACCCTCTCTAAGCATCAATCTGAAAAGCTCATCGGCGTAATCTATATTTCCAATTTTGCACAGAACACTGATGAGCTTATTACATTGAGAAATTGAAAAAGGGAAACCATTGGACGCCGCAGCAAAGTGAAAATCTACAACCTTCTTGCGTCTCTCATCGGAAAACAAAAATCGAAGTTCTTCCATAAAAGAACAAAGCCCGGATCGCTCCGCCGATAGATGGCAACGCAGAGTCTTCTCTCTCCTCCATTTGAAAAATCTTCCAGTGACGGAGGAGGAGTGGCGTTCGTTTAGGGTTTTTCTGGAGAGGAATCGACGGAGCAGCGATAGTTTAAAAAGAGGGGACATCGACGGAAGATCAGCCGAGGGTTTCCGGGAACCATTATTCCCTCCTCTTTGCCCTCTCGTACCGGCGGGCTTCAGCTCGCCGCCATGGAAGGAGCGCGGGAGTGTAAGAAGTAGCCACTCAAGAAGTAATTGTATTAGGTAAAAACTTTATTTACTTTCTTGGATATTATTCCACATGTACATATAGCAAATGCATTGGCCCCACCAAAATGACAAGTATTTTGCAAATGACGGATTTGCCCTTACACACTGCCATATGAGATAAAAGGGAGACAGAGTGGTCTGAACCAGACATTAACATGATCTAAGACTTGATAAGCCGTTGAAAGTTTGATCAAAATATTGAACATAATAGAAGATGATAAATTAAATTTTTGAAATGATGAGATACCAAGGATTGATGATCAGATCATCCAATATAGACCAAAAATCTATACTTATAGGGCTTATTAAAAGAATTTTTTAAAATTGCCCAAGTTTCCTGCCTTTGGCAGTATCCACACGATCTCCGGATGGTTAAATCTCTTCTTAAACCCTTTATCGAGAGAGAATGAGAAGAAAGAGTAGAGTTTTTGGCAAGACTCATATAGACACCCTTAGGTGTGATCATTCTTCCCTCATCATTTTTTAATAAAAACCCTTAAAATTATATCTATATCCACCAACATCCATTGACCTTATATGTGTGACCGTACTGGTCAACCTTATCAATTACCTATATCAACTTACATATTAATTAATCAAGGATCGATCTAACCTAATTGACGAGTTGAGTTATCAACTCATTGGGTGCCAAGCTACATCATATATATTGAGTGTATAAGAACTTTTATATAAAACCTTATGGTCATCAGTTACTATGCACATATAATCATTAATTCGTGCAAAGCTCATAAATAATTATGGTCAACTGTCAAACCCTAATCAATTAATCGAGTTAGTATTGATGTGTGAAATATATTATCCAGATGATTGGACACCAAGGACCGATTATCTTGTTATCTAATATAGATCAAAAACTATACTTATAAGGTTTATTAAAAGAGCTTTTTCTAAATTCTTCATGTGCCCAGCCTTTGGTAGTATCCACACGATCTCTGAATAGTTAAATCTCTTCTTAAACCCTTATCAAGAGATAATGAGGAGAAAGAGTAAAGTTTTTGGCAAGGCTTATATGGACACCCATATGTGAAATATACCTTGAAGAACACTTCCTCTAATATTTTCATTATCTTGCCCAATAATTTCATCTCATCTCATTCAGTGAGTTAATCTCCTATAATATCAAAGGCAAATAATCCAATCTTGATCATTCAATCACCTTTAAGACTTTATGTCATAAATAATTTATGATGTTTTGGAGATCTCAAGACTATAAATTTATAAGTTATAGTCAAAACACGATTATCTATTCAGCAAACATCTTTAGTGTCTCAAGTCAAAGAACCACATTCACAAAAACAATATTAATAAACTGGATTGACATTTAACTTGGTGCACTCTTTGTCCAAAGAGCATTTGGTGGATTTTTTTTTACGACAAGCCAAATCACACTTTCATATATCTCATTTATGTTTATTAAAAAATATTCATTTTCATTCTGAAGTAATATTTGTAATAAATTTTACAAGCATATGTAATGAATAAATGAATTATGATGAGAATGACAAAGTGAATTGCATGATCATTGAATACACGCGGACACGCGTAAAAAAACCAAACTCACCAATTTTAAAGGTGAATAAGGATCGAATCCACGGAGAATTAAAATATTTTCGAGGTATTCTTTAAAATTTGATCAAATCGGATGATAAATTGAGGTGAGCAATTAAGAATTTTGATAGATTTAGAAAGAGAAATCCACATAATAAAAAATCACTCAATTTGGATCAACATTCGCATAGAAATCAAAGAGCAAAAATTAACATGAAATTAGATAGAAAATCGATCACGAAGAGAAAGAAATCTGAAATAACATCTAAAATTAACCTAATCTACGATTCTAAATTTCAATCTAATGATACAAGATGAAAGATTAGAAGGAAAATACAGAATCTAACCTGAGATAGGGATCGAAATAATCCAATTGATTGCCGGATCAAAGGCTTTTCATTGCGTGTTTTCGAAGACGATCGTCAACATTCAAGAGGCAAATTCTCCCTATTCTTTCGATGAAATCTCACTTTCAACCACTCCTTGGATGCAGAAATGAGTCTAGAAGAAGAAGAAAGCGAGAGATTTAAGGATGGTGGTGTCTAAATAGTTCGATTACTCGAAAATATCTAGGAATATATTTGATGTTGAAGAACATTCTTATAAATAGGCAAATTTAGGCATAACCGTCAGATTTGTCATTTTATTTTCAATCAATGGCTCTGATGAAATGCTTGGACGCGAATCATTATGGTTAAGTCGTGTTCGTTTGATCGAAGATGAACCGTTGAGATTTTTTCAGGTCACGCGTGAAGAAGAAACACTTGAAAGGTTCGCTGTTTGATCTTGATTTGACCCTCCAAATGTTTCACGTGTCCATCAGACAGTTTTAATCTCCTTTAATCTCAGACGTTATAACTCCTTAGATTAACGACTGCGATTATAACGTTACAAAACAAATCGTCGCCCAATAAGAGTGCGCTGCGTACCCCTCACTTAAGCAACGGTTGGCGATCACAATTTGATCACGTGATCAGACGCTCTACATGATGCCACATCACTTGCGCATATAAAAACAGAAAGATAGTCCCACATGAAAAAAAATCAAATGAAGAAGATAGCAAAAATAAGTGTTGTGTAATTAAGAAGATATCAAAAATCCTCAAAAGGGTGCTTTCTCATTAATCACACACACTCACGCCCACACGTGCGCACTGACAAAATGAAATCGTGAGGTCACTGAAAACGCATGGTCACGCGTCAAAAAGTAATCCAAACTCACCAATTTTATGTAATTAACGCAAATTAATAAGTAAAGTAGTGAATAAGGGTCTAATCCACAGAGAAATAAGGGAATTTTGAGATATCTTTTGAAATTATATCAAATTGGATGATAAAATGTGGTAAGAAATTAGGGAAATTTTTTAATTTGGAAAATCTCGATAGCGAATCCACGGAATAAAAAATCATAGAATTTGGATCAAGATTCGCAGAGAAATCAACGAGTGAAGTAGAAATTTCTAAATTTGAAGATCGCAAAAAACTGAAATTTAAATTAAAATTAACTAAAAATTATGATTCGAAATTAAAATCTAAAGCTATACGAAGAAAGATTAGGATAAAAAGCGATTTCTAACCCAAGATTGCGCTCGAAATAATCTAATTACTTGCCATATAAATGACTTTTTATTCCCGAATTCGAAAAATGATCATTGATGTTCAAGAGTCGATTTCTTTGTATTCTCTCAATGAAATCTCACTTTCAAGCACTTCATGGATGTAGAAATTGATCTAGAAGAGATTGGAAGCAAGAGATTTAAGGGATTTGGTGTCTAGATAGTTCGATTACTCGAAAAATAAAATAATGATTTACATCCTCAAAGAGCATCTCAATTTATAGGACAAATTGGGCTTAACCGTTGGATCGAGGTTTAATTCTTCGATCAACGGCTTTGATGAAATGTCAAGCTTCGAATTATTACGATTAAGTCGCGTCCATTGGATCTTAGATGAACCGTTGAGATTTTTCCTCATTTCGCGTGTTATAAGTAATGCGCAAAACACTCGCCATTTGATCTTGATCCGACGCTTCACCGAGATTTAAACTCAGCCGTTCTAACTCCTCAGATTGACGGCTGAGATTAAGTCATTTTAAAAATGATTCATCGATGAATAAGATCATCACGCCGTGTACCCCTGAACTTAAGTGAAGATCGATTGTCTTCGTTAATCGCATGAATCGAACACTCCTCATAACACCATGTCACATGCACATTTAAAACACGAAACAAAGTCTCACATGACAAAAATAAAAAAGAAATCACGTGTATATAAGGAATGTGTGATTAAGGAGTTAGCGAAAATCCTTAACACAATGCTTTCTCCTCAATCACATACACACACGCGCACATATGTGCGCACATGAGCATACACGCGCACTCACTAACGCGTGCATGAATACACTTGTGTAACATGTGGTGGTCTCATATGTCGTCACGTGGCACCGCTTTTTCGCTCGCGCCATGTCAGCTGTCACGTCAACACGCGATATATATATATTGATGAATTTAATTTGAATAAATTAATTTTAAATTCAAAAAAGTTAGAAAAAAAATTCCTAAAAATTAGAAAATTCATATCTTTTAAAATACAACTCAATATTATTCCAAATTTTTTTTCATTAGATCAGAAATTAAATTATCTATCATTCTAAAAATTCAATTTTAATAAATAACAAGAGAATAAATTTCTATTTGAAAAATACAAAAATTTATTTTAGATTTTAAAACTTAAAAAAATATATGAGTGTATGTAAAATGATTTCTCTCAATATTTAGCCTTTAAAAACTAATTAGAATCTCAATTAAAGATAGGGATAGAAAATATTCTTCTTAATTTATCATAATTAAACTTAAATTAATATATGTTTTATAAGGAGAAAACGGTAGTGGAAGAGACATAGCAGGGTGTAGAGACACATGGAGACGAAGAGTAAAAGCATGCGGAGAGGAAAGGACTAATTCATAGGGAAATGAACCCCAATGGATCATCCTATATGGTCCTAATGGGTCACCACCACATAGTCTTAGTTGGTTGTCCAAACAAAATTCACTCAGTTAGATTCTTAAAATCCTTAAAATATGCAACAAGTGATTATGGCTCATTAACACATGTTTCTATAAATGAAATAGTCATAAACATAATCGACAAAGATCTAAAGACTATAATTAATTAGTGCATTGTGGTTGTATTTACATATATTTTCGAGATATGCGAATTATAATTCAGCCATAATATCACACCAATTCTTATGGTATGATGTATTTGGTATAATGATATGCTATACAATTGTCTTTATCAGAAGAAACTAAGCAACAGCTCCCAAACTAGATTTTGAAACTTATAAAATTGAGTTTGTCACGACAATTTGAGCCATTCACTTATTCATAGTGGGACCAATATGATAAAGCTAGATAAAATAAAAGGTACCAAATTGTGGCTTTAAAGTAGATTAAACCAAATTGTGCGTTAGGTGGAAGAGGCATCACTCAATAGATAAAAGTCACTTGATGGATAATCGATTAACTTTCTCAAAAATTTCTCATTGACGACAAGGTTTGGAACTTTGATGTGAGTTCTTTGCTACATGGGGCTATTCTCCCATTATAAAGCAGCTCATGCTTTGGGTATAGAACAGTGTGACATAGTTCAGTCCTTATCTTGAGTGGATTTTTTAGCATTGGGATGAACTTTGATGCATCCATAACCATGCACAAGTTAAACTTCTGAAAACGACAAAGTATTAAGCCCACCCCAAGATGAGATTTCAGCTATTCTAACTTTCCATGAATGGATTAGTATTTTAGAGTAGACAATGGTGGGTTCCTTGCCCCAGTGAGAATGGAATGATAATAACATTGAGAATCCAATATAAGGTCACAACAAGATGAGGTGTCTTTATCATGATAAATATCAATGTGACCACCTATCAAGTGCAGCAATGTCTACAATTGAGGCATCTTAAGAGAGAAAGAGACACTATCCTTATTCCTACATGACACAATCAATGTGACCACCTAGTTGACATCTATTTTCATTATTCCATTTTTTGAAAACATGAAAAAACTTTGCCTTCGTTCTCCATACATCCAAGCGATGGAAAGCCAGAGTTTTGGATTTTCCTTACAATCGATATTTTAGGTTTCAAAATCACTAAAAAATATGATTAAAATTTTTCCCTTTCCATGATTAGAGGTTATAGTATTATAGATGTAGAGGAACAAACCAACACATCTTTATCTTGATGATTAAGCTCTACTGCAATGAAAATATTGGAGGGGAAATTGCAATAGAAAAATAGTTTGATGCCAAAATGATAAAATTAAATAAAATTAAAAATTCTAAGGTTGTCTTATTCAAAACCTGAAATATATCATCTCTTGTCCTCTACCTCACACCTTGGAAGACATTTTTCTATGGAGGAAAAAAAAAAGCTTTCACATCTTCTTATCTTAAACCCAAGGAAATGGGTAAGAAGAGGAAGAATTTGTTTAATGAGAGTACCTGACGAGATGAATCCATGCGGTCATTGAAAACACACGGATAAGTGTCCAAAATCATCAATTTAAAGTTCTAATCATGAATTAAAGAGTAGAGTGGTGAATAAGGGCCCTTATGTAAGGATACATGAGGGAGAGAAGACAAAGCTAGGTAAGTATTAGCCTTAATGGAGCACTCTACAATTATTGGCTCCCACATGTAGGAGACTCTCACAAGAAGGGATGCATGTGCTCTTGTGTGGGCTCTTGTATGTGCATATAAGAGCCCACAAAATAGCACATGTATAAGAGATTTTCCACGTAGGAGATACCCTGGCGCAATAACAATTCCATACAACATGCATTCTAATTTCGACATTCACACACAAGCAACTATATTTACATGGGGTGGAAAATTTTCTCAAGTGCCAATCTTTTTTCTTATGCAAGATAAAGAGGGTGAGAGGCTACAATTGGAGGGAGAGGGAGGCGTGATGAAAGATTTACATGCAGTTGTTGAGCACTTGTTATGTCACACATGCATGCATAAAAAAGAAAGAAATTGAATCTACTCTAAAGATGATTGAAAGCAAGTAAAGTGGTGAAGACGGGTTAAATCCACATGGAATTGGATTGATTACAATGAGAGACAAAAAACTAATCATATTTAGTTAAATTAGAAGATGGAAAAAGTAAAGATAATGGAATATATAGAAAGAGGGAGAAGAGAGGAATCTAACAAATCAAAATGGGAATCAATCAAAGTTGAAACGAAGATACCGAAGAAAGAGCATCACAATGTAAGAGAGAAAATCATGGAAAATCATTGAACACAAGCTAAAAGATCTTGCTCCTAGCTCCTAATTCACCTCTAATACTTGAGAAAGTCAATTACAAACATGATGGCGTCGTGAAGATGATCCTATGTTGCCAGATCAAAGGTTACAGGTAACAATTGTTTAGTGGCGAGCATTGGTGTTCAAGCTTGACCTCTTCATGTATTTCAAGGGCAAATAATGATGATTCTACAAAATCTCCCACAAAATCATGAAATAATCCCACTTTACAGAATTAAATCATGAGCTCTTTGGCAGTCCATCATTGCATTGGCGTTGTTAACGAAAGAGCCTCGTCGCTATAAAGAGACATGATCCTCTGTTTCTTCCTTTACTATGGGAGCACTGATTATTTCCTAAACCTCTACGTTTCATGCTTCTAAGGAAATTTTTTGAAAAAATAACCCCTCCCACATGCTAGGTACTCGTTCTTTGTTTGTTGTTTTTACTCATCATCTGACCAGTTCCCCCACTTACCTTGCTGAGGGATCACCACTGCCACTCAAGGGTACTGCCCGGCACCCTACTTAATAAAGAGGGCCTCCACCCTCTTGGTTGAGATGGTAGAGCCACCTTGAGCTAGTCTAGCCAAGGACGACCCAGTTGAACCATGGATGAGCCAAGAATAATCTAGACCCTTTTCCAAGGGTGGTTTCTATATCAACCACCAATGACCAATCTGAGGACATTGGAAAGATATCTCCAGAGCCGAGATTTAAAATGATCAATATTGATTTTCTCATTAATATCTTCTAGAGACAAACCAAAAAATTCCCTTGAAATTTTTTACTGGAAAAAATCTTGAAAGAATTATTATTTTAGTTTTGAGTATAACTTAGAAATTTCAGATCCTGAAGTGCTATGGAATTCATCATCTAATGGGCAATTGGAGGTATGTAATATTGAAATTAAAAAACTGGTCCAGAGAATAATTAGGCGTCATGGAAAATATTGGCCAAAAATATTATATGATATTTTCCTCATTTCAAAAAAAAAAATTATATGATACATCATGGCTAGGAAAATAAAAACAACTTAGTTATGTCCCCTTGTAGATTATTTTTCAGAAAAGCATCTCATCTTCTTGTTGAAATGGAACCATAGAGCATATTCTAGTATTCTTTGGACTTGGCAAGTAAAAATATATTTTTGTCAGTTGCATGAAAAGCATATGAAAACTCAAGAATTTCTAAACCTTTAATTAATTCCATGGAGAGAATTTAGATGAAAAATCCTGTTGGTGCTGTGAAAATCAGGGCAAGAAAAGAGAGAAATGAGAGGATAAACCTGCATAGAGAAAGAGAGTGATTAATAGGGAGAATGTGGAGGGAGATGGAGGAGAGAGATAGCACAAAGTTGGGGGATTGAGACAGAAAGAGGGCAGAATAGTTGAAGTAAGAGGAATCGAGTTGGCAAGGGAGATAGTGTAGCAAAGAGATGGTAAGAGAAAGAAGGATGGAGAAGGGGAGAGATGGAGAAGGATAGAGGATGACGGAGTGCACTTATGGCGTAACGCCGAATCCAATGTCAGCACTTCAGACATCATGGTAGATTATGCCAAAACAGTGAAATATCAAGTTATCCACTAAATTTATTAGAAGCATTAAAAATAGGCAAAAAAATTATGGGGATAAGGAAATATAAAATGCCTTAAAATTTCGTATTGAGCCTCTCATCTTAGATTACAATTCAGAATGCAAAAAGAGTTTTCTTTTCATTTTTTGAATTTGAAATGATGGTCATAGATATTCACAGCTGTATTGATGATGGGAGATATCTCATAATTAATATCCCCATGATCAATATCTCTGTAAAATTCACCATGAGCTTTTTGAACTACCGAAGAAAGAATTATTCAAATGATCAAGTGATTTGATTTCCAGGTTCTTGAGAACCCACCGAGGATGGGAGCTTGTTTCCATCCAAAGCAGAAGTACGCAATGCACACCTGAGGACGTTATATGGATGTAGGGTCGGTCAAGATCACCGTGATCGTCATTTTTTATCGATCGACGAGATCGCCGTGATCTCGTCTGGCAGTCATTTCACAGCTAAACCGTGCTTCGTCTTGCATTGGACTCCGATCACTCTTCTCCCAGGTTCTTGGGTTTTTTATTCACTGCGTCTTTCAAGAAGCAGCCATTCAACGTCAACACCTCCTTAATGATTCGGTTCCTCCATCCAAGCCTCCATCCAACCCTTCTCAGAGAGAAAGAGAGAAGGCAACTGTATTAAGAGAAACAAGGCTCTCTCTCTCTCTCTCTCTCTCTCTCTATTAATGATCGTCAACCTCGGCAATTAGATGAATCGAGGCGTCGACCATTTGCCGATCGATCTTGATCGATTCATGATCGCACATGCGAGGTCATGATCAGTAGGGATAGCTGCTGGTTTAGGGCTCAAACTTGAGCATGACCGGGAGGTTTAACGGGGAATATTGGAAGAAAGAGGAGAGGCTTTTAGGGAGGATTTAAAGGCAGCGGGAGTGTGACCAAGGGGGGATACAGCGGGAGGGAGAGTTGGATGTGGTAGGAGCCGAGGGGCTTTTCTCTCAAGGGTTTGTTATGCATTCTCTCTTCCGGCTGATATATCCTGGGAGTCAATCTTCTGTTGCAGATAGATATGATGAAGTTAGAGAGATCGGTTTCCGATGAGGGGTTGTCTTCTTTATTTGTTGCAGTTACTGCGGTTCACGAGGACCCACGTGTCCATGACAGACTCGTGCATCAGATTAGGCTCGATAGGCCTGAATGCGAAGATTTAGTGACACGGCCATCTACAACACGCTAGTCCCTCACAGCATCCCCTAGGGGCTAGTCGCTTCTATGCCACGGAAACAGCGGGAGAGCCGCCAGAAGTCAGGCTATTGCCAGCATGCCTGGCGATAGTGTACACTCCTCTAGAAGCCACAACTACCTTTAACGTGGTGGCAAACAATAAACAACACTATGACAGCCAGTCAACCAGAAAACTGCCACCACAATCAGCGCGTCCTATATTTCCACATTCATTGCCACAATAAGCGCAGCAGTGAGCATGCAGAAAATTGCAGACGCTGAAGACGGTGGTCAACATCCAGCCCACTCCCTACCCTAGGGAAGACGACTAGGAGCTCGCGGAAGATTTGTGAGAGAGTATTTGGGATCACCTCGTGCCATCTTTTGAGATTTTCTTCTTCACTCCCTTTCTTGAATTTCATGTCCTCATTTGCATCCGAAACCCTAGGGATCAATTCTTTCATCTTGGGGTTATTGATTCATGTCATTCTTCTTGCATTATCATCATCAGTGGACTCACGTTGAGTGTTGTCCTCATTTGCGAGAATTGATTTCATGTAAACTTTGGATCAGTAGGAGCCACTTTCACTGTCAAGCAATCATGTACAAGGAGACCTACTCCATCTCCCACACTTGGCGCCGCAAAATTTCGCAGGATATGCACTTTGCCTAGTCCTGCAGCCTGCAATAATTTTGGGATTTGATACCATGTTAAACTTGGAACTATGATGATAAGGGCAAACAAGAAGAAGAAAAAACAGCGAGAGAAATAGGACTGGCGAATGCCCCCCCATCACCTAACCAATGATGAGCGCATGCGTTATACTCATTCATTTAATATGATATCCTAAAATAAACAGAAGTTCTCAAATCAACTCACAACATTTTAACTCCCTTCTTTTTAGTCAGATGCCTCCCTCTTCATTTCTATCTCTTATATATCTCTCTCCTCTCACCATGTATCTCTCTCTCCCTGACGTGTATCTCCTTCTTCCTGTCTATTTTTAATCAGAATATAACCATTGGAAGCCCAATGGTCACATTCCTCCTTTGAACACAAGAATATGACCATTGGGATTCCAACGGTCACACACTTTTTGGGCTCCTATAAGAGGACCCCCTTCACTCTATGTAACCTAAGCAATTTCAGATGAAATAAAGGGTTGATTATTTATGTTCCCTCTCTATTCATATCTCCCATGGCGCTACCCTTCTTCTGGCATTGATGTCATCTCCAACAGCTCCAACAGAAGCTTCTGCTTCTATCGCATACCTCATCTGGTTACTTTTTCTCATGGTATCAGAGCAGCTCCACTACTGAGAAGCTGCATTGATCATATTCCGAGCTCCAAGCTTCACCATCAGGAGGCTTAATCAAGGATCTTCATCTCCTTGAAGAGGGGTAGCTCCAAGGTTCCAATATTTCTAATTTCTCCTTTCTTCGTTCGGAGTAAGTCTGTTGTTGAATCCTTCAAAGTATGAAGGGAAAGGGCAAGAACAGAATGCCGGAGAAAGACCCTGAAGCTTCTCAGAGCCTACTCGAGGATGGGAGACACACATGTCCAGACCCGCATGATCTGGATATGAAATACAACAGCCTCAATGGCCATAAGTGGATGACACTGGCTCAACAAACATTCAAGGGAGTTTACTTGGGCAAGCATCTAACAGATGATGCCCCTCCAGAGGATGACCCAAAATTTGAGATCTGGGAATCCGAGGAGGCACTTACATGGAAAAAGAGCAGCGAGACTATTATCTACTCATCAACTATGTTCGAGATATGTGGCAAGAAATCGAGCGATCATGTGCAAACATGCACAATGATTTCCGAGTCTTTCGACCTTTGGGAACAAGAGTGAATGAAGCAAGGTAACCTTTTGATTTCTTCTTATGTGACAAAGCTTAAGGCCATCTGGAGAGAATTGGATCTCCTCTGGCTTACCGGCGACAAGAACTCGGCATCCTATCTTCGGGAGGTAAAATTCTGAACCCTCACCTTCTTAATGGGGTTAAGCCCTGAATACGAGAATCTCCAGAGCCAGTTGCTCCATCGGGAAAGGTTTCCCACTCTAGCAGAATCCATCTTGGAGCTCACCAATGCATAAAGTAGAAAGAAAGTCAGTCCGAAAGATGGAGAAGCCCCCACCACCGTCTTAGTTGCTCATCTGGCAAAGAAAGGGGAGCCTCGGAGTAACTTGGGGCAAGATCCTCTACAAGCCCCTAAGTCGGCTACAAAGGAAGGTACCACTTTAGAACCAATTGTTTGTACTTATTGCAAGAACAATGGTCACATTAAGAAGGACTGCCGAAAGTTGGCATGGAAGGAAGATATGATCCGGAAGGGTCTGTGGGTACCACGAGATCAAAAGAAGGCATATATAGCCAAGGAGGAAGGAGAACCTTCCATCAGCAAATAAAGAACCTGCAGGCAAAGATGGAAGTGAAATACAAAAGTTCATCCAGGCAGAAATGAACAAATTGCTTCAGAAGATCAGCTCCATATCATTGGCCCAATCAGGTCAATACCTTGCCTTGACTCAATACATTAATATTACTCCTATGTCTGCATCATGGATTTTAGACTCGGGAGCCATAGACTACATGTCCCCAAATCAATCCTTGTTTACTACTTATGAACTAGTAACTAATGGTCATCAAGTCCTTACCACAAATGGAGGAATTTTAGAGGTAGCAAGCAAAGGGACAATCAACCTCAAGGGAATAGTTTTTTCAAATGTTTTACATGTGCCGGGCCTAAAGGCTAATCTACTATCCCCAATACAGTTAGTAATTGACACTGGATGGCGATTTATCCTTGACGCAAAGTCATTTTTTATTTGCAAAAAGGACACAGGGAGGAAGATTTCGTCTGTTAAGAGGAGAGGAGGACTCCTCTTACTAGAAGAATTAAAGGAAGAGGAGGAACCGAGAGTGGCCTACACCACTCAAAGTGAAGGACGCGTAACACTCCTTCATCGACGACTTTGGACCCCTCCTTCCACCTCCTGAAACAAACACTCCCTACTCTATTTAAAGGTGTTTTAGTTGAAAAACTGACTTGTGAATCATGTCATTTGTCCAAACAAAGAAGGTCCTCCTTTCCTACTACAAATCATAGATTGCTGTCTGCTTTTGAATGTGTTCACAGTGACATATGGGGGCCCTGCTCCACATCTAGGCTGTTCCAACATAAATGGTTTATATTATTCATGGATGATTTTTCAAGGTACATGTGGGTATACCTGCTCAAATCCAAGTCAGAAGTACCCTCAGTTGTGAAACTATGTTGTGAAATGATTTATAACCAATTCGGAAAGAAAGTACGGACGTTTAGGACAGACAATGCTAAAGAATTTTTCTGCATAGATCTCAACAAATACATGGAGGGTAAAGGGATCGTTCACCAATCTTCATGTGTGATTACACCTCAGCAAAATGGTCTTTCTGAACGTAAAATTGGTCATATTATGTCATCTGCAAGAGCACTACTATTCCAAGGAAATTGTCCAAAATTTTATTGGAGTGAAGCTGTAACGACTGCTACACATCTGATTAATCAAACTCCCTGAAACACCCTCGACTTAAAGGCCCCGATTGATCTCCTATCCTTCGAGTATCCCCACTTACATCTAAGAACTAACTTAACGACCAAAGTCGTTGGTTGTGTAGCCTATATTCTTGTTCACCATGCAGGTAAACTCGATCATTCTCGTGTACTCCACCACGTAGAAAGGCTACAAGTGATACCATCCAGGTACAAGGAAAATCTTTATCTCAACTGACGTGAATTTTGATGAGGGACGGATGTTCTATGAAGAAGCCAGCAGATCCCAAGACTATTTGCAATCATTGACGCAAGAGGAAGATGGAAGAAATGAACAAGAAGTATCACCATTGGAGGTCCTACCATTGGAGTCACCCGATCCGACGCCAGCTGCCAGTGAACCTTTTTCTGTGGATGATCAACGTCCTTGGGAGGAGGAAGCAGAACTAAACGCGCCTCAAGCCATTCAGGACGATGAAGATTCAGAAGATCTTCCTACAACTAACGATGGATGGTCGATAGCCCTTTGCAAGAAAGTGTAGAAATGTACTCAGCCCAAACCCTACCCTCTCAGCAATTACGTGTCATATGATCGGCTTTCTCCAGAGTATAATCAAGTCATACAAGCTCTGATCTCCGTCTCAATTCCCAGGAACGTTCAAGAAGCAATGACGTCTCCTGACTGGAGGGCAGCCATGGAAGAGGAAATGACAGCTCTAGAGAAAAATGGTACATGGGAGATGGGACCACTCCCTGTTGGTAAGAAACTGATTGGTAGTCGTTGGGTATTTACTATCAAGTATCATTCCGATGGATCGATTGCTCTGTACAAGGCTCGGTTGGTAGCTCGAGGTCATACAAAATAATATGGAATTGATTACAATGAATAGTTTGCTCCTGTTGCAAAGCTGAATACAATTCAGGTATTAACTACTCTTGCTGCCATGTATGACTGGAAAGTTGTACCAGTTTGATGCGAAGAATGCATTCCTACATGGGAAGTTAGAGGAGGAGGTGTATATGTCACCACCCCCAGGTTACTCATTAAGCAAAAACACAAAAGATGTGTGCTACCTCAAAAAGTCGATTTATGAACTCAAGTAGTTGCCTCGAGCTTGGTTCGGAAAATTCTCAACAACAATGATCTCTACTGGGTATGTCCAAAGTGAGGGAGACCATACTCTCTTCATCAAACATGGAAAAGAAGAAAAGGTGGCGATCCTTATAGTCTATGTGGACGACATCATCATCACGGGAAGTGATGAAGAAGAGATTTAAAGCCTGAAGAAACATCTCGCCGCTGCATTCAACTTTAAGACGTTGGGCCTCCTAACCTTCTTGGGGATCGAAGTAGCCTACTCGAAGTCTAGTATATTACTTTCCCAACATAAATATATTATGGATTTGCTGAAGGATACACGAAAACTAGACTACCGTCCTGTTGCGACTCCAGTGGATGTAAGTATTAAGTTGAAAGCCGAACAAGATGAGAAGGATTCCCCAATGAACAAAACATCTTTTCAGCGACTTATTGGACGGTTATTATACCTCAACCACACACGCCCTGACATAGTGTTTGCAGTTAACTCCCTCAGTCAGTATATGAATGATCCAAGGGCGTCCCACTAGAAGGTGCCCGGTCGGATCCTCGCTTATCTGAAAGGTTCTATTGTAAGGCCTGTTATTTAAGACGGAAGGTGAGCCCAGTATCATCCTTTATACTGACTCTGATTATACTGGATCCTTCGATGACAGTCGATCCACGTCAAGATACTGCAGTTTTATTGGAGGTAATCTGGTTACTTGGAGGAGTAAGAAACATAAGGAGGTTTCTCTGTCAAGTGTCGAAGCTGAGCTTTGGGCCTTAAAGAAAGGTGTCAGTGAGGGGATGCGGTTAAAGGATATCTTACAAGACTTACGGTTGTTACCCAGAAAAGGTATGACTCTCTACTCATATAGCAGGTCCGCCATCGCAATGGCCAAGAATCCAGTCCAACACGAACATACCAAACATGCACGAGTAGCTAGACATTAAATCAAGCAAAGTATTGATGAAGGATATATCATTCCTCAATATGTACCTTCTTCGAACCAGGTGGCGAACATCTTCACCAAAGGGATCCCCGGCCCACAATTTCAAGCATTCGTATGCAAGTTGGGCATGATTAACACCTATACCCAACTTGCGGGGGTGTTAGGTCAGATGCATCCCTCTTCATTTCTCTCTCTTATGTATCTCTCTCCTCTAACCATGTATCTCTCTCCCCCAGACGTGTATCTCCTTCTTCTTGTCTATTTTTAATCAGAATATAACCATTGGAAGCCCAATGATCACATTCCTCCTTTGAACGCAGAAATATGACTGTTGGGAATCCCAACGGTCACACACTTTTTGGGCTCCTATAAGAGGCCCCCTTCACTCTGTGTAACCTAAGCGATTTCAGATGAAGGGTTGATTATTTATGTTCCCTCTCTACTCATATCTCCCATGGTGCTACCCTTCTTCTGGCATTGATCTCATCTCCAACAGCTCCAACAGAAGCTTCGGCTTCTATCACATACCTCATCTGGTTACTTTTTCTCACTTCTCATTCTAAAAATAAAGATGGAAGAGAATGTACATGAAAAAGATAAATAAAGATGGAGCAAAGAAGAAACCAAATAGTCCTTTTAAAAGAAAATTCAAGAAGCCAAATAGTCTCCTTTTAATCGAAAGGCCAAATAGTCTGTCAAAACTGGAAAGCACAAATGTTAGGAAGAGGAAATCCCAATATTGCAAGGATACTTTTACCGTAGAATTAGGAAGATAATGGGTCCCTCTCTCAAGAACATCAGCACTTTCGGTGCTTATAGATCACTCTGCAAAGTAATCAAGAGCAAATTTATGATCAAGAGAAATATATATATATATATTCATTTATTTCTCTCGGATAACTTTGGAGTCTCCGAAGATTTGTCAACCCATGGCAGGATATATTGTTGAAGCTAATGTTCCTATACCATGACTTCACAATCAACATAAAGTTCATGATTTATCTGTTTCTAACTCAATCAGGTACTTCTTTAGCATGCTGGAGAAAAATAATTGAGAGACACAGATTGAGAAGAAGAAAATGATAAAGGGAAAATAAACGGGATTGATCTAGCCATCTTTCCACAGTCACAATGAACACATAATTTCACCTCTATGGCCTCCCCTGCCACTTTCTTCTACAGAGCTTATTGCATTCTTTTAACTTTCCCAATCTTTTTTCTTCTTTCTTCCTCCATTCTTTTTATTGCTTCCTATTTCTTTCTTTTTCTGTCCATTCTTATCCTACCATATTTCTCTTTTCCTCCTTTTATCTTTTTCTCTCCACCTTCATTGTGTTTTAAACATATATTATCCTATTTTGACTCATTTTTAGAATTTCCACAATCCTCTCTATTCTTATCTTTTTTGGTATCTTTATTTCAGAAGACTTGTTCCATAGTGCATTTCCCCATCTTCCCTGCCAAGTACTTAATAGATATTACTAGAAAGAAAATTTGGGCATCTCAGAAAAAGTTTCCTTAGAATTGTAAAATTCTCAATGTGATATGTGTGATTAAATATGCGCCTAGTGGCATATCTGTAATTTCCTCTCTCATGTAAGGTTTCCGCCTCACTATATAAGAGCAGAGGCCTCCCCTCTCATACTCTAATGATCAATCATTATATATTTGCACATGGTAATAGAGCGAACCAAGGGTTTCTCTGTGGTGGTTGTCACCATCTTCCTCCCCTAGCATTTCTTCCATTTCTCACCTGCAACGACAGCATCTAGCAGTGCTCTTTGTCCCACCCCAGCACCACCTAGTCTAGCGGTGCCCTACCTGGTGCATTCATGCTGCTCATACTTGGCTGATTCTACCAAATTGCATCTCTTAAAGTTCACTTGGTCACTTCTTCTATATCTCCTTTGAAGCATGCATTTGTCTCTTCAATTTCTCTTGCGACAAATGTGTTCATCCATAATCCTTGAAGCCCATGCATGGTCTTCAACAGCTCCAATTATGTAACATGCTATGCCACCTTTTGCCCTTTTTTTAACATCAATGGCCATCTCTCCTTCATGGATGACCCTCTTTGCCTCTTGAAGATCCTAAACTTGAGACAAAGTCATCATTGTGTGGATGCTCAAGATAATGATTCCCTCCATTGATGAGCTGATGTAACTTATATCTCCTTCCAAGGCTATTTGGGACAAGTGGGCTCATATGTATGGATAACAATCCAATATCTCTTGCATGACATATGTCTTCAAGCAATTATTCTAGATGAGGCAAGCCCGACGCAATCTTCAAGACTTATATGCTTTACTTCACGATCTCCTTAACCAATTAAAGATTCCTCTGCCATATAAGACATCGATATTACACTGTAATGTTGTTATCGATAGGAGCTCACCATTGCACTTTTCTGTGCTAGCCTCGAATCTTCCCTCAACTCTGAAATTAGGGGCACCATTTTGAGTGAGATTTTTGGTGATATTTGGAGCTAACAAATATGCATTTACTGATATTTGGTGAGACTTTTTCTACTGTTCTACAATCTCTATCCAAGTTACACCTACACCAGTATCTTTGTCTTCCTTTGAGTCTATAGCTCTTGTCTTGTGAGGAGTTTGAAGACATAATGAAGCTAGATACCCCATCCCTTCTTTCTCTAAACTTGCCACCACTTCTACTCATGGTACAATCTCTACTTTCCTCTTTGTCCACCTCTTGGATCATGGACTAGGGGGCATCCACTCACATATCATTTACCCTGAACCTTTGAAGGGTTATGCCTACATCTGTTTACCTGACTATTTCTCTCCCCATTGAACTTGGTTTGATGCACTTCTTATGTCTGCCTTTTCACCTAATCATTTGTCTTCCTCTTCTCTCATTGACGAAGTTCCCTTTTGTCAAGTGTTTGGATGTATCATGTTCACATGGCAAGGACTGCTCGATTTAATGTTCACATGTCATGTTCACTTTGTCCCGAGTAGTACGAGACTAGGTCAGCGAGGTAGGTGATTAAGCAAGGAAGAAGACACACGATGAAAGATAAGAGAGTTAATATCTCATTAAGTAAAGTATGTATTTATACAGGTTACATGTAACAGTAACGACATCAGTCATATATGATAGATATGCCCTTAATATGCTAACACTTCCTAATGTCAATACCTATGGTCATCTTGTTGGGAAACTCATTTATTTAAAAATTTCCCATTTGAATATCTCTTCTACCACGGGTCTTCTCAGCATTAATTGGCACACTGCTCTACGTTTTCTTGCTTATCTCAAGCAATTTTCTAGGCAATTAGCACCTGGTCAACTTCATATTAAAGCATACTCCAACTCTGGAGAGTAATTGTGGTGACCGAAAATCTACTTATAGTTTTGGCACCTTTGTGAGGGGGAATCTTGTCACTTGGAGGTGCCAAAAACAATAAGTCATCTTCCTCTCCGGTACAAAAGTTGATTACTGAGCTATGACTCATGCTTCTTTTGAGATGTTGTGGGTATGCTCCTTACTCCATGGAGCTTGGTTTTCCATACAATATACTATACCAATGTACAGCGATAATCAAGCCACTATTTTTGTTATGAGTAACCCCTCCTTTTACGAGTGCACTAAGCATATCAAGATTGACTATCATGCTATTCATGACAGGGCTTTAGTCAAGCTTAGCGACATTGTTCATGTTAGCACCTCTAGAAAAATTGTTGACATCTTCTCTAAAGGTTTGGGCGTCCCTTTGTTTGACTTAATTACTCACAAACTCAACTTATTTGACCTCTATGCTCAAGATTCACAAACAAGAGTGTGAGCGAATATGGGCCTTAGTAACATATCTGTAATTTCTTTCCTCTCCCTATTTCTATCTCATATAGGGTTTCAGCCTCACTATATGAGAGTAGAAGCCTCCCCTCTCTTAATCTAATGAGCAATGTTCATCCATTAACACCATGAAAATGACAATAAACGATACTATGTTTTTAATCAAAATGAAAGAGAATTTATAAATGGTCAATATGGTTACCTAAATGTGTAGTTGACGAGACGACACCGCGAGGTCGTCGATTTCACACGGTCTCGTGTCAAAAATTATACCGAACTTACCAATTTGGGGAATTAAAAGAGAATTGAGGGGTAAAATGGTAAATACGGGTCGAATCCACAGGGAATTTAGGTATTTTCGAGATATCTTTTGGAATTTGGTCAAATTGGATGATGAATTGAGGTGAGAAATTAGGGAAAATGGTGTTTTTAGAAAGAAGACTCAAAGATCTATCCGTGGAATCAAAAATCACTCGATTTGGATTAGTAATCATGGAGAAATCAAAGATGGAAGTGGGAAGAAATTTTCGGAATCGCGAAGAACACAAATCGAAATTAAAATGAAGTTAAATTTAAATTGAAGTCCTAATCCTAAAATTGATGATACACGACGATAGATAAGAGGATAAACTTGTTTTCTAACCCGAGATAACGATCAAATCGATCCAATTGATCGCCGGATCGACGGCTCTTCATTCCGCGAATTCAAACGTGAACATCGGTGTTCAAGAGACAAATTCTCCTCGCACGATCGTCGAAATCTCTCTTATAAACACTCCGTGGACGCGGAATCTTGTCTAGAAGTGATTACAAGAGAGAGATTCAAGAGAAGATGCATATAGATAGGTCAATTAGATCAAATCTCTCAAGAATACATCAAAACGACAAAGAACTCGTCTATTTATAAGGGCAAAAAAGGAGAGCCGTTCGATCGATGCGTTAAGGCGCGATCAACGGTCGTGATGAAACGGTTCATCACGAACCGTTATAATTAAATCCCAGTCGTCCGATCGCGATCGGACGCGTGAGATGGGCTTGGATCGTATGCGTTTAAAAACGCATCGATTCGCAGCCGTTAGATCGTGATCTGACGGTCTTGATGAAGTCTTCAAATCAGGCGTTATAAAACGCCTTAAATCCTCGCCATTGGATCTTGATCCGACGCGTCAGATGCTCCCCTCGAGATCTAATCCTGGCCGTTATAACGCCTTATTAAAAGCACGTGTCTTTGATGATCTCCGGTGGTCCTGGCCTCCACGCGATCGACGCGTGTGATGCTGCCACGTCGCCGATGATCCAACCGTTATAATTCCTCTATTTAGCACGTGCGTCTGATCCGATCAGTGGTCCGCGTCCACCCGATCGACGTGTGGATCTTCCGATGCGCCGCTGATCCGACGCCCTTCGTCGTGCCACGTCACCTGCACTCGGGTAAGATTAGTCCCACACGGAAGATACTTAAGAAACCGTCGGGTTTATAAGACCCGACGGTTTCTAAGGGTATGACCCTTCCCATATAGGGAAGGACAAAGACCCCTTATTATATTTGATAAATAAATATAATATATATATCGTGCCACGTAGGCGCGCTGCGCGGGTCCGTGTGGCTCTGCCACGTGGCCTTGCGTGCCACGTCGCACCCGCGCGGGCCCCGCGCGCTTTTTACATTTTTTTTTATATTTATTTTAATCTATTTTAAATCAAAATTAAATCAGAAAAATCAGGAAAAAATGTAGAAAAAATCCCTAAAATTGTAAAAATCATATCTTTTAAAATACAACTCTAAATTAATCCAAATTTCTTTCATTGGATCTGAAATTTAATTATCTATCATTCTAAAAATTCAAAATATTTAAATAACAAGAGATTTAATTTATATTTCAAAAATACATTCATTTCTTTAAGATTTTAACTTTAGAAAATTAAATGAATGTTCATAAATATGATTTCTCTCATTATGTAACTTTAAAAACCATTCATAATCTCAAGTAAAGATGGGTTATAAAATCATTTATTATTAATTTATCATAATTAACCCTAATTTAGTGCATTTTGAGATTATGACATAAATATGCATAGAATGATAGAAATGCACTAAAAGTATGATAACATGCACATAAATGTAATGTTTTATGCCTTAAATTGCATTAATAATCATGTTTTATCATGTTAAGATTGCATGTTATCAGTAGTCACCTCTGTTTATGGTCCAACCAACACCACCGTGAGGGTCAGCCTCTCGGGGGAGCTAAAAGCAGTGGTGTCGGCCTTTCATGGGTTGTTTTTTCTCTCCAGGGGAGACTTCAATGTAACTCTTAAAGCAGGGGATAGACTTAAGGTAGGAGGGAGAGATCTAGGTTCAAAATTGTTTAGAGGCAGCTCTACAAGAATTGGGCCCCACAGATTGCCGATACACTTGGCGGAGCTCGACAAGGCCACATAAGCGGTCATGCGTTGACCGCTTCCTCAGTTTACTTGACATCTTGAAACAATTCCCTCTAGCTAATGTTCGATCTCTCCCGAGGCCATTATCAAATCATTCTCCCATCACATGGCAGAGACATGAAAGAGAGACTACACACAATTAATTCAAGTTAGACCGTTCTTGGCTAAGGGAAGCAAGCTTCAAGAGGAGGTGCTTAGATGCTGAGTGGCACAAGAGGTTGAGGGTATAGCAACTACAAGGCACAAAACTAAATTAAGGCGACTACGAGGTTACCTCGTGGAAGTTTGAAAGAAGCTTCGAGTGCGTAGATGCCAAAGAAGGGATGGAGCCCTATCAAAGATCCAACACCTTGATGGCCTAGAGGACATCTGGAATTTGTCAGAGGCTGGGAAGAAACATCATTGGGAGGCTAGAGCCATAGTGGCCTAAGATAATATTAAAGTGGGAATGGACAGGAGACCATGACCGTGTCAACAGGGGTTGAGGGAAGGCGATGTCGACACAAGGTTCTTTCACCTTGTAGCAAATGGTAGGTAGTTTTTTTGTTGTTGAAAAATGCATAAGAGGCACCCTAATTGGTGCCCCCTATTGTCATTGATTTAATGACGGGGAATGAATAGTCCATAACAAAAGTCCAAAACCAGAGAGGTTGAGACCGCCTCGGTGCCAGAAAAGAGTGAGCCCCATTGCATCGTACTAAACTGAGTCGACTGAGGGGGGACGACCTTTGAAGACCACGTCGTTCTAGTGAAGCCAAATTGACCACAACGTGGCGAAAATAGATTGTCATTCCGACGCACGTCGGCATGGCCCCCCCGCTGATGGATTGCCAGAAAGAGTCGGCTGAGGAAGTGACCAGACAACACTTAGTTGTTTCCTGCCATGCCATCTGTGCAAACCGACACTCGAAGAAGAGGTGGGAACAGTCTTCGGTAGCTCTGGCGCACAAAGGACACTCCACTGGTGCATCCGGGTAGAATCTCTATCGGAGGGATCGCGTCATCAGTCTTTGACGTAGGAGCAACCATCCGAATAGTTTGATCTTCAATGGAATTCGACACTTCCATAATAGACGACAATATTTGAGAATCGTAGGCGATTCTGAAGTGCTCTCTAGTCCTTGAAAGTGACGGTATACTGCTCGAACGGAGAAACGTCCGCCTCTCCACACCCATGCATCGGGGTCCCTCTCTGACAACTGGCGTGGGACAATAGCTATGTGTAATGCAATGAGGTCTGCATAGCGCTGGTCCGATAGAGTGTTGTGAAGGGAGGGGAACCAGCCCGCGTTCCAGACCGTCCGTACTGTGGCCCCGAGCTCAAGGGCTAAGGCGTGGAGTCGCCGATTACAAACCTGAAAGCGTCCATGACCAGGCCAGTCGACCTCCTAAAAGCTGAAACTGGCGCCATCGCCCACACGTGGTTGGAATAGTGACTGCATGCATGTGAAAACTGGTCTCAATCCCTGCATGAAGACCGAATCCCCTTGATGAGGGGTCGACCATAAATCCCAATCGATCGATGCACCATAGCATCCCCGTAAGACTACCACCGCCAGATCCCCAAACTGTTGCATGATACAGCTCACCCAGTTGGCGAGGAGAGCCGTATCGGTGTTTCTAAGATGTCGGATCCGAGTCTGCCGAGAGATTTTGAGCGGCAAACTGTCCTCCATGCAACCAAGGCCACCCCCCTGGTCTCCGATGGTCACGCTCCTTGCCAGAAAAATCGTCGCATGATGCCCTCATCTAGCGCCGCACCCCATCCGGCATCCGGAAAATGGCCATAAAATATATGGGGATGGCCGCCAGTACAGATTGCAACAACACCATATAACCCCCACGGGAGAGAAGCCGAGCTTGCCATCCCCCAAGACGGGCCTCGATCTTCGCCATTATTGACGAGACGAGACCGCGAGGTCATCGATTTCACACGGTCTCGTGTCAAAAATAAAGCCTAACTTACCAATTTTAGGAATTTATAACGAATTGAATGGCATAATGGTAAATAAGGGTCGAATCCACAGGGAATTAAGGTATTTTTGAGAGATCTTTTGGAATTTGGTCAAATTGGACGATGAATTGAGGTGATAAATTAGGGAAAATGGTGGATTTAGAAAGATAACTTCAAAACGAATCCACAAAATCAAGAATCATCGAATTTGGACTTGATTTCGCGGAGAAATCGAAAATTGAAGTGGAGAAAAAATTTTAGACGTTAAAAATCGTGATTTAAGCTAAAATTTGATAAAATTAAACTCTAAATCCTAATCTAAAAAGCAATTAAACATAAATGGCAGATTAGGAAGCAAAAACTGCTCCCACTAACCCCCAATTGCGATCAAATCGTGGCGATTAAGCCTCTTAATCACGAAGAACACGAAGAACGCGATCAGTAGATTCAAGCTGCGATTTCTCCTTCAATTCTCCACCAAATCTTGATTTCAACCCCTCCGTGGATGCGGAAATGAAAGAGGGAGAGGATGGAATCAAGAGAAACGAGAGGAATGGTGTTTAGATAACTCAATTTAATTGAAATCCTAAACCTAAAATTGATGATACATGACGATAGAGAAGAGGAATAACTTGTTTTCTAACCCGAGATAACGATCAAATCGATCCAATTGATCGCCGGATCGACAGCTATTCATTCCGCGAATTCAATCGTGAACATCGGTGTTCAAGAGACAAATTCTCCTCGCACGATCGTCGAAATCTCACTTGTAAACACTCCGTGGACGCGATTTCGAGTCTAGAAGCGATTACAAGAGAGAGATTCAAGAGAAGATGCGTGTAGATAGGTCAATTAGGTGAAATCTTCCTCGAATGATTACAAACGACGAAGAACACGTCGATTTATAGCCCAAATTGGGCGAAACCGTCTGATCGGTGAGTTAAGCTCCATCAACGGTCCAGATCAAAATGCCTCAAAGTGAATCGTTACGAATATATCGCGATCGTCAGATCTCAGATGGACGCTCCAGATTTATCCTCGCGATGTGCGTTATAAAACACATGAAACGGCGCCCGTTGGATCGCGATCTAACGCTCCAGATGCGTTTGATCGCGTGAAATCGTGGCCGTTATAACGCCCGTTTTAAGCCACGTGCGCGATCAGCTGATCGGTGGTCCGGCGTTCACGCGATCGACGCATCAGGTTCCGTGCCGTTGATCCGACGTGTGTGATGCCGCCACGTCGCATGAAATCAGGGCCGTTATAACTTGTTTGAAAAGGCACGTGGTCTTGATCTTGTTCCGTGGACCACGCGTCCACTCGACCGGCGCGCTCCGATCGCGATCCGACGCCTCACATCGCTCCACGTGGCCTGCATTTAAAACTGTGTGTGGGACTTTAGTCCCACACGGAAAAAATTAGTACAATCCGTCGGGTTTATAAGGCCCGACGGATTAAAGGGTCGAATACCCTTCCGGACTACGGAAGGCTCACTATACCCATTATATATATATACTATATATCATAGATACATAAATGCATATGCAGCGTGGGCCCGCGTGGCGCTGTCACGTGGCCTTGCGTGCCACGTCGCATCCACGTGGCCCCGCGCGGAAATTAAACCCTTTTTGCCATTAATTAATTATTTTAAACGTTTTAAATCGAAAATTAAATTGGAAAAAATCCGGAAAAATCCCTAAAAATTGTAAAAATCATATCTTTCAAAATACAACTCCAAATTAATCCAAATTTCTTTCATTTGATCTGAAATTTAATTATCTATCATTCTAAAAAGTCAAATTATTTAAATAACAAGAGATTTAATTCTTATTTCAAAAATACATTCATTTCTTTGAGATTTTAACTTTAGAAAATTAAATGAATGTTCATAAAAATGATTTCTCCTATTATTTAACTTTAAAAACCACTTATAATCTCAAGTAAAGATGGGTTATAAAATCTTTAATCTTTAATTCATCATAATTAACCCTAAATTAACGCATTTTGAGATTATAACATAAAATTGCATAGAATGATAGAAATGCACTCAAAGTATGATAACATGCATATAAATGGAATGTTTTATGCCTTATTTTGGATTAATAATCATGTTTTATCATGTTAAGATTGCATGTTATCAATTATCGGCTGCCAATCGCGAGCACGGAGTCTTCCCTCTGCCAAAGAAAGCCCAAGGTATCGGATAAGGAGCGAGACGACGGGTGTGGCCAGCACCGTAGATACTCGGTCTAATTCCTCCAAGGACAATCCGATGGCGACAACCGACGACTTCCCCTTATTAAGCTGTAGGCCTGAGAAGTCCGAGAATATTTCCACCATGGTGGATACGTGGTGCGCCGCCACCGTCGATCCACGCAAGAAAAACGCGGTGTCGTCTGCATACTGTAGTAATGGAATGCCCCCTGGACGGCCCGTGGTCTGGAAGCCTGCAAGATATCCTCGTATACATAGCTGCACCGTGCAGATGGCTAAAGTATCAACCGCCAGAATGAATAAGAGGGGCGCGAGCAGACACCCTTGTCTGATGCCCCGTTGCGGGTGGATCCACCCCCCCTTGGGGCCTGCCGTTGACTAGTACCGCGAATGTCGTGGTAAATACACATTGTTTCATCCACTTGATCCATAATTCTGGAAATCCACATCGCTTAAGAACATTTCAGAGGAAACGATAATCAAAGGAATCATATGCTTTGACAAAATCCACCTTCCATATGAATCCCGCGGTGCCCGACCTTCTCCAATCAGCGACAATCTCCTCTGCAATAACAACACCATCTGACATCTGCCTCCTCGGAACAAAAGCAGACTGGAGAGGACTGATGAGGGTCCCAGAAGCCCTCTGAAGCAGTTGGCAAGCACCTTGGCGATGATTAAGTAAATGTTGTTTGATAAGGAGATGGGACAAAAATCGCCCTCCCGCTCAGCTTCAAAGACCTTGGGCAGCAACGTGATGTAAGTCCGGTTGATATGTCCCATATGACAGGTACCAACGTGAAACTCCTCCATAAGCGCCATGACGTCTGGCCCCACCAGGGCCCAACAATCTTTGTAGAAGAAAACCGGGATCTCATCCGGCCTCGGAGCCCCTTCTGCATTCAACCCGCATATCGCTTCCCTCACGTCATCCGCGAGGAAGGGGCCTGTAAGTTGTTGTTGTTGTGTTGGAGAGAGCGTAGATGCCCCTATGCCTGTCCATCTCCATGAGTTGGGGGTCCCCCCCGGAAGAAGGACTGGAAGTGATTGGCTAATGCCTATCCGACTGCTGCTTGGCCGTTGATTACCGAATTGCCCAGTCGAAGTTGACCAATGTGGTTGGTCCAGCGTCAAGCATTTGCCGCTTGATGAAAGAACTTTGTGTTGGCATCTCCTGCTGCCAACCACAATTGTCGGGATCTCTGCATCCAATCCATCTCAAATCTTAAGTCCGCCTCCGCTACATCTTCGCGGCACTTCTTCCGCTCACATGTTTCAAAGGCCTTCAGTGGCCGAGAATCATCTATGATGTCAAGATCTTGAATACGAGCAAGGCCGGCATCGCGCACTCTGGTCCGATCATCCCGGATTTGTCGTCTCAGAAAAATTAGATGTAGGCGGAGGCTCGTCAGCTTCTAAGGCACCCGCTCCGAAGCTGGACCAAAAGCACTCTAGCTATTCCACCACTCCTTGATGCTTGTCTTGACACCAGCATCACGTAACCATGACTGGTCGATTTTGAGATAGTGAGGCTTCTCCATCCTGAACTACAATGATAGGTAGTAATTGAACCAAATATAACAAGTGCAAGTGGGAGAGCAGGAATTCATAAAGCCTTAGGTAGTCGATTGTGCTTTATTATACCACTTTAGTTAGTTCTCCATACGAGGCCCTCCAAATCATTAGCGGTGGTATGGCAATGGGGTAGCCAGGGTGTCCGCAGAGCAGTAAGAGGAATTGGTGAGACCCTTTACAAAGCAAGAGGTGCTCATGGCCATCAAGGGCCTAAACAGCAGAGCTTTAGGAACATATAGATTGCTAGTCTTATTCTTCAGAGAATTCTTGGATGTCGTGAAACCTGAGATATTGGGAACCATAAACAAACTCTACATAAGAAATCGCTGGCTAGAGTGTATTAACAAATCTTATTTATTTCCTCTGCCGAAATATCCAGGGATAGTACATGTCAGTTATTTCCGACCCATCTCACTTTCCAACTCTTTATGTCTAAACATTGTTAAAGTCTTGGCTAGTAGACTTTGAGAGGTGACCGATGAGCTGGTGGACCCCTTCCAATCGACAATCATCCCAGATTGGTAGTCGGTGGATAGTACGGTGAAGGCCAGAGAGATTATTAAGGAATTCCTGTGGAGCTTGATGATGCAAAGGGGCTTCCCAGTCAAATGGGTCTCATGGGTTCGTCAATATATCACGTCCCATTCCTCAGTGCTAGTGAATGGGAGCCTAGTAGGGGGTCGGTCCACCCACAAACGGGGGGTCAAACAAGGCTGCCCTTTGGCTCTTCTATTCATGCTGGCAGTCGAAGCATTAGCTAAGTGTACTCGAAAGGCTTGCAATCCAGGTCTCTTGAAGGGGTACCAAACAGCTAGCTACTCGGGGGGCATACCTATTCTACAATACCTTCTTCATCACAGGCTCCATGGAGGAGGCAAGGAACCTCTCCACATTTCTTGATCTGCTCGTAGATTTCTCTGGCCTGCAGATTAATCGAGCCAAGTCAGTCTTCTTGGGCTTTTGACAATCACACCAAGAAGAGATATTGTGCTCCGCGGCCCCAGGAACACCCATTGCATCTCTTGAAGGGGTACCAAACAGCTAGCTACTCCGCGGCCGTGAAGGTGCTAAAGGATTGATAAGATTTTAGGTTGGATTGGGACCGAGGGGCGGCTTTAGTACGGAGGAGGGCCTTTACATTGTGGCAAGGGGTCAGACAAGTTTTCCCCAGGGTTTAAGATTTTTTCACTGCCAAGCTGAGGGGCAGTTCGACCTTAGTACAACTCGTCATCCCGTGGCATTTTTCAAATCAAATCTCCATGCCTCTATGCTCTATCCTGCCATTCAACCATTCAAGACTACTAGGATGGCATGTGGAACCCAACCTTTGTGGGGCGTCTGCCATCACAGACAGCCGTGGAGCTCTTGTCCATGCAATAGGAGTCGTTACATTGTCCTTACAATAGCACATGGATGGGAGTAGGTGGGAGCACCATTTCAAGTCTAGGCTGCCTACCAAACACTACTTGGGATATGTACAAAAGAAGACGCTGACTTTTCAAAGGCATGTCAATGCATTTGGAAGGTCAAGCTACCTATGAAAGTGAGGATATTCATCTGGTTATTGCTAAGGCGGCGACTGGTAACTTGTGCATACCGAAGGAAGTGGCAGCCTAGTGCACCAACAAAATGTATCTTGTGCGATGGGATCACTAAGGATGTGCCCCATATCTTCTTCAATTGTGCTTTTACAAGAAGGGTGTGGGAAAATCAGCAAATCATAGGGCTGGATATCTCTTCAGCTAAGAGATTTTGGAGCATTGGTCTTGGTACGAGCCTGGGCCATGCTCAGGTTGAGTGTCTCTCAACCATTTGGGCTAAGGGGAGGTGATAGCCAGTGCCTTGATAGACACTACTCACATAATCCATACATTCCTCACAATCTATATATACATGGCAGCAAGTTCATCACTGGTCTTGGGTGATCTTCTAAAAGTTTTCAAAAACAAAATTGGTTACCTGAAAATATGAAGGATCATGAATGATTGGCCATGACACCACAGTATTGGTGCTTCAAGATCACGCTGCAAAATCACCAGGGATAAATGAAGATCAAACCATAGAAAAAGGATTTCATTTCTCTCTGCAATTACCATCAAATCACAGCAAGGTGTAATATGAAAGTATGTGCCATGACTCCATCAAGGTGAACTTGCAAAATTGAAGAGATTAGCTTAGACACCGCCATGACTCCAACTACAAGCACAGCTTTGGTTAATGATTGAGAGCCATATATGAAAACAGTGGGAGTGAATGATCGATGAAAGACAAGGAAAATTGATCTAACTTGTCCAACTATGCCATCATTCAACAATCACATTTGACAAGCTATTTTTTCACCTCTCTTTTTCTTTGAGATTATTGTGTCTTTTTCACCATTCTGTTATGATGGTTCTTTTCTATTATTTTTTTCTTACCTATGCATACTCAATTTTCTCTATTGCCATTCTTTTTTTTTGCTAATTAGTGCCCCCAAATCAACCTAGTTTTCAAAATTTCCTTGATCGTCTTTGTTTAAATCTTTTTTTAGAAGAACTCCTCTTATAGTTCTCATGAATCAGCCACACTTGTTCCAAAGAGCATTTCCACCTTTTTTCAGCAAAACATATAACAGATATTAGTTAACAAAATTAGAGCTCAATACCCCTAGACCGAATTTCCTTTATATTACACATTTGTTAATGTTCAATTCTAAGAAAAAGTAATGAAATCTATTGAATAGGATAACAAAGATGTCAAAAACAAGAAGCTCCGTACTCATTTTCAATTGGATAGCATATGTCATGGCTAAAAATGGTGAGTAGGTTTACCTGAAAATCGGAGAGATAATGGGCTGCTGGCACGGGAACCAAAAACATAGTGCTTCAAGATCACCCTGCACAATCGTCAATAAATTTTAATGATCGATCCACATCTATAGAAATAGTTCTTCATTTCTCTATACAATTACCGTCAATTTGTAACATTGTGTTTTACAAAAACTATGTGCCACAACAATTGGTGCTCTGCTTTAGCTCCCTCGACCATTTAGAAGACATATAGTTATGGTTAATATTCCCAACTGAAAAGATTAGCTCATATACCACCCCAGCCCCACCATCTACTAGTACATCTATAGACAAACATATAGTACACAAGAGAGCAAGAGTAAATCAACATAGAATTGATGGAACCTCGCCACCT
>CM044107.1:12323229-12718002 GCA_024174645.1 Lemna minuta
ACCAGTTGAAGGGAGCAATAGTGTACTTTGGAAGCACTCAGACTGGTGCTCCCAAGCATATATGACGCATAGTCATTGAAGGGCATTGATGATGGAATGCAGAAGTGTGTGATGTCCATAGGAGTTAGGTTGCTATTGAAGATGCAACTCCCGAATAAGCAACCATGAGAACGTCCTTGATATTTGAGAGCTCAAAAGGTGTCATGATGAGGAGGACTACGGAGACCATTCTCGCCAAGATCATTGAAGATTTCTAGTTGGAAGCGGAGGTAAGTATCACACACATTCACTTTAATGTTGATTTGTGTATCATTTTATTTGTTTATAACTTGAACATGATGTTCTCACTGCAAGCTGTCACTGTGATGATAGACAATACCTATAGCAACAAGAGGATGATTGCCATAGCGAGGTAGCTAAAGGTTTGAAAAAAGAATTTCCATTTGAAGCATCATGCTTTGCATGCATCTTGAGCCTTGTTTTTTTCAAACCCCGATGAAGAGCTTCTTTGTCTCACTTGCAATGCCAATTTAGCAAGACAAATTTCAATAGTGGACTATCAAGTAGCACCTCACCGTAGTGGACTATCAAAGTGATGCTAGGAGCCAAGGCTCGATAAGCTCTCCAAGTTTTCGATTAAAACATCAATTTCAGCAAAAGACGTTGAATCAAATCATTCAAAATTTTTGAAGAACCAAGGATATATGATCTCATCATCATCTATTCTATTTGATCCTCTCATATAATATATATTAAAATTCATACTTACGGGGATCATTTGATAGAGTTCTTCAAACCGTTCAAGCATTCGACATATAGCGGTATCCACATAGTCTATGGATGATCAAATCTCTTCTTGAACACTCGTCACCACGAGAGGAAGAGATGAGAGGGGAGAATTTCTACTAGGCTTGCATGGGTATGCTTGTTATGGTCGTTCTCCTCCTATTTATAGACTTGGGAATGTAAACTTTTTATAAAAACCTTTATATTTATGTCGATATCCACTAATGCCCATTGACCTTATGTGTGTGACCCTCTAGGTCCATATATCTCACCAGTTCATGACTCCATCGACGGAATAATATTTCTTGATCTTCCTTATCAATTAACTATATCAACATATAGATTAATTGACTAAGGATAGATTTAATCCAATCTACAGGTTGAGTCTCTAGCCCGGTGGGTGCCAAGCTACACCATTTGCTCTGGGAGATATAGAGTATATCAAAACTCGTTCATGGAACCGTACTGTCATCGGTTACTGTGTACATATAGTCCATCTACGTGAGACTTGTGAATGACTTAAGCTATGGTTACTTGTCAAATCCTAATAAGTCACTCAATTTAATACTAATGCGTAGAAGAAATCATCAAGAACAACTTCTCTATTATTTCCACTACCTTGGCCAAGGATTTCACCGGATCTCATTCCTTGAGTCAATCTCCTCTTATACTGAGGGTGGATGATCCCATCTTGACTACTAAATCACCTTGGAGGACTTCATGTCGTATCTAATCTATGACATTTAGGAGATATTGTGGCTAGGGATTTGTAAGTCATAGTCAAAATACAACAATCCATCCAAAGGATATCTTTGGTGTCTCTAGTTGAAGGACCGCATACACAACCGTAACATGAATCAACCTAATTGAAAGTTTGGTATAATACCATTTAATGATTCATATGAATCAATTCAATGAACTCTTTCTCCAAAGAGCACCCATTATCTATCCTTGGTGTCTCTACACCGATGGCCACAAGATCAGCCATACTCATCACATGACTTGGATCAGATAGTATTATTCTTTTTCGGATAATTAGATATCTTTCTGGAATATCCTACGAATAGGAATATTTAGAACATACGTTTAAAAACTAGTAATTACTATATTATAATCTCATCATTATTCACTTGGTCATTATGTATGCTCATAGACTTTATTATAAACATCACACAAGAATGACAATGAATAAAAGTTTATTTCAACAAATATAAACGAAAGATGAAAGTTTGATTGGCTTGCAGGCCACATAATATCCATCAAGTGATGCAAAGGTTTGAAGTTGAGGATGCGCACACACTACTTCGATACCTCACCCTTGGAAAGGTAGCTAATTCATACCACACAATGACAATAGATGTACGCAAAGTTGTGTATGGACTTGAAGATGCCAAATTGCAAACTCATCTAGAAAGATTGCTCGACATATTGGAAAAACACATTCAAGATGCCAAAAGTTGCTTTGGATAGGAGGGTCATCCTCGACCAAGGGGCATTGCATTTCAACCCCGACCATCACAACCATCTTATACATTATACAAGTATGTCATACTTTTCTAGCTAATTTTCCCTTAATCCAGTCTCTTGCCCTAGTTTTCATAAGTCTTGTAAAAACTCGATAACCAAATTACCACCATGGTTTATTGCACTGCCTCTTCAATGCTTTTTGTACCTGTGAAGAAGATTGGCTATGAGAAAAAGAAGTTCATGAATGCTGCATGTCAAGCCATGAAGAAGAAAATGGACACTTATCAACAAATTCTTTGGGAGAATTAGCCAATCGTGACAGAGACATTGTTGGACCCTCATCAAAAGGGTGAAATGTTTGACGAGACAACAAGGATAGGGGCAATAGACTATGTGAGAAAGCTATGTTGCCAACTTCCAGTACAACACCTCCGACACCCCAAAGTGGACCTAAGGAGTGGTTCAATAGAGTGAAGATGAAGAAGAAGGATGGACCCATGGAATTAAAAAGCTGTTGGAGGGTGTTCATGAAGGAGTTTGTGACCCCGATCATAGTAGCTCACCACTTATTTGGAGGAGTTCACAAAGGATGAAGAGGATACTGTGCTTTATTTTTGGGCCTCTGACTTCATGCCCACCCTCACCCCCAGCTTACTAGAGCTCCTAGACGTGTGTGATATGAGTGCACTAGCATAGCATGTCTTCTTAGTCAAGCAAGTTGTTGTTACTTAGAAGTGGTTGATAACATGCTATATTTACATCATAAAACATGAATTTTCATGCATATTAAAGCATAAATTATTTCATTTACATGCATGTTATCATATTTATATGTATTTTTCTATTATTATCTTAAAAAGTCATTATAACCCCAAAATACTTTAATTTAGGGTTAATTTTTATAAATTAGAGTTTAATAATTTGATAACCCATATTTTTCTTGAGATTATAACTGTTTTTAAAGTTAAAATAATAAGAGAAACAATTTTTATAAACATTCATTTTATTTTCTAAAGTTTAAAATCTTAATAAATAAATGTATTTTTGAAATAATAATTTTAACTCTTATTATTTATTTAATTTGACCCTTTAGAATAATAGATAATTAAATTCTAGATCAAATGAAAGAAATTTGGATTAATTTGGAGTTATATTTTAAAAGTTATGATTTTTAGAATTTTCAGGGATTTTTTCGGATTTTTCCGCATTTTTTGGATTTTATTTACGATTAAAACTCGTTTAAAATTAATAAAAAAATAATAAAAATGTTTTGGATTTTTGGCGCGGGCCCCACGTGGATGCGACGTGGCACGCAAGGTCACGTGACAGCGCCACGCGGACCCGCGCAGCGCCTACATGGCGCGTTATATATTTTTTATATTATTTATTTACTATATATATAAAGAGGTCTTCAGCCTTCGCTATAGGGAAGGGTTATTAACCCTCTTAAATGTCGGGAGTTATATACCCGACATTTCTGTTTGTTTTTGTCTGTGTGGGACTAATTCCACACTCTACTTACCATGCAGGTGACGTGGCGTGACGTGGAGCCCCGGATCAAATGAGCGATGGATCGACGCGCGTCGATCGCGTGCGCCTGCGGTCCACCGGAAGATCAATCGCACGTGCCTTAATTCAGTGGATTATAACGGCTGCGATTGATTGGCGCGGATCGCATCTCAGCCGTTGGATCGCGATCCAAGGAGCGAAAATCAAGCGTTTTTATAACGCTTATCAGAGAGATCATCCTGGCGCTCCATCCACGATCGGACGATCAGGACTTATTCGAAAACAGTCCATCGTGGACCGTTTATCGTAACCGTTGATCGTTTTGATCGGACGGTTACGCCTAAAAGCACTATAAAACAAGATGTATTTCGTCGTTCTAAAGCATCCGAGTTGAAATCAATCCAAATTGATCTGTCTAGACACCATTCTTCTCGAATCTCTTGATTCCATCGTGTTCCTCTTCCATTTCCGCACTCACGGAGCCTTTGAAATCGGGATTTGGCGGCGTAACTTGGAAGAAATCGCAGCTTGAATCTCCTCTTCGCGTTCTTCATTTTTTTGGCGATTAATCGGTTTAATCGCGTCGTTTGAAGTGCTAATTGGGATTAGTGGAGGCGGTTTTGCCTAATTTACCTTCCTATAGTGTTTAATTTCTTTTTAGATTAAGATTAGATTCTAATTTCATCGAATTTTAGCTTAAAATCGCGAATTTTCACGTCCGAAATTTCTCTCCACTTCAACTTTCAATTTCTCCACGAAATCAAGATCATTTTCGATGATTTTTGATTCAGTGGATTCGTTTTGAAGTTATCTTTCATAAAATACCATTTTCCCCAATTTCTTCCATCGATTTCTCGTCCGATTTGATCAAATTTGAAGATTACGTCAAGAAATTGCTTAATTCCCTGTGGATTCGACCCATATTTACCATTATACCCTTGAATTCGTGATTAATTCTTAAAATTGGTAAGTTTAGAATTATTTTTGACGCGATACCGCGTGAAATCGACGACCTCGCGGTTTCATCTCGTCAAATGGCGCCGTTGCCGCGGAATTTAAAGCATATTTTTGAGATAATTCGTCAATTTTGACTTGGTCAATATCGAATTTTTCTTTTTATTTGTTGAATTTAACTCGCATCGACCATAATTGGAGTGATCCGAAGTGAGTTCTATCTTCGTGATCCTTAATTCGACGAGAATCAGTGAATTCGACCCCTTTTCCAAGGATTACGGGCGATCATTTTTCAAAATCGCGTTAAGAAATTATAAACACTCGCGGATACCAACACCGAGGTATGATCTTTGCCATTATTTGATAATTAGTAGAATATAATTATTTTCATGAAATGTCATTCATTTAGAAAACATGTTCTAATGCCTTCCGAAGATGAAATCTATATTAAATGATCCTCAACTCGATGTCATCTTGAGTAATTTTCCCTCTTCTAAGGATTACGGTCTATTGCTCATATGTATCGTTTTGAGAGGGCCAAGCTCTCATGGAATCACGCATGACTTGTTTTTCTAAATCATTGTTAAAATTTTTATTTTTATTGAAATTCACGATTCTATACGAAAAAGCCTGTTGTACTAGGGTTATTTAGAGTTTCTCGTCGTCCTAGGCCGCATCGAAGCCATGCTCTGCGTAGACTTAGGCCATGATAGATTCGACGTAATCTAAATTTCAACCGCTCTTCCATTTCCCCGGCAACGGCGCCATTTGACGAGACAAAACCGCGAGGTCGTCGATTTCACACGGTCTCGTGTCAAAAATAATACCGAACTTACCAATTTTGGGAATTTATAACGAATTGAGTGGCATAATGGTAAATACGGGTCGAATCCACAGGGATTTAAGATATTTTCAAGAGATCTTTTGGAATTTGGTCAAATTGGACGATGAATTGAGGTGAGAAATTAGGGAAAATGGTAGATTTAGAAAGAAGACTCAAAGATCTATCCGTGGAATCAAAAATCGCTCGATTTGGATTAGTAATCACGGAGAAATCAAAGATGGAAGTGAGATGAAATTTTCAGAAATCGCAAAGAACACACTTGAAATTGAAAACAAAATTGAACGAAATTGAAATCCTAATCCTAAAATTGATGATACATGAAGATAGATAAGAGGAAAGACTTGTTTTCTAACCCGAGATAACGATCGAATCGATCCAATTAATCGCTGGATCAACAGCTATTCATTCTGCGAATTCCATCGTGAACATCGGTGTTCAAGAGACAAATTCTCCTCGTACGATCGACGAAATCTCTCTTATAAACACTCCGTGGATGCGATTTCGAGTCTAGAAGCGATTACAAGAGAGAGATTCAAGAGAAGATGCGTATAGATAGGTCAATTAGATCAAATCTCTCAAGAATACATAAAAACGACGAAGAACTCGTCTATTTATAAGGGCGAAAAAGCGTAACCGTCCGATCGGTGTATTTGAGGCTTCATCAAAGGTCCCGATGCGTTCGTAACGGCGAACCGTTACGATTAATCTGAGGTCTTCCGATCTTGAATGGACGCTCCGGATTCGCCGTGTGGATCATCGTTATAAAACGCATGAAATTCCATCCTTTAGATCGCGATCCAATGGTCCAGATGGAGAAACGCATGATTAAATCAGGGCCGTTATAACTCGGCTTTTAAGACACGTGCGTTGATTTGATCGGATGGTCCGCGCGTCCACGTGATCGAAGTGTGTGATGCCGCCACGTCGCGTAAATCTGACCGTTATAATTATGCCTTTTAAGTCACGTGCATGATTGATTTTGCGGTGGACTTTGGGTTCACCGTATCGACGTGCGATGCATCACGCGCTTTGATCCAACGGTCGATCTTACCTGAAATAAGGGGTTTTTAGTCCCACACGGGATAAAACTCGGGAGATCAACCGGTATATAAGTTGCGACGAACTGATAGGTTGAATACCCTTCCGGTCTACGGAAGGCTGACTTACCCATTATATATATATATATATATACTATATAGCATAGATAATAAATGCGTATGCCACATGGGTCCACGTGGCGCTGCCACATGGCCTTGTGTGCCACGTCGCATACACGTGGCCCCGCGCGGAAATTAGCCACTTTTTTTGCTATTTAAATATATATTTTAATCGTTTTTAAATCAAAAATAAAAATTCGGAAAAAAATCTAGAAAAAAATTCCTAAAAAAATTGTAAAAAAATCATATCTTTCAAAAATACAACTCCAAATTAATCCAAATTTCTTTCATTTGATCTGAAATTTAATTTTTCTATCATTCTAAAGAATAAAAAAATTGATAAATAATGAGGGTTTTAAATTTTTATTTCAAAAAAACACATATTTTTTTTAAGAGTTTTAAACTTAGAAAGAATATAAATAAATGTTTATAAATTTTTTTCTCTCATTATTTTCATTTAAAAACCACTTATAATCTCAAATAAAGATAGGTTAAAAATCTTTAATCTTTTATTCATCATAATTAACCCTAATTTAGTGCATTTTGAGATTATGACATAAATATGCATGAAATGATAGAAATGCACTCAAAGTATGATAACATCCACATAAATGTAATGTTTTATGCCTTAAATTGCATGAATAATCATGTTTTATCGTGTTAAGATTGCATGTTATCAGTGGTCACGTCTCATGACATAGGGCATTGAGATACTAGTGACCTTGAATTGTTGGTTGAAGTGAAGGAACATGAAGTGGTTTAGCAACATCCATGAGGAAGACGTGGACATCAGTGTTATAAAAAATTAGATGGTAAAATAGTTATAGTGTTATCTTATTTTGTTCTGATTTATTACAATATCATAAATTCTTAAATTGATAGTTTCTTAAATCAAATAATTATATTACATTTGTAGTTTCTCACATTTTTCCTCATGAAGCCACATGAGCATGTGGTTTGTGGGCAACAAGTCACCAACTCACTGTGGGGTCGAAAACTTGTAGTTTCATATATTGACACTCATTTACATTTTTTATTTTTTAGAATTTTTTTTCAAATTCTTTCTTTTTATTTAATATTTTTTCAATATCAAATGATATCCTTACTATCACCTAATAGATTGCCCATTTATAATATATGATACCGTCATCCATGATACTATCATCTAATATTGTACTTGTGTTGCAAATAGTATATGATATCCAATATTTGATATCATCATCTAGTTGACAGTATCGCCATGTGGCAGTATTGGATGATGTATAGATGATGGTAGTAGAACCCTAGGTGAGGTCAAATCAATGAGGAGAAAGAGAGACGAGGCAAGAGAGAATTTCAGAGGACTATGACTCCATGAGAGAAGGCTAGATGGAAGATGTCATTCATCAAGAAAAGTATAGAGATTAATAGAGACAAAGAGTGGGAGGGAGAGTAGAGAGAGGACAGTGATGAGACTAATTCATATGGTCATTGAATGCACACGATTTAGTGTCAAAACAAAGTCCTCAACTTACCAAATTATGATTAATCAATTTAATTAGATAGTATAATGGTAATTAAGGGTCGAATCCACGAAGAATTAGGGAAATTTGAGATATATCTATGAAATTCGGTCAAATCGGACGATGAATTGAGGTTAGAAATTGGAAAATTTATGATATTAAGAAAGATAACTCAATTGCAAATCCATGGAATAAAAAATCAGGTGATTTGGATGAGAATTTGCATAGTAATCAAAGTTTGAAGTTAGGAGAAAATTTGTATCGCGAAATTGATTTAAAACAAAAATTAAAACGAAATTAAACTTAATCTACGATTCAAAATGTAAAATTAACACTAAATGATGAAAGATTAAGATGAAAACACGCAATCTAACCCAAATTAGCCTTCGAAATGATCCAATTAATCACCAGATGCATGACTTTTCATTCCGAGTTTCCAAAGACGAATTTTGAAGTTCAAGATGTGAATTCTCCTTTCTCTTTCAATCAAACTTTGATTTCAAGTGGTCCTTGGACGCGGAAACGGGTCAAGAACACAAGGAATCAAAAGGCACATCAAATGGGTGTCTAGACAGTTCGAATTTCTTGAAATTCCACGGGCGATTCTTTCCGTCACAAAGAACGGTATTTAAAGAGGTAAAATTGGGCGTGGCCATCAGATGAAAGGGTGCATCGCGATCGACGGTCGCGATCACACGTCCGTTGATCGAATCTTCGCTTCTGTTTGATGATCATCCGATCGTGAATATAGGGTCGAGATGCGATTTCATCGCATGAAGAAGAAAATTCTGAGCTTTGATCATCCGTTTGGATGTTGATCCAACGATCGTGATGTGTTGATGAGTCCACCAATCGCGCACGATCTCAGCCGTTATAACTCGCGCGATCGACGGTCACCATCAACTCACTTATGTGAGTTTTTAACGCTTGTGTTTGATCCTTGATCAGGTGGACCTCGTGTCCACCTCATCGACGCGCGCGATTCATCGCGCTCTCCATCCAACGATCCATGTGATGCCATGCGTCCTGAAATCAAAATAAAAGAGGAAGTTTTGTCCCACACGGAGAAAAACAAAGAGACATTCGAGTATATAAGGTGAGGTGAAATAATAGGTTAGCGATGTTCCTCTATGGAACGGCTTATACTTACTATAACCTATGTAATAAAAATATATATATGTATAATGCATCACCTCAGTGCCACGCAGGCACTCGCGCGGGTCCACATGGCGCTGCCACGTGGCCTTGCATGCCACGTTGCATCCACGTGGGCTCGCGTGAAAAATGCCCGTTTTTGCTTTTTTTTATTGATTTAAATACTTAAATAAAATCGAAAACTAATTCTAAATAAATTTAGAAAAATTCTAGAAAATTCCTATAAATTGTAAAAATCATAACTTTCAAAATATAACTCCAAATTAAGTCAAATTTTTTTTGTTGGGTCAAAAATTGAATAATCTATCATTATAAAAAGTCAAGCTATTAAAATAATAATAGAATGAATTTTAATTAATTTAATACATTTATGTATCTTATAAAATAACTTTATAAAAATATATAAATGTTAATAAATATCTTTTCTCTTATATTTTCATCCTCAAAACATGATTATGATCTCAATTATAATTAGGATTCAAGATTATAGTGTTTAATTATGTATAATAATCCATAAATTGGTGTATTTTTAGATCATAGCATGAAATGATACAAAATGATAAAAATATGCTTAAAATATGATAACATGCATATATTTAGAATAATTAATGCTTTAAATTGCATTAATAATCATGTAAATTAATATAAAACATAGCATGTTATCAGACAGCCAGGAGTTTAATGAGGCATCAAAGAATGTCAAATAATGCGGTCTATTTATAGAAGAAATCACTGTATTCGTTGACTATAAATATTATAGAATACTAGTGGCGACCCGATACTTCTTCATGAACAGAGAGAGAAGGGAAGAACACGATAGAAAATGGTCGAGGGTTTCTTTACGAAGAAGGCGATGCGCTTTATGTGTAATTATGAATCTAACCTTGGAAAATTTGAACAAAGTAAAAATTGGCACCAATTCGGAAGAGAAATAAGAGGGGTAAATTGGCAAGGAAAATAAGCTTCGTCGGACACCAATTCTATTATTATATATATAGATTAAATTTTTGTATGTTCTAGGCTATATATCACGCATACAAACCCATGGATAAGAAAGCCCAACCGTGGCATGACACATGCCATGTTAGTTTCTTGTGCACCATATGGTTAGTTTAGAACACTACTCTCTCTTCTTAAGACTCCTTTTCACTCTCTTCCCAATAATATTTAATATTTAATTCCCTATGATTTGGCCATCTTCGGAAGATAATCATAAAGTCTCCCTTCCCTCTTAGTTGACATTCTTCAGAAGATAGAAATTATTCTCCCCACATCATGTTTTTCTAGGCCTAGTTGCAATGCGTTGACTCCAAGCACGACCAAGTCATGTTGTGATCTGTGCTAGGCTTGTAATGGCCCTTTCCATGACATGTTGTCCTTGGTCTAATCGCGAACACATTGGCTCCAACCATGGGTCATCTTGTGGGCTGTGCTAGGCCTATGATGGCCCTTGCCACAACACAACCCAATGAGGCTGTGGGAAAAACCCCACTTGAGGGTCTCAATTGAGACCTCTAGAGAGAGAGATTGGGAGGGGGAGGGATAGACGGCCACAGATGAAAAAAATTAGGTCTAACTTAAAAATTTTCCATATGCTCGATCTTGTGAAGACATGGCCATGGCAGCACAACCCATGAATGGGCCATGTATTGGTGCGGCATGCATGTTTTCCATGGGCCATGAGGTCAGTTGCAAAGCCTTAGAGCTAAATTCAAAGAATAAAAATGGGAGAAAATTCAAAGAATAAAAAATGAATTCTAAAACTTATGCTTACAAGAATGATTGGATTTCATAAATTCATTCACACAAAATTTTTGAAAATCCAATCACATAGCAAATTTTTTCAAGTCATCAATGAAAACAAGCTCGTTGTTTTGGTGATTCTTGTTAGTGAAAATATTAGAAAATGTGTTCTCCTCTATGTGTCAATACTAAGTGACCAATTAGGGTTTGACAATTGACCATACCCTAAGTTATTCATGATTCTTACACAGATTAAAGAATATGCATACATAATATTCGATGATGATAAGGTTTCATAAAAGAGTTATTATACATTTAATATCTTGTAGAGCACAAGATATAGCTTGAAACCTAATGGGTGGCAACTCAACTTGTCAATTGGGTTAAATGATCCGTAATTAATTAATTTATATATTGATACAGATAAGTAATAAGTTTGCCCAATAAGTTTTATTGGGCCTTTAGAGTTATTAGCTTGAGAGATATATGAACTTAGAGTGTCACACATATAAGGTTTATAGAAGTTGATAGATATGGAGATAACTCTAATAGTTTTTGGCAGTATTTAATATACTTAATATCTATAAATAAGAATTTAATAACTATAGCTCAAAGTGTCGGTATAAATTATATGAGAATTCTCTCTTCTCTCTTAGTGAAGAGCATTAAATAGGAGATCTAATTGTTTCAATATCATGTGAATACTGCCAGAGGTTAGACACTCAAATTGTTTCAAAAATTCTTTTAATGAACCCTATACATATAGATTTTGATGTATACTAGATGATAGGATGATCAATACTTGACACCTTGATGTTTTGAATGCTCCATTCAATGTTTTGATTGATCTTGTTTAGTTCAGAAATTCTTCTAAAAATTGATGAAAAATAAAAAATGATAATGCTTAAGAGTTGTAATAAAAATTATGAAAGTTTTTTCGCATTTTATCATATCAATTGAAATTTAATAAATTTAATGTTTTCTATTTTTCCTATTTTGTTGCTCTTCAACATGGGCATGTAGTCAAGCTTGAAACAAACTAATCACTAGAGGTTTTACAACACGATCATAAGTAATGAGGACGTTGTTGTGCCATAACACTCCCCTCCTCCCAATTCTCTTAAGAAAGAAAATTTCCTCTCATCCCTTGACTAATTTTCCTTAATTTTTGTTAAGGAGACAAAGAGGACACCTCTATAACTACTAAATTTCTAGTGCAATTGTTGTAAATGACCTACATAAGTATATCAGCTAACCTGCAATATCAGATTCCTGATATTAGTTGAACATTGTAAACATGCCCAATAAATAGGGATAAACCACCATTAATGAAATGACCCTTTTTCTTCTCTAAACCTCTATTTTCCATATCGATTGCACATGGGCATCTCATTCATCAGTTTTACTATCCAATTCCTCAATTTTCTCTCACCTGTTTTTTCCATGCACATTTCAGAGAGAAGCTAGGGGAGAGGGAACAAGAGAGAGACAAGAGTTCGGGCAAAAATTGAGAAATCTTTTTCTAGGGCAATTAGGGCTTATTAGTGAATGAGCCCTTTTCTAGATAGGCCCATTCCAATTAGGATGGTACACTTTAAGAGGTCCTTGTCAATAAGGACATATACACAATAAATAAACTGTTAAGGTAAAATTGCAAATATTATTCTTTCAACTCTTTCTCCGTTCATACTATTTTATTTTTCTCAATGAGAAAAAAAAGGTTAAATATACCTAAATAAAAATAACCATACATTTCTATGTCCACTGAAAAGAGAAATTTTCAAGTAAAAAATCATCACATTGCCAAAGAGGTGAAGTTTCCAGCCCCATTTTTTATTTGTCCAGATTGATAATAAGGCTTTTCAATAAAATCTAAAATGCTATATAACATTACATTTCAGAATTAAATCGTTTTGGTAGGAATGATTTTAAAACTTGGTTTTTGAACACCCATGAAACAAAAGAAACTGAAGAAAATGGAGACCAATGAGATGACTTCTCTCTTTTTCCCCATATCCTCTCTCTTCCTAGTTGATTGAACTCTGGTATAGGTGATCTATGGAGAATAGAGAGTGTGAAATGGTGGCGATTTGAAAAACACGAGGATGCAGGGATTTGAAAATACTACTTAACAACCAGATGATGCTTTTAGTAAACTGAGGCTGGTTGTGAAGATCGAGCCTCATCCTTTCTGGAGGCTGAATTTTATGATAGACACACAATCAGCTGAAATGTTAGGATGGAAGAAGTGTACTGACCGGAGCATAGTGGAGGATATAAGTACTCCCAGTAAAAGTTAACCAACTCCTCAGAGAGAGAGATGGGGATTTTACTCTGGGCAAGGTAACCCTTATCTATTATAGACATGTATGTATAGATAGAGAGAGAGAGGGAGCAGAGCAGATAGCAGAGTAGAGAGATGGGGATTATTACTTGGGGACAGATAACCCTTATATAAGATGTACATGTATAGATGCAGAGACGGAGGGAGCAGAGCAGATAACAGAGTAGAGAGAGAACAAAGCCACGAATAAATAAAATGCCATATTTGTACGCATATATGTTGTCAGCATTCATCCCATACATTTCTTCAAAAAAGAAAATTTATCTCTTACATCAAATAAATATAATTCTGACCTTCATTGGAAGAACCAACTTCAAGAAGAATACCAGAATGTAGCATGCATCAGAGCTTTGACTTGCAAGCTCCGCGTTGTGGGAGAATCAACTCTTTCCAAGTTGGATCATTTACTGGGGCAAAGTACTTATTGACCATATCTTCACTCACTAGCTCCAATTTAGAAGGCTCCCACTGGGTAAAAAAAGAATCAACCGGTAAAATGAGGATGAGATAGAGAGTCTATCTCTCCCTCCCTCTCTCTCTCTCTCACCCCCCTCCTTTCATTATCTTACTCTCTCTGCCTCTCCCCTCCCCCTTCTATCACCCCCTCCTTTCATTATCTTACTCTCTCTGCCTCTCCCCCTCCCCCTTCTCTCACCCCTCCTTTCATTATCTTACTCTCTCTGCGCACCGGGCCTCCCCCTCCTTTCATTCTCTTACTCTCTCTCTCTCTCTCTCTCTCTCTCTCTCTCTATCTGTATCTCATTAGCTCCAATATTTAATAACTAATATTGAGAGAGTGCCGTGAATGCCTGACAACCTTAGGATTCTTGTCCTTCCTGATCAGTATGGCCTGGCAACCCTGTGCATTTTGAACTCAAATAATCATTAATTAATGTGGGCCATTAAGAAAAGAAAACACACCATTCAGATAAATCACACCTCAAAGAAGTCTTGGCTGATTTCGCCTCGAAGAACATGAGAAACCATTCGGTGTTCCCGGATGAGGCACTGACCAATATCTTGAAATCTCCCTTCCCGGATCTGTGCAAATTCAACCAATTAAACCGTGAGAACCATCAATTATGTATCTATCCAATAATTGAGTCAGTTTCACAAACAGATTCCAGGGGTTCAGTTTTAAAATAAAATTAATCCAATAAATATCATGAAACCCGGCGACCAACAGCCAGACACTAAATGGAACCAGATTTTTTAGCACAACCAGAATCAAATATTTGACACAAATAGTTCTATTAGAAATCCTTACTGATTTCACCAAAGCGGCCATCTTGTCTATCAGTGTCCATCATATTTTCAAAGTTCCTGATTACTTCTACAATTTGTTCTAATAGTCTACAAAAATTACAGAGAAGTCAATCGGCAGAACAGAGAAGAATGCTTAAAACACATTGATTTGAAATTAGGTGACAAAATATGTTTATATCGAGGAGAGAGAAAAGAAGGGAAATGAAAGGGTTAATGGGTAGACCCGTTCACCAGATTCAATTAGTCCATTTAAATGGACTTATAAACTTAATGGAGCCCATTAAACCCACCATCTAGTGACACTCTCCAACTCATATGGACATGATGATTTTATGAACGAAGGTTCAACCAACAGGCTCGTTCTTTCATGCAATTGATTACTTGGGTACTGGACTTCTGTAAAGAAACCTTCTTGAGATTGTGTTCGGGAACAAGACACTGATATAAATTAAGATAAAGAGAGAGAGATCAACAAGTAGCAGAAGATGAAGGGGCGGCAGGGGAAGGACACCTGCTGCCACAAGAACAAATTTAGGACATAGAGAGCGATTCATTTCAAAGTAGAATGCCCTTTAGATAGAGCTGCAAGTTTACTGCTGTTACAATGGTAACATGAACTGTCAATACAACACTCCTCCTCAAGTGAAATAGTGAATATTCTTCGCATCAGATAGACATTAGGAGGTTGGTGCTACGAAATTTGTCACATCTTTGCTGCCTTGAATTTCTGAAATGTTGTTGTCTTCAGGACTTATGCACTTCTGCTGTCTTAAACGATCTTCATTGCATGTGCCTGAGGGACTAATGCACTTCTGCTGCCTGAAAGGTCTTAAATGCAGGTGCCCGCAGGGTCTTATGCACATAAGGTCTTAAATGCAGGAGACCCAAATGTTTACAAAGCCCCCACGATGTGTGTGTTGCCTCCGCAAAGTCTCTGAGGCATTGATGGTTGGAAGATGGAGCATTTGATCGAACATCTTGTTTGCGATCATGACTGCCCACAAATCAGATGTGTTATCACCTCCCCCCCGGGCAGAATTCTTGAATCCTAGCTTTTATCATGAAGGTGTCCTGGTTGTTCTGAGTGTCCATCCACAGAGAGCCAATATAACATCTCTATTGCACCTAGAGATGCCGCCGCCGCAGCCAGTGAAGCAATGTTCTTCACCAAAGTAGTTAAAAGTGTTCCAGACAAACTCGCAGCCGCATGAGGCGGCGAACTTGTTGAAGGCTCTGCAATAATGCAGCCGGCCACTCCAAGCATGGCCCATCTCACGCGAACCAGCACATAAGCATGGTACTTGGCGAAATCTTCCGGCTTATTGCTCAGTCCAGAAAGGTCACAGCCAATCGCCAGGGACTTCGGATAAGTCGAGGAGGCCTTCGGATCTGTTGGGTAAGGCGAAGGACTTCGACCAGGCCGCGCTGCTCCGAGATTAGGCTGCTCATTGTCGGCGGCGGCACAGGTGTATTCTCCCTCCTCGGCAGCTTGGGTAGTGCGATCATCAGCAGATTGGCAGCCCAGTTATCAGAGGAAGAAGATGAAACCGCCGTGGAAAAAAGTTAGGCAGAGCGAATGACCGGTCACAGGGGGATGGAACATCACCATCATGGGCAACTTCTCGATGGCGACGGGAATCATGTCATTTTCAATCATGTTCTGAGCAGATTCCCCTTTTCTACACTCACTCCGACTTAATCTCTGGCGTTATTCGCATCTCGGAGGATCGAAAATCTAGGCTTTCAGTAAAAGGGAATCCATGGAGGCAAATTCCTGGAGTCGCTCTCCTGGGAGGACTTTGATGTGGCGGTCTCTGCAAACATATCACTGATGCGCATGCCATTGAGGACATAAGCAGCATGATTCTGTGAGGATGTTATCCAGGCTACTATGGACAGCCCATTAAGGGCATTTCCCTCTAGAGCTCTCTTCTTCTAGGTCTTTCTTCTCTCCTATATTAAAGTAACGTAGTTTGCCTTCTCTCTTAATGCAGTACATTCTTCTTTTCTACATGGTATCAGAGCTGAGGAGCCAATTTCTCCAGTTGACCTGCTTGTTATCCAAAGAGAAGACAGGTCTTGGGAGAAGGCTTCCAAGAAGAGAAGACAGGTCTCAGGAGAAGACTTCCAAGAAGAGCTGACATCCTCGGGCATTCTATAGGGGCCTAAAGATGATCATGAATGAAGAGGAAACTGGCTAGGCCAATTTGTGACAGAGTCGCATGCAGGAGAATCGCCCATATAAATAACAGCTACCCATCAGCACGCTGACATCTGCTTGCCGTCAAGAACAATGGCGAGCAGATCTTGGCCCATAGGTGACCTTTCTTGTCCCACTGATGTGATGTCTGGGAGCAGAAATGTTGGAGGACCTGAATTGCTGTCAGAGAAGTGATTCAAGAGGATCCTCACCTTCTTCTTTGGTGCTTCTGGCCTGCAATGAGAGATGGAACGCATAGAGAGTATCCTCCCAATTCAGGGCTAAAGTAGCTCTGCATCCAGTTTCAAAGCTGAAAGATTTGGTATAACAGGGTGAGAACATAAGAGAGACCAGAGAGATTTATGAGGAAAACAAAGCAGTAAAAGATTTATGTATCCTCTCTGTCTTTAACTGACTGTACACAGTCCTATATAGTAAAAATTTTTGGAGCTAACTGTTGCAGTTAGCAGTCATTAGGACACGTCGTGCTTAGTGTCGTTTAATGATTCAAATGGCTTTTGCTCAGTTTGATCTGTTGAGCTGCTCCTGTAGGCCAGTCCAATATCTGAGGTCAGCCCAGCGTGGGATTGGGTTGTCCTTGACAAAAGCAGATCTCGAGCAATTTTGGAGGAGCTGCAAGACCAAGCCACCAAGGCTTATGAGAAGAGCAGGAATATGCACTTTGACCAAATCCCTTATGTTGAAATCAATGCGTGTGGCCCCTAAATTGTGCAGGGTGCACCGAACACTGCCAGAAATCCACAAGAAAGTGCCATGTGCAACCAGAGAAATTACACATGCGATTTTTCATTCTACACGTGATTCTTCCTGCACGTGAAATTTGGGATTCTCACGAAACATTTAGACTTTGATATCATGTTGGACTTTAAGCTAAGAGGAGAGAGACAGAAGTAGTGGAAGATGAATGGGCTGCGGGGAAGGAACCCTACTGTCTCGATAACAAATATATGACATAGAAAGTGATTCATATTCAAAGTAAAATAGGGTACAAGTCCACCATCATTAGAACAGTAAATTATAATATAAAAGTAAAAAAAAAATTAAAATATCATATTAAGACAGAAACAATGCCTCATAAAACAAGATTAGGTCAAAGTGGTATTATGTGGGTACATTAGGTCACCATGTGCATGACATAAAAGAGAATGCAGAAACAGCAGAAACAAGCTTTTAAATGTTTGACCTATATTGGAAGAATTCAAATGGGAAGTACAATGGCAAACAGAGGAAGATTCTCTAGCAAGTTATTTAGAATGAATGAGTGAAATCAGGGGATCCATGCTACAGTTACAATGATAAAAATGTATGGCCCTACTTTTTTTTCAAGGAAAATTGTATAGCCCTATTTCAAGGGCATTTGCTATAAAATGGAACAACTTTTTGAGTCCTAAGTTTGTTTTCAAGGCAACAGGGGTCCTTCCCCTGTTGCCCTTAATCTTCCCTTCGTTCATCACTCTCTGAGTCTCTCCATCCGCTGCTCAAACTTTTGACAACAAGAAAGAACAACATTTTCACCATAATATCCAAAACCATTCGACTTAATTAGCTCGTTGGTTAAACATCCTTAGCTGTCCCCAGGAACGTTATAAACATTTACGGATGATCTGTTTCCCAAAATAAAAAGTGAATTGAATGCTTACTGATCTGAGAGAAATTTTGAGACTCATAGGTGATGCTCTCTTTAATGACCGGATGGCTGCATTAATCCATTCTTCAGAGCATGTATTAGCTTCTTGCTCCTGCAGCAAGCAGGGCACGGATGGAGGAAAATGATACAACCCATCAGATAAGGATAATGCAACAAGGATGTGCAGAGAAACATTAACAAAGATGCCAAGAGACCACAAGCAGAAGAAATAGAGAAAAACGAAAAAAAGAGTAATGGAGGACTGCAATAAATAACACCATACTCAACTTTGATAGCATGAGGATGAGGTAAATTACTATTTGTATTCAAGGACAGTTACCTGATGAAAGTACAAAACACTTACTAAAGTATTATATGTTACAGGAGAAAAGGAAAAGTAAAAAAATGCCTCCAGAAGAATGGACATTGTCCTCATTATTATCATAATATGGAAGAACGCTGACCAGTACACCTCACATCAACAATGATAATGCCAGGAGCTAGTACTGCTGATAATATGGATTGATATCTTTATGCCCCATCAAATAAAAATGCTGGTAAGAGCCAATTAATAACCTACAAGGAAGAAGAAATGAGATACGTCTCTTCCCCAAATTGACTACTCAATAGGGCCTTTTGGAGTAGGCCACATCATTCCTTCTCCAAGCAAAGTCAGGGAGAAATCTTATAGATAAAGTAGGCCAATCCTGAGAAGGTAGGCAAGAAAGCACTTGAGGAATCGAGGGAGAGTTGAGGAAGGGGGCTCTCGAAATACTACCTTCCATTTGGAGAGAGGAAATATTCTTGTCTTTACCCATTTCTTGTGCTTCTTGACATCTGTATCAATAGAGTCTTTTCTTGATATTCTTTCCATCAAGATTCTGTTCTCAGTTGAGAGAGTAGGATCTTACAAAACATAAGTAATTGAGTACTTAAGATTTCCAGATCTTGAAGATTGTTTTTACTTGAAGAAAAAATAAAAACCCAAGGAACATCTAGAAGTCGAGTAGATTTGTCAAAAAAAAAGAAAAAGAAGGATTTTATGCAATGAAGGAACTTTTTGGACATGCTACATTCACCAATTAGCTCATAATATGATTGCATATAAAATGGACATCTAAGGCTACCTTAAAAAATCTGGATATTTCATTGTGCATGTCAAATACTTAGATAACTAGAAAATGAGAGAACAGAATTTCATACAGAAACCAACTTACAAGCTCAAATATGATCTCCTCAACAGTTCCTTTAGAGAAACAGCGATCGATTATATCAAGTCTGCACCATTAAGGGTAAGTCACTAAACAATCACACATGGCAGACAACAAAAGATAGTTTGTGAAATACAAAACCATTGATCATCATGTCATATCATGAGTATACAAATCTCTCAGTGACAAAGACAGTTCACGCTCTATCAAGAACAGATTTTAGTTCATATGTTCACATGTACATGGATGGGTGACCTCATGGGAAGAGAAGCACCAGGGTGAAGAGGAATCCAAAGGGCTCTCAGGCTTGGGCAGTGCAGGGATGGGTGACTTTCTGGAAAGAGGGGCAAGAAGAATGATAGGTTCAGTCATGTGTACCACTGCCTGGCAGGACACATGGAAGCAAGACCTTTGTTACCCATCATGGGCCAATTGAAGCCAGGCAGATGAGCCCACTCCTGCGAATAAAGAGGCAGGCAAATTGCTGAGGGGGGCATCGAGGAATTGTGTGCCCCAGGAAAACCGTGCCAAGAAGAGGGGACGCTATGGACTCTCCTTGTTGTGTAACTTCCTCTCTGTTTCTCTCTCCCTCCTTTCTCCGATCTCTTACTCTCTATCAGTGTGCCACCATTTTGGTGGTTCCCTGTTTTATGTTCTCTTCTATCATTGGATACTACAATCACTGTTTGTTGTTGGATTCATCGTCAAATAGAAGTTTTCTTGACTTTTCCTCTATTCTGAGTCAAGCATTGAGTTGGGGCCTAACAAAGAACTCGAGGGTTGAGGGTGCTCAGGCTCGTGCAGCTTGGGATGGGGGACCAATTGAGTGGGAATTACTTGTACCAGGTGATCACTGATTTTGGGTTATCATCTTTTAATGTTAATTTTTTTTTCAAAAAATGTAAAAAAAAGGGATATGATTTTGAACACAATCTGAAAGAATTTCAAGGAATGGATTATCTAAATCACATTGGCCAGATCTGATCTGATCTGATCTCTTTTGATCCAGAGAGTCAGTGAGTCAATGAGGATCACCTGTCAAAGACCCAATGGAATGTAGCAGACTCTCTGTCAGTTTGCACTCCGAAGATGATCAAGGCTTGAGTCTCTCCAACTAACCTACACCTGTCCTCAAAACCAATCTTCTTATTTATAGGCATGTGCATCCTCACTATCCAAATTGAATATCTCCTGTGCTTAAATAGAGGTCAAAGCCCACGGTTTACAAATACCTCTTCTTCTCCTCTCATAACAGAGTATAGGTACTGGATCAAATAACTACCAAAACCAGTTTTCTATTAGAGAAATTCACTATTTCAGATACTCCAACTGATCCTCAATGGTCTTATGGATTTTGAGGATTTTAACAAAGGCATAACGTGTAGCTTACCCAATATATCTTCCATAAAATTTTGACATACAGACAATGGTAGGGTTTCTTTGTGTTTATTGTGACGCAGCCTTAGCGCAGGAACAACGAAGAACATGGCTTGAATCTACAAACCTTGCTCTTCAAACACGGTTGGAGACTAAATCCACAGAACTAACCTCTTCGACCCTTGAATCTAAAAAAGGGTGTGCTTGAATCCACAAACACTTAAGCACTCTCAGCAGGGAGAACACTCAGAATGAAAGCAGAGCTCTCAAAATGGGATACATTCAAATTGTGTTCTCAAATGTTACAATGGGGGGCCTTATATAGGCCTCAAAAAGTGAGGGGTCATCCAAGTGATTTGACCTATGAAAAGACAACAAAAAAGTCTTGAAAATATAACACTGACCCCATGCCTGTGTTAGAGACAGAACTGACAAAAGCAAAAGTACTATTTCTAGGTCTTGTCAAGCCTCCACAGAGATATTCTGAAGATTTCTTGAACTGTCAAGAATATTATGAGTCCCGAGGTGTATCTCTGCAGACATTGATAACTCATAGAGATTCTCTTGAGGCCCATTAAGCTTAAATGGGCCTCCAAAGTGGGCTGCCTCTGCTTCTACAGAAATACGATCTTGGACTGCATTCTGGGCTACATCATATTAGCAAGCTGATGATTGACCCAAAGCAACATAAGGAAGTGGTCTGAGGCCTCCAAGAATACTAGATTGCTTCCTGAGAAAAATACGCTTATCATTGAGTACTCGTCTCGAAGACTAACATGTAGCCTAACCACTATATTTTAGTCTATTGTTGCATATTTATGATTGTAGTACCCATGTGCATTGAGAATTTTGGGCGTTTGATTGTCAAGTGAAGACTGGTGGCATGTGCCTTCTGAAACAGAATGTTCCCGGAAGCCGCAGCAGAGTATGCGAAGTGTTCAGGAGGGAGGAATATTGCCCTCACCTATTCTCTGGCCAAGTGGACTGGGCTAATCAGAGAACCACAACAGTGGATGTCACATTGGAAGAGGCCTTCTTTGGATCTCTCATTGGAGGCACGTACAGCATGGGAATGGAGGGAAGGATCTTCAAAGTGCTACAGGCACCATGGCTGCACCATAACGAGGTCATATTCAATAGAAGGGCAGCATTGGTGGACAGCATAGTCCACGATGTGGAAGGTTTAGAAGGGCGTGAGAGGGGGAAGGGGTGGTGACACATATGGTCATGTTTGTATCTCACCTGGATACACTGTATAATATTCAGAGGCTCAATGATCTTGGGTGATCTCCATTTCCTTCTTAAAAACACCATTGGATTACTTGGGAGACCTAGCAAAACATTCAGAGGACTCATTTTTTTTAGAGAAGAGAAAAAAGAATCTTCAGATTACTGGATCATCGATCCGCCAATCTGATCCGACAATCTCTATCTTCATAAGTGCCTTGTCAATCCAGATTGTCAATTGAACAAAAAAATCAGCGATCTGGATCGACTAGGCCAATTTCTGGCTGTTGGATGTAATAAGAACCAAAAGTCCACCTACTGATCCGACTAGACATCAAAATAAAACAGTAGAAAAATGAAACAAGCTGCAAAAAATGAAACTTTTAGTTCAGAAAAGAGGTGATGCCAGACTCTTGGTTTGGTGAACAATCAGATTTTCTGGCAAACTAACCAGTGGAAGATGGAAAATATCAAAAGTACAGGACATATGACTAAACAGCATGCGGCCACAATCAATCAGTCTTTAACTATGATTAATTTTAAAAATTTGTTCTGATTTGAATGCATATAATCAATAGTGATCATCATAGAAGGTTGTGCATGGAACAATAATATAATAACAGACTTTTGTCTGCCATAACTTTCTCAATGCCCCTTGAAATAACAATCATACATCTGCAACAATCAACTACGATTCAATGCCAGTAATTTATTTCTACAAACATGTTATTTTTCAAAATACATAAATATTACTTTCACCTGTTATAGGCACTCCCTTGTTTTAGAGGTGGGCGTTCCGAAAACTTGGCAATAATTTCAGAAATAGCTTGAGGATCAGAGGTAGCCTCCTGTATCAATGACTCCTCTAGCAAAGGGAATCTCTGCCATTTCACAACTATCATTTCTTCAACTTCAATAAAAATAAATGAAAAGAACTTAATGAAAGGCCATTTGAAACATTGAAATATATGTACAGAAAAATATCCATTTAAACAGCTATAAGACAAGACAAAAAAGAAGAACATTGGTATAAATTGAAACGTGCAAATTTCTAAAGAAACTTTATGCTACCGTGAAAGGCACAAAATGGGTTGCTAGTCCACATGCAAGCATTTCAGACCCATCTAGCCTTGCACCACTGAGACCGACATATTCTCCTGTAACAGATGTCAATTAATGAAAATAATTCCAAATAACAAACAAGAACTATCAAAATGATTTCAGGGAAATTTTCATAAATAAGAAGGGTACGGCTACTGTCCAAACTGAACTGGAGGGGGAAAAGTAGAGGAGAATGAATATAAGAGGCAGGGCAACGGGAGGAGCCTGCTGTCCTGGGAGAAAACTAGGGTGAAACCAGATCAACAAATTCATTGATGATAATGCCTTAAATATGCTTATAAGAAATAAAAAAAATTACATAAAACTCCTCAACTTATACTGATAATAAAGATGTCCATGACTTCTAACAGTTACTGGCCACTGAATTCATTATTGGGTATTGGTTAGCACAATAAGAAACATCTGTAAAAAGTATCCAATGGTCTATTTACTATGGAAAACACAAGTTGTCGTTTCATCTATTTCTTGGTTCTATATTCCTCACTCTCTATACCGCTCCACACCTCGGAAGCAAGGGCACAAAAAAGCTCCCAGACATCATAACAAACTTGTAAAATTTAATACCTAACCAGACAAAGCCAAGTAACTCATAGTTAAATAGTCGCTCTTCTGACCTCATTCATGTCTTTGGGATAATGGCAAACTAGAATTACCCTGGAACAATCATTCTGTGAGACAATGTATCCATTAATCATTAATTATCTGTATTTTAGGAAATGTAACAGATTCAATGATGAGAAAAAGATGAAGTTTAGTGAGGCACATACCAAAGTAACGAGGAAGTCGGGACAAAAAATAGGAAGCACCAATATCTGGGAATAGGCCTAGTGCTGTCTCAGGCATAGCAAATACCTTCAAATTCAAGATGTCAGACATTCATACCATTGGCTTAAATAATATTTAATCTAGAATAACTATCATCTCATTGTGGCATACATGAGAAAGATGACATGGAAAGGTTATTTTTGGAAAAAATCAGAGGCCTGTTACTCATTTTAAATGGCTGCTACTTGTTTTTTTGGACTTCATGCACAGATATTTCAGATCTAAATAATGCTTAACGATGCAAGAAAAATTAATCATGTATTCTTCCACCTATCTAAACTAAATGAGGAAGTGAATCTGTTTGAAAATCAAGACTACAACCTCGTAAATTAGAAAAATACATCCTAGGTGCATGATATGCCCTTTGGCTCTGTTCAAGCCAGAAGAAGAATAACCAAGCCTTAATTTCCACGTAAAGAAATCAGGAAAGACCCCAAATCTTACCATTGGATAAATCTAGAGTGAAAGCAATCAAGACTTTTTATTCCAGGAAAAGAACTTCTGAGAAAGTGCAACAACAAGAACACATAACCAAACAACTAAGTAATTCTCAACAACTGCAGTTCCACTTCTTTGGTGTCACCTCATCTGGGAATGCCTCTCTTTTTCATAGAGGTGAAGGAGAGATGGGGAATGGTTGGCTGCCCATTATGTGGCTTTCTGCTGTCTGTCTGGACTGTGGGTTCCTCTTGCAACTACAGATCAGCGCAAACAATGTCGAGGTTCCGTTTATCAACAAAGGAAGAGAGAGTTGCACGCAAACAATTCAAGTGATGATGGGGCTTTTACCATACTAAAGCCAGCCCCTGGTAATTTATTCTAACATAAGTAATGATTAGGACTCTTACCAGAATCCATAACATAGTATCAGCACCTAAAGCCAGAACATGGTGAATTTTTTTCATGAAGTGCCGTACATGGTGAATTATAGGGCAATTTTCAGAAGGAAAGACAGGGGCCCTAAGCTAACCATGCAATTTTTATGAGACTACTGATAAATTCTGCTACACTTTCCTAATGCAACAACTAGAATGTTTCATGTTCACAGACTCCCTGGCTCACCTCAATAACATGATATAGGAAGTTATGAAAACCCTTAAGACTCATATCCGCGCAATAAAAAACATTTTTCTACCATCTGATTTGGATCCCTTCAACTACTTCAGTAACTTCACCACGTGATCTAACTCTACAATCATTTCAAAAACATAATGGATATTCTGATACCACAGAAGTACAGAACAGAACATGTTCTTTATTTGTTCCTGAAAAGGGGATGTGACACAAACTCTGATTTTCATCCCTCCTACTAGTACAATTATTCAGGCAGTTTACTGGGAAAGAATATGATGTTTCATTCTCTAGTAAAGAAATTTCTTATGGGCCTAACTCTCCTCTTCCTCTGTTAAGTAATAATGGCCCTCTCACCAAAATCATTATATAAAATGTTTGGTGATTTAACAACACGTAAGTCATAATGACACGTTGGACAGGCATGAAGAATTATCAGAAGATGACTGACAGTATTTGAAGGTATACACTACAAAATTTGATGGTAAATTAGGAAATACAGGAATAAAAGGAATGAAATTTGAATAATACCGAAGTCTCAGTAGCAACTCTAAATCTACCATGGATGGAGAGACCAGCCCCACCGCCCATAACAATTCCACTGAGAAGAGAAACCTTCAGACGTACAATCATTAGAAATTACTGATTTCAGAATATGAATTCAATAAGATAACCTAGATCAAACAATCATTTTTACACATAATAAATTACTTGAGAATAAATCAGTTACCTGGGGCTTCTTGTAAGTTGAAATTATATAATTTAATGAGAATTCATTCTGGAAAAAATCGACACCTTGTCTCCAGTTATCTGGTGAATAACACAAAATATGTTCTCAGTTGAAAAAATTACAGAATAGATTTACAAACTGCACTGAATTAACCTCGAAAAATGAGCATCAATAAACTTATCAGGAATTTCCAAAACATGCCAATATGCAAAATGTCAGAAGTTAAGGACTTATATGTAATTACACATATATTACAGTTGTAGTTTTTTCTTTAATGAAAAGGGAGAAGGGCACCCCAAAAAGGTGCCCCCCTGATGTCATTAAAGTAATGACGAAGGATGCATGTACTATAGGGGTACAATAGTTAAGGGCCTAGACCACCTCGGTGCCAATAAGACGCAAATCCCCTCGCGTCATGCTGAATAGCATCAACGAAAGGGGTACAACCCCTGAAGATGACCTCGTTCTTATGGGTCCAGAGTAACCAAAGTGTGACAAAAATATTTTGCCACTCAGCTTCGTGACAAAATGTTCTACCACTGAGAGACCGCCAGAACGCCTCCTCTGAAGTTGCTACCTGCCATACCGCCTGGACAAGGGGGCAAGCGAAGAACAAGTGCAAGCAATCCTCCATTGCCCCTGCGCACAACGGGCACTCCACGGGGGAGTCGGGGACCATGTGCTGCCGCAGGTACCTTGTCATCAAGCGCCGTCGTAGAAGGAGCCAGGCGAACACCTTGATCTTCAGAGGGAGATGATGTTTCCTCATGTAGCCCAGAATAAGGCCCAAGAGCATGTTTTGGATGAAGCTGAGGCAGCCCACTTCACAGGCCCATTTAAAGCTTAATGGGCCTCAAGAGAATCTCTAGGAGCTGTCAATGTCTGCAAAGGATCACCTAGGGACTCTAAATATTCTTCACAATTAATGAAATCTGTCAGAATATCTGTGTGGAGGCTGACAAGACTTAAATCTTCACTTTTTACTTTTGTCAGTTCTGTCTCTGACACATGTATGCTATCAGAGTTGTATTTTCAAGACTTTTGTCTTGTCTTTTCAATGGTCAAATCACTTGGACGACCCTTCACTTTTTGAGGCCTATATAAGGCCCCCATTGTAATCCTTTAAGACACAATTTGAAGTTATCCTATTTTGACAGCTCTACTTTTTTTTAGTGTTCTCCTTGTTAGAGAGTGCTTTGTGCTTGTGGATTCAAGTACACCCCTTGTGGATTCAAGAGTAGAAGAGGTTCGTTCTTTGGACTCAAACCTAACCCTTCTTGAAGATCAAGGTTTATGGATTCAAGTCACTGTTCTTCATTGTTCCTGCGCTAAGGCTGCGTCACTTCCACACCAACCGGCACCACTGCAAGATGAGCTCATCCTCTGAGTCCTCCTAGTCCCGAAGAAGTTGGTATGCAGCCCGGGCAGTGAAACAAGGGCAGCTCCACACCCACACATCATGGGTTGCCTCCGACGGGCGCCGGTCGGCAAGGAGCTCCTACAGACTGAGAATCTCAACTACCCACTAGTCAGGCAATGTTGTAGGCAATGTTGAAACCTAGGCTTCATGCCAAGCCCACCGCATCGAAACCCCTAGATCCGTGGATAATGCATAGTGATGAGGGAACACCCTGCACATTTGGCCGTGTCCTGACCAATCGTCATCCTAGTATCGGAAGGTCTCCCCGTCCCCCAGTTGAGGGCGAAAGAACCTCTTCACCAGCGGGAAACTCGGTCACACGCTCGACAGAAATGAAGAGTCATCGCGCCTCGGGGTCCACCAAATCTCCCAATCCAGCGAGGATCCGTACCCATCTCGTAGCACCACAGATACTAAGTCGCCCGAAGGTTGCATCAACCGACGCAACTACTTGGTCAGAAGGGATATGTTGGTATACTGAAGGTGACTATGCCTAGCCCACCTTGAGACACGAGCTGGCACACGGTAGTCCACGCGACGAGCGCTCCCCCTCGTGACTCCTCGGGCTTGGAACCTCGCCAAAATAAGGCTCGCATGGTCTTCTCGAGACATCTCCTGATGTCGGTCGGCATCTTGAAGATCGACCAAGACCGCCTTCAACAAAACCAAGCAACCCCTGCGCGACAGGCAACGTGCCTGCCAACCTCCCAGGCTCGTCTCTACCTTCTCAAACACCGGATGCCAATCCTCGAGCTGAAGCCGGCGGATGACAAGTGGAACACCTAGGTACCAGATTGGTAGGACTCCAATGAGCATTGCCAAGATCTCGGAGCAGCCACCCATCTCCTCTGCGGGTAACCCGAACCCGACGAAGGTGGACTTGGCCCGGTTCAGTCAAAGACGAGAGACATCCAAGAAGATGGGCACAGTAGTCAAGACCGCCTTCACCAAAACCAAGCAACCCCTGCGCGACAGGCAGCCTGCCCGCCAACCTCCCAGGCGCGTCTCTACCTTCTCAAACATCGGATGCCAATCCTAGAGCTGAAGCCGGCGAATGCCAAGCGGGACCCCTAGGTACCGGATTGGTAGGACTCCAATGGGCGTTGCCAGGATCTCAGAGCAGCCACCCATCTCCTCTACGGGTAACCTGAACCCGACGAAGGTGGACTTGGCCCGGTTCAGTCAAAGACAAGAGACATCCGAGAAGATGTCCATCGTGGACGAGAGATTATGAGCCACCGCCATGGATCCCTGGATGAAGAATGTCGCATCGTCAACATATTGCAGCAAAAGTATGCCATCAGGGAGGCTGGCCGACTAGAATCGATATGGGCACCGCGCAAGCACACCTGCAATGTGCATACTGCCAAGGCGTCCACTGCTAGGATGAAGAATAAGGGAGCCAAGGGGCAGCCCTTCCAGATACCTCGTTGAAAGTGAATCCAGTCCCCTTGCGACCGAACGTTCACCAAGTCGACGAAGGTGGAGGTCGTCACACACTGCTTCACCCAACACACTCACGTCTCCGAGAAGCCCCATAGTCGAACGACGTTCCAAAGAAAACGCTAGTCAATTGAGTCATAGGCCTTAGCGAAGTCCACTTTCCACATAAAACTAGTGGTGCCATCCCGACGACATACTACTACAAGCTCCTCCGCCAGCACGATACTGTCCGCCATCTGCAAACCCGGAATAAAGGCAGACTGGAAAGGGCTAATCAACGATGGAAGTACCCCTGGAGCCGATTAGCCAACACCATCGCGAAGATGAGGTACAAGGAGATGGACAGTGAAATCGGCCGGAAATCACCGATCTGCTCCACCCCTTGAACCTTCAGCAGAAGCACAATGTAGCCAGCCACCGCCACCCATTAGCCGGCCCCCGGCGGTAGAAAGCCCGAAAGTGCTCTGCTAAGGCTTGGCCGACTGTTGCCTGGTCACTGATCACTTAATCTCCAATCCGAAGGCGGCAATTGTCGTTGAGATAGAGTCGCCCATTCGCCATCTGGTGGAAGAAACAAGTGTTGGCATCCCCGGTGACAACCCAGAGCTGCCGAGTGCGCTAGCGCCAGTCCATCTCAATTCTAACATCCACTTCCGCCACCTCGTCTCGGCACGTCTTTTGCTCCCTGGTTTCTTCTGCCGTGAGAGATCTCAGATCTTCCATCGCATCGAGTGTCTGGACCAGTGTTATGGCGGTGTCCCGGTTTCAAGTTCGGGATGTTCGTATCTGCTGTCGGAGATTGAACAGATGATGGTGGAAGTCCTTCAGCTTGGTGATCAGTAGGTCTAATGCTGAGCCAAAATCAAGGTGTGTGCTACCACTCGGGTATCTCTCTTTTAAGCCCTCTATCACGCAGCCACGACCGGTCTATTTTAAAGTAACTGGGTCAGCCTGTACCCACTTGTGTTGACCACAAGATGGGCGTGTGTTTAGATAACGGGCGAGGAAAGGATGTCACATCAGCGAGCGAGAAAGGAGCGAGTAGCTCGATGGAGAATTAAAATTGATCCAATCGAGATTGAGAGGTCAGACCCCTCAATGTGAACCTTCAATCTCAAGGCCCCATCTCCGCGAGCTCCAACTGGGCTAACACTTCTCAGAATTGGGCCGATCTCGAGTCGCACCCCTCCGCTCTGTTTGGGCAGTCGTCCGCCACTAGGGTCACGTTGTAATCGCTGCCAATGAGAAGGGGATTATCCGGGAACCACCCCACGAGCTGAACGAGGTCCTCCCATAGCTAGCCTCGGAGAGACGGGCCGAGGGACCATAAGCCAAGGCCATCACTATAGCAGCGCTGTCAATTTTGTTTACCAGATGGGCTGCCACCACATGTCGTCCCCAGCCATGTTTCAAACCGGTAGAAAGTGGCCTCCTTCCAGGCCAATATGATGCCACCCGATCGGCCCGAGGCGGCAATGGAGACCTGTGACTCACCGCTCCCCCAGCCCAACAAGGCCCAGGTCCGTTGCTCTGTATGGGTTAACATCGTCTCTTGCAGGCAAATGAAGTCAGCTCTCCACTCACGGAGGTATCGCCCCACGGTGCCCCATCTCTTGCCGTTTTGTATGCCCGATACATTCCAAGTGATGCACTTCATGATAAGCCAGACGAGGCGCCCTCCGCATGTCCGGCCCCCATGAGCTCGGCGACCTCCATGGTAGATAGGAAACCCGTCGAAGTTGGTATGAGTACGACCTCCGTGGTAGATAGGAAAACCCCCCAAAGTGGGGGAAACAACCCCTGGGGGAGAATCTGGAATGTCTTGTCGGAGTGACTTCGTCATGTCATCAAGACAGCTTGAGGCTGGGGCGAATCGGAATTGGCGTTTGGACTCGTAGACCCGACATCCAAATCGGGCCCATGTAGACGCCACCAAGGCAAGGAGGGGTTGAGCCGTGAGTGGTGGAAGATAGGGACCGCCGTATTTGCATCCATGTTCACCCCGAGAAATAGCCGATGGAGGAAGTAGCACCGATCGATCGGCGGCCGTTTGCGGTGCAATGTCGACGGCAATCCCCACGGAGGCGGTGTAGCTCATGGCGGCGGTGGCCTGCGATGACGACTCTATATGACCAGAGTGGGTCGACAAGGATGACACCAGGCCCGGTGAAGGCCCGAGGGGGGGGGGCCTGTCTATAGGGAGGCAAGGAATCCCCGGGAGCAGCGAGCTCTGAAGAGGCGGCGGCCACAAGGGCGGCCACGGCTGATCTGTTTGGTGTTGGCGATCCGGGTGTGGTTGTCGTATGAGGGCAGCTGCTCCGAGGTGGAGTGGGAGGAAGCGCTGCCACAAGGACCACAGAAGTGTCCAACCCCCCAACGAATGAGATGGTCGCCGGAGTCACCGGTCTCCCGCAGGGCCCCCACGTGTCCCAGCATTTCCTCCAGGTGCTGCCATGTGCGGAGTCCAAAGGGGACGCCACGTAGCTCCAACTGTCAAGTCTCCTTCGGCACCAAGTACACCTCGTCTGTGGCGCGCGGAGGTCGCCAATGAATACATCCACCTCCCGAGAGTTGGTGCATCTACCCCTGAATCGTGTGCCACTCCTTCGATAGGTCGCCTGGAAGCGAGTTGGTGGCACACCGGGTGGGTCAAAGAGGGAGAAATTTCCTAAATGCACTCCAGGATCTGTGTCCAAGTCGACTCTACATCGATGATCTCCCCCGACGAGGCAGGCATAAAGGCTGCTAGGTGCACATTGGGCCGGCTCCGGGCGTGCGGCTTCTCTCGTCGCTCACGAGCACGCATGTTGTCGATGGCCAACTAGGCAGCAATGGCGGCACCGCACCGGCTCCCGACACGTGTATGCCTGGTGATCTCGTGCTAGGCAGCAATAGTAGCGCCCATCCATGCTAGGGTTGACTGGGCGTCTCTTCGCGGTGGGGCGTCAACGACTTTGAACTAACTGCCACCAACCATGCGCGGCTGACTCATCCATTTTGTCACAGTCGCCTCGCACCACAACAGCAGTGTACGACGGCGGTGGTTCATCAACTAGCCGTCAGGAGGGGTAGGCGGAGAAACGGGACGGACGCCCTCCCGTGGATGATAAGGCTTCCCTTCCTGGGGAGGGGAGCGCGGTGTGGACGACTGATGACCTACTTGATGAGTAGAGGCAGGCGATGGTGTGCGGCGCCGAGTTGTTCGACCGCCCCCCCCCCGTCGGGTGGTCAAAGGATGTAATGTAGGGGGATGAACACGCCGCCGCGGCTCGATTGGTGGGATAAGCCACGCCTTTGGCGTCGGACTCCCCCGTCGACGAAGCAGGCCTCTCCCGCGGAGGGAAACCGCCGAGTGCGAGACTCCCGCTCCCTCAATCGATAGTGGGCGAAGCGGTTGCGCGGGATTGGGCCTCCCGGCGGGAAGGACGGCCCCTGCCGCGGTTGCTTGGGCAGTGAAGCCCGCCACAATGGTGGAAACCTCTATGGAGGGCCTTGGTGCTGCCATGGCTCCCGTCGGTAGACCAAGTGCCGCCTGGGGGAATCGTCCCGCTCTCGCAGCCAATTTTTCGTGGGACACCATCACGTAAGCGGGACCCCCGGTGGAGAGGGGGCCAGCCCCTGCCGCTGCCGCGGGGACGGAGGAGACCACCGCCGCAGCGGGCCCCTCCGCGAGGAATCCTGGTGCCGCCGTGTCTCACGGCGTGGTGTCAGGTGCTGCCTGGGGGACCTCGTCCGCTCCTGCGGCCGGACCAACCTGGGACAGCGTTTCGGAAGCGGACCCCCCTGCGAGGGCGGGGGGGCTGTGGCAGCCCTTGCAGCAGCCGCGTGGGCAAGGGGCCAAGTGCCGCGGTGGCGGAGGGCCGGGTGCCTCTATGGCTCGTGGGAAGGAGTCGAGTGCCGCCGGGGGAGCGTGTCCGCTCCCGCGTTTGGTCTGGGACATGCCCTCAGGCGTGGGGATGGGCACCGGGGCAGCATCGCCGAAGTGGGGCCCCCCGCGATGGGGGCGGCAGGCCCCCTCCCGCGACCGATCGAGCAGGGGGCCGTTGCGGGAGCCTAGGGCTGGGGCTAGGGCCATCGATTCACTTAAGTAAAAATTCACATAACGCTTTTTTACCTTCCATGATTTTTGTCCTTCTCTCTGTTCATACTTATTCTTAATCAGTCAAGGGTTAAGAGAAGGTGAAAAGTTAATCTTGACACAAAATAAAAAGATAAAGAGCAAAAAACCAAATGATTTTTTAGAAAAGGCAAATCCACTATGATACACCAGATTTTAGCTCTAGACAAAATTTGTTTTGGAGTCAATCTCAGTTTATACTAGCACAGGGCTCTTTAAACGTGTCCCAATTATGAAGGATGAAACTGTCCTTTAATTTTCTTTTTCTTTTACCACCTAACACCTGCATGCTGTCATGCTTGTATTTCCAAGACTTTAAGTTGTCTCTTTCAAAGGTTTTGTCCTTTTGACTACCTTTCAAAATCACTTATATTCTTGGGAATTCCAGATAATTATTTCACTTATCAAATTCATACATACCAGATATAATTGTAGTTTTTAACTCCCTCCAATCATCAGAAAATTTTCTTCAAATAGATCAGGATTTTTCTAACAAGAGAAATCAATCTAAGCGAATGATACCTTCAATAACAGATTTAACAACTGCAGAAACGTCTCCACCAGCACAAAATGCTCTTCCTTTGCCCTTTACCATAGAAAAAATACATTGATGGATAAGAAAGACGTAATAAAATGACTATAGTATTTTCTAAATTATAGATGAAGTAAGAATATAAACATTGAAACTCTGGCAGGGAAGATAATTAACAAGGTGACTCTATATATCACAGTACAAAAAGGAATATAACCCAAACCATTCACATACCTTATATTTCTTATCAATACTAGGAATGAATTTAAAATGCTGTTTTCTTTATAGTTAACATGAAAAACCAAAAAACGAATCCCATTTCAAAAAAGAATATAGTAAAACCCCATTATCACAGGTCAGGAGACACCAGAAGAGGCCACTGCCCATCAAATCTCAAGATCAAATGACCAATTAAAAATGCCACACACACCAAAAAGAAGTCAGCTCAGAGATGTGGAGGACAAAAAATAAGTAGCTGGGTAAGTAAGAGAATATCATAATTCAGTTACATCTGGTGGAGAGCATGGTGGATAGAGCTTCAGAATTCTACTTTCCCAATTCTTGGAGATGTTACTTCTTATTGTCTCTTTCTTTTGCTCTTTGTATTTCTTAGCTGAGGTCGTGGGATCTCCCAGAAAATACTATGAAAAACATAAATGAAGAAAAAAGCTTGTCTAAAGCATTGTCATTAACAATATCAATGGTGACATTATTAGTCATCGTCATAATTTCACAATGATTCTAGTTTACTGCCTGATATCTTTTCGTACTACACACGTATCTTACCTTGCACCCTTTGTATTGTGTTCCTTTTAGAAATTTTATCTAAATGACTAAATATCTTGATCGTCACAATAAAAAAACCCTAGAGCAACAGAACTATCACATCCTGTCTCGTTTTCCAACACCAAATTTTCAGGACTGTGAGTACAAGCGGTTACATGGACAAGACCATGGGCCTGAAAGGAATTGGATAAGGAGCTATTTAAGTACTCTCAAGCCTTGTCAGAGCATAAGTGTTAAACGGATGTAAAATTTTTTGTCTTAATCATGCTAAACTAAGCCAAATTAACATTACCAAGATCAGATTTGTGTTAAGAATGAAAGACCCACTTGACTTGGGAAGTGTAATCCAAAAAATAAACAACCATGTCACATACAATGAAACATAAGTTTTAAGGAAGCAAATGACCAATGGCCAATACATCAATGAAGAAACCACAACTGGTCTGAAGAAGGGAACAGTGGGAAAAGAAGATGGAATGGATCAGCAACAACAAAAACACAAGGAGCAGCAAGGATGAAGTATAGACTGTGATGCTCCTCAGTAAGTTCAATTGTCCATCCTGAAGCTTTATCATGGTAAAGGCAGGGTCAAGTGCAAATGTGAAATCATGACCCAAGTCCTTTGCCAGGTATTTTAGGGAAACAAGCTAAATGTTAGGAAATGTTGAATGGAGGACATGAGTCATGTAGACACATCTGAGAGTGACAGGGATAAGGATTCCCTTACGAATACTGTTTTCACCTTATGAATACAGTGAGAGGGATCTCTTTAGAAAGAGAGAATCAAGAAAAGAAATCTTTTATTGAGAAGTTAAAACAACATACAGTAGAGAGGGGACGCCACTTATATAGGGGCGTACAAATCCAAGGAGTCGTTTGCCTTATATAGGGATGCCACTTACATAGGAAATCCCAATCCAAGGAGTCGTTTGCCTCGCAAAATCTACCTTCTATATGAACCCTTTTTTTCCTTGCCTTTGCCATGCCTCCATTATCTCTTCAACCATAATTGCGCTATTCATCAATAGTCGTCCTGGTAAGAATGCAGATTGGAAAGGCCATACTAGCTCTCCAGTGATCTCCCACAATCGATTCTTCAACACCTTTACAAATATAAGGTAAATGGAGCTAGATAGTGAGATGGGACAAAAATCTTCAACTCCAATGGCTTATTAACACTTTGGCAAGTGGAACAAAAGTGATCTATTAATTTTCCGTACTCCATACTCCCCATTCCTTGCCGAAACTCTTCAAGCATGGCCATCACCTCATGCCTGACTAGTTCCAAGAATTCACTACAGAAAAACACTAGGAGGCCATCTGAGCCGGGTGCCCCTTTGGCATTTATTCCCTTGATTGCAACACAGACTTTCTCCTCTAAGAATGGTTTCACTAGTTCTGCTTGATGTGCTTGATTCATTACTTTCGCTCCCCTACTGCTCCATTTCCACTGATTCAGAGTCCCCCTCCTCATATAAGCTTGAAAATGGCTCACGAGGGTGCCACCAACTGCCTGTGACCCCGCATATTCTTGGTCCCCAATCTTCAATCTCGATATTCGATTTGTGCACCTCCAACCATTTTCTGCCCAGTGAAAGAATATCATGTTATTGTCAACTCCTCATAGCCACAATTGTCTCGATCTGTCTCCAGTCCATTTCCAGCTTGTAATCCCCTTCTGCTACCCATCCCCTACATCTCCTACCACTTGCCTCCTCTACATCTAGGTTCCATGTGTCCTCAACTTCTTCAATGTGTTTTATCCTTGTTAAGGCCTCATTTCTCCTCCTATTTATCTCTTTGCAACTATGTTTCCAGAACTCCATAAAGTGCTTACATAGCCCTTCGATTATGTTGGGGAGTGTCTTTATCGTTGATCCACCCCACCCTTGTGATTGCAAGGCCTTCCCCACCTCCTCCTTGAATCCGTTCTCCCGATCTATCCATCTTGAAGCACGTGTGCCATCCAAGTCCCTCATTTCCTGCCCATACCCATGGGGTATGGTCCGACAGTGGTCTCGAAAGGGATCGCATGTCTGCGAGCAGGAACTCCTCCACCAATTCCACTGAGCATAGGAACCGGTCTTAGGAGAAACGCATATTGCATCCTGTCAAACTCCATGTATAAACACAATCCACCAGCCCCGTCTCTACTAGAACTGCCTCTGATATGAACATTCAAAAGTCCTCCAAATCTGGCTCCCTCCCTCGCATATCATTTAGCCTGTCCCTTGCCTCAAATGTCACATTAAAATCTCATCCTATTTGCAAAAGCGGCCATTAAAAGGTTATCCATCACTCCGGCCAACTCGCTCCATAGATCCTTCCTCCTTATTGCAGAGCTATAGACCGAAACAATACCCATCTTGAAACCATCCCCCCGCCATTGTAATTTTGACAAGGTGGATACCTTGTCAAAAATTGCTTCGTTCCATTCTATCACCACTCCCCCCCAACATCCAACTGCATTGACCACGATACAGCCCTCAAGGAAGCCTCTGCCCTTCATGTTCCAATCTCTGGCCTCACATTTTTTTTTTAATATAATACGAGGGGAACACCCGGAACGGTGTCCCCTGATGTCATTGAGATGATGACAAAATACAGGCCAGATTACAGGGGTACATGATACAAGGAGCTGAGGCCTCCTTGATGCCAGGATAAAGTAAATCCCCTTGCATCATGCACGATCTCCTCGTCGGAGGGGGTCTATCCCTTAAAAATGACTTGGTTTCGATGTAGCCACACCGACCATAAGGTGGCGAAGATACGTCGCCAATCCGCCTCTCGGCGGAAGACGCCACCGCTGATGGATCGCCAAAACTCCTCGTCCGAGGAGGTGTCTAGGTGGCCCACGCCCGCCGCCCGCCATGCTGAATGCGCCAGTGGGCATTGGAAGAAAAGATGGCTGCAGTCTTCCTCTGCCTCGTTACAGAATGGGCATACCGCAGAGGCCTCTGGATCAAATCGACGTCTCAGGGTTCGCGTCATGATGCGTCGTCTGAGTAGTAGCCACCCGAACAGGCGAATTTTTAATAGGAGCCGTTGCTTCCACACCAGTCGACTTAGGAGTACCAGCTGAGGGCCTTCCGGTGCTTCTTGCCCTCGAAGGAGACGGTATACAGCACGAGATGAGAAGCTGGAGCTGCACCACACCCACCTGTCTCTAGTTCCATCTGATGGACGAACTTCCGCAAGTCGTGACTGTAGGGACAGGAGGTCTGCCAGCCTTTGGTCGGATAATGCATGTGGGAGCGCCGGGGTCCATGCATCTGACCACTGTGCTCGTAGTGTCGTGCCGGGGTCTGGCGCTAGGGCGTACAATCGGGGAAAAATATCGCACAAATGCCCTACCCCGGACAAGTTGTCCTGCCAGAATCTGCATCTCGTCCCGTCACCCGCCTGGGGTCGGAAGTGGCGCTGTAATTGCAGGAAGATGTCCTGCAGCCCCGCTATAAATGGAGAATCCCCTCGGTTTGGAGTTGCCCAGCTATCCCAGTCCAGTGACTGCCCGTAGGCCTCTCTGATCACCAGCGAGAGAATGCCCAGCTTGCCTTGGGATAGAGGTCAACAAACCGTAGTCCAAGCAACACGAGCTCCTCCTCTCGTCGCCATTGGCCCCGCTCCGCTCCAAAAGAAATGCCGAATTGCCCCTTCCAATCGCCGTCGCACCCCAGCAGGCATTCGAAACACCGACATGAAATAAGTCGGAATGGCAGATAGGATGGCCTCACATGTTTTCATCATGGTTTCTTGTAAGCATGCCACCGTGGCCTCCCACTAACGTAGATATTGTCCCACGATGTCTCTCCTCTGTTTGTCACAGAGGCTGTAGACATTCCATGATATGCACTTCATGATTGAGAAAGTGCACCCCCTCCCCTTTGTTGAACCTTCTGCAGGCCCACTGCTGTGGCAATGTCCTTTATGCAGGGATTTGAGAGGGAATCTTCCTCAAATTCCTTGCTGTGCTTTTCTGCCCCGTCTTCATAGAGGGACAGTTGCGAGCTCCAGAATAGAGTGTCTTACTCAGATTCCGGCTGCTAACTTCAGTCATCCACCCTTCCTGGCCATCACCCATGCCATAGTTCCCCTTTCATGCTTTGCTCCTGCTTTTTTCCTACTGCAGACGAGCCCTACCCTTTGTAGTGCTCTTGTATGGCTATGTCGTGTGCGGCAGCCATTGGTTCTGCTGCCACTATCAGCTCCAGTCTTACCCGGCACCGACAGATCTCCTTTCCGCAATTTATTTGGTGGGCCTGCCTCCAACCTTCGGATTGTCGATTCCCATGACTGCTGCTCCCCTCCAGTCATCTCAACCTCCCAATGATTAGCCTGCTCCATAATTTTCATGTCCGGCATTATGTTATTGTATGTGACTGATGTTCCCATTTGTTCATCGTGCTACTTCTCGCTCAGTTGTGCTGGCTCGTCGGTTGTTTTGGTCACCTTTCTGCCCACTGTTGCTCTCGTATCCCTATCATTTGTTGTCACTGAACTCATTAGAATTGTCGCCGGTGGCGGTGGCAGCGGCAGTGGCAGCATCCATGCCATCAAGCTGATCATAGGTGCCAAAGTGTGCCCCAGACGCTCGGCCTCCACTAGCACCAGATTTGGCTTCACGTATTCAATACTGTCTGCAAGAATTCTTGGGGTCATGCCAAGTGGTCTAAACACTGCTTCTAAAGTTGAACTGGATCTGCCAAGAGGGATGCCCCTTGCTTCCAGGACCACTGTCTCTGGCTCCTGCATAGAGGCTCCATCCCCCAGCAGTACCCAGCGCCATTTCACTTTCATTTCTCTGCTGACCTCTTGCGTTCATCCGTTGGCCACACATATGCTGCCATAGATGCCCCATGTATGAAGAACATTGCGGCCTCCAAATACCATAGCTCAGCAGATTGCAAAGCTGGAATTTTCTTCATAGCCCATGCCTCACCTATTAAACATCTCATGAGTGCTCCCAGTTGCTTCAGCATCTCTCCCCTTCTCACCATTATCTTCCTCCCATCTCTGAGGAGCCGCCTGGCTTTTCATGGCATGACGGAAATGTATCTGCTCTCTGTCCTGCCTTTCGCCTCTCTGACAGTCCCACTGATGGTGCCCTGTCCCCATGCATCTGCGGCATACTATCGTGCCATGGCATTCCCTTGCATGATAACCCTGTTTTTCAGGCATTTGTAACATTGATCTCCCCTTCTGCCGATTGACGCTGCACTAGGGTTATGGGCGACTCTTTTCCGCCATGTGATCTCCCCTCGACTTTTCACACCCTCAGCAAACCTCTGCATTCTTCTTCCTCTGTGTGATCTCCCACTGCTACTCTAATGCCTCCACCATAAGCATCCTCCTGGCCGACCTCTGCTGTTCTTCTTTCTCTGCCTCTGCTGGTCCCTATAGAGGTTTGGCCCCTGTTCACTGCTAGGGATGCCCTCAGTGGCTGCTTCCAGCCTCTTTCAGTCACTGACTCTGCTGTTTCCATATCATGGATCGTTCAGTTTGTTGCCTGCCCTCGCCGTTCTGCTCCAGATCCTACCTCCACATTCCTGCTGACAGCCTCTTCACATACGGTTTTCTTCTCCATTCCCCTGCCATGTCCCATCACAGCATGGGTTTGGTCTAGCTGCCATCTACCTTGGAGCTTCTCTCCTTACGCCCCCATGTCTCCTGACCGCCAAGGCCAAGTCTCCTTATGCCCCCTTCATCATCGCAACCTCTTCCTCTCGCAATCGCAATTTCGCAGTTGATTCCCTTCACGCTGCTTCTTTGCGCCTTCCCCCCGTCACATCCTCGTGCCACATCTTCAGTCGATTCCCACTTGCCTCTTTGCACCGCATCATCGCATTCAATTCCCTCCATGTCTGGGGGATCTTGAGCACATGCAACTCCCAGAAGGGTTCATGGAAGGCCTCACGTTTCCACTCAACATTTCGCCTCTGTGATGCCCCTGTGATTTTGCAGCAGTCCCCCACTCACACTGAGTGGAAAAATCTCCTTCGTCCCTCTTCATGCACAGTATTTCCATGCTTGGGCAACTCCTGCAATCGACTCTTCAAATTGCTTCTCCTGCTAACCCTCATGTTCCCAGAACTTCAGCATATTGATACGATCCTGCCTTCCCTTGGTTATCAGAGGAAGAAGGTAAATGACAGGCTGGCTAAACCTAAGGAAAAGGAGGGCGGTAATCAGCTGGGCATCCAAGCTGATTGATACAGTGGTCTGGAGGTCCATGGTATGGACCTCCGGCTAAATAAATAGAAAGGGTCGCAGTATAGAAGGGGGAGGGGGGATCAAGAAAGGGGATCACTTTCTGGGAGCGGATTCGAGTCAGGAGTAGAGATCTCAGTGCTAGAGTTGCATTCGACTCGGAGTGAGAGGTGCTTGGGCTTTCGAAACAGATCTTCTAATAGAGAGGATACTCGTCGGGGGAGAACAGAGCAGCGAAACCGAGGGAGCTTCGGGAGCACCTCTCTGGGAAATCGGGGGGTGGAGCTATCTAAGGACATTTGAAGGTACGTTCTTGACCTCTCTTACCCCAGTGATACAAGATGTATCACATATATAGAGGCATTGTGAATGTGATACACAGCTATATAACTTCAGCATCAAAGTCATCCAAAAAATGATTTTTCATTTTGTTTCCAAGTAGCAAGTGCAATTTGTAGACATGTTCACTCAACACATTTCCTATTCTACACTACAAAAATAAATCAATCTGATCACTGAGAAGTTTGTTGCAAATTGCAGATGTATCCATCATGTCTAAGAAAATTGTATTTTTGAGCTTGGAAACTGAACCCTGATTTGAGACAATCTTAGGCAGAATCCAATCATTAAATTGGTTGAATTTTGATAATGCCTACAAGTTAGGTCTGACTGAAAAAGTATCCATTAGGTGGACTTGTTCAACATGTGTTTTTCCGGCACACGAGACAATCAAGGCAACAGGTGAAATAACATGGTTATACCAATGGTTCAAAGAGTAGACCAGATTAAAATTCATGAAAATGTGACTTAAAGTATAAGCATAAGTGCTTCACTGTTACCTTCATAATCAATAACTTCACTGCAGGGTCAGCATCAAAAATGGCAAAAAGCTTCAGTAACTTTGAGATCTGAGAGACAACAGTCATATACAAAACTGAATCAGAATTCAACATTCGTGAGAGTCCATCAACTGGAAAAATCATATTTCTCCTTCAAAATCATGACACAGATAATTTAACAAAATTATGAAGCTGTCAAACGAAGTGTCTGTCATCTATGAAAAATTCAACATAACCAGTGCACATGAAAAGAAACATTGAACTAGTTTAACAGCAATAGAATGCCAAAATAAAGAAACAACCAAGAATAACACACGTGAATAGATGCGACAGGGCACCAAGCCCAGACAGCCTCCCCCTGTTTTTCTACAGCAAGTTCTTGCGGCTGGTTAGGTCCAAAATGATGGCCACACTTGAATAGTTTTCAACAGGGAATGGGAAATATAGAGAAAATCAAAAGATCATCCCTTTTCCTACTACCGAAGGAGGAAGACTTTTGACCCATCTCACTGTCCAACTCCATCTATGTCATAATTACAAAGGCGTAGGTGAATCAACTACAGGGGGTAATTAGCGAGCTAGTGGGGCCTTTCTAATCAGCGTTCATACCAGGTAGGCAGCTAGTGGATAGTGCAGTCGTGGCAAGCGCGATCTTTGCAGGTTGGCAAAGAAAAGGAATTAGGGGTTTCAATTGGAAGGTTGACTTCACCAAGGCATATGATTCTTTGGAATGGGATTTCTTGTGGTCATCTATGAAAAGGAGAGGTTTCTCCAAGAAATGGATTGAGTAGATAAGGAGATGTATTACCATACATGCATTTTCTATATTGGTGAATAGGCGCCTAGAGGGAGGGTGGATTCCATTGCGGCGGGAATGAGGTACGGATGCCCGCTAAATCCCCTACTATTTGTCCTAGTGGTGGATGCACTTCCCACATGTACCATGCAAGCCTGTATACAAGGATTGCCGAGTGGGTACCAGATGCCAAGCTATCCAAATGGCGTACCTTTAATACAATATACTGACGACACCACGTTTTTTTATAAAATTCTTGGTGAAGGAATAGAGGAATCTGAAAATTATGTTGTATTGCACTAAATTAACCTATTCACAGATTTCTCGGGTCTGAAAATTAATTGCACTAAATCAACCTCTTTGGGGTTGGGCCTGGCACAAGACGCGGAGTTGCAGTGCTCATAGGCCTTGGGCACACCAATTTGGAGTCTACCTATGTTGTACTAGGGCTTACTGTTAACATGAAGAAAGAGGTCGAATATTGACTGGTAGCCGGTTGTCAAGAAGGTTGAAGGCCGTCAGAAGGTGCAAAAAACTAGGGTGCTGTCAAGGGAAGGGCGATTGGTGTTGCTGCGATCAATCCTTTTCATGATACCTTTGTTCCACTCCTCAGTTATCAAGGTGCCAATAAGCACTTGGAAGGTTTGATGAAATGATTCTCATGGAAAGGCCCTATACTAGGATAGAGCCATTGTTTAGTGATAGTTTTGTGGGATGTCATCTATAGACTTACCAAGCAAGGGTGACTAGGGATCCTACATATACAAAATATAAATACGGCACTATTGACAAAGTGGATTATGGGCCCTCAAGATGGTTTAGCTATATCAATTTTGAGGGACAATTATGATAGGGAGTTGAATTGGGAGAGCCGATCAGCCATAACTAAAGGCGCATCTCCATTTTAGCAAGGCTTCAGACAAATCTTCCCTTGTCTATGCGAGTTCCTCAACACCAAGTCAGGGGACAGCTCCATACTTCAGTATTGGCTGGATGCATAGTCAACATGAGGAGGTTTGAGAGAGGCATTTCCTCGCTTCTTTGTGCTTCCACGGAACCTTGATGCCACAATTGGGGATTGCTGGGATGGCACATAGAGTCCAATCTTCAATGAAGCGGCATCAGACCGAAGGGTCCACGAGTTCCTCTACATTGCAACAGTCCTTAGTACAAATAAGTCCACACGCTGCAAAAGAGACCTAGGACTAGGAAAATGCCCCTTTTTTAGTCCACAAGCCCTATACCAAGATCCGAAAAAGACAAGGGGTGAAGAATCAGATAATCATTTGGGCATGTCGAGTCATATGGAAGTAGAAAATTTCACTAAAGGTGAGGATTTTCGAATGGCTTCTCTTGAGGCAAAGGCTAATAACTCAAGTTCTCTCGAAAAAAATTACCCGAAAACATCAGTTGAATGCATTTTGTCTCTAGCAGAGGAAGAAGATTATAGGCACCTATTCTTCCAGTGCCCCTTTGCCCACATGATGTGGGCCACCCAAGGAATAGCATAGGCAGATGTTACCTCTAAGACACTTTTCGGGACTCAATCTGATGAGGCGGCAATAGAAGGAAGGAGGAAGCGGGGCATAAATGGGCATTATGGCTGCACCAAAATGAGGTCTTGTTTAGGGGGAGGTCAACTTCCACAAATGGCATGGTCCATGAGGTGGAGAGACTAATGGCAACTCGGCTTCATCGACCCCGATCTGCATTAAGAGGTGGAACAGGCTTAGGCTGAAAGATAGGGACCAACTGTCCTCAAACTAGGTTGAACACTGCTTCATCGGGTGATTGGCCCTTTTATACTTCAAAAAAGACACACATAAATAGAATTGCATGTACACCCTAATATTAATATCGATAGTGACAAAATCCTAGTCCTAGGGATGAGAATAAAGGAGATAACAAAAATGACACTGGGGGATATGATGTAGCCCAATATGGAGCCTAAGAGCCCAATTCTAATAAGGCCTAGAAAGCCCACTTCAAAGGCCCATTTGAAGCTTATTGGGGAAAAAGAGAATTTCTAGGAGCTTATAATATTTGCACAGAGAGAATTTTTTTGACAAATTCTACTGTTGCCAAAATCTGCAAAATATCTATGTTGTGACAAAGCTTGTAAGCTTGTTTTTCTTTTTGCTATTTTTGTTACCTGATTCATGAATGCTATCAAGCTTGCATTTTTAAGGTTATGAGAGGTTTAATTCAAGGGTTTAGTCCTTAAGATGATCCTTAACTTTTAGAGGCACAGTTGAAGGCATTCTTTTTTAAAGTTTTTCTTTCTACCATCCATGATTTCTCCCTTTTTGAGAGGGCCTCAGTGCTTATAGATTCTAGTACAACCCCTTCAGGATTGAAGGGCTAAAGCAGTTAATTCTTTGGATTCGGAATCTAACTCTTTGGATAGAGCAAGGCTTGTAGATTCAAGTCAATATTCTGCATTGTTCTTGTACTAGTGGGATGTATCGAGAATTTTACTTTCTAACAGAATTCGATGTCTCATAGAGAGATAGAGAAAGAGAAATAGAGGTTTTCAGATAAAGAGAGAGGGAGAGATGACAAATGCAAAGAAGATGTAGAAAGAAAGGAAGAGGGACCGGAGATGCTAAGTTTATTGGGTTTTTTTAAAGGAACGCTAATTGTATCGGTGACTAGCACTTAACTTCTTCATTGTGTTTCCATTCTAAGCAAAAGGCATTTATAAACATCAAAGCATCCAAATGATTAATTAATCAGTATATTGAAGGGTTCTGTAGAAGTAATGTAGAATTATGAGAATTCTTCCAACTAGAAAAATAGCTAGATGAGCTAATTTTATTTTTATTTTTATTTTGAAGAAAGGAAGAAGGGCCCACGAGATGGAGCCCCCCCGTTGCCATTGAAGTAATGACGGAAATTACACGATCAAGATCTAGAGGGGAACAAAAGTCGAGAGGCCCTCGTCTCTACGCGTTATCCATGGATCCGCGAGTTTCAGTACAGCAGGCTTGGCACGGAGTATGGGCCCCGGCTCTGCCCGAGGCATTATCAGACCAGCGGGTGGCTGAGTTGCTGAGGTTGCAGGAGCTCCTTGCCGACCAGAACTTGTCAGAGGCAACCCAGGATGCGTGGGTGTGGAGCAGCCCAAGCTTCACTGTCCGAGCAGTTTATAGATTGCTCCGAGACCAGGGGGCACCGGAGGACCCGATCCTTTTGCAGAGGTGTAGATTGGTGTGGAAGCGACGTCTCCCTTTGAAGATCAAGATTTTCGCCTGGCTCTTGCTACGACGGCGATTGATGACGAGATCCTTGCGGCAATGCATGTTCCCGGACTCTCCCGTGGAATGCCCGCTGTGCGCTAGGACGGTGGAGGATTGCCAGCACCTGTTCTTTGCCTGCTCATTGGCCCAAGAAGTGTGGCGGGCGGCGGATGTCGGCCGGCTTGTGACGACCTCGGAGGAGGCATTCTGGCGGTCTCTTAGTGGCGGAGCTTTTCGTCGAGAAGCTGAGTCGCAGTCTATTTTTGCCACACTTTGGTCCATTTGGACCCATAGGAATGAGGTCATATTCAGGGGTTGTTCCCCTTCCGCTGATGCTATCCAGCACAACGCGAGGGGGTTTGCGTCTCTTTGGCACCGAGGTGGTCTAGGCCCCTCGACTACTATACCCCTGTAGCACATGATCTGTACTTTCGTCATTGCTTTAATGACATTGGGGGGGGCACTGTTCCCGGGTGCCCTTCCCCCTCATTTCAAAAAAAAAAGTCGAGAGGCCCACTCGGTTCCATGAGAAAGCAAGACCCCCCCCTTTCGTGCAAAACTGCATCAGCGGAGGGGGTTCGACCCCTGAAGACGACCTCGTTTAGATTGGTCCAGATGGCCCAGAGCGTGGCGAAGATGAGCTGCCACTCTGCCGCCCTCCGGTACGGACCGTCCGCCACAGATCTCCAGAAATCCTCCATCGAGGATAACATGGGTCGAGCAACTCTAGTCGACGCCCAGACCGCCTGAGCAACCGGGCACATAACAAAGAGATGGTTGCAGTCTTCCAATGTTGCTCCGCACAACACACATTCAGCTGAAGAGTTGGGGACCATTCGTTATCGGAGTGATCTCGTCATCAGCCGCCGACGAAGAAGAAGCTAGAGAAAGACCCGGATCTTCAACGGGATGCAGCTTCTCTAGACCCGTCTCCAGATGCCCCAAGAACAGGAGGTCCTCCGAGCCCGCCTGTGCCCGGAGGCGGCGATAGGCTGCTCGAACAGAGAATCTTGGCTCACACCCAGTCCACCCGTCCTGACCCTCAGATGGTTGCCGGTCTACAAGTAGCTCTTGCAAACGAAGGAATTCAGACGTCCACTGGTCGGACAGCGCTGCTGGCATGGGCAGGGCCCACGCGTCGTGCCAGGCTCGACGCACGGAGCACTCTAGGTCTGATGCGAGAGCGAACAGGCCGGGAGAAGGACTGTCACAGACGTCCATTCCCCGACCACTCGTCCATCTAGAATCGAAAACGACTCCCCAGAGCCTAGCTTGGGTTGAAAATAGGAATAAACCGCCGAGAAGATGGGGCGAAGGGAAGACATGAATGCTGAGTCGCCTCTCTGTGGGGTCTACTACTTGTGCCAGTCAAGCGAGGCGCCGTATCTGTCTTGAAGTATCACCGACACTAGATCCCTCGACGGCATCAACAGACGGCACACCCACTTGGTCAGAAGTGCCAAGTTGGCATGCTGCAGATGATGTACTCCCAATCCGCCTTGAGAAACCGGACGACATACGGTCTCCCATGCCACCAGCGCCGCCCCTTAAGCCTCCTTCAAACGGGCTCCGCGCCATAAGAACCCCCGCATCACTGTATCCAGTCGCCGTCGGACCCCCACCGGCATCCGGAAAATGGACTTGAAATAGGTGGGGATGGCTGACAGCACAGCCTTGAGCAGGACGAGGTGACTGCCTTGAGCTGGATGAGCTAATATCTCAAGTGAAATTAATGTTTTAAAGTTAAAGCAATTAGAAATAGATAGCTATAACTTCCAAACGCCCTTTGACTTCTAATCATCATTCGATCATTTCAGATTCTCAATTCCCCTCCCCCTTTTCATTGTCCTTGGGGGTGGGTATTAAGGGGTCTGAAACCTTCGGGGCAGTGAGATGGTGATGGAAGCGGTGAGGATGGGTTGTTGATGATGATGTCTCACATCCTGAAGAGCCACCATGTTCTTTAGGTGCGATGGTGATGGCACAATCGGGTTGATGATGATGATGGCAGCAGCAAAAAATACCGATAATGGTGACAGTGAGGTTATAGTGGCCGTGATGAGGATGACAATGTCTCCCACATGTCTCCCTGAACTTTTAGCAAAAGCTCTTCCATGCAACTCCACAATGGCTCCCCGAAATCTTGGTGGCTACTCAACATTGCTGATGTCAACGTCTCCTTAAATGCATCTGGTCGTCCTTGAGTTATTGGAGGTGCCTACATGTGCTCTTAGTGGAAACATGAAGTGATGCTTTTACCCTTTCTGTGAGCCTCTGGAACATTGCCCCAGGTTCTCGACCGCGAGCTGATGCTCAGACACATCATCTGTCAATTCCTGTCTCAAAAAGCCACCTTGCCCTCCAGGTGGGGGGATGAAGTGGGTGGTGGTGAGGATAAAGCCAACTGGGCTGCCTGCATTCTGGGGTGCCGTCAGGAAGCAGAATTGGATTGACCGCAGACAACCTGCCCATGGTAGTATGCTCTCTTGTTCTAAGGGCTAACTAGATGGCCAAGCTGTGGCTCACTTGAGGCATGCAACAGGCTTGTTCTGGCCTTCTGGAGAGCCTAGCTGCAGACTGGGCCATGCAAAGGATTAAACATATAGTTGGGCTGCAGCAAGAGCCAGGTGGCAGCCCAGCTGCATACTGGGCCATGCAAAAGATCTCCTTCCTCAACATTTGCAATTAAAATTTTTTTGGAGCTTGATGGTGTCTTGGCTTGGGACTCAACACAGCAGCGCGTGATGACCACAAGACAATGGTGCCACATGACACCAGCAACCCCTCCACTAGCTTTTGAAGATGACAATGCTATCATGAGTGTGCTGGCAATGGTGGAGGAATCAGGTTGACAGTCATGAGGGCTGTGGCTGCAATATCACAAGCCATGTTGGATATTGTGGCTGCTGTTGGTGATGGCTGCACTGTCATAGGCTGTGCTAGTGGTGGCAGCAGCAGTTGGCAGCCATACTGGCTGGGCAGCACAACTGGCAGCATTGGAGTGATGCAGTGGATGTAGTGTGCAGCTGCATAACCGGTGTAAGATGGCAGGGATGATGACAGAGGTGGTGAGGTGGAGTGATAGACAATTTTATTTTTTGTAAATCAGAATTCAAAATATGTCAAAAAAGAAGTACAAAAAAAAGAAAAAGGTAAAGTAAAAATACAGATTCTTTATGTTTCCAATCTCAAATTATTCCAGGCTAATACAGGAAACAAATGGCCCTCCACATTGGCTTTTGCTGTCTTCTCTTCAGTAGTTCAGCCAGAGAGGGGGAACGGGGAAAGGGAGGTGATGATAGCGAGAGATACAGAGATCAGTAGATTGAAGCCATGAGGAAGAGAGAGAAATAGAGACTTAATTAGTTTATATTTTAAGTCAACTCATTTTCCACAGATAGGTAGACTGTCCAGGTTACTGAAGAGCTCCAGCCCCATAGATGGGCAGCCCAATAACCTTTCCTAGATCAAGCCCCATCAAAAAGACAATGATGGAATGATAAAAAGTATTTTTGGGGACGACTGAAATGAACTTCATGCTCCCTTAAACAATTCTCTGAGGAGGAAAGACTAGAATATCATGCAGACTATCCAGATCAAGGCAGCACCGGAAATAAGACCATGCCCACAGTCAGGAATGACACAGTTCGGAACTATGGTATAAAAGGGAAGGACTAAGAAAGAGGGTGATACAACTCTGAAAGACTAGTAGTGTCATTTGTACACTTGAAAGTGAAACATCTTGTCAATTACTGGGATTGATGCAGTAGAGGACTGGGGTATAAAAGTGGAGAAAGAGTGAGAAACAAAGGCAAGAGAGGGCAAACTGATCCAGCTGCTCCTACTTTAAATAAAACAAGGAAGCTTTTTTTAAGTCTTTCAGGCACTACTCTTTCTAAAGAAATAACTTTGCTCCATGCATCTTTTTCTTGTTTCAGATAGATGAATATCAAGTAAAGTCAGAGCTATCACCTGCAACTGATGGCAACAAAATCATCAAAACCTATTGGAATCACTGGAGAAAATATGAAGATTATCAAGAAAGTATGCTGTCGTGCTAGAGATCAGCTCAGCCCTCTTTGCAGAAAATGGACAAATAACAAGCAAATTCTTCATGTGACTACAAGAGGCACGAATCAAACTCAATTTGAAACTTGAGTACATGATTCTTCAGGAAATCCAAGCTGTTACAGAGGTCTGGGTACTTACCATGTTTCAATGGTGAGAATCCATGAAGATGGACCCAACCCATTCAGAATGACACTTTAAGAAGAATAGGATCCAAGATTGGGAACAGTTGCACGGTTCTCTCTCTCTCTATCCCTCACTTTCTCTCACTATCTTGTTCCGCACCCCATCCCCCTGTTTCTTGACAAATAATTCTCCATTCCTGCCCTTGCTGTAGTGTCGACAGAAAAGACACTCTTTTGTGAGATTGAATTTTGCACCAAAATGCAAAAGTTCATAATTATAAGACTGAGTTGACCCGAGAAATTGGATATTTGATAGATATGTCTACAAAACTGTTACAACTCCAAAATAGAATTAGGGCTGACAGCTCATGAAGGCCAGGTATAAAGGGCTTTCTGCAATAGAGTCTGTTTGAAGACTGTAAATAAGGACAGTCCATTCAAGAGGACTTTTTGGGTGGTCAAGCATCTTGAAGAGAACTCTGAGAAAAGGCTGTTTTCTGCTGAGGGTTGTGGGAGATCTCATCTTTTTTTAGAATCGAGGGAAATCTCACTGAATAGGTGACTATCTGTTCCCTAATATTCTCTCCCAGTTTGAAAGTTGAGTAGAAGAGAGACCTGTATTGATATTATTACCATTTTGAGGAATTCTTGAAATTTTTGTTCAAGATTCATCAAGATCATATGAAAAACATCCTTGACTTTGTCAGATAATAATTGGGGGCAAGATTATCGATCTAAAATTAAATAACATGCACTGATATTCAAACTAGAATCATGGTAAACAAAAAATTTTATAGAGCACCATCAAAAAATCATTGATAGAGCAAAGGAAAATGTGAAATAATCCAGCTCGCTGCCCAGGTATCAGAAGGAAAGAATCCCATCGGAAAGAATGTAAATGTACGAAAAGAATAATGGAATCAGAATGTCTAAAATTATCTACGAGCAGATTTGGAGCCAGAATGACAAGTGTGTGTATATCAAAATTATCCAAAATATATGTAGATCAAAATTGGCATCAAACTTTCCTTTCAAAATCAGAATTCACCAGAGAGCCCCAGAGGGATAGATCAGATTTCAGTCCAGATAGACCTGAAGGTTATATGGCAGTGCATAAAGATTGTAATCTTGAACTACTACATCTAATATATGCATGACTTGATCGAGAGAATAACATATGACAGATGGGAATCTTTTGCAGTTTAATGAGCGCATGGAAAAGAAGACCCATTTATTTGTAAGTTGAGCATGCTATCCAAGAAAAAGCTTAGGAATCTTGAGGAACATCAGTTCTTTATGACATTTCCTGTAGATAATATCAATTACATTGAAAAATTCAGTTCATAGAAATCAATGGATTTTTCTTTCCTACAAAACTGAATGCAGACAAGTATCTCAATTTGCCATAATAGGATCGTGACGAGCGCATTCACAAAAGGCTGAAAACAACAACCCTTCTCTTAAGATGTCCAAAGCTACAGAATAAAGGGCACTTCAGCCTACATTTCATGACTTAGTTTTTCTTCTTCTTCTTCTACAAAGTATAAGTCTAGCATTGATAAAATAGTGAAAGGGACTGTCACCCGAAGAATCGGTGACCGACCCATGGAAATACTTAGCTAATACATCAGGCTCCTCGGCCCCCTAGTCTAGAGGACCAGGTTACCACAAAACCCTCCACCGCATAGGTGACCCTGTCAGTGGACATCGCCATCCCATTGAACAACTTGTTGTTCCGGTGTAACCATATGGCCCAGAGCATCACCAGTATGCGAACCCCATCTGCCCTCTTTCTGCAGTCACTCCTCTGGATTGACTCCCAGAAGGACATCTCCGAAGTTATGTCAACCCTCGAAATAGTTTATCCAGTCCATATAGTTCGAGTGAAGAGGCATCCGAAGAAAAGGTGTGCACAGTCTTCCTCAATGCCCAAACATAGATTACAATCAATTGAGGTCCCTGGGTACAATCACCTATGTAATACTCCCGCCATGGGTCTTTTCCAGAGAAGAAGCCAACAAAATAACTGCACCTTGAGTGAGACCTTTTGTCACCAGATAAACTTACATGCTCTGATGATCGATCTATCCTCCACATATTACCCCCGCAGAGCCTTTTATATTCCCCTCGTAAGGAGAAGAGAGCCCTGATCCATTCTCAACCGTCGCAAACCCCTCTTTGTGGTCTTTTATGCACTATTGATTGTTGCATGACCATGAACTCCTCTATCCTCTGAGCTGATAAGGCTAACATCGGATTCCATGTGCCATCCCAGCACTCCACCAGGGCCCTAGGATTAGTCCTTACTCTAGCATTGATTATATAACAAATTGAAAACAATGAGAATTTATATTTCAACTCATGTAGGCATTATGGTTGCAAACTATTCGCGGGGGGAGGGGGGAATATGGGGTGTGGTTGGTGGGTGGGGTTTTGTTTCAAAGTGATAGATCGATAATTGTATCCCTCGGCATTAGATATGTGGGTCAGTCACCTTTTTCAGGTGATCATCCCTTGGCCTTTTCATATATATATATATATATATATATATATATATATCAATCATGTAAATTTAGGGGAGGCAAACCAAAAAGAAAATTATTTTGAATGGAGTCGCATTGCATAGACTAATGCAACTGCTGTATGAAATAATTTGTGTTAAAAAATTATTCCTCAAATAAGTTACATGATTTTCATGACATATTTTGCTTCTGTGGGTACCATCTCATGTGAAAGAGCATTCAGTTGACGAGGCCTGTTTAGCATAATAATCCTTGCATGATCTTTTGCTTCTGTCAATACCTGGAAAGAAAATGTCAAATTAAGTTTACAGAGTTTTGTCACTTTATGGACTTCCAAAGATCAATATTAACCAATACCATACATAAATTTAGCAAGAAATGATTGTAAATTTATCGTTTAATATTCCTTGGGATGAAAATAAGTTACTGATATGAGCCTAAAATAAAGTTTGAGCTGTCAACAAATCAAGGCCTCAATAAAGGGTGACTGTAAAGGGTGTTCTTGTAATATACCCCTAATGGCTTATATGTAGGCTATAAATAGTGCTAGGGCTGTAAATGGTAGTCATCTTAGAATAGATGAGTTGAATGCCCTTTGGGTTTTGGAGAGGAACGTGAGTCCCTCCAGAAGTGCGTTCCTGGTTATGTGATTTTGTTCTTGATTCCTAAAGATACGATCTAGGATCATATCAGTTACTTGAGATGAGATTATCTAGTCAATCTATACTTACAGAAAAATTTTAGGGGAAAAGATGTTCATTGGAAGATACATAAACTAAAATCTTTGAATACAAAAATTGATGTATTTGATAATGTTGATTGAAGCTCGTTTTTTTTCTTCAATAGGTTCTTGATGAGCATGAATTAATTTGCAATCTACTAAGAGGGGTGGCACGCTGATTCTCTGAGTTCTCTAGTGTAAATTGCCAAACTGGTAAGAACCTCCTGTTCACTTACATGGAAAGCAAAAGAGGGGACAGCCTCCAGTTTCAGCAGAAGCGGTGCAGCAGGTGCTCAATTGAATGGACCGGTTCAAGAAACCATTATTACCTAGATCGGAAAGCAGGCCAGAGAGGGGCTTATCGGAGACCTGGCGCATTCAAGAGAGGGCGACTCCAATTTTGGCGGAACTTCTGGGAGCACATGGGGAACCTCTCGAACATCTTCCCAAAGTTGCCAATCACTTCGATTGCTACCTTCTACCCTTCTTCTTCTTCTTCTTCTTCTTCTTCTTCTTCTTCTTCTTCTTCTTCTTCTTCTTTCTTCTGTTTGAATCCATCTTCCAGACGAATTCAAGACGTTTCTTTCCTTTTCAAATTGAGGTTCTTACCACGAACATTTGGAAGGAAGCCAAATTTTTTTTGGTATTTTCTAACAATTGGGAATGTGCATCAGGAATCCTAGTTGGAGTGAAGTGGAAGATCAAGAAGACTGATACTAGTGATTCGAGATAAGTATCAGCACTTTTCAGTGAGTTGATTGAAAATTTCAAAAAATTCTGGTTGCAGGTGATGGAATTAAGCTAGGAGACGCTTACACGCATCTCAAGTTGATCATCCTGATAAGATGATCAGTAAGAACTTCACCAGTCAAGACCTGAGCGAGTATAATTGGCCGCAGGGAGGTGAGCAAATCAAAAGAAAAATGACTCAGTCACTGAAACAATTCTATAGTTAAACGTCAGAATGCAAAACGTTATCACTGACACAGAACATATCTAAAAACCTAATTCGCGCGATACCTTCACAAATTGATATAGAAAACATAATCTCGACCGGTGGACGAAGTAATAGCAAAAAGCTGATGGACTTTACTTGATTTGTGTCGTACTCGCTGGGATAGTCGGGCGCCATAGCGATCCGGAGAATCCCGAGAGGATCGTCAATTGTTTGTAGTTTCGTGGAAGACAACTGTTTGATATCTACGTTAACTGCAGAGCGAAGAATATAAAGATAATTAAATGAAAATATAATCAAATTTTTCAAAACAAAGGGACCACCAAATGAGAAAAATCACACCAAATACACGATTATGGGAACGCCGATCAGTGATCGAATCTACATGATCTGATTGACCTGATCACTGATCATGATGAGTTGACTTTCAGACCTGATCACTGATCATGATCAAAGTCAACCGATTGATGGAGGGAATTGTTGATTCCCCAATCAATCAGCAATCACTTTCTTGAAATATCTTTTCGGGGCCACCACTCAAATCTATTACAAAGCTTCAAAATATCCCATGATCTGATCAATCGATCGATGATCAAGTCGATTGCATGTAATCATTTGATCTGATCAAGTGGCATCAACTAGTATGTTAATCAGATAATTGAGATGATCATAGCCCATTGATACAATCCAGATCATCCTTGTTTGATCCGATGAATCAATCAATCACGATCATGATCAGATCGCCATTCTAGATGCATCATATATAGTTTCATGTGGATAGTGGTCGACATCTTTTCACCAAGACTGTGTTGAAGAACAGGAAACAAAGACCGTTAATTGGATTGCCTTTTTTCGATGTAGGTGATCCCTATCAGCGATCATATAACCTCGGGTTGATTCGATCATTCATCACCCATTAGATGGGTTTTCAATTATTTATCTCTCTCTCTCCGCTCTCCAACTCTATGATCATCCAATTGACCAATAACCTTTGATCCAATCATGAGCCATATTGGTTGATCGATCGAATCTGTAAATCAACCAATTTTAGATCATGATTAGGGGGATGTGATCACATTGTTATGCCCTACTTTCAATGTCAAAATCTCACATATGATGGGGAAAATATTACTATTTTCGAAGAGAAAAATGAAGAGATGCATTGACCATAACAACTAGATGGGGGTCAATGCGACATGAGACTTAACACATTGGCAATACTATTTTTACTAAGAATCTGAACAAGAACATGTGTAAAAAGCTATCATGGGCTGTCATTTTTTGTTTAAATTTATCATGCCAAGAAAGATCAACCTTCAATGTTGAAACCTTTTTGTGAGAAGAAAAAATTATTTTTTTTCAAGATAAAATGAACACATGAATTCACGAAAAAATTAGATGATGCGAAGAAAAGCATGCCTAGATCTTTGTTATTATTTTAGTGTTGGTGGAACTTACCAATGTTTCATCTGACCTGACCTCCAACTCGTTCTTCTTGATCAATTCTACATAACTTAATGAATAATTTCAAGACCTTATTTTTACTATCCGGAAATTGAAGAGATCTAACAAAAGAATATGTGGATTCTGGAAAAACTATTTGACTATGAATGTTTGCCAAACATTCTGTAAAGTCTATCATGGGTTGTCATTTTACGGGTTGCCTTTTAGATTTATTATTTAATCAAAAATCAAATTTATGTTACAAAAGAAAAAAAAGATTTAAAAAAAAATGAAGAAATTCATTGACCATGAAGACCATATAGGATTAATCACAAAAAAATACAATGACACAAAATAACATGTAGATTGTTGACAAATAATATTTTTACTAAGAGTACGACGAGAATACCATTTTGTGGGTTGCCTTGTAATCCTATTATGACAACTAGGGAATGGTGATCCAATCAGAACCATCAGGATAATGATCAATCCTTTATTGACCAATCGATTCGATCGATCAAACAAAGATGATCTCAATCAGATTTGACACAAAATTATAATAAATATAAAAAGGATTGAATTTTTTAAGAAATTTTACAAAAATTCCCCCACAATTTGCAGACAATCATATCGCCTTTCAGATTTTTATTTCTAGGGAAAGATCACTGATCAATCTCTAAAACAATTTTTTGACTTTGATCATCGATCAATCGAAGTAAATGTTATGTGATTAATGATCAGGTCAATGACGAGAATAAATCGTATGATCATTGATTACACACAATTTAGTGTCAAAATAAAGTCCTAAACTTACCAATTTATGATTAATCAATTTAATTAATTAGTATAATGGTAATTAAGGGTCGAATCCACAAAGAATTAGAGAAATTTGAGATATATCTTTGAAATTCGGTCAAATCGGATGATGAATTGAGATTAGAAATTGGGCGTTTTAGTATATTAAGAAAGATAACTCAATTGCGATTCAATGCAATCAAAAATCAGGTGATTTGGATTAGAATTCGCAGAGTAATCGAAGTTTGAAGTTAGGAGAAAATTTGTATTGCGAAATTGATTTAAAACAGAAATTAAAATGAAATTAAACTTAATCTACGATTCAAAATGTAAAATTAACACTAAATGATGAAATATTAAGATGAAAACACACAATCTAACCCAAATTAGCCTTCGAAATGATCCAATTAATCGCCGGATGCATGGCTTTTCATTCCAAGTTTCCGAAGACGAAAATTGAAGTTCAAGATGTGAATTCTTCTTCCTCTTTCAATCAAACTTTGATTTCAAGCATTCAATGGATGTGGAAATACATCAAGAATACAAGGAATCAAACGGCACATGAAATGGTGGTCTAAACAAGTCGAATTTGACGAAAATCCACGGGCGACTCTCTCCGTCGTGAAGAACTGAATTTAAAGAGGCGGATTTGGGCTCAGCCATTGGATGAAAGGGTGCATCGCGATCGACGGTCGCGATCATGTGTGCATCGGATGAATCGTCGCTTCTGTGTGATGAAAGTCCGATCATGAATAAAGGGTCGAGATGCATCCTCATCATGTGAAGAAGGAGATGTGCATCTTAGATCGCTCGTTGGATTTTAATCCAACGGTCTTAATGTCTCAAGAGATCCACCGATCACAAGCGATCTCAGTCGTTATAATTCGCGAGATTAACGGCTGAGATGGGCTCGCTTAAGTGAAGAATTGAAGCACGTGTGCGATCCTTGATCTGATGAACCTCGTGTCCATCGCATCGACGCAATCCGTTAATCGCGGATTTCATCCGACGCTCCACATTGTGCCACGCGCCTTGAAATCAAAGAAATCGAAGGTTAATTGTCCCACACGGAGAAAATGACGGAGAATCGCGCGTATATAATGTATGAGAATTAAAGCGGTTAGCATAAATTCCTCTATGGAATGCTTATAAGTACTATAACCTATGTAATAAAATATATATGTAAATGACACATCACCTCAGTGCCACGCAGGCACTCGCGCGCGTCCACGTGCCAGAGCCACATGGCCTTGCGTGGCACGTCACGTCCGTGGACTCGCGCGGAAAATGCCCCGTTTTTGCATTTAATTTAATTGTTTTAAATGTTTAAAAATTCGAAATAAATTCATATAAATTCAGAAAAAATTCTAGAAAAATTCCTATAAATTTTAAAATTCATAACTTTCAAAATACAACTCTAAATTAATTCAAATTTGTTTTTTTGGATTAGAAATTGAACAATCTATCATTTTAAAAAGTCAAATTATTAATATAATAAGAGAATGAATTTTAATTAATTTAATACATTTATGTATCTTATAAAATAACTTTATAAAAATACATAAATGTAAATAAAGATCTTTTCTCTTATATTTTAATCCTCAAAACATGATTATGATCTAAATTATTATTAAAATTAAATATTATAATGTTTGATTATGTATAATAATCCATAAATGGGTATATTTTAAGATCATAACATGAAATAATACCAAATGATAAAAATATGCTTAAAATATGATAACATGCATATAATTAGAATGATTAATGCCTTTAATTGCATTAATAATCATGTAAATTAATGTAAAAATAGCATGTTATTAGTCAACATGTTTTATTTTTTCAATCTGAATTGATCTGACTCAATCCAATCATTGACTGTCATTCCTAATGATAGAAAAAAATGAAAGTTTTACTGATAAAATCTCCAAGAGAAATAGACTAATACAACAAAATATCACTAAGTTTAAATTTTCAGCATCTTAGAAAAAAGACATCAGCACGTATTATTATTCCATACCATCTTTGATCCCTTGATCTTGTATAAATTAATAGGATCGCTGCATCATCACTCACATGGCATGCATGGTACAAGTTGTCAGGTCACTACTCTTGAAATATTTCCACGATCACGATTACCCCTTTTGAATGCCAACATCTCTTAGTTTGAAGGATAATTAATTTTTTACAAATACATTACGCAATTATTTTTAAGAGTCCCCGAAATAGTCTCAAAATGCTACTTCTTTCAATCAGTTTTTGTTCTTATTTGTGCAAGGCGATTAATAATATTATCATAAGGCTTATCCACAACTCCTTTTCATGTTCTAATTAACTTGATAGAAACACCACCTTGTTTGAAAGATATTATATGGCCTATGAACCAATCAAAGCTTCCATATATCTCATATTATATTAATTAAAATGAAATTTATTTATTATCATTCTTTTGTGATGTTTACAATGAATCTCATGAGCATTAGAAATGACTAAGTGAATTATGATAAGGTCAAAATACATTGATCATTAATCTTTAGACAAATGTTCTAAACATTCTTATCCACGAGATATTTGAGAATGACATTAAATTTGTCCATAAAGAATAAAATTATCTCATTCAAACTAATATGATTAGTATGGCTAACGATGTGACCATCGGTGTGGAGACACCAAGGATAGTGGGTGTTCTTTGGAAAAAGAATTCACTGAATTGACCCGTATAAATTCCTAAATGGTACTCATACCTAACAATCAGTCAAGTTATCTCATGTCACATTTGTGTATGTGGTCCTTTGACCTAAGACGCCAAAGACATCTTCTAGATGAATGATCACGCTATTATGACTTATGAATCCCAAGCCACTAGATCTCCAAAATGTCATATATTGGATATGACATAAAATTCCCAAAAATGATTATACGGTCAAGATGGGATCATCCACCCTTAGTATTTGAGGAGAGTGACTCGAGAAACGAGATGCGATAAAATCCTTGCTCAAGGGTGTATAAATGAAATGAGAAAGAGTTCTCGATGATTTCTACCACACATTAGTACTAACTTGAATAATCGATTAGGGTTTGATTGTTGATCATATCCTAAGTCATTCATGACTCTCGTGTAAATGAAGGATTATACTTAGATGGTAATCTATAATGAGAAGGCTCCATGAGGGAGTTCTTACACACTCTATATCTTTAAGAGTATGTGGTGTAGTTTGGCTTCCCATGGGCTGACAACTCAACTTATCAATTAGGTAAATTGATCCTATGATTCATCAATTTATATGCTGATGTAGTTAATTAATAAAGTTTGACCAATAAAGTGTTGTTGGGTATATAGAATTATTAACTAGTGAGATATATGGACCTAGAGGGTCACACACATAAGGTCTATCGATCATTAATAGATACAAATATAATTATAAAGGTTTTTGTGAAAATTTTATATACCCAATGTGTATAAATAAGGGGAGAATAAACCACAACTCATGGTGCTCATGCAAGCCTTGTGAGAATTCTCTCATTTCTTTTCTTTCTATCTTGGTAAAGAGCTTTGAAGAGGAGATCCAACCATTCAATGATCGTGTGAATATCGCTTGAACAACTTTGAGAACTCTTTTCAAGAGATCCCTATAAATATATTTTCTTATACATGGTAGATGATTGGATTACCAATTCTTGGTGCCTCGATATTTTCAATATCTAATGTAATATATTATGCAGCGTTCAAAATTTTGGAAGACTCATCAACCTCAGATCCTAACATTGGTGGCATGTCAAGCATGAGCTTACTCTAGCTTTTGTGTGTGCAAATCATCAAAATTATTCTTCATATGTCCCCCCCCCATTGATGAATGCAATCTAGCTATGAGCTTTTTGATATAAACCAAAATAGTGACAAGCAAGATAGTTCCTTTATCAAGGGCACAGCACAAGGCCCTATTTATTAAACTTTAGGTTTTTTTGACATAAATGATGGATGATGTCCATATTCTAGATGCCTTTATCTAGAAAGAAGTTGATTGTGTGTAGAATGCACAGTAACTTTCTAGTTTTGTTCAATCCTTGATTTAGATCTCAATTCTTCGTCTCATTCTTTGCCATGTTATTTATAAAGTCCTAATTTTTGTGTTATTGCACATTCCTAAAATCATTAAAATAATTTAATATGTTACATGTTAGAAAAAATATGATTTTGATGAGTTGACTAATTTCATATCTATATTTTTGTATTGATGCTTTATCTCTTGATTTCCAACAACTTATCTATCCAAAAAAATATTCAATAGTATTTCTAATTTTTTTCAAGTCAAAATCAGATTTTAAGAAATTCAGCAAATATTGCTTCAAGAGATATTTTCACATGACTTCTCTTGTCTTCTACACTTGCCCGTGACATAGAAACATATATGTATAGATTTTTGGCTGAATATGTGATTTTCATATTCTACTCATGTCCTTTGGAAAGTTGCACATGATACTGATGAGGATGAAATTAATAAAATTAAAGGGTCAGTCAACATCTATCCATCCAAGTCAATGGCCATTTCTAGGCCCAAGGAGGTCTATCGCAAGGTTTACCATGATAGGGGATTTCTCAATATGAAATAACAAGTCTTCGTGAGTTAAGCACTAGCAGTCAAACCTTTGCATTTGAGGAAGTCAATGAGGGAAAATCTATTAATATTAATTGATAAGTCAACCCAAGGATATTAGTCAAACGTTTGTGAATTTTGAAGTCTCATAATGGTCCTACATTCATATCTAGGCTTCCTCCCTTGATGACAAGACATGAATAACAAGATATCTCCCCATAAAGAGACATGTCACCCTCAAGTTTGAGATATTTACTAAATCACCATAGTGCCCTTTTCTTCTTTTGTGATCTTGTAACCAATTTTTTTTAACCTCATCTCAAAATCTCACCATTGGGGAATTAAATATCAAGTCTTGTAATAAATTTAAATCACCTCATGAATAAAAGTGCCCTTAGATTTTCGTATGTTTATTTTGCATTTTATCCTTTTAGTGGTTTAAACAAACTAGTGAATACCTTATCTTACAAAAGTTTTCCCTGCTATCAAGCGATTCTCACTCTAAAGGTCACATTTCTTTAAGGTTTTTGACAAAGTTTGGTTCTAAGAAATATCATCAAGGAAGAAGGTGGTGGTCAATAAGACATGGGCATTGCATAGGACAGAATAGACGCGCCATGTACAAGATGGTTGTAAATCATCTACCTTTGGAACTTGCAATATTCGTTATTCAAGTTATCATACATTGACGTGGCGTGCTTTTAGGATACTAGAACTATCAAAATATATTACTATCTACATGTTTTCATGATGAAAGAGAGAAAGTAAGAAATCACCAAGTCGTAAGCGTACAATCTGATGTTATAATGACCCGATGGTTGTGATTTAGCCACATCAACCTCATTAATCATGTGAAATGATTACTCACATAGTAAAAATTTAAAGAAGCAAGAGGCAGAAAAGAAATTCAGCTATCAAAATACTTCTCTCTTCCTCAAACCTTTCCTGAAACATGTAGTTTTGCGGGCATCTATGATATGGGTTGCTAGCTGCACTTGCCAACTCAGTCATGCATGCATGCCCCCTTATGTATGCAAAACCTCCTTGTTTCCATATCTCCCTTCAACTGTGGTGGAATTCTTTCAGAAAGATTTGCCTTCATAAAGAAATAGGAGGGAAGAAGATTACAAATATTGAAGAGTATTGAAGTCATCAAATATTACCCAAGTGCTATGCTTTGTTGGCTTCTCTTTTCCGCACTTTGCAATTACAAGAATAATTCTCCATATAATGGGTAGAATAAAAAGTGACTGCATAGTTGTGTAGTAGATTCCTAAAAAAACTAGAAATTAAATAAATATAGGTGCATGGTATTATAAATTGATGCACACATGGAATTTAAAAATTATCCTCTTTTAAATGCTACATTTTTCCGACAATTATTAAATTTAATTTTCTAATTATTTATGATTCTAGTTCAGTTTTTGAATTAAAATCAAAGATTGTTGCATTAAAAATCTTATGTTCGACGACTTCATGTGATTCCGAATTTCATACCTTCATGATTTCATGCAGTTAATTTTCTTGAATATCTTCGATTATGATAGTTATTGATAAAATTTAATAGTATATTACTTTTATCATGTCATATGAAAATAAGGTGGGGAACAAGAAAAAATACCTGATTTTAAGGAAAAGCGCATGTCCTCAACCCCATCTTCACATCTTCTACGATAAAAGATTATTCTTTGCTCATTTCTAGTAGTTCTAGTGATGGATAGAGGGCCCAATGTGGGATTTATTGCTCAGATAATAGAAACATAGCATTCATGTTCCCTATATGGATACGTAGATGAAGGTAGAATTTCTCTTATAATCTTCTATCCTCGCGTGTCAAGATAAACCAATTCCCATGCTCTTGAATATGGGAAAAATAAGAAGCCTACTTGGTGTGTGTGTGTGTGTGTGTGTGTGAGAGAGAGAGAGAGAGAGAGAGAAAAATAAAAAAAGGAAGGTGTACAAGTAGAAGTCAAGGTCCACCAACCCACAAGGTCCACTGGCCCAATAGCATCTCCAAAATTTATCGACCTAAGTTTCAAGAAAAAAGCAGTTGACAGCTAAAGCCAGTGCAGATGATGATGAATTCATGGGCTTCTGTATTTTACCATTTTAAGGCTTTAAACATGCTATGAATACCATTTCATACCATATTATGAAGTACTTCTCACTCCATAGGCCACAATTTTCTTTAATGTTGGATTATCTCGATTGAATCCAATTGTCATGATCGATGCAGGTGATCCGATCAGTTATCATAGAACTTCTGATAGATTCAATCATCAATTGCATTTACATGATCGATCGCCTCCTAGTCTCACAATTCGATCACCGATCTGATGTTTTGTAATAGTAATTCTCTCCCCCTCTCTGATCATCTCAGTGATCGACGACCATCGATCCAATCTTGGTCTGCATTGGTAGAATGATCGAATCTATAGATCGACCTATTTTTTTATTATGATCCTGATGATCATATCAGATAGCTGTTCCCTAGTCTATATGACCTAGAACTGCATATGGCACCAATATATGGTACCAAGAGAGAAAGTGTGTGTACAAGTAAAAGCTAGGCCCATTGGCCTGCCGGCCCAGTAACACCTCAAAAGTTTCCCCCAGCAAGTTTCAAGTGCACCATCTAATAAAAGGTAGGCCACAAAGAAAGAATAGAGCAATTCAGAACTATTCTACATGCAGACCCATAATCATGTTTTCAATGCTTACAAGAAATCAGCTCGCCAACCCACCAGCCCAGAAGGTCCAGCGGCCCAATAACATTCCCAAATTTCTCGACTTTCAACTGTACTGGCCCATAAAAGAAAAGAGCAGTGGATACCTATCCTACATGCAGACGATCATGAGTTCTTCCGCTCCCACTTTCCCTCCCTCCTCCCTTCCCGTTCTCTACGTTCAATAATCTGTCTAGCTTTCGAACCTCGTGCAATCCGGGGTGCACCATGGAAGCTACTTTGCTCAAGAGAGGAGGCCAATTCTGGATCACCCATGCTGCTTGCGTCGCCCGAATCTCTCCCTCCCTCATTATCCTCATAGGGGAGACTACTTCGCTCTTCAATTCTATCGGTTGCCTGGAGAATCGTCGGAGGCTGCACCATGAAAGATGAGCGTGACCCTGATGATGTCAGCATTCTGTCCCTGGTTCTGCTTCCTTCATTGACTATAATTCTCCCATCGTCTCTTTCTCTATACTTAGTTTCTCGGGGACGACTATGGAAGAAATAGATGAGAGATGTCAGGTTGGAAGGATTTGGTTGTTGTTGAGAGAGAGTACCTGCTCGCATTGGAGGAGATGTCTGTTCTGGAAGGTGGAAACCCAGATTCCGCCAGCTCCAGCTCCTTCTGAATATCGCGCTAGAGAGGAGAAAAAGAGTAGATTTCGCTACTTTAATCTTCATTTACCAAGCAAACTTTTGATTATGGACAGATAAAACACTGGTCATGCTCTTAAAAAAAATTAAAAAAATGTAAATAATAAAGTAAAATATTTTTCATGCAGAATAAAATTATCATGATGACGAACGGGTTTGAGAATAGAAAAAGGGAAAATTATCATAGCAATAGCAATGGGTCAACTTCGACTAAGAGATTTTTTTTTGTGTTTAATTTAATTTTCTCACAAACTCTTTTTTTGACAAGGTTTTCTCAACAAAATCTTGAGTTTGAAAACATGAAACATAGATCACATAGGCGGATTGAAAGGATTGGAGCCTTGAAAATTGGAAAAAATTATTAAAATCTGGATGGGTAAGATCACATAATCATTGGTCAAATTCTTATGAGGGAGAGATAGAGAGAAATTTTTTTTATTTCAGGTCAATCTTCATTTATCAAAAACAAAATCTCGAGTATGTACATATAAGACACTGGTCATGCAGAAGACTGAACTGGCTCGAGCCTTCAAATGCAGAGACAATTATTAAGGAGCTGATTTGGCAAGAACATATAATCAATGGTAAATTTTCTCTGAGAGAAAATAGATTTTGCTTTGGATCAATCTTCATTTACCCAAAACACAATCTTGATTATCAACACAGAACACTGGTCCTGCAGAACAGTAAACAGGTTTGATCCTTGAAAATAGGAGACAAGTATTAAGAAGCTGAGTGGGCAAGATCATGTAATCGTCGGTCAACTTTCACTGTGACAGAGAAAAGATTTCGTTTTAGGTCAATCTTCATTTACCTCAAAAAGAATCTCAAGTATGAACTATTAAAGTATATCCCAACAAGCAAGTTAGGGCCCTTAGTGTCACATGGGACATAGCTTTGTTCTCTCCCTTCTATTTTATATAAAACATGTGATCCTTCTATTTCAATAGATCAATTCCAGTTTCTCTTTCCACAGGTATCAGAGCAATGGAACCAATCCTTGGCCAAAAAATTTTATGCAGCCGTCATTGGGCCATCGTCACCTTGTTATGCCACCACCATCATGCTGCTGCTGCCGCCATCAGATCGCCACCGCTTAGTTATCCTGCCACTGCCACCATCAGATCTCCACGACTTTGTTATCCTGCCGGCGCCACTCCACTCCACTATCATGCCATTGAGCAAGCTGCCTCCGCTTCTCTGCATCAGGAGGCTGCTGCTTTTCAGTTGGCCACTGCCTTCCCTCCAACATGCTGCCGCCTCTGCTCCATCCAGTGCAGCTGCCCCCCAGAGCTGCCACTCTAGAGAGGGCTGCTGCTCCACCCCTCCCCATGGCGGCTACCACCTCCTAGGGCAGCTGCTGCCCTAGAGGATGGTCCAGGGTCAATGGAGTTGACTCAATATTGACCTGTTTTTTTGACTCAGGCTTGATCCAGAGATCGATTTAGAGCCAAACCACATTGGCTCCCAAGTTGCCCCCCACAACGACAGGAATCGACCTCTGATCGGACCAATTCAACCCTAAATTGCCCAAATCAACCTTTAATCAGCCAGAATCAACTCTAAATCAGCCCAAATCGACCCCAAATCAGCTTAAGTTGACCCAAATCAACCAGGTTCCTTCTCTTATGGAGCTTACAAGGTCACCTCCAATTCTCGACAGCACATAAGCGACACTGCCCATGCCAATGATCCAGATGAGCTTCACCTGAACGAAATATAAGGCGTGGATGTGATTTCATGCATCTACATCCACAACAACTCTTGCCTCAATTTCAGGTATACATGCATTTATAATTGTGGGTCAATAACCATTATCCAGCTGATTGTCTCTTGCACTTTTCAAAAGAAAAAAAACAACAACCCAAATGAAGGCCTGCTCACAGAAAATAAATAGCTTTGACCCAAAAAGATAGCATACCTGGGCCTGCCTTTCTCTCTCTAGATCAAGGTTATAACGCAACTCCCTGGTCTTTGATCGCTCAGCTTCCAATACACGCTGACGTTCAATCTCTCGTTCTGCTTCACTGCTTCTTTCCCTGAAAAGGCATTACATTAAGCTTAAGAGATTACAACTTTAGATCGACCCATAATTGATCTATCTCTGGGAAGGTAACCTGTCTAACTCCTGCAGGAGCTCCATTTCTCTTAATGCTGCTTCTTCTAAATCCTTTCGACGCCCTTGTCTCAGTAGAAGTTTCTGTTGCCTTCGGGTGATTACTTCCTCTTTGAGCTTTGATTTTTCTCTGATTGACCACAATCAATCAGCGAAAATCATACCACTAGAAGAAAGATGATTGAATGCAGAGAACAAGTTGCCCTTATCAACCATTGGGTCCTCAAGTAATGCAGAATATATTTTCTATCTTAGATAGTGAATGTTAAAGAAAAGACACTTACATGGAACGAATTTTTTCTTTGATTTGTTGAAGCCGATTACCATCCTTGGAATCATCTGTCACAGCAACCTTTATTTAGCACATGAACAAATAAAGTAGAAACAGATGCCATAAATTTTAACGAAAGAACCTGATACAGCAGTGAATAGCTGTCTCCCACACTCTAAGCCTTCATAATTCTGCAGGGCTTGTTCTTTTTGAAGAAGCTCTAACTCTATCTCTGCTTCGTCTAATTTCTATAGTGCCATCATCAAAACCCAAACATATCATTGAAAGACAATCATTTATTTGTAGCATGACTGTAACAACATCAAAAAGAAAAATAGTTTTTGATGGAAATAGATCTTGGATTTAAAGCCAAATTTGGATAGCTTAGAACTGCACCTCTTATATAATCAACTTTAAAAAGATTCAAAGAAGTAGAATATCTCAACAGATCATTACCTGAGCCTCCTTTTCACGTTGTTCTGAGAAGAAATCAAAGTATGCTTGGATTGGAGCCAGAGAGGAAATAACCTGCCAGGGTAATCAAAGTAAGAATGGGATAAAATTTTCAAAGACAAACACGTGAGAGGCTGTGAACAGAACTCCACAAGTCCAGAATCTAAGTCTAAAGAAGATTATGAAGATAAAAGAATTAACATTTGGGGAAAAGGCTGAAAATTTCATAGATTATTTGAAACCGAAGGGATCAATGAGACGATTGAGGGCGAAGACGCGAGGATCTCCAACTGCGAATCGTGAAGAGAAGACTGAGAGACAATTGAGGGAGTCGCGTTCACGATGGCATAGATGCGAGGAATCCCAATCGAGACCGCCCGAACGTGTTACGAATGGGGACGACCCGAGATCGTGAACACGGTTTCGCGACGGAATCGAGGCACGGACACAGTTTCGCCGATGTAACTCCCAGCCGCGCCGCGCCGACGAACATCTGCGAAATTTGTGAAATCTCCGAGACGAATACCGATTGCCGAGGAGAAGATCTGAAGAAGACAGGCCTTCATCGCGTCTGAGAAACGGAGACGGAAATTCGACACGGACGCAGGAGAATCCGTATGACAGAGCGGACCCACGAAATTGGCAAATCCACTCGCAGGACCCCCAGAAGGTCGGGAGGCGAGTTGATAGAGATCGTGGTAGGTCCCACCATTGTCTCACTTTTGCCCTCGATTCGAAGGTCTGCGACCATTGTAGGTCCCGCAGACAGGAATCACGCCCGCACGAGAATGTGGACCATCATCCTGAGAAGAAAGAGAGAAGAAGGAGAGGAGGAGAGTCGCGATCCGCGCGTGAGGGTGGTGAGACGTGTCAGCCAGGCAGAAAAAATTTTGGGAAAAATTCTGTGAGGTGATCGATGAATGCGAATTTAGGAGAGCCCCGCACAGCAATTTCCCTGCGCGAAATAGAGACAGCAAAGCGGAAGGTAGACGGAAATTCAGTGGCTCAGGACATTGAGAAGAGGCCGCCTCAGGTGCAAAGCAGCAGGGAAGTGCCAGCAGAAGGGTCCCCGATGCCCTCCACGCCGACGGGGCAGTGCCAGTCGGTACACGGGCCAGGACGGGAGAGTCCCCCCTGCCCACGCGACCGAGGCAGGGATCGTCACCCACATTGCCAGAAACTATTCCCCAACGAGAGGATGGTCTATCTCGACGCAGACCAATGTCGCCCGCCACCGATCACCAAGCGGCCGTCCACGCCCACACCGAACACCACCTCCTTAAGAAAGAAAAAGCCAACCTGATGGCCAGCAGACGATCCCTCCGCCGTCATACGCCTCCGTCGTGGCGCGAAGCGGAAGCAACAAGACAAATGACTTGGCCACGGACGACGGGTGGAAGCTAGTACACAGGCGGCGACACCCCATCCTAGAGAGAAGTCCTGTCAACCCGAACATGGAAGGATGCTGTTACCGATGCCTGGCGCGGGGTAATCAAGCACAGACGTGCCGAGAGCCAGTACGGTGCCAACTCTCCCGACAGACCGGTCACAGACAATATACGTGCCCCAGAAACACAAGCAAAGCCGCACGTCTAGAGCCGTCCGAACGAACACCTAGTGGCCTATATGCATGTCTCGTCGGGGAGGTCATCGACGCAGACCCGACTTGGAAGCAGATCGTAGAATGCGTCTAGGAAATTTCTCTCTTTGACCCACCCGGTGTGCCACAGTCTTATGTCCGGGCATATACTCTTACAGGACCTACCAAAGGAGACGTGGCATACGATTCGGTGGGGTGGATGTACCGAGTCCCAGGAGGCGGATGCATTAGATAGAGACGCCCACGCGACACAGACGGGGCGTTTCCAGTTCCAAAAGAGACTCATAGGGTGGAAATACGTGACGTGTCGAACCCAACCGCACTTGGAGGCGATGCTAGGACACGTGGCGATGGTACGGAAGATCATGTGTACCAGGCTGCAATCGGGCGACCCCAATTGCATGTGCGTTGAAGTCGAGGTCTCGGTTGGGATGGAGATTCTGACGACCATTCCACTGGCACAGTCTGAGTGGCAGTGCTTCCTTCTCCGCCTCCAAGAGACTGCCCTCATCCGTTGTCTACAGCCGGCCCGATTGTACCAGACAGAGTGGCCAAGAAGGCCCCGCAACCCGTTTATTCTTCAGGCCTCGACATTCCATTGGAACGCACCGCCTCCCCAAGGCATGCTACATCCCCGGGTCTCGTTGCCCTCCAAGAGACAGTTCACACACTAGGGCTCTCACCGGGCACAGGTGTCACCGTCATCGAGTCTTTCTGGACACATCGAGCCGCCACCCAGCGCTGCTATGAGCTATACCGCCTGCGAGGGAACCGCCACGCCCCTGGGTGAGATCACTGACAATGCATAGTAGCCGGCCAGCGATCGGGCAGAGCTATCTCCTCGCGGGGAGAACCTAGACGCACATACGGCGGCCCCCTCCATATGGCCACTCGGGGAACAAACGTCACCCATTCCTGGAGAGACTAGACAAGTGCGCTTCGGAGGTCGGGTCAATGAGTCAAGGCGCCAGTTTCGATCCGCCCCAGCATCAAATCGTATTGAGGACACGACGGTGCTAATCCGACAGGTCGCCCAGTTCATGAGGGTCGGACAGGCGGAGGGTGCATCAACTGGCTCATCATGAAATGCATCTCTTGGAATGTACGGGAACTCCATGACGAACAGAGACGGGGCATTGTGGGGCGGTACCTCCGGGAGTGGGGAGCTGACATCATATGCCTGCAAGAGACGATGTTAACTCATCTGGAGCAGCGGATTTGGACCTCGCTAGGTTGGGGGAGCGGTGAGTCACAGATCTCCATTGCTGCCTAAGGCTGATCAGGCAGCATGATATTGGCCTGGAAGGGGGCCAATTTCGACAAGTCCGAGACATGGCTGGGAAGACATGTGGTGGCAGCCCGTCTGGTGTACAGAACTGATGGGAATGCTATTGTGATGGCCTCTGCATATAGTCCTTCGACTCTGTCTCGTCGAGGCGAACTATGGGAGGATCTCGCCCAGCTATGTAGGGCGTTCCCGGATACTCCCATCCTTATTGGCGGCGACTACAACGTGACGCTAGCTGCGGACGACCGCCCAAACAGAGCGGGGGGACGTGACCCAGGCTCAGCCCAGTTCGGGAAAGTGTTAGCCCGACAAGGCTTGAGGAGATAGGGCCTTCTGACCGGAGGTTCACATGGAAAGGTCCGACCTCTCAGTCTCGACTGGATCGCTTTTTATGCTCCATTGAGCTACTCACCAATATCCCGTTAGCCAAGGTGACATCCCTTCTACGCTTGCTATCGGACCACACGCCAATCTTGTGGTCAACACATGCAAGCCCCGTACGGTCCACCTACTTCAAAATGGACCAGTCGTGGCTGCGCGATAGAGGTTTCAAAAGAGACATAGCCGAGTGGTGGCACTCTCATCTCAATTTCGGCTTGGCATCAGACCAACTTATAACCAAGCTGAAGGATTTCCGCCATCACCTCTTCAATCTTCGGCGGTAGATACGGAGAGCCCGAACGCGTATTCGAGACACTGCTCTTACACGCATCCAGACATTAGATGCGATGGAAGATGTGAGACCTCTCACGACAGACGAGATCAGAGAGCGGAAGACGCGTCAGGACGAAGTGGCGGAGGCAGATCTTAGAATCGCGATGGACTGGCGACAACGCTCTCGACAGCTCTGGCTGTCAACTGGAGACGCCAACACCCATTTCTTCCACCAGATGGCGAACGGGCGACGACGCCTTAACAACATCTGCCGCCTTTGAATTGGAGAACATGTTCTCAGCCACTAGGCAGCAGTCGCCCAATCCTTTGCATAGCATTTCCGGGAATTCTACCGCCATGGGCCGCCTAATTGATGACGGTGGCTGGCTACTAGTGCTTGCGTGTTAACGTCGTGTCAGCAGCAGCAACTGATCATCCCTTTCTCAGAAAATGAAGTAATAGCGGGAGTGCAATGGTTAAACACCGAAGGTGCTCCTGGACCAGATGGCATTCCGGTGTTCTTCTATAACGACTGTTGGGAAACAATGCGACACGAGGTCATGGCGGCACTGGAGGACTTTACGGCCGGGCGATGCCACATGGACAGGCTTAACAGAGCATACATCATACGTCTGCAAAAGGTGCAAGGGGCAGAGCAGATTGGAGACTTTCAACCCATTTCACTGTCTAACTCATTGTACCTGATATTTGCAAAGGTGCTGGCCAATCGGCTCCGAGGAGTACTTTCATCGCTGATTAGCCCTTTCTAATCTACCTTTACTCTAGGCCGGCAGATGACGGACAGTATCGTGCTGGCGGAAGAGATCGTTGCAGCATGGTGTCGAGAAGGCATCACCGGCTTTATATAGAAGGTTGACTTCGCTAAAGCCTATGACTCAATAGACTGGCGTTTTCTCTGGAACGTCCTCCGACGCCAGGGGTTTCCGGTGACGTGGGTGCAGTGGGTGAAACAATGCGTTACGACCTCCACCTTTGCCGTTTTGTTGAACGGTCGGCCGCAAGGGGGATGGATTCACCCCCAACGAGGCATTAGGCAGGGATGCCCTCTAGCCCCTTTATTGTTCATCCTGGTTGTGGACGCCTTGGCAGTATGCACATTGCAGATCTGCTCGCGCTTGAAATGACCGGATTCCAGTCGGCTAGCCTTCCGGATGGCATACCTTTGCTGCAATACGCCGATGATATGACATTTTTCATTCAAGGATCCACGACGGCAGCACAGACACTATCGATCATGATGGACATCTTTTCAAATTTTTCTGGCTTCGACTGAACCGCGCTAAGTCCACATTTGTCGAATTCGGCTTATCCGAGGAGGAAATGAGCGGCTGGTCTCAGATCCTTGTAACGCCCATTGGAGTTCTACCGATTCGGTATCTTGCGGTGCCGCTGGTCGATCGCCACTTGCGGATTCAGGACTGGCAGCCTGTATTCGAAAAGGTGGAGACACGTCTGGGAGGTTGGCGAGCACGCCTACTATCGCGCGGGGGTCGCTTGATCTTGCTGAAGGTGATCTTGGCCGCTATACCCATCTACTACATGTCGATTTTTACGATGCCGGCCGGCTTAAGGAGACGCCTCGAGAGGATTATGTGGAGATTCCTGTGGAGAGGTTCCTAGCCCGATGAAGCTCGGGGGATAGCACTAGTTGCATGGTCTACAGTGTTTCAACCTGTGACTCAAGGCGAACTAGGCATACGCCACCTTCAGCATACTAACATGGCCCTTCTTGCTAAGTGGGTGCGACAGATGATGCAACAGTCGGGCGACTTAGAGACGGTGGTGCTACGTGACGGGTAAGGATCTTCGCTGGATTGGGAGATGTGACGGACCTCGAGGTGGGGCGACTCCGCATTTATGTCGAGCGTGCGGACGTGTTTCCTGCAGGTGCAGAGGTTCTTCCAACCGCAATTGGGGGACGGGGAGACTTTCCGATTCTATGATGATAACTTGTCGGGGCAAGGTTGACTAGGTAGGCTTTTTCCTCATCTCTACGCACTATTCATGGATCAGGGGGTTGTGGTGCGGCGAGCTTGGAATGACGCTTGGGTTCTGCCTCTGCCTCAGGCGTTGTCCGACCAGCGGGTGGCTGAGCTAATCAGCCTACAGGAGCTTTTGGACGACCGACGTCTATCAGAGGCAGCGCAAGACGCGTGGGTATGGAGCGGCCCTAGTTTCACCACTCGAGCCGAATACAGACTACTTCGGGACAAGGAGAACTCGGAGGATCCGCTCATCCTGCAGAGGTGCCGTTTGGTGTGGAAGAGATGTCTCCCTCTGAAGATCAAGGTGTTTGCCTGGCTCCTGCTACGACGGCGACTCATGACGAGATCCCGGCTGCAGCGTATGGTACCGAACGCTCCGATGGAATGCCTGTTGTGCGTCAAGGCAGTGGAGGATTGCCAACACTTATTCTTCCTCTGCCCCTTAGCCCAAACAGTGTGGCAGGCGACCTGCGTCGGCCACCTCGTGGCGACCTCGGAAGAGGCATTCTAGCGGTCTCTCGGCGGCGGAACATTCCGTCGCGAAGTCGAGTAGCAAACTATTTTTGCCACACTCTGGTCCCTCTGGATCCATAGGAACGAGGTCATATTCAGAGGTCGCACCTCATCTGCTGATGCTATTCTGCACAACGCGAGGGGGTTTGCGTCTTTTTAGCACCGAGGTGGTCTAGGTCCCTCGACTATTGGACCTTTGTAGCTCATGATCTGTATTCTCCGTCATTGTTTTAATGACAACGGGGGGCATTGTTTCGGGGTGCCCCCCTCCCTCATCATAAAAAAAAAGGCTGAAAATTTCACTCATAATTTGTTATGAGTTTCAATCTGCAAAAAAAGTAATCAAGAACCTTTCACTATCATGAGTCCCAGAAAAGAATGGTGTCCTTCAGGCTATCTATGATTTTTGTTATGACTTCAAATAAATCTCACCTATGGGCATCTATGAGAATTAAAATATGGTGGCAATTCAAATAATCATTCAAACAGCTCATGAAATTTGGAACAAGAAACCATCAAAGAAAGAGATAAAATTCCTAAGGATTCAAAGAAAAAAAAAGAACCTGAAGGATAGACTCCCGCACAACATTGAAACTGGGGTCTCCTTGTTCTAACATCGAACTCGAGGCAAGAACCCCTTTTAGAACCTTGAAAACCATAGGCAAGTGGGTCACATCCCATAATCCCATCGCTCATAAAAATGATATAATTTGCCCATGGGGTAGAGAGTCAAGAAAGATGGCTAAAAGCTATGAATTATGTGGAATAGGAAGGGGAAGCGAGAGAGAGAGAGAGAGACAGCATACCTCCTTCCAAAGACTAAAATTTATTCCAAGTTGGAATAAGGCTCCAATCAGGACGGAAGTCAGGAAACATGGCAAAGAAATAAATATCATATGGAATAGAAGGGGGAGGGAGGGAGAGAGAGGTTGGGGGGAGGGGGAGAGAGAGAGAGAGAGAGAGAGCGCGAGAATACCTCCTTTGCATGATCGAACTCTGTTCTAAGTTGGAATAGGGCTTTGCACATACTCCTCTCAATGTCACCAAATTCTACCGGATGAAAAGTAAAAGTTAAATCCAAGAGATTTCAACTTTCTGCTTGTTTAACAGCCACAAAGTTATCATTTATGATATTAGATTACCTGATTTTGAAGTCATTATGTACTCCAATCTTTGCCAAACATCATCACTTATCAAAGATAAATTATCAGAGGAGGAGAATACGCAAATATTTGCCAGCAAGACTAATGAAATCCGTGTGAAATCAACATCATGAGCCATGTAAGCATGTTTCCCTAGGCCAGGAAGGGTGTGAGCTCCTACAAGAAATGATTGTAATTTTCGTTGCTCAACAAATGGAACAAAGTAAGCCAGTAACACCATTGCATCTGCTCTTAACCGCATTGAAGGGTCGGATGATGCTACTGAAGAAATCCTGTCCCATAAGCCCATAACCATTTTCAACATAACAGAATCCTCAACAGAGCTACTCAGGATAGAAGCAACATCAGAAAGTTGACCAGCCATTGGCTTTGATATGATGTTATTTAAATCAAGGCCCACAAACCCTCCGAGATGCTTCAAGACGATGAATCGTTGTTCCGGCTCCCAATGACTCAACATGGAAGAGAACATGTCAACCAGATGATCATGTGCACTGAGATTGCTGATGTCCCGAGAAAAAAGTGAGTCAAGCCATTTATCAGCCTGCAAACGCCATGAAATTCTGGGAGCAACACAGCTGAAACTCGTTATCACGGAGCACAAGTGAGCCATGCTTTTGTCAGAAAACTTGAGAGGCAACCCCAGCACATAATCAAGCATACAAGATGCAACTTGCCACCAATAATTTTGCTGAGTCTTCAAAATATCTTCAGCGAGCCCTTCAACAGACAGAACCCAACTGTTTGAAAAATATTCATTGGAACTGCTCTCACAACCATCTGCTGTATCCTGATCATTTCTAGCAGCAACAACAGACAAACATCGCAAGAACAGAAGACTCTTTGTTATACTCGTCACGAGTTTTCTTGCTAGAGTCAGATGAAGATCCCAGCAAGTCTCAATTGTAGGAAAAAGCTTTGTAACCAAACCTTCTATTGCTTTGGAAAGATCTCCAATATCAGCCACAGATAGCGGTTTAACAGCCAAATGACCAGAACAAGGGTTTCCATCCAAAAGCTCAGCATCAAAGCCTGTTTTGGACTCTCCTTTCTGAGTCGGAATAGTAATGCCAACATGTTGTAGATCACGAGCTAGTGAAACAGTGCAGTTATCCATCACACACTGAAATGCCAGAAGATAATCAAGATAAGATGTTGCTGGTTCTGAAATGGTAAAATTAGTCCATTCAGCCAGAGATAGTAAAATCTCCTTTTTCCTCCTGAATGACAAATCAGGATAAAGCCCGCCAACAATGAAAATGATTTGCGGCTTTCCGTGTAACGTTTCACTTTTCTTGCTGATAAAACTAAAAATTTCTCCAAAACACAGGGATTCAAGATCATCTGTGGTACAGCCATTGACTAAAACTGGTTCCTCTTGTGTGACCTTTCTTAATGCATATGAAATGAGCGGTTTCAAACGCATAAAAATGGCATCAAGAAAATTCACATCACAGTGAAAGGACGTGCATAATGACATCAACACTTTTGCCACCCTCGGAATCTCAGGCACCATAGCTTCCATGTGTTCACTAATAATTGCATCAAGTACGAAAATAATAATTCGTTTAGCATTCGTAGCTGCTAACCGACTTGAATAACTTGGTGAAACTTGCTCTTTCCCGTTATCAAGGAATGACAATGTGCATAAATCAGAGAACCAGCATAATATATCTGGAATGGCAGAAGCCGGAAAAAATCTTAACCTATGGCAAACTGCCTCCAAAATAGTCTCTCCAAAGCTCATGAATTGTTTTTTCATTGTGGGAAAGAAACTGTGAAGTTCGGGACAAAGAATTCGAAAAGTATGGGGTTCATCAGTAGGATCAGAATGCCTTGAAACCGGTTCTATGAGTGTCATGTCATCATTGAATATCGATAGCATTGAGGTAAGATGTGAAATATTTGACGTAAGAAATAACTGATCTCTCAAATACATCTTTGCAGATAGTGACACAGCCATCCAACCTAGGAAACGCACCAGAGGAGGAGATTTTGAGAAGACAGGTATTTTCTCTAGCCAGGATTTTGGCGGAACCATACTCCTACATTGAAAGCCATTTATGGGAGTAGCCACAGAGGAAACGTCGTCGTCGTCAACTCCCAGAGAAACAATCACTAACTTCTGAAGAAGTGAGGAATGACGTTGAATGGCATGTAACTTTGATGGATTCAACTTCATGATTCCTCCTTTTAAATGACAATGATGAGATGTCAGTTCATCATTCAAACATTTGGCAGATCGCAGTATAACATCGATCAAGTCTTCTGAGGGACAGCATAATTCAGTTGAAGACTGTAAAAGGAAAAGCAGGCTTTGCAATAGAGCTTTGTTTGCTATGAGTTCATCTTTTTTAAGATATCGCATCACAAACTGACAAAGCAAAGCCTGATTTTGACGGACGATGGTAATTGAATCAGCATGCTGCATATCAGCATAAGAAATGCTGGTTTTGGCAGGGGAAAGCTGTGAATTTGGAGACAATTTTCTGTCATACTTGCAGTCCAATTCAGCCGCTTGTAGAAGAATCTCCAAAACAATTTTATCCCTTCTGCTCTCCAGACTAAAAATGGTCTCTTGATCAAGACCACTCTTCTTAAAAAATCTATTGGGTTCCATGTCATTACTTTCCTTAAGATCTTTGGTACTTGTATTATACAGGTTACATAGAAGTTTTGATACAGAAGATGTTGAAAATGGATTGAGATAGCATTCAGCAGCCAACAATAGAGCGTCAATTGCCGTAGCATAACCTTCCCGAGAAATTTCAGCCTCCGAAAGCAAATCAAGGGCCAGACGACGGAACTGTGAAGCTCTGGATTCACAATCTTTATAGTGTACAAGTTGCAAATAGTTTGCTCGTAAATCCAGATATTGTACAGAGAATCCATCATCAATGATGGATTCGTCTCTAAACTGTTGAAGTGGCATTTCACAGATTTCATGCTCATCTTCCTTCCCTGGGTGAACAAAATCTGAATTGCTACATTGACCACTATCCTTGATAGGACTGGAAATATTTATCAGTGAGGTACTTTTCAATTCTGCTGGTGCAAAGAGTAGATTGGCATCTTCATGCAAATCCACTTTCACAGAAACTTCTAATAAGCTAATTTTATCATCTGACTCATCAAGATTCATTGATTTTGAAGTGTTTTCATGAGCTTGATCATAAAAGGATGGAGGAGGTTCTGTCTCAGTGACCATCAAAGCAGAGGGCTTGCACAAATCAATTTCCTGGGGTAGTGGCATATCAGGGTCCAATAGAGAAAGAAGAACACTGCATTGAAAAAGATGAGCAGTTTATTCATACTTTTAATAACAGAACAGAAAAAGATGAGCATCAGCTCCATTTATTACTGTTTGTTTACAGCAGTTTTACTAGTCAACTCTAAGTCAATGTTGTATTTTAGAGGATCTGTTACCATTTAAGTATAGCCATTAAAATGATCATCTACCCTGTATAAGTAGTGGTGTTTACATCAAAGGAGTATCTTCTTTCTGTCAAAACCCCTCTTTTTCTTTCTTCTTGCGTTACTCGGGATCTAACGCTCAAGGCATCTTGTGGATCGGTCACCAATTTTCGGGTGACCGTCCCTTGACCTATTAAAAAAAACTCTCAAGGCATCTCCAACTCCTCAATTACTGTTACCTTGGAGGGACAGATCCTCGTCTCCACTCATGCTCCAAATGTGGGAGAATGGCAGGCTTTTGCACAGCAGTACGAATTATATTGAGAGCAATCTCACAACTTTCTTGCTGCTTTCCCTTAAATATTTTAGAGGCGCCCTTGAATGCAATTGTACCTTCTGAAATGCTTATGACAGGTTCTAGGAAACATTCCAACATTTCTATCAGAAATAGAATATTATGCTTAACTTCCTGCAAGAAGCAAACACATTTAAGGAATGAATCAGGTAGAAAATTATCGATGGTATGCACGATAGAAATTAATAAAGATGGACCTTATACTTTGCCAGTATATCATCCACATGACCAGACAAAGCCAACATAATGTACTTCAAAGCAATTTGAGGGCGCATAGTTGAACGAGGAGCAATACCCTGAGATTTCAAGCAAAGCAATGGAGATGCTATTGTAAATAGAATCCAAAACCACTATAATACACTCAGTACAATAAATGAAGCCAGAAAATGCAGAAAAATTGGGCCAAACGAAGGTGAAATTGGCCGGGATACTGAAATAAACCATAAGAATGGAGATACATCATCTTATTTTCCACTACTTGAGGTTTCAGTTTCCTTTATGAAAAATATAACTATGAATCTGAAACATTGAAGTAATGAAGGTCATTAGAAAATGACCTTCATTATGCTAGTCTTTGAAGAAAAAATTGATCTGTGAGACTTATTCAGCTTGGTTCAAAACGTAAAATCAGCTGTGCATGGCACATTTTGAACATTCGAGTTCACTATGCGCCAAGAGAAACAGAGCTTAGTCACATAACTCTGATATTTGGATTCTTTGTTAATAGTTGAGCAAGCTTGTCCTGAAAGAGGACTCAATGATTATCAGTTTTTTTTTTTTTGAAAAGAGAGAGAGGGGCCCCCGAAAGGAGCCCCCCATTGTCATTGAATTAATGACTGAAGTGAAAGAAATAAGAGCTTATAGGGGTACATATGGCACGATGCCTAGATCACCTCGGTTCCATAAGGAAACCAGGCCCCTCGCTTCGTGTATTACGGCCTCCGCAGAGGGGGTTCGACCCCTGAATACCACCTCGTTACGGTGGTTCCATATAGTCCAGAGAGTGGCGAATATGAGATGCCACTCTGCCCCCCTACGGTAGGGGCCGTCCGCCATAGATCGCCATAAAACTTCTAGCGAGGACGCCTGAGCTCGGCCGCCTCTGGTCATAGTCCAAACTGCCTGAGCCAGCGGGCACCTAACGAAGAGATGATCGCAGTCCTCCAAGCCTGATCTGCAGAGCACGCAATCAGCTGAAGAGTGCGGGTCCCATCGTTGGCGAAGAGATCTCGTCATCAGTCGCCGTCGCAGGAGAAGCCAAAGGAAGACCCGGATCTTCAATGGGATGCGGCTTCTCCACATACGTCGCCAGAGTCTCAAGAATAACGGGTCTTCCGATCCCACTGGTGTCCTGAGACGACGATAGGCTGCCCGAACGGAGAAACTCGTCTCACCCCAAACCCACCCATCCTGCCCCTCAGTGGGGCGTAGATCCGCTAGTAGCTCCTGCAAACGGAGTAGCTCAGACGTCCGCTGGTCGGACAACGTTGCAGGCATGGGTGGGGCCCACGCGTCGTGCCAAGCTTGACGCACGGAGCACTCCGGGTCTGAGGCACGAGCGAACAGCCGGGGGAAAGACTGGCGCAAACACCCATTCCTCGACCACTCGTCCATCCAAAAACGGAATGCTGTCCCGGAACCCAGCTTGGGCTGAAAAAGGGGTTGCACTACCGCAAAGACGGGACGAAGAGAGGACATGAATGCTGAGTCTCCTCTCTGTGGGGTCTGCCAATGGATCCAATCAAGCGAGGCTCCGTAGCAGTTCTGAAGTAGCACCGACACTAGATCTCCTGCCGGCTGGAGCAGGCGGCTCACCCACTTGGTCAATATCGCCAAGTTGGTGTGTTGCAAAGAGTGTACTCCCAGGCCGCCTTGGGAGACCGGACGACAGACGGTCTCCCATGTCACCAACGCCGTCCCTCTTGCCTCCTCCGAGCGGGATCCACGCCAGAAAAAACCCCGCATCACAGCCTCCAATCGCCGTCGAACCCCCACTGGCATCCGGAAGATAGACATGAAGTAGGTGGGGATGGCTGACAACACCGCCTTGAGCATTACGAGACGCCCGCCACGCGATAAGAGTCGTGCTCGCCAACCTCCAAGGCACGTCTCCACCTTATCCAATACCGGTTGCCAGTCCCGGATACGTAGTCGTCGATCCGCCAGCGACACTCCCAAATACCGGATTGGTAAAACTCCGATAGGCGTCGACAGAATGCGAGAACAGCCCGCCATTTCCTCATCTGATAGACCAAAGCCAATAAAGGATGACTTCGCTCGGTTAAGTCGAAGGCCGGAGAAGTCTGAAAAGATATCCATCATGACGGAAAGTGTATGCGCTGCCGCCCAAGATCCCTGGATAAAAAAGATAGTGTCGTCTGCATATTGCAGTAGGGGAATGCCTCCAGGAATGCTAGGGGACTGATATCCCGCGATATGGCCTCTACTGCAAAGTTGCAAAGTGCACACCGCTAATGCATTCGCAGCAAGTATGAATAGGAGGGGTGCCAGTGGACAGCCCTGACGAATGCCACGTTGAGGGTGGATCTATCCTCCTTGAGGACGCCCATTTACGAGGATGGCAAAGGAGACGGTCGTCACGCACTGCTTCACCCATCTAAGCCACGTCTCCGGGAAACCTCGCCGCCGAAGTACATTCCACAGGAACCTCCAATCTATGGAATCATAAGCCTTGGAAAAGTCTACCTTCCATAGGAAACCCGGGTGCTGTCTCGACGCCATGCAGCGACTATCTCCTCAGCCATCACTATGCTGTCAGACATCTGTCTACCCGGCAGGAAGGCAGACTGAAAAGGGCTAATAATCGCTGGGAGGACCAAACGGAGGCGGTTGGCAAGCACCTTCGCAATGATCAGATAAATGGAATTCGACAGCGATATCGGCCTGAAGTCTCCAATGAGCTCCGCCCCCTCGACTTTTGGTATGAGAATAATATAGGCCTTGTTTAACTGGTCCATGTTACAGCGACCCTCCCTGAACTCTTCTATCAACGCCATCACCTCCGCACCGACTACGTCCCAGCATTCAAGGTAAAAGAACACCGGTATGCCATCCGGCCCAGGTGCGCCCTCAGAGTTTAAACCACGTATTGCCGCTTTCACTTCATCCTCTGAGAATGAGACAATCAACTCCTGCTGCTGGACCGACGAAAGGACTGACGCCCCAGTGGCCCGCCATCGCCACTGATTAGGGGGACCTCGACGGTAGAATTCCCGGAAATGGTCTGCGATAGCCTGGCCTATCGATGATTGATCGCCCAAGGTACGTCCCCCAATCTGCAATTGACGAATACTATTTTGTCGCCGCCTCCTAGTTGCGCTCTGGTGAAAAAATCGCGTGTTGGCGTCCCCGGCCGCCAACCAAAGTATCCGCGACCGCTATCTCCAGTCCATCTCGATCCGATAGTCCTCTTCAGCCACCTTGCGCTGACACATCTTACGCTCCCTAACTTCTTCCGCCGATAGTGGACTCGCGTCCTCAGCCGCGTCCAAACATCGGACCCGCGTCAGGGCAGCATCCCTGGCCTGTGTACGTGCAACTCGAATATGTCGGCACAAGTCGAATAGATGATGACGTAGGTCTTTCAGCTTGGTGGCAAGTTGGTCCGCTGATTGGCTGATAGTACGCTGAGATCGCCACCACTCACAAATATCTGCTTTAATCTTTTCGTCCCGAAGCCACGATCGGTCCATCTTGAAGTAGGTAGGTCTGGCATCCCCCGCCTTCGCTGACCATGTGATGGGTGTGTGGTCTGATAAGGGTCGGGGGAGGGCAGACACTTCCGCTAATGGGTAGGCGGCAAGCAACTCCACTGAGCATAAAAAACGGTCTAGTCTTGACTGTGAGGACGGTCCGCTCCACGTAAATCGCCTGTCGAGGGGGCCCATTTCAGCCAGGCTCAGCGTATCAATCAAATCCCGAAACTGAGCGGAACCCGGGTCCCGTCCACCTCCACCGTTAGGACGATCACTTGCCCTTAAGGTGACGTTGAAGTCGCCGCCAATCAGCAACGAGGTCTCCGGCAACGCTCCATGCAGTTGTCTCAGATCCTCCCATAACTCCTCCCGTCTGCCTGGGTGGGTGGGGCCGTACACCGACGCCACCACGAAGGGAGTTTCGTCCCTTCGACTCCTCAAGTGAGCCGCCGCCACATGATGCCCCCTCCATGTGCTCAAGTGGTCGAAAATCTCCTCCTTCCAGGCTAGCAGGATGCCCCCGGATCTCCCAGAAGCCTCAATAGCGACATGAGCCACCCCACTACCCCATCCGAGTGTCGTCCAAGTCCGCTGCTCAAGCTGGGCCAGCATCGTCTCTTGAAGACATATAATCTCCGCTCCCCATTCTCGTAGGTATCGACCCACGATCCCCCGTCTTCTCTCATCCCGTAGCCCTCTTACATTCCAGCTAATGCATTTCATTGGATAACCGAATCGTCCCCACATTCAGCTCCCATATCCTGTCCCACCTCCACGGTAGGCAGCAGCACCACCCCGTCCGGTATGAACTTCTCGGTCCTCTGCTCCTCGTGGGGCTGCGAATGAGCTAATGTCGTCCCATCCTGAGCCTTGGGAGATTCCAGTTCGTCTAACGGAGGAATGACAGCCTGCTTATCAGTGAATGACGGCCTGCTCAATGATTATCAATTCACTTGTTTCTACAGCTTATTTTTTAGCAATGACTAAAAATTAAATCCGCTAAAGTGCCTGATATTCTTTGTGGGCGTATTTCACACTGATTTTTGTTTTAAGATTCAATTCTTTCTAATGCACCCTCTAGAGAATCCAATATCTCATAATTGTTCCACTTAATGGATGTTAGCTTACTGGAACTGATAGAACAGTATTAGCTTAGTAGGGGACTTTTTTGTAACTTGTAATTTCTCCTTTTAAGCCTAGTACGATTACAATTGTGAACAAATGAAATTATTTTTGCCCTACTTTCCGCGGGCAGCAGGGGCTCCCTGCCACCTTGCCTACTTGCCTCTCTCCCTCTCTCTTCCCTCAGGATGAAAAATGTTCAACAACCAGTGTAAGCTGTATCTAAGCAGAATTTCATTAGTGATGAAAGATCCTTTGTATTCGAGGAACTTCACATGTTGGCAGAGCTGGCGATCTAAAATTGTTATAGAATATTTATGACATTAGTCAATTTCCTTGGTTACACATTACCGGCAATATTTACCCTAAAAAATAGAACAATGTAAGCATGTAGTGTGTATGTAAATGGAACTCCATTCAGGAAGAAATATCCTTACAATGAAGGATCGGCTCACATTGGTGATGCAGGAGATCTAGAGTTTTTCAAGAATTTTTATGGTACTAATTAGTTTGTTCCACTCTCAATTCAAATTATTGTACCGGTAATCATCAGTCTCCCATACAAAAAGATAGAACTAACAAAGGCAGCTCTACTTCATAATCAAATATCAAAAGAATTTCACAGACCCCACGGACATGAGTCAAATACATCACGAATGATCTGGATAAAAGATGCAAGGTTATTATTTGCAGCTATCATTCTTCTGACAAGAAATCCAATTTTTGGGTTATGATCTGATGTTCAGAAGAAAAAAAGTAGTTCTGCGAATTAAAATATAATGAAGTAAATGAACATATTAACAAGGTCAGAGCTTCATGTATTTTTCAAACACGTCAACTAATATGTAACACAAATCATCAATGAAGAGCCAAATCAAAACTCTTGCGACCTAATGAAAGAAAAATATCAGACATCAAACCTGAATCACCACCAGAAGATCTTCAACAAGTTCAACAGTTAGGTCAACCTGGAATATCAAAAGCATTTAGTGCAAAGTAAGGTTCCTGATATTTTTTGTGCTTCTAAAGGAGCATGTAAGAGAGACCTTAGCAGTCACCATGGGTAACCAATGATGAAGGGCACCACTGCACAGATCAACCATAACACATGCAGCCTTTGCCTGGAAATGAAATTCCAAGGTGAACCAGTTTACCAAAACCTATTGCATTTATGCCCCTTTCAGAACTTAACGTTCAGGGGACAAGCCATTAGGAAAATGACTGTAATGTTACAGTCAACTTGTAGAAACCACAAGTCTTATTAATAGAAAGTTATCTCTTCTGTACTTAAAAAAAAATGGTGAAACTAAATGGCAGACCTGTGATACTGAGAATGATGACAAGTAGCCTGCAGATGCACGAAGAAGAGAATGGTATGTGGCAGATGACATGGCGACTATCTGCATTTACAGTTAAAGGACACTTTTTTCCTTATAATGCCAAGGAAGTTTTTTTCTTGAAAATAAGTTACCAAACCTGAGACAAAGCACGGTGAACAATAGGATGTCTCCATTGGAGGAAGTCATCATTAATTGGTTCTTGAAGAGTACTCAGAGGAGGACGAAGTGCTGTTTAAGGGAGAAAATGTGATATTAATATCAGTTCAATATATGTATGTTGAACAAGTCTCAATTCTATGAAGTCATAACCTGGAAGCAAAGCTTGCACTAGCGGGATAATACATAAAAAATCCATCCTGCTTTCAGCTAACTTGCCGCATAAAGTAGACTTCATATAATGTTATAACAGGAAAAAAAATAGTGTTTTCAACAATGGAGAAGCACGAGATCTCTGGCTACTCAGAAAATAAGGTAGATTACAATAATAGGTAAAAGAACACATACCTGTGCGGCACAAGCATAGAGCATATGAAACATTCCTTCTTCAACCAAAGAAATATCCAGAAGACTTATAAGAGAAACATCCCAATTCTCATCAGGTACTAAAAATTCATCTCCAAAGAGTTTTGAGTAGTCACTCAAACGGAGGTCAGATGCCTTCTCTGACTCATCATGCGGCAAAGACTGGGCAGTTTCAGTAGATGATGCAGGCAGTAAAAGTTTTTGTAGAGATAATGAAGCCTGGACTCCATTAAAAATCATAATCATCTCAAACGATTAGATCTTCAGAGAAATAAGAACAAGCCCAAGTTACATAATTAAAGACAACTTTACATACCAGTTCACAAACAAAACCAAGATGCCGGTCTTTGTATGCCTTCCGAAGAATCATGAATGCAACATCAGGACGAAAAACTATGGAACTCGAAGTAGGCTGAAAGTTTGAGATTGAGCTTCGATGCCTCCTAGATTGAACCTGAAAAACCAAATGATGATAAAGGGCAACTTATTAGGGTTCCTTTGACATGACAATGAACCTGCAGCAATCATAGCAAAGAAATTTCTCGCTTTTATGATTATGTCGTCTAACTTAATAATAGCAAAGAAATTGCATGCAACTTAATATCATTGGTTGTCAATGTATCTCCAGTGCTCTGAAAATCATTCGGAAGTTATGTCAATCAAAAATGTAAAATAACTAGGGTCTTCTTGACGACACTTAGGGATTCATTAGATCCATGGTTATCATATCATAAATCCAATGCTCTCTTGTCATAGTAATGTTCATGAGAAAAGGTCAGTAATAAAAGTATTAAAATAAAAATTAATATGAGCTCTAGACTTTTTTGTTTTTGTTTTTTATTGATGAGGGAGGGGGGCACCCCGAAACAATGCCCCCCCATTGTCATTAAAACAATGATGGAGGATACAGATCATGAGCTACAAGGATCCAATAGTCGAGGGGCCTAGACCACCTCGTTGCCAAAAAGACGCAAACCCCCTAGCGCTGTGCAAAATAGCATTGGAGGACGGGGTGCGACCCCTGAATATGACCTCGTTCCTATGGATCCAGAGGGACCAGAGTGTGGCAAAAATAGTTTGCCACTCGACTTCGCGACAGAATGTTCCGCCGCCGAGAGACCGCCGGAATGCCTCCTCCGAGGTCGTCACGAGGCGGCCGACGAAGGTCGCCTGCCACACTGTTTGGGCTAAGGGGCAGACGAAGAATAAGTGCTGGCAATCCTCCACTGCCCTGATGCACAACGGGCATTCCACCGGAGCGTCCGGTACAATACACTGCAGCCGGGATCTCGTCATCAGTCGCCGTCGTAGTAGGAGCCAGGCAAACTCCTTGATCTTTAGAGGGAGACGTCGCTTCCACACCAAACGGCACCTCTGCAGGATGAGCGGATCCTCCGAGTTCTCTTAGTCCCGAAGTAGTCTGTATGCGGCTCGAGTGGTGAAACTAGGGCCGCTCCATAACCACGCATCTTGCGCTGCCTCTGATAGACGTAGGTCCGTCAATAGCTCCTGCAGGCTGATTAGCTCAGCCACCCGCTGGTCGGACAACGCATGGGGCAGAGGTGGAACCCACGCATCATTCCAAGCCCGCCGCACCACAACCCCCTGATCCGTGGATAGTACATAGAGACGAGGAAAAAGCCTATCTAGTTGGCCTTGTCCCGACCAGTTATCATCCCAGAACCGAAAGGTCTCCCCATCCCCCAGCTGCGGCTGGAAGAACCTCTGCACCTGCGGGAAACACGTTCGCACGCTCGACATAAATGCGGAGTCGCCCCGCCTCGGGGTCCGCCACATCTCCCAATCCAGCAAAGATCCGTACCCGTCATGTAGCACCACTGTCGCTAAGTCGCCCGACGGTTGCATCATCCGTCGCACCCACTTAGCAAGAAGGGCCATGTTAGTGAAGGTGGCGTATACCTAGTCCGCCTTGAGTCACAGGCCGACACACTGTAGACCATGCAACTAGTGTTGTCCCCCGAGCTTCATCAGGCTGGGAACCTCTCTACAGGAAACTCCGCATAATCCTCTCAAGGCGTCTCCTTACGTCGGCCGACATCGTAAAAATCAACATATAGTAGATGGGTATAGTGGCCAAGACTGCCTTCAGCAAGATCAAGCGTCCCCTGCGCGATAGTAGGCATGCTCGCCAACCTCCCAAACACGTCTCCACCTTTTCGAATACAGGCTGCCAATCCTGAATCCGCAGGCGGCGATCGACTAATGGAACCCCAAGATACCGAATCGGTAGAACTCCAATGGGCATTGCCAAGATCTGAGAGCAGCCGCTCATTTCCTCCTCGGATAAGCCAAATCCGAAAAATGTGGACTTAGCTCGGTTCAGTCAGAGGCCAAAAAAATCCGAAAAGATGTCCATCATGATCGATAGTGTCTGTGCTGTCGTCATGGATCCCTGAATGAAAAATGTCGTATCATCGGCGTATTGCAGCAAGGGTATGCCGTCTGGAAGGCTAGCTGACTAGAATCTGGTCAAGGCCCCACGCGAGCACACTTGCAATGTGCATACTGTCAAGGCGTCCACAGCCAGGATGAACAATTAGGGGGCTAGAGGGCATCCCTGCCTGATGCCTCGTTCGGGGTGAATCCATCCCCCTTGCGACCGACCGTTCAAGAAAACAGCAAAGGTGGAGGTCGTAACACATTCACAGAGGCAGACATTCTATTCAGAAATACATCCGTGGATATAGCTCCAGAAATTCTATTCACAGAGGGAAGCTTTTTTTTGAAAAGGGAAAGAAAGATCACCCACAATCAGTGCAGGAACCCCCTTCCCCCTTGTTCCTTCTCATCCTTCTACACCAGCATGACACAAGTCCCTCCACTTCCTAAATGACCCATTGGTCAATGCAGGCCTTCCCTTAAAAATCCGCTCATTATGGTGCAGACAAAGAGCCCATAGCTCTACCAAGATTCTTCCCCACTCCATATCCCTCCTAGAAGCGCTGTGCCTCATTGTTCCACCAGGCTTATTCACACAGGAAATTGTTTTTTTCAAAAAGTGCAACAGACGATCGCCCGAAAATTGGTGACCAACCCACAATTAGTTGTCTACTACATTATGCCCCCTCCCCCTCCTAGTCCTGGAGGATCGAGCTACCAAAAGACCCTCCGCAGCATAGGTTACACCAAAAAAATAGTGTTTTGATACATTTCTAACCATTTAACTCTCTCTAAAACAAGAAATTGGTGTTGATCTTCTAGCAAAAGTTATTTTTTTGTCAGGGAAATATAATACAAAAACTAAGCAATAGGTACTAGTGGTTTCCTATTTTTAAACTAGATCATGTCCTTATTTGCATTTAATTTCACAATGGATTGGGTATAAATACCATAGCCAAAGTCTATGACAAACTCTTGACAAGGCTCCACCGAAAGTCATTAGCACTCCACCTTGCCTCTAGGGTTTGGTGATAGCATGAAAATGCACGGAAATGCCTTGCTTAAGATGCCTCGAGTCAACCAGTCATCCGTTCAATATAGAAACGTTGAATTGTCTCCTAGCTAAGCAATGAAGAAGGCATGCACCCGCGGAAAAATTTGTCTTAGCCCTTTCGAAAATGGCGATGTCCCTTGAATTGGGGCTGCATACCTCTCGCAATTCAACCCCCTGCCATAATTCTCCATCAAAACTTGAGTGATTAGGTTTTTTTGAGAGCTGATAAGCCTAGCCACCCATTTTTTAGAAACACCACATTCATATTTTGTACGTCAAGGATCCCCAATCCCCCTGCCTCAGTGGGTCTACATGCACTGTCCCATGAAATCAATGGTAGCCCATGGCTCTGTTCTAGGCCAAATCCTTTCCTAATTCAGCCTAAGAACAGCCTAAGAAAGCCTTCTAGCCTTTTCCTAATTCCTACGGGCAGCTTGAATACTGATAGATGAAAAATGTGGATCATAGCAAGTATTGCACGTAGCAACACCAACAGCCCTCCCCTCAATAACAGCTTAGCTTACCACCCCTCTAACCTCCTTTCCTCTTTCTCAATGACTGCTTGCCAGTCTGTCCTCGACATTATACCCTTCTTCAATGACAGGCCAAAATATCATATAGGTAAACTCCTATTGGTGTTCCCAGGGCCTATGAGCATTATAGTCTGTTCTCTAGGGTTAGTCCGAACCCCACAAAAGTTTGTTTTGCACAATTTATCTACAGGCCTGAGAAATCTGTGAATAGGTCTAGAAGTGTGGATAGGTTCCTTGCTTCCTCCACCAAGTCTTCCCTAAAGAACATGTTGTTGTCAACATATTATAGCAAGGGAATACCCTCTGGGTAACTCCTTGTCTAGTAGCCTCTTAGCATGCCTTGTGAGCGTATCCACCACTAGGACAAACAATAAAGTCGCTAACAGGCATCCTTATCTCACTTCCCTTTGCAGTTGAATCCGCCCCCCTTTCACATGCTTGTTTACTAGGACTGAGAAAGAGTGAGACGTAATGTATCTTCATACCCATGTTATCCATTTCACAGGGAAACCTCTACATCTCATAAACAACCACAAGAAGTCCCACTCCAGGGAATCATATGCTTTGGCAAAGTCAACTTTCCATACGAAGCCTTTAGTGCCTTCTCTTCCCCTAGCTGCCACTATTTCACCTGCCATGACTATGCTACCACCAGCTGTCTACCCGAGATAAACGCTAATTGAAAGGGTCTGACTAAGTAAATGGAGTTTGGCCGATACATTTAATTTAAAGTTGTCAATCACCTCTGGCAATCTATTGGCCAATACATTTACATTTACAAGGTAAATGGAGTTTGATAATGATATGTGGCAAAAGTCCTCAAACTCTGTCGGCTCCTTAACGTTTTGACAAGAGGAAGAGATGTGATTTGTTGATTCTCTCCATACCGCGATTCCTTTGATAGAACTCGTCAAGTGTAACCATCACAATCTGACCCAACTAACTCCTAATTTCTTATAAAAGAACATTGGAATGCCGTACAGACTGGGGGATCCTTCACTGTTTAACCCCTTGATTGCGGCTCAAACCTCATCTTCTGAGAAAGCTCTCACTAGTTTCTCCCGTTCCTCTTTGGTCACCACACTTGCCCCCTGACCACACTATTTCCACCAGTTTCTTTTCCTCTTCTTGGAGAACAACCAAAAGTGCTCCTCTTCTCTGTTACCATTTCACAAAGAAAATATTACCTTGTATGTTTAGCCAAAGACACATCATTGCTAAGACAACCTAAAAGGTCAACATTAAGCAACAGTGTAGCAAATCAACAGTTGCCCTTCTGATTAATCAAATCAGCATTCCTATATCATCCATTATTCTGAGATAGGAGAAACTCAATCACCCCATGAAGTATAGAGGTCATCCGACAAGAGTTACTGAAAGAAATATTAAAAGTCAAGAATTACAAAGAAATGCTAAAGTGTATCACTACTGATCTCATAAAAATACACCATTTATACAACCAAAAAAGCAATAAATGATAGGTTTTATTAGGTTAAAACGGGGATTCATAAAAGTGCTTCAAAAAAGTATGTACCTCAAAATTAGATGACACTGTAACAGAGGGAGTTTGGTTGGTTTTCATTTCAGCATCAGCACTGCTGTAGGATGTCCTTGAAGCTTCTCTGTGGATACAATGCAAACGAGATTCTACATAAATGTCATATGACATGAACTACTGAAGGTATGAAACATAGATGTTCATAGGAATCCTACATTATGACCAGGATCAGTTTTACTTTATCTTCGTAGGATCAATTTCAACCATGATAATTGGTTCTCCAAGAGAGTTGTCTGTGAATTTGAATTAATAAAAACCAGAGTTACTAAGGAAGCAATCAAGTGATCCACAAATAGATTTATCAGGAAATCACGTTATTCCTTTTTATAGTGGGATTTGTTGTAATTTTGTAATGTTTATTGTTAGATAATAGTCCTTAATGGGTCGGATCTTACCCAATACTAGATCCGTTACTCAATAAAGGATTTAGCCGTTGGGCGATTAGATGGTTATAACTATCCGTTTTTACCTTTGATTAGACTGTATCCGTAATCCTACGCTGTATAAATGGTCTAGTTACTGATGAATAAAATTTACCTTCTACACTTCTCTCTCTCTCTCTTCTGTACTCTTATACTGTCTTGGTATCACAACCGGTTTCGTGAAACCCGAAATCAGAGAGTTCGCCTGGAAATCATCCTACGGGAGGGTTATTCGGAGCAAGGAAATTTGTTTTTAAGGTTGCGATGGCAGACGCAGACGCGAAGAACTCCACGACGGTGGTATCGGCGTCGACCTCGTCTTCGATTCCCACAGATAAGTGGCTCAAGCATCTGCCCGTTTTCGCCAAATGCAACCACTTCAACGGAAATAATTTCCTTGTGTGGGAACGCACCGTTCAAACCGCGCTCCGACCAAGAAAACTTGGGCATCATTTAACTGAGGATAGCCCAAATGAGGAACACGTGGACTTCATGAAATGGACCATAGAAGAGGAATTTGTCCTCGCATGGCTTCTTGATTCACTGGCTCCAGAACAGCAAGCTCAGTTTATCTCTTGCGATACGTCCAGGAAGCTCTGGGAGTCTATTCGACGAAATCATTCTAAGCAAGGAGATAAGTCCAAGATAATCGATTTAATTTCTAAATCTTTCTCTCTTAAGCAAGGCGATAAGGATGTCATTACCCACTCAAACGAATTACGCGCCATCTATCACGAGCTAGACCATTGCTATCCACTTTCTATTGATCGAGTAGCTCGAGATAGGGAAGCAACTACCCGGCTATGCATCTTCCTTCAAGGCTTAAGACCTGAATTTGAAATTATAAGGAGTCAGTTGTTCAACAGAGAGGTTGAACCTACTTTTGATCAAGCCATATCCAAAGTAAAAGGAGAGGAGAGTCGTCTCAAAGCTCTCCAAATCCATATCGAAAGTTCAGCTTATCTGACAAAAGGCCAGAAAAATTCTGCTCCACATCCAAGAAAAAATGAACACGCAAATAAAGATAACTTGATCTGTACTTTTTGCAACCGAAAAGGCCACACCAGAGAAAAATTTTGGACGCTCCATGGGAGACCTTCACATTTTGAAGCTCAACCCCCTGCTCGCGCTCATCTAGTACAAAGTTCAGGGGGGGTTGATGGGATCCACTCTATTCCAGACTTACATACGATTATGTCAGAGATCCAAAGTCTCAAATCCATGATGAATTCCTCTAATACAGTTATGGGATCCACCTCTGTAGCTAATTCTGGTAAAAATCAATTACTTACATTTATCTCTTTGTTGACAAAAGATCTAACTGAAGCTTGGATTTTAGATTCCGGCGCTACTGATCATATGACATCATCGGAGAAATCCTTTGAAACATATGAAAAAATAGCTCTTGGAAAACATGTCCAAACGGCTGATGGAACTTTACTTTCAGTTATTGGGATTGGTTCTATGACAGTGCAACCCATTGGAACTATATCCAATGTGTTGCATGTCCCAAAACTGTTCATTAATCTTATTTCAGTTCAAAAGCTTGCCAAGATGAGAGAATATAACATCTTGTTTGATGATTTTTTTTTTTTTTTGAGAAGACATCTTGTTTGATGATGTTGATGCCTACCTCTGTCGTAAGGTGCTCAGGTGGAAGATTGGACTAGCTAAGGTCCAACAAGGTCTCTACTACCTACCTGGCCAAAATTCCGGACCCATGCTGGGAACAGAACACAAGGTAGCAGCAGTGAAGAAGTTCTCCGAAGAAGAAATTATGGAGATCCATCAACGGATGGGTCATCCTTCTTTTTCTCTCCTGAAACACTTGTACCCACATTTGTTTAAGGATTTTGACATTTCTACTATTTCTTGTGATGCATGCTACTTACGAAAGTTCAAAAGAACAACTTTCCCTGCAACTGATCATCGGAAAACAATTCCTTTTCAGCTGATTCATTTTGATGTATGGGGTCCCTCACCACAGACTGATGTCCTAGGCAAACGATATTCCTAGTATGCACAGATGATTATAGTAGGTACAGCTGGCTTTTCCTACTAAAGGAAAAAACCGAAGTAACTTCTAACATTAAAAATCTCTGTAAACTGATCAAAAGACAGTTTGGAAAAGATGTAAAAGGGATTAAACATGAAACCTCATGCCCCTATACACCCCAACAAAATGGGTTAGCTGAGAGAAAGATTGGTGACATCATTGATAAGAGTAGGACATTATTAATCCAAGGAAATGTCCCAGCAAATCATTAGGGATTTGCTATTATGACTGCCATGCACCTCATAAATCGACTTCCTTCGAAAGTTTTAAGCTTTAAAAGTCCCCTAGAACTACTAGAAGAATGCTTTCCAACTGTGAAACTTAAGACTGGTTTACCAGTTAAAGTTTTTGGATGTGTATGCTATGTACATAATCCAAAACATAAGCAAAATAAGTGGAACGCCAAAGCACTTAAGTCCGTGTTCCTTGGCTACTCTACTACTCAGAAGGGGTATAAAGTTTATCATCCTCTTACTCAGAAATATATAATATCCAAGGATGTTTTATTTGAAGAAAAACTTTTCTATTATAAGCCAATGGGAAATGAGAGTCACCGAGAGATAGGTAAAATTCTTATTTCTGAGGAAAATCAGCTGACTAATGATTCCTCTTCAGACTCTCCCCTAGTAGATGCCCAACCAACAAATGATTTTAGGTCAAAATTTCCTCAGATCCCACACTTCACTGATAATGATTCCTGTCATTCCTCAGATCCTACTAGTGCTGCTGACATTCAAGTGATAACTCCATACCCTAAATATTATCAGAGACAAAAAAAGGGGATGAAGTCAGTGAAGGGAAAGGAAATTACTATACCTAATGAGGATAATAAGTCAAGTGAATCACTAGCATCTATTAAAGGGGGAGATGAAGAAAATCAGAACAGCGGATCTGTGAATTCTGACAAAAGGGGAGATGACCTTCTGATTGCTCTAAGGAAAGGAACTCGAACCTGCGTAAGACCCATTCCTTTTGCTATGGCAAGTTACCTGGATTTTCAAAAGGTTTCCTCTCAATAGAAGGCCTTCTTAACCCAAGTCCAGGAAATTCCGATTCCAAAAAATCCACAGGAAGCCCTTAACAACATTAGGTGGAAAGAAGCAATGAATGAGGAAATGAGGGCTTTACTACAAAATGAGACTTGGGAGATTGTTGAGCTTCCTCGAGATAAAAAAATCGTAGGTTGTAGATGGGTATATACCCTTAAATGCAAGCCATATGGTTCTCTAGATAGATATAAAGCTCAACTTGTAGCGAGGGGATATACTCAAACCTATGGTATTGATTATCAAGAAACCTTTGCTCCAGTAGCAAAGATCAATACAATTAGAATTCTATTATCCTTATAGCTGTAAATTTAGACTGGCCTTTATATCAATATGATATAAAGAATGCTTTTCTTCATGGAGATCTAAATGAGGAAATCTATATGAATATCCCTCCAGGATATGAAGGCAACCTGAATAAAGGAAAGGTTTGTAAACTGAAAAAGGCCTTATATGGGTTAAAACAGTCCCCTCGTGCATGGTTTGGGAGGTTCACCCAAGCCATGAAAGACCTTAGATATAAAAAATGCAATGGTGAACATATATTGTTCTTCAAGATTGCACTAGGAGGACTGACTACAATTTTAATAGTCTACGTCGATGATATTATCATTTCAGGAAACAATTTAGAAGAAATTCGCAATCTTGAAGTTCATCTAGAAAAGAATTTCCGTGTGAAGCAATTAGGATTATTAAAATACTTCTTAGGTATTGAGTTTGCAAGGTCAAGTGAAGGCATTCTCATGACCCAACAAAAATATATACTTGAACTTCTAAAGGATACAAAACACTTAGATGGTCGTCCAAACGATACACCTATTGAAGTTAACCATAGATTAACAATCAATAAAGAAGAACCAGCCTTTGATAATGACTCGTACCAGAAGATAGTAGGAAAGCTACTGTATTTGTCACATACGCGCCCAAACATTTGCTATGTCGTAAATGTACTGAGTCAATTTATGCACTCACCCCAAAAAACTCATTTTCAAGCACTTAACAGAGTTCTCAGGTACCTCAAGGGCACAACCGGTCTCGGCATCACCTACAAACGGACAGGTAAGTTGGATCTTATATTATATACTGATTCTGATTATGCTGGCTCTCGTGTTGATTACAAGTCAACAACTGGGTACTGTACTATTCTCGGTGGAAATATAGTCACATGGAGGAGCAAGAAGCAAAGCGTAGTGTCATATTTTTTCGAGAAGGTGGAGACGCGCTTGGGTGGCTGGCGGGCTCGTCTCCTCTCACGCGGTGGACGTTTGGTTCTTCTGAAATCAGTCCTGGCCGCTATACCCATCTATTATATGTCCATCTTTAGGATGCCGGCCGGTGTAAGGAGACGTCTCGAGCAGACTATGCGAAGTTTTTTCTGGCGTGGGTCTCGGCCCGAAATATCACGGGGGGCGGCACTCGTCGCATGGACCACCGTATGTCGGCCGATTTCTCAGGGTGGACTAGGCATACGCCATCTTCAGCATACCAACATAGCTCTTCTTACTAAGTGGGTGCGCCGGATTATGCAACCTTCGAGAGATCTAGTTTCAGTGGTGCTAAGAGACGGGTACGGACATTCGCTGGATTGGGAGATGTGGCAGACCCCGAGGCGCGATGACTCGGCATTTATGGAGAGCATACGGACGTGTTTTCCGCAGGTGCAGAGGTTCTTCCGCCCGCAACTTGGGAACGGGGAGACTTTCCGGTTATGGCAAGATAATTGGTCGAGACATGGTCGTCTTAGTGGGGTTTTCCCTCGTCTATACGCATTATCCATGGATCCGCGATCTTCGGTACAGCAGGCCTGGCACAGAGCATGGGCCCCGGCTCTACCCGAGGCATTATCTGACCAGCGTGTGACTGAGTTGCTAAGGTTGCAGGAGCTCCTTGCCGACCAGAGCTTGTCAGAGGCTACACAGGACGCGTGGGTATGGAACGGCCCAAACTTTACCGTCCGAGCAGTTTATAGATTACTCCGAGACCAGGGGGCACCGGAGGACCGGCGGTTTTTGCAGAGGTGTCGCTTAGTGTGGAAGCGACGTCTCCCGTTGAAGATCAAAATCTTCGCCTGGCTCCTATTACGACGACGTTTGATGACGAGGTCCTTACGGCAGCGCTTGGTCCCGGACTCTCCCGTGGACTGTCCGATGTGCGCTAGGGCGATGGAGGATTGCCCGCACATGTTCTTCACCTGCCCATTCGCTCAAGAAGTATGGCTGGCGGCGAATGTTGGACATATTGTGACGACTTCGGAGGAGGCTTTCTGGCGATCTCTTAGTGGCGGTGCTTTCCGTCGTGAAACTGAGTGGCTCACTATCTTTGCCACACTTTGGACCATTTGGACTCATAGGAATGAGGTCATTTTCAGGGGTTGTACCCCTTCCGTTGATTCTACTCTGCACAACGCGAGGGGGTTTGCGTCTTTTTGGTTCCGAGGCGGCTTAGGCCCCTCGATTTCTGTACCCCTGTAGTACATGATCTGTACTTTTTGTCATTTCTTCAATGACATTGGGGGGGCACTGTTTTGGGGTGCCCTTCCCCCTCAATTAAAAAAAAAAAAAATCCAGCATAGAGGCTGAATTTCGAGCTATGTCCAAAGGAATTGATTAAGTCATGTGGATAAAATATCTACTGGATAATCTAAAGGTTCCTTATATCAAACCAATTATCATCTGTTGTGATAACAAGTCTGCCATCAGTATTGCTTATGACCCAGTGGATCATGATCGAATGAAGCATGTCAATATAGACAGATTTTATATCCAGGATCATATTATACAAGGCATTATCAAGACTGAGCATGTTACTTCTGAAGAGCAGTGCGCCGATATCTTCACCAAGGGTCTACCTTCTAAGACACTACAATATCTAATGTGCAAGCTTGGACTGAAGAATTTACATTCCAGCGCTTGAGGGGGAGTATTAGATAACAGTCCTTAATGGGTCGGATCCTACCCAATAGTAGATCCGTTACTCAATTAAGGATTTAGCCGTTGGGCAATTAGATGGTTATAACTAGCCGTTATAACTATCCGTTTTTACCTTTGATTAGACTGTATCCGTAATCCTACGCTGTATAAATCGTCTAGTTACTGATGAATAAAATTTACCTTCTACGCTTCTCTCTCTCTCTCTTCTGTACTCTTATTCTGTCATTTATAAATAACTCCCTCAAATGCAAAAATATTGGATCCTCGTAATGGGGCTTAGATCCTTTAAGAAGATAGGAGAGAAAACCTTGTGACCTGTATAGGGACAAATCAACAATGTAACAAGAGTTATCCTTTTCCTCTTCAAAACCTGAGCAAGAGCTTAAGTGGACAAAAGTTTTTCCCTCCAAATTGACAAGATATATTCCTCCATGTTTACTAAGGAAGTTAACTCAAAAGAGACAGGCATAATGATGAGTCACCAAAGCTGGAAATTGAATCCGTAAACCATTGAAAACAGTAAAGAATTATCCTCACATTACTGCACAGTTGTCTCCATATAGGCTGAGGATAAACAAGCCGAGGTTGTTCGAAGTTGTATTAGAAGTTGGGTTATTTAAAACACTTCAACAGAGTGTGTCATATGTACAGAGGTTGCAGAAGGTTGCCTCCACATTTTCTTTGGGCGTTAGTTTGCTAAGGTGATCTGGGTGGATATGCAGAAGATCCCATGGGTGGATACTTCTTCAGAGGATGTTGTCTGGGGATCACTCCAGGCTCAAGCTTCCAGGGGGGAGGTAGAGAGAAGGCTTTTCGCAGTCACGTGGGTGACATGGCTGCATCAGAATAAGGTCATCTTCAATGGGAGGGAGGCCTCAGCAAATTGGGGTAGTCCATTAAGTGGAGGGATTTGTTTCTTTTTTTTCTTTTTTTTTGAAAAAAGATAGAGAGCCACCCGAAAACATGTAGGTTTAGGAGAGGCTAAATGGCCATGGGGGAGGATGAGGACGACATTTACTGTTATTGTTTCATACTTACGCTTAATTTTATCGGGTTGATCGCCAATCTCAGGTGATCTCCCTTTCATTAAAAGAAAGAACTCTAAAATACTGGAAATCTCAAATATTCATTATATTCTTAGTAATTTAAGGTTTGTTATGTAATTTGGTATTTACTCTTTTTTTTTTTTTAATAAAAGAGGGAAGGGCACCCCGAAAAGGATACCCCCCCACCCATGTCATTAAGTCATTGACGTAGGATACAAATCATGTGCTATAAGGGTACAATAATCGAGGGGCCTAGACCACCTCTGTGCCAAGAAGATGCAAACCCCCTCGCATTGTGCTGGATAGTATCAGCGGAGGGGGTACAACCCCAGAAGATGACTTCGTTCTTATGGGTCTAGAGGGACCAGAGTGTGGCAAAAATAGTTAGCAATTCAGCTTCGTGTGGGAATGTCCCGCCACAGAGAGATCGCCACAAAGCCTCCTCCAAGGTAGCCACGAGGCAGCCGACCCCTGCCGCCTGCCATGCCGCCTGGGCCAGGGGGCAGGCGAAGAACAAGTGCAAGCAATCTTCCACTGCCCTTGCACACAGCGAGCACTCCACTTAAGAGTTTGGGGCTATGCGTTGCTGCAGGGACCTTGTCATTAGGTGTCGTTGTAGGAGGAGCCAGGAATATACCTTGATCTTCAAAGGAAGATGGCGCTTCCACATCAAGCGACACCTCTGCAAGAGGAGCGGATCCTCCGGGTCCTCCTAGCCCCGAGAAGTCTGTATGCAGCCTAGGCTGTGAAATTAGGGCCTCTCCACACCCACGCGTCATGGGTTGCCTCGACAAACGCCCGATCAGCAATGAGCTCTTGTAGACTGAGCAGCTCAGCCACCCGCTGGTCAGGCAATGCCTCGAGCAAAGCTGGAACCCAAGCGTCGTGCCAAGCCTGCCGCACTGAAACTCCGGTTTTGTGGATAATGCATAGAGGCGAGGGAACTTTTCACTCAAACGGCCATGTCCTGACCAGTCATCGTCCCAAACACAGAAGGTCACCCCGTCCCCCAGCTGAGGTCGGAATAAATTCTGCACTAGCGAGAAACACGATCGCACACTCGACATAAAAGCAGAGTCGCCACGTCTCGGGGTCTGTCAAAACTCCCAATCCAGCGAGGATCCATATCCGTCTCGTAGCACCATCAATAATAAGTCACCCGAAGGTTGCATCATCCGGCGCACCCACTTGGTCAGAAGGGCCGTGCTGGCCTACTGCAGGTTGCGTATGCCTAGCCCGCCCTGAGACACAGGACGACACACGATAGCCCATGTGACGAGCGCCGCCCCCCTTGACCCCTAGGGCTGGGAACCTCGCCAGAAAAAGCTTCGCATGGACTTCTCGAGACGTCTCCTGACACCAGCCGACATCTTGAAAATTGACATGTAGTAAATGGGTATAGCATCCAGGACTGCCTTCAAAAGGACCAGGCGTCCCCCACGCGATAGGAGGCGTGCCCGCCAACCCCCCAAGCGCGTCTCCACCTTCTCGAATATTGGATGCCAATCCTGGATCTGGAGCCGGCGGTCGACCAGCGGCATCCCTAGGTACCGGATCGGTAGGACTCCCATGGGCGTCACCAGGATCTATGAGCATTCACCCATCTCCTCCGCGTGTAAACCGAACCCCGTAAAGGTGGACTTGTCCAGGTTTAGTCTGAGGCCCGAGAAATCCGAGAAAATTTCTATCATGGTCGAGAGTGTTCGTGTCTCCGCCATGGATCCCTGGATGAAGAAAGTCGTATCGTCTGCATATTGCAGCAAGGGTATGCCACCAGGAATGCTGGCCAACTGGAAACCGGATACGGCTCCGTGCAAGTACACTTGCGATGTGCATACCGCCAAGGCATCCACTGCTAGGATAAAGAGTAAGGGGGCCAGAGGACAGTCCTGCCGGATGCCTCGCTTAGAATGAATCCATCCTCGTTGCGGCCGACCATTCACCAGGAAGGTGAAGGTGGAGGTCATAATGCACTACTTCGCCTAGCGCACCCACGTCTCTGGAAATCCCCGTCGCCGAAGGATGTTTCAGAGAAAACGCCTGTCAATAGAGTCATAGGCCTTAGCAAAATCCACCTTCCACATAAATCTGGTGGTGCCATCTCGACGCCAAGCTGTTACAATCTCCTCCGCCAGCACAATACTATCCGCCATCTGCCGGCCCGGAATAAAGGCAGACTGGAACGGGCTAATCAGCGATGGCAGCACCCCTTGGAGTTGGTTGGCCAACACCTTTGCGAATATCAGGTATTAGGAGTTGGACAGAGAAATCAAGCGGAAATCACTAAATTGCTCCGCCCCTTGAACCTTCGGCAACAGCATGATATAAGCTTTGTTAAGCCTGTCCATCTGGCATCGACCGGTCTTGAAATCTTCCAGTGCCGCCATGACTTCGTATCCCACCATGTCCCAGCAGTCCATGTAGAAGAATAGCGGGATGCCGTCTCGTCCAGGGGAGCCTTCGTTGTTTAGCCCTTGCACTGCCGCTTTTACTTCATCTTCCAAGCAAGAGAGGATCAGCTACTGCTTCAGGCTCGAGGATAAAACGGAGGCATCGGTAGCAAGCCACCGCCATCCATTAGCCGGCCCCTGACAATAGAAAGCTCGGAAGTGCTCCGCAAAGGCCCGGCTGACTGCTACCTGATCGCTGATCACCTGATCTCCAATCCAAAGATGGCGGATGCCGTTGAGTCGACGTCTCCCGTTCGCCATTTGGTGGAAGAAACGGGTATTGGCATCTCCTGCTGACAGCCAAAACTGTCGCGAGCGCTGTCGCCAGTCCATCTCGATTTTAAGGTCCACCTCCGCCACTTCGTCTCGGCATGTCTTCCGCTCTCTAGACTCTTCTGTCGTGAGCGGTCTTAGATCTTTCATAGCATCAAGCGTCTGGACACGTACCAGTGCGTTGTCCTGGTTTCAAGTCTGAGCTGTTTGTATTTGCCGCCGGAGATTGAATAGATGGTGGCAGAAGTCCTTCAGCTTGGTGATAATCCGGTCTAATGCCGAGCCAGAGTTGAGGAGAGAGTGCCACCACTCGGCTATGTCTCTTTTGAAACCTTCATCTCGCAGCCACGACCGGTCCATTTTGAAATAGGTGGGCCGGCCGGGGCCCAATTGTGTTGACCGCAAGATGGGTGTGTGGTCCGATAGCGGGCGAGGAAGGGATGTTACCTCGGCAAGCGGGAACCGAGCGAGCAGCTCGATGGAGCATAAAAATCTATCCAGCCGAGATTGGGAGGTCGGGCCTCTCCATGTGAATCTCCGGTCTTGAGGCCCCATCTCCGTGAGCCCCAGCTGGGCTAATACTTCCCAGAACTGGGCCGATCCTAGGGTCTCGTCCCCCCGCACCGTTAGGGCGATCGTCCGATGCTAGAGTCACTCTGTAATCACCGCCGATGAGAATGGGAGTATCCAGCAACGCCCCGCAGAGCTGGGCGAGGTCCTCCCACAGTTCGCCTCGGAGAGCCGGTGTCACGGGCTCGTAAGCAAAGGCCATAACTGTAACAGCACCGTCCATTCTATTCACCAACCGGGCTGCCACCACATGCCTATTTAAGGCATTATCTCCATTGGAATGAATTTGTTTGCCCTAACCCAGGGCAGTGGGCTCCTCCGGTCACCCTGCCTCTCAATCTCCCTCCCGGTCATCACCGGATTCCTCTGGATTCAACAGACATGAAAAACAACTCTAACAGAACCTTTAAACAACTTCACAAACTAATATGATGAGCTTGGCCTTTAAGAGTTCACATAGTCTTACTTCAAGAGTAAAATGTGATCCAATTTACATATTTATGGCACATGGTCCACGCATTTTGAATTTACTTCTTGAGTTGTGTGTTTTCTGCCAAGAAAAATCTTAACGACAAACTGGTTATTATCTGTCATAAGTTTCTCATGGCTGCCTAACTGTCTTATATAAGTATTCAAACAGGGGACCCTCTCATTTGTTGGCCCAGCACTATCATAGAACTAAAAATGTCAATGATATGAACTAATGCAGAAATTTTTTGTGTTAAAATATACATATACTTCAGGGAGATTGAGGACATAATTACAAGCTTTGTTCTACTGGGGATTTTGGGTTGATCACCGCAACCAGATGATCTTCCTTTTCCCTTTTCCAAAAAGAAAATACATAAAGTGCTTTTATAGTTGTCATTGCTACGATGAAAGAGATAGGACAGTAGTTACCAAGCTCAGCAATCAAGTAGTAGACAGCTCTAAATTTCACAGACAACTTAAATTTACGACCTAAGTTAACATCGTCAAGTATTTACAGTTAAAATTTCTGTGATATGACTAACAAGCTGTTTGAGTGTCATAAATAATTAGGTCAGTACATTCCTCAATCATGCAATATTTTCATCATTTAGAAATCGGAAAAATATTATCATGTTTAATGAGCACAAATGCTTTCATCAAGACTGTTCTCGTACCTCTATAAATTTAATGGATCTGTTTAATGCCAAACTAGAGTATATTGATGACTCAACTTGCATTTACGTCATCTGAACAAGGTTGGTCAATTCTGAGCATGTGTGCACAAATTCATCAGAGTGTGAACATTCACTCTTTCAATCATGTCAAATTGCATAATCTTTATGCAGGATGACAGAGATTCTCTTTTGTAAAATACAAGAGGTAGAGTAAAAGTAGAAAAAATGCACAACCAATGTGGACTGGAAGAGATTAGAACATTTTGATCATCAATTCACTTTCTCGTACTGATATCTGAGTACCTTTCCTTCACAATGCTAAGAATAGGATGATACGGGCCAGCAAGCATAGCCAGAAATCGCATAGTCGACTCAGGCTCCTCGGAAAAATTGGAAAGGTCCATCTGAAAAACAAAAAGATGCACAAAAATACAAGTCACCTATATATATCACGGCAATTTTTGCTCCAGGCAAAAACTCGTTTACTGTACCTCAAGATAAGGAAGAAATACTGACAATCTGTCTGTGACATTTCGGAGCAACTATCAACTAAAAAGCATTAGATGTCACAGCAAGATCATTGCAATAAAGTTAAATTTCATTAAATGTCAGCAAAACATGGGATATCACCTTCAAGTGCACGTCCTGAGAATCCTGCTTATCAGATATAATATGTGGTAATAGATGGTTTACAACTGGCTGGAATTCGGGTTCCAATCCAGCGACACAAATCCCAATTAGCTGCAGTAAAAAAGGCAAAATTATGCGGCATGAATCTTATAAGAACATTAAACAATTGGACGAACAATTTTTTTTTTTTTACATTCAACCGTTTTTCAATATCAGATATGTAAGTCACTTGTTCAGGTTTGAGACATTGCAACTCATTCCTCTTAATTTTTGCATCCTGATAGCAAAAAGTGGTACACAATTCAACAACCGACAGTAACAACATAATTTTGGTACACCATCTGGCACTAGATGACGAAGTATTTCTGCTTCTCTGAACCAACTTTGAGGCAACGCATGTTTAAACCTTTTCATGTCCACAAATTATATCAATGCAGGAGGGAAAAGCCAACTCAATTCAAATTTAATTTATATTTACATAAATACAAGGGCAAAAGAAAAGGCACTGCCAAGGTCAAAGAGAAACAGAGAACCTTAAACCTAAGGCCAAGTGCTTGGAAGAGAATGATCATTGGCAAACAGCTACCTTCGAAGAAACCAGATCTCATGAAGTTCAGCAAAAGGAAGTTTGTGAAAAGGTGGGATGGTAGAATGAACGAGGCACTCAGGTAGTCTGAGGGTTGCACGAGGAGAGCCTTTATAAATAGAGACATGTTGGGCTCTATTAAGCTTTCACAAAGTTCCTGTATCATTATTCTCTAAAGCATGATGTTTTTCCAAATGTGGCCTCAATATTGGACACAAACACATCTTAGAAGGCACCAAAAGATTGGACCAAATTTACATATCTCCATATGGCCAACATTTTGATCCAAATTTATCAATCCAGGGTTGCACAAGCCATAACGAGCCAAAAATGTCAGTAACACGTCATCAGATGCATGAATAATAGAAAGATACCTCACAGAAAGACCCAAGAAATCAGATAATGAAATGCCTCACAGAATCACAGAATGGTACCTCAAGAACAGGAAGAAGTTGCAAGTAAAAATAGATGTCAGTCGATTGACTGGGCTAGGACTGGATTCATCAACTAATTGAGTTCAGAGAACGAACTTGTTCAGATTAAAAATGCAAAGAGCCGACCTTTACAGCTCCAAGTCTATGAAGCATATGCTGAGAGAAGCATCCAAGGTTAAAATTTTCTAGATGAAAAATAGCCCCTGGTATTCATCAAAATATAAAGACCTGTGCTGAGTAGGTCAAGAAGTGGAGATGAGGACGTTGATCAATAAAATGGAGGATATTAGGGATTCCAGACAGTGTTCACAAGAAAGGAAAACGAGGGTCTTATGTGTAACTAATATAAATGCAAAAAAGCACAGAAATAGGATGTGTCATCTGATCCACTTTCTTTATCTAGTGAAACAGAGTACCAGTAAAAACATCTACTTTGATTCAAAACATCACATTCTAGAGTTCCTTTCCTTTTTGTTGCTGTCCATTTACTTTTTGGGGGTAAAAATATTTTCCACAAACTCTTTTCATTTGCTCTTATTATACAAATTGCACAGTTTTCATGCTGCAGTTTTTACTCGTGCACAAATACACTATGTAAGAAGATCACCTGCATAAAATATATTGAGATTGGGTTACCACGCAAACAGGAGACTCGCACATATCGACATGCTGTATAGTGTGTTGGATATATCATATCTCGCCTTGGAGCTTCACAGCGCGGGCGGACCTTCACAAATGCCTCAGGCTGTAAAGAAAAGGAAGGCATTCAAGTAAGATTTGACCGTTCAAATTCCAGTAAAGAAATAAATTAAAAGGAATTTTTTAGAATCAGCCGATTTGCAACATAAGGCTCTTGGAGTCTGTAGCGTTTAAGCTTCTGGTTGTCCCCTAGGAGGGTGTTTTTTTTTTTGAAAAGAGGGAGGGGAAAGCACCCACAATGGTGTCCCCTAGTGTCATTGATATAATGACGTAAGGATACAAGTCAAAACATTACAGGGGTAGAAGGTGTGAGGGGCCGAAACCTCCTCTGGTTCATGAATAAAAGAAACCCCCCGCGGCGTGTTGAATGGTATCGCCGGAGGGAGTTACACCCCTGAATATGACCTCATTCCTGTGGATCCAAATCGCCCATAAGGTGACGAAAACTCGCCTCCACGCCATCTCCCGTCTGAAGGAGCTGTTTATGAAGGAGCTCCAAAATTCTTTGTCTGAAGATACGGTGGGACAAACAGCCCCCGAGGTCCACCATGCTTCTTATACCATCGGGCACGTGAAAAACAGGTGGGAGCAGTCCTCTATCTCTCCATCGCACAAGGGGCAGTTCGTGATAGCTCCCGGAACAAGGCGGTGGCGCATGGCTCTCGTCATCAGACGGCGACGTACAAGTAGCCAGCCAAAAATACGGATCTTCAGTGGGAGGCGTTGCTCCCATATCACCCGACATCGTTGTACGAAAGCCGTATCTTCTGACGGGCTCTTGTCCTCGTAGGAGGCGGTATACGGCCCTGACCGAAAAACTGGAGTGACACCATCTCCAAGCATCTATAGTCTCCTTAGTCGGTCTCAGATTAGCAAGGCGAACTTGCAAAGACATGAAATCAACCAGCCTCTGGTCCGACAACGCCTGGGGCAGGGTCGGGGTCGAAGCGCCAGTCCACATTGACCGGACGGTGGCTGCTATACCCGGTGCTAGTGCATAGAGGCGGGGAAAAACGGCGCCCAGTTGTCCATGCCCGGACCAATCATCTTCCCAAAACAGGAAGAGTGCCCCATCTCCCAGTTGTGGCTTGCAAAAAGGTCGAATGATCGGGAAAATCCCCCGAAGGCCCGCAACAAAAGGGGAATCTCCGCGTCGTGGGTTCTCCCATACGCTCCAATCGAGGGAGTGCCCGTATTGCTCGTGGAGAAGCGTAGACACCATATCTCTGGACGACTCCATCACCCGTATCACCCACTTACTCAATAGTGTCATGTTGGTGTGATCAAGGTGTCGTATGCCAAGGCCACCATGTGCAACGGGTCGACTCACTGTAGACCAAGCAACCATGGGCACCCCCCCGAGTGGTCTCTGTCCCCCGCCAGAAAAACCTCCTCATGGTTCCCTCAAGTCGGCGTCGCACCCCCGACGGCAACCCCTAGGAGGGTGTTGGGAGCAGAGAAAGAAGTAGATGAAAAGTAAAAGAAAAAAGAAAGGCCGAAACCCCAAGTGTCTTATTGATGTTAGCCAAACCCCATAAATAGAGCTAAGTACAACTGCTATAAGCCTAATAGTAATATACCCTATAATAGTCCTTTATCACTCCCCTCAAGCTATGGAGTGTATATCAATCAATTCCAGCTTGCTAACAAAGCCCAAAAAGCGCTCCTTAGCCAAAACCTTGGCGAGTATGTCAGCTCTTTGGTTAGCTGTTCTGACATATGGTGTGCAGATCAGGTTCACATCCAGTTTCTCCTTGTCAAATATGTTGATTTCACCCGGCAAACCTGTCAGGCAAAAGACCTCATCTAACCACTCCAGGTTAATAATGATTCAAAGAATAAAGAGGTGGGAATCTGAATCAGGGGTTGTCTTAGCTGGCAGCTTAACTAACTTCCAGGAGGGCCAGTCTATATTTAAGCAAGAATCGGGGAACATGGGGCAGACAAGCAGTCAAGAAGTCAAGGAACATCATGGGGTTCAATCACTCGGGCTGCTTTCAGTTATTCTTTAATTCAATGATTTTTCCAAGCATCAATATTTGGGAGCCATAGCAGAGGGGAAGGACTCCAAGAAGATGTTTTTAATGATGAGGGGGAAGGGCACCCCGAAACGGTTCCCCCCTGACTCCAAGAAGATGTTGAAATGTGTTTCTTTAATTATCAAAAGAAAAGGGGAAATACAAAGAAGAAGAAGAGGAAGAAAGAACAGAAATTAACAACTGCCAAGGCAACAACTCGGGGGTGAGGTGCTTCAAGAGTCCCCGCCCAAAGCTCTTCCAGTCCAAGATTTTGATTCTTGACAGCCCCCTTAGTGGTCCCAAGTCCCCTACTTATAGAAAAAGGTGCCAGATCACCCTTGACTGGGAATTACTGTCCTTTCCTGCCCAAACTCAGGGACAGTTAGACGATAAAGCGTCATCCTAGCTCCCCTCTTCCTCCTAGCTAAGCAAGGGCCTCTCACAACAGAGCCATCAGAAATCATAATAGTCCTCTTGATCATGGCCATTGTTCAGTTTTTGGCAGAAATAGAGAAGCTTGTATATGGATACCAACAAGAAATGGATTGACACAAATTCTCACTAGTTTTGATTCCATGAAAACTAGTCCAAGAATATAAAGCAATTAATCTTAAGATTATTGATGATAATTTATGAAACATACATTCATCCAGAGATCAGAAGAGCATATTTCATGGACAGTGACATCAGAAGAAATATTCTGACAATTCATTAGAAATTGCTTCTCATTGTAAAACAAAAGGATAACAGACCTAGAGAGTGGGATCATGACATGATGACCAAAAATTACACCAGGGAATTGATCAAACAGGAAGGAGTTTCAGGATAAGAAGACAATCGAAAGGGGGAATTGATGCCCTAGCTCTACAGAGAGAGAGAGAGAACCAACAAAATATACCAGAAAGCAATTCAATGAATCAAAACTTTATTAGTTATTTGTGCCTTGAATTGCACTAAAATATGCCAACAAAAAAAGTGCTATAGTGTGCTCTTTAGCCATATCTGCTGTTTCAGAAAATACCAGGGATGAAATGAAGTAAAAACCAAAAATAAGGATGAATTTTCTAGATAACATAAAAAACCAGTTGAAGAATTAAGGACATTACAAATTTCATTCCTTATTTTCTAGAATTGTGTTTATATTTTATTTTATTTACATATGTACCCTATCGCTTGTTTTTTTTTTTAATGAAATGGAGGGAGAACACCCGAAATGGTGTCCCCAGGTGTCATTGATATAATGACGCAAGGATACAGGTCAATCGTTACAGGGGTATAGGTGTGAGGGGCCTGAGCCTCCTCTATTCCAGGAATAGAGCAAACCCTATTCCGCGGCGTGTTGATCCAGATCGCCCATAGGGTGACGAAAACTCGCCTCCAATTTCCTGTGTACCCTATCGCTTGTTACCGTTTGGGAACTGACCATTAGACTGTAACGGTCAAATCCACCTGTATAAAAACCTTCCAAGCATTAATGAAATACTAACTTTTCTGCTCCAATCTTCTCTCCATGCACAAGTTCTATAAAAGGAAGGTAAACTTCCTATCTAGCAAAGGGGCAGTGTTTTCTCTACAAAACCTGTTAATTTTCATTCTATATAGAAAGAAAATGCGAATTTTGCTGAATTTTGCTGAATATGGAATTCTGCTGCTTGGGGCGGACAAAGAAACAGTAGACCTTTTAGGGGGCATGCCTAGTATCAGAAATCTAGAATGACAGTGATCATCATTGGGAAGGGTTCTTATAGTAACTTTAGCTGCTCAGTCTTTGCTACTTTATATGAAACTTTACTGCCTCCTATTCTCAATTTTATCTACCCCATGTTTGTGTTCGGTTTGAGTTCTTGATCAGTAGCTCTGAACCTAATAGTGGGGTAGGCTCTAATGGCTATCAACTAGAATGAAAATATTGGCAGCTCTATTCATGACTGACAACTCAACCTCAAACCATATTCATTCAAACAATCCAAAAAAGAAAGCGCAGTTGAAATCTTCACAAAAATTTATTTATTTGAAGAAAAAGAGTAAGATCACCCATGATCGATGATCCACCTGGCATATGTGATATATTTACTCAGTATGTACACACATTTCCAGAAGGATCGTACCCTCCATGTCCCTCTAAACCAGAGATATACAAGACTACCACATCATGGATAACGCCACCCTTTGAAGCCTCCCTATCCCAGAAGATAACCTTGTTGTAGTATAGCTAAATTGCCCATAGCACCGCTAAAAGCCCGTCCCTGCTCCACTGGCATGCTAGATACTCCACCATGTAGAGAGCCATAGAAGGCCTCAACTGATGAGACATCTGCTCTTGATATTGGTTGGCCAATCCATACCTCTCTAGCAAATGGGCATTCAAAGAATGGATGGAAGTAATCTTCTTCTCCCCCAGTGCATAGAACACACACCAATACTTTGGGCAACATCCTCTTCCTAAAAACTCGCATCACTAGCCTTTGTCTAAGGAGTAGCCAAACAAAAAAATCCACACTTTTAGGGGACCATCTGTTTCCATATGAATCAACAAACATGACGGATTGTCAATGCCTCGTCTCTCTGGCTGTGTCTGGTCATCTTGTATGCACCCTGGAAAGAATAACATCCTCGTTCATGCCCTGATCATCTGGTGGATCCCTTGAAGGTCTGAGGTGTATTAGACACCGCTATATTCTCAAATATTCCTCCACGGACAAGGTGCCATCCAAGATTGGATTCCACGTGCCATCCCGACAGGCCCAAATCGTAATATGAGGATTCTATGAAAGGGAGAATAGGTGTGGAAGCTCCTCATGTAAGATGTTCCTCACCACCTAGTCCTCCAGCCAATAGCAGAATGCAGATCTGCTCGCAAGCTTGGTGCCAAAGAATTCCTGGACTTGGAGGAACACCCCGTCAGCCCTTGTGAGAACATCGATGCCCCTCTAACTGGAGCTGCATGCCTCTCCCAATCCATCTATGGGTCATAATTGTCCTTACAAGATCTGTGTGGTCAGATCCAGCTCTAGGCTAATAAACCAGTACACCCACTTTGTCAATAAGGCGAGGTTCATAGCCAGTAGTAGACCCCTAGGCCATCCAACAAGATCGGCATGCAAATCTCATCCCAAGACACCACTGCCACCCCCTCCCTTCCCCTAACCGTGTGCCTTTCCACACAAATCTCTTCATCAAACTAACAAAGTGCTTTACAACTCTCACTGGTAGCTTAAAGACTGAGAGGTAGAAACTGGGAATCAAAGAGGGAAGCAACCACAGCAGCACTAGGCAGCTCCCTCTAAACAGCACTTTAGCCTACCACCCCCCAACCTCTGTTCCACCTTTACAATTGCCAACTGCCAGTCCGAGGTCCCAATTCACCCCGTCATCGGGCTGGCCCAGGTAGTGAATGGGTAATGTCCCTGTCAGCATCCCTAAGGCCCAAGAGCATTGGGCCTCCTCTTCAGGCCATAGGCTGAACACCATGAAAGCTGACTTAGAACGGTTGATGCAAAGGCCTGAACAGTATAAAAAAATATGTCCAACAGTGTGGAAAGGTTCCTCACCTCCTCCATCAATCCCCCATAAAAATATGTGATGTCCTTTGCATATTACATAAGAGGTATACCCGCAAGAAGGGTTGGCATCAGAAAACCCTTCAATATGCTATGCGAGTAGGCTGGGATCAAATAACAGCAGTGCAAGGAGGCATCCCTATCTGATCCTGCATCCCGCCCAGATCCAGCCCCCCTAAAGAAGCTCGTTCACTGGCATTGAGAAGGAATGAGATGTGACACATCTCAAGATCCATTCTCTTATTCTCCCAGAAAACCTCTCCATCTCATATATGCCAGAAAAACCCCTTGGCTTTTCTTCTTTCCATGTCATTAGAATCTACGATACTGCAACTGCACCATCCACCAATTCCCTTCTTAGAATGAAGGCTGATTGGAAAGGTTCAACTAGCTCCCTAATCACCTTCCTCGACCTATTAACCACTAGCGTTGCAATGATGAGGTATCAATAGTGAGTCGAAAGACTCCTACATTTGCTACTCCTTGACACTTTGATAGTAGGCCTAGCTAGGCTCTGTTTAGCCTCTCCACTCTGTGGTTCCCTTGCTGGAATTCCTCTATTGTGGCCATGACATCTGTTTGGGCCATCGTCACAAAAAATGTTAATTCACAGGTTGAAACATATGAGGAGAAACATGCTCTGGCCCTCAATTGTAACTCTGGAGATTGACAACATGACCATCTGCAACCTTTTATCGATCCCAGGGAATGCACTTACTAAAGGGACTCCTGTTCCCGTCCTAATGCAAATGGGCAACTCAATTGATCTGTTCCCCAATATTTTTCAGAGTACAGAAGAGGCCCATAGATACCCAATCTCTATGGGGCAATGAATAAGAAAGCCTTTTCAAAGCATGCTGAATTAGTCTGTATTGGACAATTCTTCAATGCTAGCCATAACTCACATTGAGGGTCTTACCAAAATATGTTAAGCTGCATTTGCTCTAATGATAATTTTGCCCATGAATTTAAAAAATTACTGAACTTTCATGATTCAAGGAAATCAATATAACTGTTGTAACATAATTAGTGGAAGAAAAGAGGAGGGAGAAATGTTCCTCATATAGAAGATAATCAATTTGATACCGAATGAGCATGTTATACTCACATCAGAATTGCCTAAATGCTGCACTCTGGATAAAACAGAGTCAGATTTATGATAGAGAAAAAATAATGAATAAATGATCTTTGGCATGGAAAAATGCGAGTGGAACGAAGATCTCATTAGAGTACTGATTATAGAACCTTTGTCTACAAATCCGAAGAGCATTTGAGTGCTGCAAATCAAAACAAAATCAATAGAGCATAAACAAAGAAACTGGCATTACCTTGTACTGTAACCCAGCAGAGATCTCCCATTCAAGAACAGATTTGTTATATATTCTAATATGTGAAAGTAGGCAAGGTTCCTGAAGTTAAAAAAAAAGTGATTCAATGCCCCAGAAATATATACTAGTGAATCCGGAAAGAATAAAGCGAATGTCCAATACAAGAGACAATATACCCCAAAACTCCTAAATAACCCCATCCGAACAAACTGCAGTAAATCAATCGAACGATACATGGCAGCCTACAACATTTTTCTTTCATTATCAGATTTTACAGATTATTCCAAAGAATGTAATATCTCACTCAACATGACACACCCAAACTCCCAAATAACAGCTCCAAATAAAATGCAGTAAATGAATTGAGAGATGGAAATAGAGATAATTTACCTCCAGCTCGAGAATTATCCACTCCTTGGTGTTCGTTCCTGTGGACCAATGAGAACGCAGGTCCGGTTCAAGCAAATTAGCGGCCTTCTGCGTCGGCGACGACTCCCGGGAGGCAGCCTTCACCTTGAAGGACAACGGTCCAACCCTAGGATCTGATTGTTCCATCTCCATGTCTGATATTGTTCCTACTTTCTTCTGTCTCCAATAAGGGAAACTTGAGTTTTGCTAGAATAATTTCTTCTCGTTTCTGCGAGTGAGGCAAAACTGGGAGGACGACATGGCGTAGAATATTTGGAGGTTTGAGAGAAACCTGAGGAAGTTCAATGCGCGGGAGAGCGATACTAATCCAAGAGGTCCAAGAGAGAAACCTGAGGAAGTTCAATGCGCGGGCGAGTAAACTGAATTTCGTGACAAGTGAATCGGAGTCTCTCTCTCTCTCTCTGTGACTCTCTTTCTCTAACGCTCTCTCTCTATAACTCTCGCTCTATATCTCTCTCTATGTCTCTGTCGCTTGACTCTCCTCTTAGATTCTCTCCCTAAAACTCTCACTCTCTCTAACTCTCTTTCGGTGTCTCTATCGCTCTCTTTGACTCTCTTTCTCTAACTCTCTATCTCTCTCTATGACTCTCCTATCTCTATCTCTCTCTCCCTCTTTGACTCTCTCTCCCTCTTTGACTCTCCCTCCCTATCTCTATCTCTCTCTCTCCCTCTTTGACTCTCCCTCCCTATCTCTATCTCTCTCTGTTAGACTCTCTCTCTCTCTCTCTTGACACAATCTGTTCTGTATTAACACATTTTCATTGAATCTTTGTCCCTCTTAAATCTATGGCAACTAAAAAATTCCCCCTCATAATTTCCTCCGTAACTCTCTCTCTCTCTCTCTCTCTCTCTCTCTCTCTCTCTCTCTCTCTCTTTCTCTTTGTCTCTATTAAATCTCTCCGAAACAACTACATTTTTTAGTCTAGATGACGTGGCGGCCCTCTCTCACTATTACTATTATTATTCTTTTGTTTGACATATCCTTGATCTCATAGGGCAAATTCTAAAAGATATCTCGAAAAGATATTTTCCGTGGACGCGGAATCTTGTCTAGAAGTGATTACAAGAGAGAGATTCAAGAGAGAATGCAAATAGATAGGTCAATTAGATCGAAACTCTCAAGAATGAGTACAAACGACGAAGAACAAGGCTATTTATAGCCCAAATTGGGCGAAACCGTCCGATCAATGCGTTAGGCTTGATCGACGGTCCAGATTAAACGTTTAATAAGTGAAACGTTACGAATAGATCGTGGCCGTCGGATTGTTGATGGACGCTCCAGATTAGGCCACGTGTGAGGCGTTATAAAACGCACGAAAAACGCCGTCCTTAGGATCGTGATCGGACGGCTGAGATGCGGTCCGCGTGGATGCATCTCGGCCGTTATAACGCCTGGAAAAACGCACGTGTTTGATTGATCTCCGGTGCACCAAGCGTCCACGCGATCGGCGCGCGAGATGCTGCCACGTGTCGCCTCATCCGACCGTTATAATAGTTTTATTTAGCACGTGTCTTTGATCAGATCCGGTAGTCCGTGCTCCACGCGATCGACGTCCATCGATCGATCGGCCGCGCCACGTCGCCTGCAAGGTAAGTAAGTCAAATTTTTAGTCCCACACGGACTTTGTTAAATGAAACTGTCGGGTATATAATACCCGACGGTTTCTATAGGTATGACCCTCCCCATATAGGGGAGGACAAAGACCTCTTTTATAAGATAAGTAATGTATATATAATATATATATAAACGCGCCACGTGGCGCGCTGCGCGGGTCCGCGTGGCTCTGCCACATGGCCTTGCGTGCCACGTCGCACCCGCGCGGGCCCCGCGCACTTTTTGAATTTTTTTATATATATTATATTTATTTTAATCTATTTTAAATCAAAATTAAATCGGAAAAATAGAGAAAAAAATCCAGAAAAAAATCCCTAAAAAAATTGTAAAAAAATCATATCTTTTTAAAAATACAACTCCAAATTAATCCAAATTTCTTTCATTGGATCTGAAATTTAATTATCTATCATTCTAAAAAAATTCAAAATATTTAAATAATAAGAGATTTAATTTATATTTCAAAAAAATACATTTATTTTTTTAAAAGATTTTAACTTTAGAAAATTAAATGAATGTCCATACAAAATGATTTCTCCTATTATTTAACTTTAAAAACCATTCATAATCTCAAGTAAAGATGGGTTATAAAATTATTTATCCTTAATTCATCATAATTAACCCTAATTTAGTGTATTTTGAGATTATGACATAAATATGCATAGAATGATAAAAATGCACTCAAAGTATGATAACATGCACATAAATGTAATGTTTTATGCCTTAAATTGCATTAATAATCATGTTTTATCATGTTAAGATTGCATGTTATCACATGTATCTTGGTAGTTAACATCTCCATCAACCCGTTAACACTTGTTAGTCAACTTTATTAATTATTTATACTAAAATAAAGATCAATTAATTAAATATCGATCTATCTCATTGATAGGTTTAGTCATCATGTTAAGTACTAAGCTACATCACATGCTCTAGAAGATATGGAGTGTATAAGAACTCTTATATGGAACCTTGACATCATAAGTTATCATGTATATATTGTTGGGATCTGAGGTCGATAACTTTCCGAAATTTTGATCAAAACATCAAATGCAGCGGAAAAACATTGAATCGGACATTCAAAATACCGAGCCACCAAGAAGAGATGATCCTATCATGTAGTATGTATGAGAAAACATACTTACAGGTTTCCTTGAAGGAGTTCTTGAAGCTATTCAAGTGTCTAGCCTCTAGCGGTATCCACACGGTCTCCGGATGGTTGGATCTCCTCTTCAAAGCTCTTCACCAAGAGAGAAAGAGAAGAAAGGAGAGAATTCCCACAAGGCTTGCATGGGCACCTTAAGTTGTGGTCGTTCTCTCCCTATTTATAGACATTTGGAATGAGGTTTTTTCATAAAAACCCTCATAATTATGTCTATATCCACCAACATCCATAAACCTTATGTGTGTGACCCTCTAGGTCCATATATCTCACTAGTTAATAACTCTATAGACCAAATAACACCTTATTGGTCAACCTTAATTAATTATCCACATCCACATATAGATTAATTAATCAAGGATCGATTTAACCCAATCGATAGGTTGAGTTGCCAGCTCGTTGGGTGCCAAGCTACACCACGTACACTAGGAGATATGGAGTATGTAAGAACTCACTTATGGAACCTTCCCGTCATTGATTACCATGTATGTATAATCCTTCATCCACATTAGACTCATGAATGACTTAGGGTATGGTCAATTGTCAAACCCTAATCGGTCACTCAAGTTAGTACTGATGCGTGTAGAAATCATCGAGAACTCCTTCTTCGATATTTCTACTACCTTGGCCAAGGATTTCATCGCATCTCATTCCTTTGAGTCAATCTCCTCAAATACCGAGGGTGGATGATCCCATCTTGACCACACAATCATCTTCGTGGATTTCATGTCGTATCCAATATATGACGTTTTAGATATCCCGTGGCTAGGGATTCGTAAGTCATAATCAAAACACGATCATCCATCCACAAGATGTCTTTGGTGTCTCAAGTCAAAGGACCACATACACAATCATGACATGAATCAACCTGATTGACAGTTAGGTATAATACCATTCAGGGATTCATACGGATCAATTCAGTGAACTCTTTCTCCAAAGAGCACCCACTATCTATCCTTAGTGTCTCCACACTGATGGTTATAGGATCGGCCATACTCATCATATGAGATAGATTAGATAGTGTTATTCTTTCCGGATAATTCGATGTCCTTCTCGAGTATCCCACGAATAGGAATATTTAGAACATATGTTTAAAGACTAGTGATCACTATATTATGATCTCATCATAATTCACAGAGTCATTGCACATGCTCATGGACTTCATTGCAAACATCACACAAGAATGACAATGAATGAATTTCATTTCAATGAACATAAACAAGATACATGAAAGTGTGATTGGCTTATAGGCCACATAATATCCATCATATATGATCCTTCATATGCATAAGACTCATGAATGACTCAGGGTATGGTCAACTATTAAACCCTAATTAGTCACTGAAAGTTAGTACTAATGCGTAAAGAAATTTATTGAGAACACCTTCTCTGTAATTTCTACTACTTTGGCTAACGATTTCATATTATTTCATTTCCTGAGTCAATCTCCTCTGATACAAAGGGCCAACGATATCATCTTAACCACACTATCATCTTCTAAAACTTCATACCATATCCAATCTCTTATATTTTAGAGATCTTATGAGTAGGGATTCGTAAGTCATAGTTAAAACACAATTATCTATCCATAATATGTTTTTGGTATCTTAATTCTAATAACCATATACAAAATTATGACATGAATCAACCCAATAATGATTTAGGTATAACATTATTCAAAGATGATAGATATAATGTGGCCTATAAGCCGATCACACTTTCATGTATCCCATTTATATTCATTAAAATCAAATTTATTCATTATCATTCTTGTGTGATGTTTGAAATGAAGTCCATGAACATATGTAATGACTAAGTGAATAATGATAAGATCATAAGACAGTGATCATTAGTCTTTAAACGTATATTCTAAACACTCCTATTCACAAGATATTTGAGAACGATATTAAATTATCCAAAAAGTATAGTATTATTTAAATCGTGTTATACCTAAATCATAATATGGCTTAGTCATTAATATATTCTTTAATAGAGTAATGAAATCCTAATTCAAGAATAATTTGAATTATTACTCAAGAATAATTCAAGAATAATCATTACTCATCTGATGAGTATGGCTAATCTTGTAGCCATCAGTGTGGAGACACTAAAGATAGATAGTGGGTACTATTTGGAGAAATAATTCATTAAAGTGATTTTTATGAATATATGAATGTTATTATTCCTAATTGTCTATCATGTTGATTTGTCACAATTATGTATGTGGTCCTTTGACTTGAGACACCAAAGACAGCTTTTGTAGATTAATGATTGTATTTTGATTATGACCTACGAATCCCTAGTCACTGGATGTCTAAAACGTCATATATTTGATATGACGTAAAGTCCTCGAAGATGATTGTATGGTAAAGATGAGATTATTGGCCGTCGGTATTTCAAGAGATTGACTCAAGGAATGAGATACGATGAAATCCTTAGCCAAGGTATTGGAAATGTTAGAAAAAGAGTTCCCAATGAAAAATCGGCATACCAAATGTCTATAAATAGGGGAGAATGACTACAACTCAAGGTGGCCAATCAAGCGTTATGAGAATTATCTCATTTATTCTCTTTCTCTCTTGGTGAGGAGCTTTGAAGAAGAAATAATGCCATCCAGAAATCGTGTGGATACCATAAGAGGCTAGATACTAGAATAGCTTCAAGAACTCCTTTAAGGGAACCTTGCATGTTTTCTTATACATAGTATGTGACAGGAGCATCTATTCTTAGTGTCTCAATGTTTTGAATATACGATTCAATATATTTCATTGCATTTAGTATTTTGATCAAAAATTTTGCAGGCTTATATACCTCAAAACCAAAAAAAGATTCATAGGGAACAATTTAGTAAATTTCTTCTCTAAATAGCACCCACCATGTATCATTAATGTCTCCATATCAATAGCTATTAGATCAACTATACTCATCATATGAATCGAATCAAATAGTGTTATTCTTCTAGATATATCGATCTCTTCCTTGAATATCCAACAAATATAAATATTTAGAACATATGTTTAACTTCTACCAATCATTGTATTATGATCTCATCACAATTTACTTAGTCATTGCGTATACTCATACACTTCATTGTCAAGATTACACAAGAATAACAATAAAAAAATTATTTCAATGATTATAAATGAGATATAAAAGTATGATTGGCTTTTGTGCCACATGATATCCATCATAACTATGACAAGAAGAATCTTGATTAATTAATCAAAAATAAATGTTAAGAACATTTCATCATAGTCAACTTATTGATTTTATATCTTCACTCACGTCTATGGTTCCATCCTTTTTTGTGATTATATCTTCACTTATTGTCTTGTATTTAAAAATTTATGAATTCTTTAATTTTGAGGGATTTTTCTAGCATGCTTTTCATTTTTTTAAAATTTATTTTGAATTTATTTTAATTAAAAGACATAAAAATATTTGATTTTTATCATGCGCTGACGTGGTGGATGATGTGGCTTGCGTGCTTGCGTAGCAATGTATGCATACGTCACGTGGCGCATAGTGTGTACATATGCGTGCGTATAATAGGTGGTTAAGCATCCTTTTTAAGAATATAAGTGAACCCATTAATGCACTCCCTATTGATAGATGATATGTGCCGTCATTTTTTCCATGTGTGACTATCTTTTTTTTCTAATTTCTAGCAACTGACGTGGCGTTACGTGAGAGGTTTGTTTTGTTGACTTAATCAGTGCCACTGATCTTCACTTAAGTCAGGGGGGGGTGGGGTACTTGACGCATAACAATGCGTTTCTGAATTGTTTTATTTGAAGCGTGCAATCTAAGGACTTATAATGGGTGAGATTAATCGCCCCGATATACTCTTGTGGACAACACATCTTGAGCGTCCGATAAAGCTGAAACAATTCGTGTACATGCTATAACATGACAAAATCTAGAAGCTATTATGAAGATATGATAGCCATGACTTAAAGATGACAATTTGACTCTGAGCATTTTATATGAGCTATTAATCGAAGATCAATCGTCACATTAAATGGTCACGCCCAATTTTGCCTAGTTATACGCTCTTTCTTCAACAATGTAAACCATTTTTTGGTGTTTCGATTAATTGATCTGTTTAGACATCTCAATCTTTGAATCTCTTATTTTCTTCCTCTTCTAGACTCATTTTCGCATCTGATGAGTGTTTGAAATCAAGATTTCGTTGAGAGAATATGAAGAATTTCGCCACATAAACTCTGGATTTTTGTTTTTTGAAATTTAGATGAAAAACATTGATCCGGTAATGAACTAGATCATTTTGAGCACAATTTTGGGTTAGATTATGTGTTTTCTTTATAATATATCTTCTTGTAGCATTAGATGCCAATTTCAAAGAATAAATTAGTCGAATTTTAAGAATTTATAGTGTTTTATCTCTCTTCGTGATCAATTTTTTACCTTGATTTTCCTGCTTAATTTCTCCATGAATACCCATTAAAATTGAGCAATTTTCTATTCCATGGATTTGTCTTGGAGTCTGTTATCCAAAAATACTAAAATCCCTAATTTCTTAACTCAATTCATTATTTGATTTGATCAAATTTCAAGAACACCTAAAAATTTCTCCTAAATCTCCATAGATTCAACCCTTAGTAATCACTATTCTAGTCCACTCGTGATTAAATCTTCAAATTGGTGAGTTTTGCATTTATTTTGACACAAATTTGTGTGTTTTTAACAACCGTGCGAATTCGTTTTGTCAAGAGTCTGATGATTGGTTGTCAGTGACTGGTAGATATCAACCTCATGGATGAGTGCTCAAAAATAATTAGAGTGAACTTAAAGGGAGAGGTTGCCCTACCTGTCATTGAAGAGATGCTCGAAGAGCTTCATGAGACGATGAATGTTTGACCAATTGATGTGTATCGACTCCAAATTAAGTTAGAGACGGTGAGCAGGTTTGATGCAAGATAGAGGCTTGAAAATACTTGATATTATGAAGCATCCATGTGATACTGGAGGAAAAGCTAAACTTCAAAGGCCCACAACTTTGTTGTAATTGTTGCTATGAAAAATGTTGGTTGGCCAAGTGAGTTGTGTCATGATCGAGTGTGGTTTAGGGAAATTGCTGAGGAAGCACGTTGTTCGGTAGAATCATCCGAGCAAGGGGGGAATATTAGTAAAATGTGGTAAAGATATGTCGACGCCCAAAGCTAGAGGTGGCTGAGATGACAAAGAATCTCTCAATGAAGCCATTACAGCAAGCAACCGTGAGGAAAGTCTAGGTAGAAATGCTAAATTGAAGGGGAATTGGCATGATAGAAGACCACAGTGGCAGGTAGATGATGCACAGGTGCCAAATGGGAAGGAGCGGCAACCAGGAAGAGGCAATGGTGCAAGCAAAGGCTGCATTCCTGTGAGACGACAATGCTAGGGCAGGGGCCAGTGGCACGCATGCAGACTGGAGGCAAATAGGCGGTACTTGAGAAGAGATAGTGGCGTCAAACGTTATCGCCACGCAGAAGGAACACCCTAATGAAGGCAAATGATGCCATGCAGTGCATGTTGATGGTAGTGCTAGTGCGAGTGCGTTGATAGTGAAAGGGTGTTGAGGGCAGTGACGGTGTAGGCCTTGCAAGCACGAGGGCAATCGACAATCATGAGGGCTTCAAGTGCCCTTGGAGGTGGAGGCGGAGGCACAGGCAATGAGGATGGCAGCTTGCGGGAGATGTCGGTGATGGCAGGAAGGAGATTTATGGGTCCGATACCATGTTAGCAAGAAAAACCTTCGAAACCTTACAAGGAGAGCAGGAGCACATGAGTTTACATATACTAGAGAGAGAGATAATGGGACGTAACGGGTCAGGAGAGCAATAAGATCTTCAGACAGGGATACTGAAGGGCATGCTTTTCAATGCCTTTTATTAAAAATTAGTGAATGGAGAACATTTCAAAATCATTGTTTGAAAAAATGGAGCTGTGATGACGTTAAGCACTCTCAAATATTTCTCAGCTGTCGGAAGAAAAATTGTATTTGTTGTTGTAGCAAGATGCATCGCACGGGTATGCGCAATCGATCTCCTTGAATTCTTGCAGATCGTAGAACCACATCCCCACTGCGTCTGCAACTGCCTATATTGATGAAAATTGCTTTAATGAGATGCATGTAGATAGGTAGAATAAATGGGTAAGTACCAGTAGAGAGAGATATGGAGAGAGAGAGATACCGTATTCATGAGGATGGGGGAATTGGAGAACTTCCAGGTAGCAGTTAGCTCCGTCTGGCAATGTGCAAAGCAGGAATTGATGAAGAAGCCGTTTGACTTGCTAGTGGTAGCTCCATCTAAGTAATTGAGGAAGCTCGTCCTGAACCCTGAGAATGATGAACCAGCGAGATTAAATGGATAAAATGATATATATACATAGATAGAGATATTCATGGATGCGTAGAAAGATAGATATTTAGATAGATAAATAGATAGTTAGATAATAGATACGTTTATAGACAAATGGATAGGTGGATTTATACTTATATGGATACAAGGATAAGGAAATAGATACAAAGATATGTAGTGCGGGGAGAGAGAGAGATAGATTCACAGATACATTTATAGTTATAGGTAGATTGATACATCAAAGGATACTAGGATATATCTATTAGCAGGGAAAGAGAACAGAGATATGTAATGGGGGGCGAGAGAGAGAGAGAGATGAACCCTGCATGGCTTCTATCTGTCTGGTGTCGCAGTTTGCAATGTCGTCTCTACATTGTTTCCACAGGCCTCGTGGGTCAGACGGCGAAGGCACAAAAACGTTTCTTATCTGAGAAAACACTTCAGTCATGAAAAATAAGAAATAAAATCGAGCAGAGGAAGACAAGTTTTCTCAGTAATTTATTCGTAATTATCATCATCAGCAGCAGCACCTGCCACGAATCATACGCAGCATTGAGGATGAACAGCGGCGTGCGAATTCCTGGAACCACGTATTGAGGGAAGAAGCACTGCAAAAAATAAATATGAATATACGATTGAAGATGAAGAGACCTTATCCTTGAGAAATCAACTAGAATTTTCTCTTCTCTGACCATTTTCGGATCCATCTTCGAGGTACAAAACGGCGGAAGATTCTTCGCAGAACCCTGCCCGCGTTACAATTTTATCATCATCATAATCATGAAAAAAAGATAATTTTTTTTTTCATACGTGCGTCTCCACGATGCTGCTGAAATAGGTTGCGATGTAGTCGCTGCCGGAGACATCTTTCCTGCGAGAAAAAATAGCCGATAGCGAAAATGAAGAAAGAAGATTATGGCGGCAGAGAGAAGGAGAAAATGATAGTTGAAGAAAAAGATGATGAGTGCTCTGTATAGGGAGAGCAATGAGCGTTCAGAAGGAGATATTAAGAGGGGAAGGCGAGAGAGATAGAGAGTAAGAGAATGGTCGAAGATGATGACGAATACGAAGAGTAAGAAAGCAGATTATCTATCCAACGAAAAGAGGAAAAAGAGACGTAGAGAGGGAAAGAGGAGTGATCGCGCTGATGGAAAGATTGCGAGAGGAGAGAGAATCGTTGAAGATGACGATGAGTACGTAGAGGAGAGTGCTAAAGAGCAGACTATCCATTGAGAGAAGGAAAGAGATCCACACCCACACACACATATGTATACATAGAGAGAGAGAGAGCGAGAGGTTGAAGATGACGATGAATACGTAGAGGAGAGAGACATAAAGCAGACTAACCAATGAGAGGAACATTAGAGAGCGAAAGAGGAGTGATCATTGAGACAGAAAGATTGAGAGAGGAGAGATATACAAATTGACGAAGTAGCCACCGTCTGTGAGGCATTTAACGCGAGCATTCGAAGGGAGAAGAGCTCGGAAACGATCGCAGTGAATGATTGACGTCAGCCCTCCGGCAGAACATCCGGAGAGGAGAGCCTGTTCTTTACTATCTTTTCAAATTTGTCCATGAATTATAAATTTTTAACTATTAGGGGGTATACATGTAAGTAAGTAGGATATCATACAATTTTAAATTTCTTTGGGGAATTAAAATTATATTTATACCCTACTTACTTACATTAATACTCCCTACGAACAATAAAATATTGAGAGGAAAAGGAGGATTTACGTCGGTTGCGTTCTTCATGCCCTTTGAGAGAAGATCTTCCATCACCGCGTCGAAGATCCTCGCACCGCGATAATGAAGGTTTGGTTTTCTAGCAATTTGAAAGAGAAAAAATCGCGTTAGTTAAGTGATGTAGAAGAAGAGCACGATGATGATGATGATGGCGAATCGGATATCCCGATTCGTCCAGTTTTTTGCTGATATCGGATATCTTTTTGTCTGATAACGGATAAAGAAGGGCAAACGCCCTAGAGGAAAGGGATGGAAAGAAGACGATTCATCGAGAGAGGGAGAACGCAGAGGGATAGAGAGAGAATAAAAAGAGAGCTCGCTGCCCACTAGTAAGGAAAGAGAAGGTAGATAGGAAATGAAATGGAGAAAAAAATAAGGTTGAGACTGGGAGAAGAGACTGAAGGGCAGCCCCCTCCCCCATGAGAGGAGAGCACGCTGAGGGAGCGAGAGAGGGAGGGAGGAGAGAGAGATGAGTGGAAATTGAGGAGTGAAGGGAGAGAGTAGGAATGCACATTGAGGAACGAGGGATGGAGGGAGAGGGAACAGAGAGCGTAGGAATGCACAGTTGAGCGAGGAAGGGAGGGAGGGGGAGAGAGAGTAGGGAGGATAGAGAGAGAATATTGGGAGCATAGAGAGAGAAGGGAGCAGAGACAGAGAGGAGATAACAAGAGTGCGCATGGAGAAGAAAGAGAAAAAAAAAGTGATATTCTTTGTTAAAAGGGGGGGTTGAAAATCACATGAGTACTCTGGGAGAAGAAAGTGAAGAGTAGTAATCATGGAGAGAGAAAGAGAGATTAAGACGAGGGTCACACGTGAGGAGAGGACACGGAGGGGGAGATAGATTAAGAGAGAGAGAGAGATCCTCACAGGGTCAACGATCTCGACATCGCCAGTGAACGAAGAACCGTCGCAGTACCGCACCTTGACCTTGTTCCAGTTGTGGAAATCTGCGCATGAGACCGTGCGAGAGTTTTCTCTCTCTAGGGCAACAAGAAAAAAAGGGGACCCAGTGGAAAGAGGAAAAAGAGAGGCTCGTACAAGGATTGAGCTCCGAATGGGCATTCAATATGCCGGAGAAATTGATGGAGCCCATGGCCCGCGAGGAGCCCAGCTTCCCCTTACTCCGCCGCATGCAGTTGGTGACGTTGTGACACCAACCTCCGCCCTGATCTCCATTAAATTCTCAAGTCAATTAACCATAATTGATCGGCCCAATTCTCCTCTCTCTCTCTCTCTCTCTCTCTCTCTCTCTCTCTCTCGTGTCTCTCTCTCTGTCTCTCTCTCTCTCTCTCTCTCTCTGTCTCTCTCTCTCTCTCTCTCTCTCTCTCTCTGTCTCTCTCTCTCTCTCTGTCTCTCTGTCTCTCTGTGTCTCTGTGTCTCTCTGTCTCTGTCTCTCTCTCAATTCTCCTGTCTCTTTTACAGTATTTTTCTCTAATGATCTTATACATCCTTTCTCTCTCCCCCTCCTCTCTCTCACTCTCTCTCTCTCGCCTCTTCCCCTTTTCACGGTGGGTAATTTTTCTCTTTGTCCTCCCTCTTTCACGATGGGCGATTATTCTCGCTCTTATCTCTCCCTCTTCTCTTTCTCTCCCCCATATCTCTCTCCCCCTCTTCAAAGTGGGTAATTCTTTTCTCTTTCTTTTCCCTCCCTCTGCTCTTCTCTGTCACTCTCGCCCTTTGACAGTGGCCAGTCGGGTACTTCTTTCTATCTCTTCTCTCCTCTTCTCTTTTCCCCTTTCACAGTGGGTACTTCTATTCTCTCTTTCTTATATCTCCCCCCTTCTTCAAAATGGGTACCTCTTCTCTCTCTCTCTCTTTCTCTCTATCTCTCTCCTCCCCGGCCCTTCTTCACAATGGGCACTTTTGTTGGGCCACGTGTCAACGTGAGCCCAGTCTGTTGACCTTCAACATTTTTCTTCTTTCTTCTACTCTCTCTCTCTCTCTCTCCACCATGGGCACTTATTGTTTTTCTGCTCTATCTCTACTGGTGTAGGAGGAACCGGGGGAGGAAAACGGTCGGCTGATCTGGCCTTAGATTGGCTCATTCGCAAGAGAAGGCCTCCACACGTGGATCTACTTTCCATCTTTCCAACGAGAATCAAACCCTAGAAAAAAACAAACGACTTAATAGAGAAATTTTCATGTATCCTCACCTCGATGTGGACCAACCAACTACTCTTCCCGGAGCCGAACCCCACCGCAAAATTATACGCTGGAGGACTCCCATCCAGGCACACTGCCGCCGCAAGAAAGTCTAGAGTGAGAAAAGAAAAGCAGATCGCGAAGAAAGAGAAAGATTTTAATTTATCTCTCTTGCCTGCTCCTCTTCCGGCTGCGCCATGCAGGATAGTTAGATCGACCTCCACAGCGCGCGTCAAAAATGGCGTCAGCCCGACGAGAAGAAGAAAGTTTTGAAGGCTGAAGTTCAGCATCTGAAGGACAAAACACGGAAATTTACTATTATAATAATGCTTGCTTTCTCTCTCTAGTTTCTTCCTGTTGAGCGGCCACCGATAAAAGAAAGACGGTTCAGTTCAAATTCTGATGTCTGTTCCGCATCTGGGTTCTGATATCTCAGATATTCAAGAAAGATGAATCGGAAAGAAAGTGATAGAGAGGAAGAATCTGAAGGACAAATCGCAAATTTTTACTGTTATAATCTGGCTCTCTTTCTCTCGCTAGTATCTTCCAGACGAGCGGATGCCAATACAAGAAAAAAAATTCAGTTGAAATTCTGCCGTCTGTTTTGCATTAGGGTTTTGGAGAAATCTTAAAGAACCTGGAACGAGTTAAAATTCAGTTGAAATCGGGAAGCAAGCGAACCTGGTACGATTTGACGACCAGAGAGAGCGAGTTCTTTCTTCTCGTTTCTTTCCCTCTCCACCAGATTATCATTTCTCTTCTCTCTCTCTCTACCCACAATTGTATCACCCACTCCTCTCTCTCTCTCTCTACCTACAATTGTATCCCCCACTCATCTCTCTCTATCACTACCTATAATTGTATCCCCCACTCCTCTCTCTCTCTACATTGTCACGGGTACGTTTAGAACTTAGAACCTCTTCTCATCGATACGTCGAGAACCGGTCAACGTCGCCGGGTTCTTTCAAGAACCCTACTTACCGTTGTCTCCAAACGCTTTTCTACCACTTCATCTTCTGCCAAACTCTCAGGCCGACAACTTCCTCTCTAACTACCGGGTCTCTCTCAGTCTCTCTACTCTCTTTTCTCTCTCTCTCTCTAGACGGTGAAGGGTAGCGCAAATCCGAGACGACTCTAACCGGTGACCAAATCCACACGTCTTGCGGCGGCCTTTTGGCTCTTTTCATGAGACATGGTTAAATCGCCTCTCTCTCTCTCTCCTCTCTTTTTCACTCTAACAACCGATCCGCGTTCACCGCTCTCATCACGTCGCACGGGGTAACTGGGAGTCGGAGGCCAGCTGGGAGTGTGGGTTATTCAATGAAAATTAATGTTCGAGGCTGTTCTAGATCTAATCTATCATATTCGAAAAAACAAAAATGGAAAAATAATTGTTCATCTTTAATAATATCCTCCGTAATTTCAAATCTGAAAAAGCAAATTATTCTTTATTTTTGTTGGGTTTTGAAGGGTTTTGGACAAAAATTATTGGAAAGGGCTTTCTTTTTCTAGAGGAAGTAAACCCCCCTCCCCCATTTCTTATTCTTCATTTTGAAGCATGGAATAAAAGTCTTGATGTGATTGCCCTGACGAGAAGGGTTAATTGGGTAGATGGGAATTTCCATGGAATAAAATCTAAAAAGATCAAACATTCATGGAAGTTCCCTAGGCCCTTGGATGTGTGGGACAACTAGAGATCAGAAGTCAGCGGATTAGGTCACTTGATATAGGTGGCATCGTTAGGTCTCACTGTCAAAAAGCCAAAGTCTTCCTAGATAATGCATCCTTGGTAAACCATCCAAACATATTTGATCTTCATAGGACATAATTTTCCAAATGAGGAGACAATTTATTGACAGGGATGGATGTGGAATTCACCCAAGAAGCTTTGTAGGGATTATGGTGCTTTAGGATTTCTAAATTTAACTTCTTGGTATCTTCTTGTGAAATAGAATTTATACTACTACAATTTTCAATTATAAGCTTATAGTTACGAGAACCAATTTCAATGTTAAGTATAGAAAATGGTGGTTCTTAGGGGATTCTCTCTAAAAGGTTGGGAAATGACTTTCCTCATGACTTAGGTGTGTTCTTGGTGATCCTCTTGCTTTCCTAGTTCTAGATCAACCATGCTAACTTCTTCAATAGGAGTTTTTTTTAGTTTCTAGATCCTCTTCATATGTCTCTTGGTATTCTATAAGTAGAGTCATATTTGGATAATTAGTTTTAACATGGCCAGTTTGTCAACATTTAAAGCATTTAGCATTACTAGGTTTGAGCCTAGATTTAAGGGGATCCTAATAAATTTGTGTTATTGGAAATGTCAGGGACACTTGGTTTAGAAGTATTGGGTTGAGTGTTGACTTGAGGAATATTAAACTTATTGTGAGCATAGTTTGTGATATTATTTCTAAGGGGTAATGTAGGATATTGTGATGGATATTTTGTATCCTATAAGCCAATCACACTTCCATGTATCTCTTTATGTCCATTGAAATGAAATCTATTCATTATCATTATTATGTAATGTTTGCAATGAAGTCCATGAGATATGTAATGGCTAAGTGAATTATGATGAGATCATAATACAGTGATCACTAGTCTCTAAACATATGTTCTAAACATTCCTATGTAAGGGAAATTTGATAGGGACATTGAATTATCCAGAAATAATTGTATAATCTGAGCTGACTCATATGATGGGTATGGCTGATCCTATAGCCATCAGTGTGAAGACACTAAGGATAGATAGTGAGTGCTCTTTGAAGAAAGAGTTAACTAAATTGATCTATATAAATCCCTAAATAATGATTATACATAACTATCAATCAAGTTGATTCATGTCACAGTTGTGTATGTGGTCCTTTGGCTTGAGACACCAAAGACATATGTGGATAGATGATCGTGTTTTTATTATAACTTACGAATCCCTAGTCACGGGATCTCTAAAATGTCATATGTTAGATATGGCATGAAGTCCACGAAGATGATTGTGTGATCAACATGAGATCATCCGCCCTTTGTATTTGAGCAGATTGACTCTAGGAATGAGATACGATGAAATCCTTAGCCAAGATAGTGGAAATATCGAAGGAGTTCCCGATGATTTCTTACAAGCATCAATACTAACTCGAGTGACTGATTAGGGTTTGACAGTTGACCATACCCTAAGTCATTCATGAGTCTCGTGAGGATGAAGGATTATGCATATATAGTAATCGATGATGGAAAAGGTTCCATAAGGGATTTCTTACATACTTCATATCTCCTAGAGTACGTGGTCTAGATTTGCACCCTACGGGCTGGCAACTCAATCTATCAATTGGGTTAAACTGATACTTGATTTATTATTCTATATGTTGATGTGAATAATTAATTAATTAAGGTTGACCTAAAAATTTATTAACTAGTAAGATATATGGACCTAGAGGGTCACAAACATAAGGTCTATAGATGTTGGTAGATATAGACATAATTGTGAGGGTTTTTCTAAAAAATCTACATACCAAATATCTTTAAAAATGGGGAGAATGATCACAACTCAAGGTGTCCATACAAGCCTTGTGGGAGTTCTATTATTTTTTCTCTTTCCCTCTTGGTGAAGAGCTTAGTAGATGAGATCCAATCATCCGGAGACCATGTGGATACAACTAGAGGGTAGACACTTGAATAGCTTCAAAAACTTCTTCAAGGGAACCCTGTAAGTATATTTTCTCATATATAATAGATGATAGGATCATCTATTCTTGGTGCCTCAATGTTTTGAATATCCGATTCAATGTATTATGTTGACTTCGATGTTTTGATTAAAAATTTGGAAGGCTTATCGACCTCAGAACCTAACATATTGTCCTTGAATAGTTGAAATGCGAGGGTGAGACTTGAAGAAGACATCTAAATCAAAAGAAAGTTGATAAACTTCTTCTGCTAAGGTCTTAACATATCTAAAGTCAAGTTCTTTCTCGATATCCTCTCTTGTACTAGCTCTAAACCTAAAGAGGGTGATGATGGAATCTTATTTTCATCCACAAACCATGTTTATCTACATTCAATAATGTACTCAAGAAGAATTTTAGTCCCTTGTTGTATCCTTTTTTAGTGGTCAAATGATTTGTCTTGATCGATTTTCCATTAACTAGAACTTCGTTGCATTTCATGTTTATGTGGGATCTTGGCGCCTGATTTCTAAAAGTTGAGTTACATTCTTCCAATAAATATTTTCAGAGGCACTCGACTTTAATTAAGTAAATTTAATTTGTGTATACTCTGAATAATTAGACTAGCCAAAGTAACTATCTAAATAAGATTCCCAAGTGAGGTATTCCTTATGATCTATTACTCCATGAAACATAGGGATATCTACCTTGATGTTCATGTATTGGATTTAAGATTGTGGGGGGGGGGCTTCTTTCTAAGGTACTTCTTGGAGTTTCTAAATTAGAAAAATATATGGGATCAATTCTAGGTTGGAAAGACCTGGTTCTTGTGGTGGATTTGACTTCAATTCAAGGTAATTCAAATGTTAATTTTGTTGATCAACCTTGAAACTCATATTCTCTACCCTACCCACTAGGGTCTTAGTCCCACATGGGAAATTTCTCTTCTTAACTCATGACCTATATATATAGAGAGCTTGTAATCATAGGCTTTACCAATTCCCTCATGCATTTCATCATCCATAGGGGCTTTCCACATGGATACTTAAAGGTCTTCAAGGTGTTTCTTGAAACTCAATCGCAAGGGCATTAATGAAGGCCTGTAAAAATAGAGAAAGATGATCACATGAAAAAGGATTTAAAGAACCAAGTTCAAGATAAAAGAGCATAACCTTATTGAGTCCCATAGAAATTTTCAAGTCACTTGGTGCCAAAGGTGGTGAATTATGCAGAGGATTTTCGGGATGCGGGTAATCAATGAAATCTGAATTAGGTAACGAAAATGAATTGGAAATTCACCATGGTTATACAACAAGAGGAAAAACAAATACGATATTTGATTACCTTTTGGGCACATGTAAGGCTTCTATTGCTATTCATGCAGTTCTCTTCTTGATGAGAAGAGAAGAAGAAAAGAGTGAATCTCTCATATACTTCCTCTCTCCCCTCTCTCTCATGCATACATCCTTTGTCTCTCTCTCCCTTTTCTCTCATGCATACATCCGCTCTCTCTCTCTCTCTCTCTCTCATATATATATATATATATATATATACATGACTTGTATTCTAAATATAATATATACAGTATAATTATAAATATCAACGGCCATTTGGTCTAAAAAAAATCCTGCTGCAGGCCCAGCGGAGGAGAGAACACGAGATGACGATGCTCCGCATCCCCTTCTCCCTCCTCTCCCCCGCCATCGCCGGGGGAGCGAAGAAATCCTCCTCTCTCCGCTTCCCAAGTCTGCTCCTTTCAGTCCCCTCAGAGATACCCATTTCTTCCACAGCTGATCCATCTCCCCAGTTAACCGCCAGAGAGCGGAGAAAGCTCCGAAACGAGCGGAGAGAAAACCTCGCCGCTGCCTCTGGAAACTGGCGAGAAGAAGTCGAAGAGAGGCTCATGCATAAACCCAGGAAGGCGGATAAACCCTCCTGGAAGGATGAACTCAACCTCGATAATCTCTCTCTTCTGGGCCCTCAATGGTGGGTCGTTAGGGTTTCTCGCGTTACTGGGCAGGAGACTGCTGAACGCCTTGCTCGTCTTCTGGCTCGTAGTTATCCTGAATTGGAATTCAAGGTGATTATGTATTTTCAGTAGATTTTTTTCATTTTGTCATTACCCATTTTTTTGAAACTATATGCTCTCGGTTCATTTATTTCTATTAATATAGTTTTTTTATTTTCATATCATATATTTTCACAATTTTTTTAAAAATTTGTTCCATTTTTTTAAATTGTGTTCGTTGTGTCATTACCCATTTACTGAACGCATTTTTAAAATCTATTTCACATTTTCTTGAAATTAAAATGTGTAATGAACCTTCTCAATTCTTTTATATCTTTTAATATAATATCTTTCTTTCATATTATTGCAACATATTTTTCAAAAAGAGAATTGTCGGTCAAAAGTTTTCCCCTGCTTAACCCATTTACTTAAAACATTTTTTTATTTCGTATTGCCTGTAAAAATGTCAATAAATTATTTTAAAATTATTATTTTATAAAAATTATTTTGAAATCGATTAGTATTTACTTTGTCAGTTCATTTATTTATTTTATAATTTTTTTATTCAGTTGATCTAATTTCACCAATTTTTTTTAAAAAATTTCCATCAATCTTCGTTCATTGTGCCAGTACCCATTTACTTAGATACATTTTTATGCAAATTGAATAAATGAATTATTTTGTAACTCTATTTCTGTGTGTACCTTCTCAATTCATTTATTTCTTTTATTTTCTTGCATCTCACTCTCTGTTTTAAATTAATTTCTTGTGTATGAACGAATAATTCTTGTGTTATTTTTTATCTTGTGTTATACTTGAACGAATTCAAATCCACTTAATAGATAATGTTGCATCTCTACGAGTATGTATTTTTCTCAATTCATTTATTTCATTTACTACAGTTTTTTTATTTTCAATTCATATATTTTAACCAAATTTTAAAAAAAATTGTGCTTATTTTTTAGGGTCTATTAGTACAGTTCATTTATTCTTTTGCGCTACTGCATTATCCAATTCTTGAATATGGACAGCGTTAATTGGGAAGATATATATCTGTTTGTCTACATTTCTATCCATCTAGACAAGGTAATTATCTTTCTTCTCTCTTGAGCGGCCAATTCTTTGTTCAATCTAATTTATTCCCCCCCGCCATTCCCATTTACATATTGCTGCGATTTTCCTATCCATGCCCTACATTAGCTTTTGGGATAGATGAGAAGAACTTGCCAATAGTGGGGAGAGAGAGAGACCAAAACAGCATGTGAAATTGAAAGAAATGATATATTTTTATTTCATTTCATTCTTTCACCTATTTAAAAACACTTGATGCTTAATTCTGAAACACTACTAGTATTTGCCTACCTGCATTAATTTATTTCTCTTATTTCTTGCATTTTTCAATAGTGTTAATTTGGATGATAGCTGCTTCTTTATCTATATGTCTATCCATCGTGCTTTTTTCTTAAGCTATCACTCCTTTGTTCAATCAAGTTTAATCATGTAGTCTTTACCCCATTTTTTTATTATAATTTTTTTTTGTTCAGCTCATACTTTCAGCATTTTAAACAACTTTATGCTGAATTTTGAAACTCTACTATATATATATAGATCTCATTTCATTTGTTTCTTTTATGTTCTTGCATTTCCCAACTCCTAATCCTGTTGATATGTATCGGGATGATATGCATCTACTTTGTTATTTATCCACAATTCAAGATAGTTCTCTCTCTTCTTCCTCGCGCTATCAATCCGTGCAATCTGGCATCTCTGTTTTCAGTTATTCCTTCTTATTTCAGGTTTACTTTCCTGCTGTGAAAGTGAAGAACAAATTGAAGAATGGAACTTACAAGGTGAAGCCAAAACCTTTATTCCCCGGATGCACCTTCCTATACTGCATTTTGAACAAGGAGATCCATGACTTTGTGCGGGAATGCGATGGAATTGGGGGCTTCATTGGTGCTAAAGTCGGAAACTCGTATGAATTTGGAATTCAGATTCCTTCCCTCTCTTGTCATTGATCTCTAATTATGGACAATTCTTACAAATCGCGGGTTTGATCACAGTTATTGAACTGATTTTTCTTCTCTGGAAGGAAGCGACAGATAAACAAGCCTAAACCAGTTGCCGCAGATGAGATGGAAGCCATATTCCAGCAAGCCAAGAGAGAACAAGAAATTTATGATCAATCATTTGCAAAAGATGAATCAAATGCGGCATCTCCTGTGAGAAATCAGAAGGAAGATGAGGATGGCTCAAAACAAGAGAAAAAACCCAGATCAAGGTCAAAAAAAACTTTGGAAACAGATCAATCCAGCTTTGAGAAGGATCCCGAAGCGCTTGTTCCAGGCTCAAGCATCCGGGTTTTGTCTGGTTCCTTCATGAACTATGTGGGTCTTCTCAAGAAGTTCGATCACCAGTCTGGGAAGGTAAAAAACTTTATCAATATTTTGTTCTATTATCTTTTTGTTATGATTCTTGAAGGGGAACCATTTCAGGCAAATGTAGGGATATCCATGTTTGGCAAGGAGGTGATCATACAAGTGGAATCTAATGAAATTGTTGTGGAAACTCGATAACAGGTGGAATGCCTTCATTTTTTTTACTGGTAGTCTATTTCTATGCTTTTCTTGTGGGCTTAGTTACATTTAATGTGACAAAAGGCCCCTTGGTTCTATATTGGTTTAATGGATTGGATTATGAGAGATGTCTTGAGATGATATCAAATTTCACTCATTCAGTCATGGTGTACACTATCTGGTTATCATACACAGAAGACTGACGTGGTCCAAGTTTAAGATGAACATATATAAATCTATATGAATTGTTCATCATAAGTTACTGTTAGTTCCGTAAAGTGATTCAAATTTATCATTCGGGGATCAAGATGGCTCGAAAGCATGGGGATTTAGATTTGCATAGTGACCAAATCTAATATTTATTACATGATGTGCACAATTTTTATTAGACTCAAGAGGACCCGCCACTTCTTGCCTATATAAGGGAAGTCATGGTCCTAAGGTTAGACAACATTGATGATGTCATCAATGGTCCATCCCTTGTGAATTTAGCATTCATCTTATGTCAATTGAAAAGATCTCTTTCATATTTGGGTTTCACAAGGACAATGGCTTCAATATGTTCTACATTTTTTAGTGTTCATTGCTCTTCTTTACTCTATAGCAGTTGACAGGATTATTGGTCAATTTGATTGACTCTTTGTCTGTTTCAAATCTTTCTTCTCCTAGTTTCCACTTTTATGGTAGTAATAGTATCCATGATTGAAATCTCAAGTAGCATTGTTAGTTTTTCTCTCTTTTGGGAAGAAATTAGGGACTGCAAGACCTTGTCTCAAATAAAAGACAATATACCTCAACATGCTCCTGATAAGTCCTGCCATCAATTGGTGCGTGAAACCGCGTGATGATCTGGGTCACCATCCCAGGCCTGCTGGTTCGGGCTGGGTTTCGAAAAAAGGCTACATGAGGGATTGTCCTGGACCTGGGCCTAATCAGAAATGTTCCCTAAAAGAGCATGCACCCTCCCGACAGAGGGGTGATTCAAACCTTCCAGGGGACAACCTTCAGGATGGGAAAGACGAAGGTGCTACAGTGTCCTCAGTCGAGAGATTCTACTGCTTGGTGATGGTATGCTCTTGCCCCTCATCCCCAGCGCACACTTTATCCTTCCCTCTCTCTTAATCTCTCTTCTCTCTCTCGCTCTCTCTTACCTGTCATGTATTGAGGATTCATCACCCTGACAGATTTCCAGTTGTGAGTGTTCTCTTAGTGTTAGTTTGTTGTCTGATATCTGGACTAGATTGACTCTATGGGGGGGAATTTTGGGCTGTTTAAGTTACTTTTTCTTGCAGTCCTCTCTTCTGGCAGAGTCAGGGCTATCAACAACATGCAATCATGAAAGATTTGAGAAGACGGTGCGATTTGATGGGGAATTACTCTCACCATTATAACTCATTTGATCAAATGCTCCAAATTGCTCCCTGCTGTCCTCCTTTGTCCCACATTAGATTTCTCGAAAAAGCAAAAAAAAATATATAATTTGGATGTGTAGTTCTCATTAGAGGCAATAATTCAAACATTATCCTTGTTACATCGGTGTTTGGCATGCCGGTGCTAAGGCATGCCAGTGTTTGGCATGTCAGGAGCTGCCTTGGTGACTTACCATTATTTTTAGTCCCGCTTGGAAAATGCTTGATGTTTAATCTCACTTTATATCAATAAGTTATCTGAAAGTTTTCTCGATGATAGAATTTGATATAAGTGTACAATTTGTTGCTGAAATTTTCTATTGAAGGATTCAATATTTTTGCAAATGCCGACATGAATCGGATCAGTATCTTAGCTTCTTTTGGCTGATGGAAGGTTAACCCATGGAGTCAATGCTGATATAGATTAGATGTAACATTGATATCAGATATTTAAATGCCCACATCTGCCATGAATTGTTAAGTTCTATCTTTGATATCTATTTTTCTATTCCAATTTGCCTTTGATTTGCTTCATTGGATTTGCTTTCTAAAATGCATTTTTTAAATTTAATTTTACACATTTTGCACTCATGTATCTTATTATCACCATCATCAAATCTAGTTCCGTAAGGATTCGGCATCGACTCATTCTTGTGCTTGTTCTAATCATATTTACATTGATTTAAATTTTGTTTCCTATCTAGACTTGGATTTTCATGACATCGCATTCATCGCTCGTCAATACACTAGGCCTCGAAAATCAGAGCACTAGTAAAAAATTTCTAGGCTCATAAGTTGACTAATTCAACCCAAAATTGAAAGCAAGGCTTGGGCATATCACAGTAAACATCTGGTGATAATTACTATTTTTAGCCTAAAATTTCAATTTCCTAAAGAAAAATCTACCATGTGGTTGTGCTTAGATAGCATCATTATGTCTAGGTTTTGAGAAAATTTAATAACTAAAATTATACTTCAGCTTTCCCATGGCATTGAGAACAAAATGAATTTGAAGATAGATTTTCACCTCAGATATACCATGCATTTTCAATAGTTTTTTATGATGAATTTTCTAGTCACAATTGTTTTCTATGAGAATAATTGTGAAAGTGTTCCTTCGATTGAACTAATGATGATAGTCCAAGAATTTATGCAGTGAAATAAAGACCTAAAATCTGACCTCATTCTTGCCACTGATCTCGATCATGTTGATGTGAATTCACATAAAAACTACCTTGATCATGTGTTTGTCTATGAAATGAGGAGGCAAACATCAGCTTAAAATATAATGAGAAATTAATTAATTAATTGAAATAAGTTTTTCTCGATACACCTTCAAGTTTATGGATGAATTCTTGAGGTGATTAATCCAATTTGAATTAATGAAGTTCAAAATTAAGGAAATTATTTCTTGGTTAATTTTTTTTTCTCAATTTATGTTTGTAAATAATAATAATAATAATAATGAGGGGAATTATGTGTTTAAAAGTCTTTATTTCTAGGTTGATTATTGGCCAAGTGATTGGTATCCTTCTATCCCATCATGATCCATATGGGTTGATTGATCAACCCTATTTTGCGATGATTAGGGTAATCTGATTGAATTGCATTCCCTAGGTTTTATCTAGTGCTGCAGTTCATTAAACCTTCGTTCCCTAGGCCATGTTCCATTTCCAAAGTTATTGGGCCGGACCCACTTTGGGCCCAAACTTAATCCATTATTTCCGGGCCTCTCGATTATGGGACATAAACTAGGGTTTAACAACTGTGAAAATTTCTCATGTGCAAAAATGGCGTCCGAAGCGACGAAGCAGGCAGGCAAGAGAGATCCAGAAACTCCAGCGCCGAGCGATGGCGATCGCATGGTCGTCATTCCCCTTGGAGCCGGCAGCGAGGTCGGCCGCTCCTGCGTCTACATGTCGTATAAAGGCAAGACCATCATGGTAATGATTCTTCCTATTTAGGTGATTTTTTTCTTCCCTTTTTGGTAGTGATTCTTTCTTCGTTGGAAATGTGTGATGGTAGTTTGACTGTGGGATCCATCCGGCTTTCTCGGGGATGTCGGCGTTGCCTTATTTTGACGAAATTGATCCCTCCACGATCGACGTGCTTCTTGTTACCCAGTACGTAAATATTGTCGTTTTCTTTGAGAATTCGTTTGTTTAGCTATGAATTAATTATTTTCTTGTATGTTATATGTTACCCAGCATGTAAAACCAGTTTTTTTTCTCAGAGAATTCATCAGATATAGTGTAAAGAGATTGTTTTCTTGTCTATATTATGTTACTCAGAATGTAAGTAAACCTTTTGTTTGTTTGAATTCGTCAGTTGAACGATGAATGGACTCTTTTCTTGTCTATTTTATGTTACCCATTAGTAAAGAAAGATTTTTATTTTAAGAATTCGTTAGCCTTACCACTAGCGGATAATTTTCTTGTCTATTCTATGTTACCGATCATGAAAAAAAATCAATTTTCCCTTTGAGAATTCGTCATTTTAACTCTGGAAAAACTATCTTCTAATGTGAAACTATCATTGAGAGCCAGTTCTATATCCGAGATAAATTATAAATTTTTTCTCAGATCCGAAGAAAGATTGCTTGTGTTGGTCGATTTATACATCTATATCCCGATTACAGATGCATAATTCCGGCGAATTCCAGCTTTCATTGTCTGGATGTAGATCCAGAGCATTTTTTTAAAGAAATACGGGACGATCACGTACAACAGTGATTCTCCCAGTATATGTGATATATTTACTCAATGTATACACTCATGTCCCGAAGGATCATCCCCCCTTTTCCACATGGTGTACGATGCCGCCCTTTGAAGCCTCTCTACCCTTGATGATAACCTCGTTGTGGTGTGGCCAAATTGCCCATAGCACTCGAAAAAGCCTTCTCTTCTCCACTGGGCCTGTGTCTTCCACCACGTAGAGAGGCCCAGAAGGTCTCAGCTGATGAGACATCTGCTCATGATATTGGTTGAGTGGCCCAGATCTCTCGGGCAAATGGGCATTCAAAGATTTAGATAGGAGCTGTCTTCTTCACCCCCAGTGCATAGAGTGCACTCCACCAAGGCTTCCAGGAACTTTTTCTTCCGAAAGGCTTCCATGTCACTGGCCTTTGTCTATGGAGTAGCCTACAAAAAACTGCACATTTAGGGAGACCTTCTATTTCCCTATCGACTGGCATGCATGATGGATTGCTGGTGCCTCTTCTATCTGGCCATGTTTGATCATCTTGTGTGCATCCGGGACAGAGAAGTATGTCCTCGTCCACGACTAACCATCTCATGAAACCCCTCAAAGGTCTGAGTTTCCTGGACACTGCGGCATTCTCAAATATCTCCCCAACCTTTGGTCTGACAAGGTGCCATCCAAGATCTGATCCCTGGCATCATCCCAACAAACCCTCACCATTGCCTGAATAATCCATTCAAGGGAGAATAGGCATGGAAACTCCTTATGTAACATGCCCTTGACTGCCCACTCGTCCAGCCTATAGTGGAGCAAACCCATCTCAAACCTTGGCATTGAAAAATTCCCGGACTTAGAGGAATACCTCCCTTAAGTCCCTACTGAATGCCAATGCCCCTCTAACTGGAGCCGTGTGCCTCTCCCAATCCATTAATGGGCTATAGTTGTACTTCAAGATCTGTGCGGTCAGGTACACCCGTGGACTCATAAGCCTGTATACCCACTTTGTCAATAGGGCTAGGTTCATAGCTTATAGCTGCAACAACCATAGGCAACCATGAAGATCGACCTAAAAACCACAAGCAAAGATACCATTGTCATCCCCTTCCCGTCCCCCAACCTTGAGCCTTTCTATAGAAATCTCCTTGTCAAACTATTCCTGTGGTTTCGAACTCCCGCTGGGAGCTTAAAAACCAAGAGTTAGATAATGGGGATCAAAGAGGGAAACAACCACAGAAGCACCAAGCAGCTCCCTCTTGACAGCACTTTGGCCTGCCTCCCCTCTGACCTCTGTTCTACCTTTTTTATCTTTGGCTGCCAGTCTGAGATCCTAATTTTCTAGGGCAGGCCAGGTAGCACATGGTTAATGTCCTTATCAGTGTCCCCTAAACCTTAGAGCATTGGGCCTCCTCTGGCAATAGTCGAACCTGGTTCAAGTTGTCTTGGCACAGTTGAGGTGAAGGCCTGAACACTCTGAAAATATGTCCATTATCGTGGAAAGGTTCCTCACCTCCTCCACCAATCCCTTCATAAAGAATGTGGTGTCATTTGCATATTGCAGAAGAGGTATACCTGCAGGAAGGGTTGGCATCTGATACCTCCTCAGTAGGCTGTGTGAGCAGGCTTGGGTCGTGCTTATAACATGGCCATCCACTGCGATGACAAACAACAGCAGTGCTAGGGGGCATCCCTGTCTAATCCCACGTGTTGGCTGGATCCAGGTTCCCTCGGGATGCCCATTCACCTGTACTGAGGAGGAATGAGCTTCTGGACCTTCCCCATTCACCATTCAGCCTCTTAACAGCTGCCCAGACCTCCTCCACTTCAAAGGGTATCACCAATTCCCCCTGCTGCCCTGGCAGTAGCTGGTTTTCACCCCTACCAATCCAACTCCACTGATGTCCTCACTGGTTACACTTTTTAATTCAGCCGTGTTTCTTATTCACTGGTGCATTAATTGACTAAATTTCCCCTGTTTGAGCTCATTTATCACCATTTCTCTTTCAATGTGCATTTCTTATTAATTGAGATAATTCATGCCTTAATATTCTTGTGATGTTCTGCAGCTTTCACTTGGATCATTCTGCGTCTCTTCCTTACTTCCTCGAGAAGGTACTCTCTTTACGATGCTTTTCTCATCTCCTCCTCAACTTTGAGAAGAAAATCCTGTGCATGTTGGCGGCAGACAACTTTCCGAGGGCGAGTTTTCATGACCCATGCGACAAAGGCTATCTACCGTCTTCTCCTCTCCGACTACGTCAAAGTCAGCAAAGTCTCTGTGGAAGATATGCTTTATGATGAGCAGGACATCATTCGCTCTATGGACAAAATCGAGGTCCATCTCCTCGTCATCTTTATCTTGTTTTAAATTAAATACTGAGTCATGACTGCCAGTTTAAGGCGCAAACTCTGAAAAAATTAAGGTCCAAAACAATGCCTAATTTCGAGAAAGAATTCAGCCTTAGATGAAAAGCCATACTCCCTTGAGCCTTGATCTGTTGAACATAGATTCTTTGAGATGAATAGAGTTAGGCAAGTAGGCTGGGAGGCAAGGAAACCCAGTTGCCTGGGAAATTAGGGCAAATGATGACAATCATTCAAAAAAGATTATGCCTTAAATATGCATACAAGGAGGTTATAATCACAAAATATAGAAACTCCCTTTCTAACATGATTTCTTATTCCTGAACATTTTAACCACTGGTGTTCTATCTCAAGACCTACTACTGGTGTTCTATCTCAAGACCAAGTTTATGTCTTTTGTCCCTAAGCTATAATCCGGTTCATCACTTCACTTAACTCTAGAAACTTATCCATTGACGCTCTGTTCTTGACAAGAAGTTTTCATCACTAAAACTTCAACCTTGGGCCCTAGATCCTGAAGAAATTGAAAATTAGACGCACTAAAATCCCTGATAGTAGTCAATTATCTGTTCAACGCAAAATTAAATACCATTTGATATTAAGTTTGATAGAGCCTTATGATAATGGTTTTACAAATGGGATGAAATTATCAAAAAAAGTCATTTGGAAATGATTTGGAAGGTGAACTATGTGCAAAGCCTCCTAGTGTTCCCTTAGTAATTGTTTGTCTTATGTGACAAGTAATGCATTTTACTATATTTTTTGTGCAAATCAAGCTAAAAAGCTCCAATTTCAGGTATATTTATGTATTTCTGTGAGATTCATGTATGCATAATAAGCGTGCGCCCCTGTAGGTGATTGACTTCCACCAAACGCTGGAGGTGAATGGGATTCGGTTCTGGTGCTACACAGCAGGGCATGTGCTCGGGGCAGCAATGTTCATGGTCGACATTGCCGGGGTACGGGTGCTATACACAGGCGACTACTCCTGTGAAGAAGACCGCCACCTGCGGGCTGCTGAGACCCCGGAATTCTCCCCAGATGTCTGCATCATTGAGTCAACCTATGGCGTGCAGCTCCACCAGCCCCGCCTGGTTCGCGAGAAGCGCTTCACTGATGTCGTCCACTCAACAGTCGCCCAGGGAGGCCGTGTTCTCATCCCTGCCTTTGCCCTCGGCCGCGCCCAAGAGCTTCTCCTCATCCTGGATGAGTACTGGGCTGCCCATCCCGAGCTCCACAACATCCCCATCTACTATGCCTCCCCCCTCGCCAAACGCTGCATGGCCGTCTATCAGACCTACATCAACGCCATGAATGATCGCATCCGTGCACAATTCTCTGCCTCCAACCCATTTGATTTCAAGCACATCTCGCCACTCAAGAGCATTGATAGCTTCGATGATGTGGGGCCTGCCGTGGTCATGGCCAGCCCCAGTGGACTCCAGAGTGGCCTCTCCCGCCAGCTGTTTTGACCGGTGGTGCGCAGACCGACGCAACGCCTGCGTGATACCGGGTTATGTCGTTGAAGGCACCCTTGCGAAGTCCATCATCAATGAGCCCAAGGAGGTCACCCTCATGAATGGCCTCGTCACACCACTCAACATGCAGGTGCACTACATCTCATTCTCTGCCCACGCGGATTTCTCCCAGACAAGCACATTCTTGGAGGAGCTCAGTCCACCAACCGTGATCCTCGTTCACGGGGAGGCCAACCAGATGGAGCGTCTCCGGGCAAAGTTGGCCAGCGAGCTGTTCTCTGGCAGTGCGACCAAGATCTTCACCCCCAAGAACTGCCAGCCCGTTGAGATGCAATTCAGCTCCAAGAAAATGGCCAAAGCCATCGGCCGCCTTGCCACGAAATCCCCCCAGAACAAGGAACCCTGTAAGTGGAGTACTCGTCAAGAAGGGCTTTGCCTACCAGATCATGGCACCAGAGGACCTCCACATTTTCTCCCAGCTCTCCACCTCCAACGTGCTTCAGAGGATTACTCTTCCCTTCTCTGGTGCATTTGGAGTTATCAAGCATCGGTTGATGCAGATCTACCAAAGTGTGGACGATGTCCCATCTGTGGCGGTGCCAGCTATTGTGGTGCATGGGACAGTGACAGTGACGAAGGAATCAGAGGAACATGTATCCTTGCAGTGGGCCTCAGATCCAATCTCCGACATGGTCTCCGACTCAGTGGTGGCTGTGGTCCTGAACATCAGCCGGGAGGGGCCAAGAGTGACGGCGGTGGAGGAGACGACAGAAACTGAAGAACAGAAGGAGAGGATGGCCCAGAAGGTGATCTATGCTCTCCTGGTGTCTCTGTTCGGGGACGTGAAGGTGGGAGATGGTGGGAAGCTCGTCGTAACAGTAGATGGCGACATGGCGTCTGTTGATCGGAGCAGTGGGGATGTGGAGTGTGAAAATGAAGGGTTGAAAGAGCGGGTCAAGACAGCCGTCAGGCGAATTCAAAGTGCTGTGCAGCCGATTCCACTTTCAGCTAACTGAGATTGAAAGAAGACCCTAAACTGGGAATTGCAAAATCTGCAAAAATTCCTGAACGAGAGTTTGATTAGTGAATGTAACTATTTTGGTATTGATTTTCTCTTGGATTACTTTCTTAGCCAGTCCGATTGTGCCAGAACAGTTGCCAGTCTTATTACCATCAAAATTTAGGATAGAAAAGATGAGCAGATGGTTTTTTCTATCAGAAATTTTTTCTGAATCTAATGTTTAGTCTAAAATTCTAAAACACTTTAATGATTACCTATTTTTGTGCCTGATATACTCTTCTTTCCAATGACAAGTACAATTTCATACAAGGAAACAATGGATTGAACTAGGGAAAAAGATTTTTTATTTTTTTTGGTAAGTTGCTGCTAGATGAGGAAATAGTTCAATTTAATAAAAATAAATGAATTTGTAACCAACAAGCCTTTTGCAACAACTAATCACCAAGAAAAATCTTTTTTGAGAAAATTGGTAAAAATGAAGAATCAAATATCAGAATATTGAGAGAAATTTGTTAGTCAAGAGATCAGTTAGCCGACACAATTCTCTAAATACCCAAAGGGTTTCGAAAAACTTGCTCCATAAGTTAAATCTGCTAATGGGGCCACACAGTTCTTCTATTAATGAAATAATAGAAGATTATAGATTTAGAACTTGGGTCCTTCATGCATAGCTCCTCATGATGACTTGTGATGCATAAATTAATGAAATAAATCCCAACCACTTGATTGAACTTATACATGATAAGTATTCATTCTAAGATTATACATGATCGATGTAAGTATACATGTTAGTAGATAGAAAGATTGATAGATAAACTAGTAGACAAATACAAATACTTGTATAAATACTTGTTTCTTTTTAGTTTTTTTATTAGTGTGAGTGGGCCTTAAAACAAATAATGGGCCTATATGGGCTTAATATTATTCCTCTCTTGTGTCGCCTTTTCCTCTCTACATCGAGGGGGATATCCTCTCTTGTTTCCTAAACTCTCTTGTTTTCTTGAGTTTTTTGTTCCCTTTGGATTTTCCAAGGGCTCGTATATTTGTTTGCCTTTGCATCGCTCCTCACCACTTTTGAAGTTCCGAGAAAATTTCAACTCAACTTTTTATATAAATTTGAAGTTGTTTGGCCTTCCGTTGCATCTTTCTTGCTATAGATGCAATTATTTGCACTTTTCGGGTGGAATCTGATGCAGCGTGAGCTCAAGAACACTGCAACGCATGGGTTTGATTCCCAAGACTTGCTCTACAAGAAGGATCCAAGTTCTAAATCTATAAAACTAGTCACCTAAGCAATTGGATCTACAATCCATGGAGCACTCTCAAACACGGAGAACACTCATAAGTGACAGAGAATGACTCATAAGTGAGAGGAGAATAACTTGAAATTGTGAGTTCAATTGGAAAGAAAATAAACAATATTCTACACTATTACAAATTATTTATTCAAATTATGAAAAATTTTGAATTTGACAACAGATTTTCTCCCCTTGGCCCAATAAGCTTTTAATAGGCTTTATACGTTCAGTGCCTCAACTATACCACAACCTTCATTCAGGTTAGCAATCTCATTATTTTCATGGAAGATTCCACTTTTCTTAACTTCTTTTCTAGTCACATAAATTTGAAATATGAACTATATACCAAAGCATCTAATATTTGAAATTCATAAAATTTATCTTTTTAGCTCATTGTTATCCCCCTAGGATTAGAGCTTTCCAACCAAAAGTCATCAACTGACTCGTACCCTTTAATCTTCACCTATAATTACATGATAATAAGGACTTATAATTCATATTTTGTATATATTATGATGTATGTTATCATGTTTTTATTACATTTCTAAACATTTATATCATATATATTAAGTCTCGAAATGTATTATTTAAGGCTATTTTTGGTGTAATTTACAAGGTTTGAGCATTAGATTAGACAATCAATCCAATTCAAATTTGACCCTTTGTCCTTCGAACTTGGTTTCAAATTAGTTAGGTCATATTTTATCTAATTTACTATTCTTTAGCCTTAGATTTCCATTTCGAATGCTAAATTAATAGAATTTCATCCATTTTCGTCACTTTATCTCTTTTCAAGAGTGAGTTTCTTCCTCTAACTCATCTATTTTATTTATTATTAGATTAAACTGTGATTTGTATAATTTTGACTTATTACAAATATTTTAGAGTAGTTTCCAAAATTTATCACTTTTTCTAAAATCTAAAACAATTTCATTAAAGAAATATAAAAGTCAAACCTAATGATATCAGTTCACTAATTACACTTAAAAGTAGTCATCAATTAGGTGAGTTTAGACTTTATTTTTACCTATTACCATGACCTTTTTATGCTAAGAAATTGACTCATCAACAAATACTTGTCACGAGCATGTGGTCTTATCATAATAGTGTTAAAATGCTAGGGGGTCAGATCTTGTCGACATGCATGACCTCCATAGGATGTTGTTATTGCAAGACCCCACCCCATAAAACCCTTCAAGTCCTTGATGCCCCCATTCTCTCTCTCTCTCTCTCTCCCCTAAAGAGAAAAAAAGAAAAAAAAACACTCCCCCTCGTCCTTTCTCCCCTTTGAGACTACTCCCAACATTTACTCCCACATTCTTTCACATTCTTAGTAATAATTCATAATATCACACTTTTTATGTATTTTCCTACTAGTTGATGTCAATGTTTGACTAGCTATGCATGTGACATGCTTGACTATTGACTTCATCCGTGGACATATACCTAGGCGCACACACCTAAATGTACCGAGAGCACTACCTAGGATAGGTGCATTCTAGTCCCAAGGAGATTCGAGTCATTTGATTGGCTAGAAGCGGCGATGTGATCGATCAGAGTTATTGATGACGAGCTCAAGCATGCATATTCATCTAAGAATGTTACCATCGTTTTCCTCCTCGATTTCACAAAGACTGTCTAACTATCCATCTTTATTGCATCTGAAGGTTAATCTTGTTATTGATGCTATGAGGCATTCTTTTTATTGTTTTTATGATGGGGCTACTCTTTATTGCCATGAACGAACCAATGGATCGCGAGAGCTTGCAATATCACAAGGTGAGCCTTGCAAAGAGCCATCAAGCCCATCATCAGTTTTCACAATTTTCTCCAAAGATCACTTTTTTCGCCTCCAATTTTAGTGAAAATTTTGAAAAGATAACGTGTCGTTGACCATTATTTTCTAGGCCCAAAGATAATTCAGAAAATAATTGATTTTATACAAATCTACATTCTCTAAGAAATTAGTATGGACATAGATGAAAATGCATCTATGGGACTCGAAATACATATAACAATTCATTCTCCCGTAGTCAGCATTATCGAAAAACTAATCATTTTTTAAATAATTGTTGGCATAAACACAAGGTCAAGATTTCTCAATTAAAAAATGTGAAACTGCTTTGAATATCAACTTTTTTCTTGATAATCGACGTGATAATCTTCATCGTGTTAAGCTAAGTATGATACTTATGCTAATCTCAAAGATGACATCATTTAATGGCAAGTCACATCTCCACAAGGAATCCATGATTGTTGATTCTCATCTTTCCAAATACCCATCATCAACTTCTTGAATTATTGACTCAGGGGTTTCATCCGCTTCCTCTCTTTTACCATTCATTTCATCTCAATGATCTGTCCTCTATCAATGATCTCAATGATCTATCACCCTCCATTGACTTGTTCTCTTCTCCCATTCTCATTACACCTTCGAAGGGCCGGTGATAGGGATGAGGATTGGCTTAGGACATGAGAATGGACGCTGCATCTACATTCTAATGAAAAGAATAATGTAAAATTCTAAAGATAATGATCATCAAACATGATTAGCAACTATACTTGAACATATGATTGACAAGAATCATGGGCAGAAATATTTCTTCAAGTGAAAAATGCGGGCTTGATTCTGTGATCCAATCACGATCATATAAAGCTAGCTTAGATCGATCAGTGATCAAAGCCAGCTGTTTGGTCAAGGGAGTGATCGATTCTGTGATCCCTCGACGATCACTCCCTTCTATTGACGATCTGATCCCCAATCGGTTCGTGATTCTATTTTGAGGGATGTTTCTTTATAGATGACTGATACTCGCTGAAAACAGAAGAGATGCATAAACTACCGGGCGAAGTTCTATAAGAAAACTAAGGAAGCAAAAAGAAGTTCCATATACAGCGAGTAGCTGGCTTTGCAGACCCAAAAAAAAACTCCAAAACCCTAATCCGGAATTTTAGGGTTTTAATCTTACCTTAGACACGTCCCTCCCATAGACAGGAAATCTTCACTGACGCGCTTCGCAGGAGATCTCTCAGCTCTTCGGGGGGATTCAGACCAAGACGAGAAGCCCTTTCCCAACGGTCCAGACGCGAAATCCCTAAACAGGGACCGAATTTCATGTTCATGTCGAACTGCTGCAGCGCCTCCTCCGTGGCATCCACCGTCGATTCTGATCACCGCGAAATCAAATTAAATACGTCTTGCACACGCTAAAAATGGAAATCTGAGGACTGAATGGGGATTACCTTGAGGGAGGGGGGAGTAAGGAGCGATGTCAGCGTCGATTGATGCGATCGGAGAAACGGATGATTTCTTCTTGAAAGTGGCGGCGGAGGACTTGGAAATGTTTGTGAGTGAAGCATTTTTCTTCTTCTGGCGGTAGAAATCCTTCACTCCTGCTCCGGTTGACGTCCCGGTCTTCATCATCTCGGCTCCGGAAGGGGAAAGTTTTTGAATATCTCAGGGAAGTTCCGACTCAGTTTGAATTTCTGAAAAAGGGGCATGTTCCTTGTTGAGGAAGACGGAGGATCCGACGGCTCACGTTTAATCTGATCCGGAGAAGCAAAGGGCTTTTCTCACATAAAAGATTTTTGAAAAGGTTATTGTCAATATTTCATTTCACTGGGACCTAATTGGAAAATAAAAGCTCTAGAAAAAAAATCTTTATAGGAGAATTTTCTGGCGCATGGAAGATCCGACGGCTCATATTTGACCTGTTCTCAGATCTCGCAAAAGATTTTTTTAAAAAGCTTAGTGCAAATATTTCACATTTTAAAAATAATAAACGATCCGATGGAAGATCCGATGGCCCATATTTGATCTGATCCAGACTGGGGAAAGGCGATCAGTGATCTGATTTTAGCGATCGAACTTGTCGATCTGATCGTCGATTTGATAAGAGATTAACGATTTGATAGTCGATCAGATAATGACTGATTTTTCGTTTTTTAAAAACTTTAATCATTTTTCAATCTAATTTAATTCTTTATTCAGATTTTTGGGTGGAGATCATTAATAAAATCGACGACCATTGATCCTCGACCAGCTCGGTTGCAAGTGATCGATCGATGATGCCCATCAATCGGATCATGGTCTTCGTGGGTTCATCGATTGAACCAATTGATCAACGAACAGATGATCGTGATTGGATCATTGTTCCCTGATCCGGGTAAGAAAGAAATAGCAGAGGTTTTTTTTCTCAGAAAAGCACTTCGTTCAAGGATAATATTATTAGTTTCGTTTTACTGGAGATTTCATGAAATTATTTCCACATGAAGAAGAAATCATGATCAAAATTTGGTTAGTTGATCATGATCGGATTTGACGGTCAAGGAGAGGGAGAGAGATGAGAAAGATTTATTATCAAGAAAATGATTTGATCGGCGATCCTATTGCCAATCGGATCGTCAATCAAGGCGTTATCGATCAAAGAACTTCAATAAATGATCGAAGCGATCGCTGTCAAGGAACGATGGTCCGATCGCCTGCATCGATCATGGTGATCGGATTCGAGAACAATGATCCGATCAGTTACTGCCATTGCTTGGTGCCAACTTATCCAACGATTTAATTGCCCAGATTAAATGTTGATATTTCAGGTGATATTTAACGTTGATGATCGGGTCAAATAACGGCCCAATACAGGGTCTTATTACTGCTATTGGGCCTTCCAAGCCGGTTTCCGGGGACTAGCTTATCTGGCACACGAATGCTTACGTGGCACTCCGGCATTAGCGCCCGGATTCCTTTCAGTCTACGTGGCAAATCACCATGTTATATCAAGATAAAGGAAATAAATAATACCTCTCTCTCTCTCTCTCTCTCTTCAAAATTCTGTTTCCATCATTTCGTTTCTCTCACCAAGTAAAAATCATGCTCATCGAAATGGGCCCTGAAAATCCGCAATCCTTGTTTTCTCTCTCTACAACCTCCAGAGTTTTAGAGAGCGAAACATGCATCTAGAGAGAGAAAATGATGCAAATGGATATGGAGAGAAGATGTACTGCCAACGAAGCAAACCATGCTTGGTCTCAAGGTCAACAAATCGCGGCCCCCACACCCTTTTTCTCTTTCTACAAGATAGAGAAACGGTGCAGAGAGAGAGATGCGTTTTGTCCTCTTCAAGTAAAAATCGTGCTTATAAAAATGGCCATTCAAATCTGAAATCCTTTTCTCTTTCGACGCGCCTCAACGGCTTTAGAGAGGGAAACATACATCTAGAGAGATAAAATGATGAAAATGTGTAGAAGAGAGAGAGATGTTATGCCAACAGATCAAACCATTTCTGGTCTCTAGGTCAACAAATCGCGGGCCCCACAACCATTTCTCTCTCTTTACAACAGAGAGAAACGTTGCAGAGAGAGATAGAGAGAGAGAGAGAGAGAGAGAGAGAGAGAGGGAGAGAGAGAGAGAGGCGCGTGTGGATGATGTGAATGCCACGAGAGGGGTGGGAAATATCGGGGGCAGCCAATGGGAGGACACGAAACAAATCTTTTATCTCAGCGCGCCACGTCGCCACCACGATCTCCCAGAGCTCTGAGGCCGCAAATTTTCCGCCATTTTCTCATAAAATCGGAAAAATAAACTTCTTTAGAGAGAGAGAGAGAGGTAACAAGAATCTACAGAGATATTGAAGCAGAGCTCCTTACTCCCGGACTGCACCCAATTCCCCGGAGAGGATTTTTTTTCAGCTTTCGAGATTCATCAAACCGTTGCTGCTCTTTCTAGAAGCTCCTGCAGTAAACGAGAACAGGTATACAGTCTGAATCTCCATCTCTCCCTCTCACACTCACAGGCACTTTCTGTGGACATCCACAGTATAGGTATTTTCGAATCCTTTTGCTTTGGAATCATTTTTCTTTTCCGAATCTGGAGGATACTTAATTTTTAGTGAGCAAGTTTCTCGGATTTCCTTAGTTGTCTCTCTCACTTCGTGCTATTCAGAAAAGTCTGTATTTAGCTGCTTCTGCTTATTATCGTGCTGAATTAGGTTTTGTGCTCTCGTCGCCCTGGCATTGGTGGATCTGGAGGATTTTTAATATTTAGATGAGTCAGTATCTCGGATTGCTGTACTCGTTTTCTAGAAGTGCAGAAAACTTACTGTGTTTAGCTGGTTTTGCTCATGATCTTCCTGAATTAGGTTTTGTATTCTCGTCGCCCTGGCATTGATGTATCTGGAGTATTTCTAATTAGTGGATGAATAATTTTCTCGGATTTCTCTAGATGTAATGTTAGCTGTGTTTAGGTACTCGGATATTCAGATAACTCGTATTTCTCTACTAGGATTTTCAGATACCTCACCGTGTTTAGCTGATTACTCTCATGATAGACGAATCTGAAGGATTACTAAACGAATCGGTTTTGCAGATTTCATTCGTTCGTTTTTTGCTTTTCGTGACATTCATTTCATGATATTCTCTATTTAGCTGATTTAGGTTGTGATCCTGCTTAATTAGGTTTTGTATTCTCATCGCCCTGGCAATGATGAATTTGCAGATGATGTGAAGCAAAGAAATAGGATGATGGCTACAGCAGGAGTGATTGGATTAGCCACAGGGAAAGAGCCTCCTCAGCACATCCTTTCTATCCATCCGATCTCAGTGAGAGACTTTCCCATAGCTCAGATCACGGTCCTGTGCCAATTTCGTCAGTTTCCTCGAGAACGGTCATAATTGCAAAGAAATCTCCCAATTTTAGCCAGAAACAGCGGTTCCTCTAGTAGGCCGACTTATCCTGCAAAAGCCCTCAAAGATTATGTGGATGCACCTTCATCATCCTCGGACTCCTGGTTCCGAAGTTCGATCCCCGCTGGTGAAGATCAGCCCATTGATGTAGAATCTTCAACAGAGCTCCTCCTGCTTCTTCAGAAATCAATGCTGGAGAAACAGTGGGATCTTTCCATCTCAAGAACTGGAGACAAAATTGAAGCCCCAAACCATTACACGGACTGGCATGTCTGCTCGTCAGAGAAGAGCAAGATCCAGAAGAAGAGTTACACATCGTGGCTGGATGAGTCCAGAGCTCATGGAGAGTAGAACCAGAGGCTATGTTAGAGGCAGAGTAAGTGAAGATCTACTCAGTCATTCCGAAGTGGTGAATCTATCAAGGAAGATCAGAGCTGGCCTATCAATTGAGGAGTATAAATGGAAGTGAGTTCCCCTTCTTCCCCAAAATTCCATTTATCTTGTCACATCTCATGAATTTAATGTTTTCGATTGGTGAAACAGGCTCAAAGAGAAGTTAGGGCATGAGCCATCGATCAAGCAGCTCGCCATATCCTTGAAAATTCCTTACTTTGAGCTGCACTCGAAGATGTTGGAGTATTCGTTAGCCAGAGAGAAGCTCGCTATGAGCAATGTTCGGCTCGTCATGTCAATAGCTCAAAAGTATGATAACATGGGGGCTGAGATGCCTGATCTCATCCAGGTATCTCTCTCTCCCTCCCTCCAGTACATTAAATATCTCTCTCTCCCTCCATGTAGTAAATTTCGTGCCCTTTTTATCAGCTGTAACTTTAGGTAAAGTGGTGAGCACATGATCCTAACAGAACTTAATTTCCAGGGTGGTCTTATTGGATTGCTCCGGGGGATCGAGAAATTTGACTCTACAAAAGGTTTTAGAATCTCCACGTACGTCTACTGGTGGATTCGTCAGGTGGGTTCATTACATTTCTACAGATCAGAGTGCCTTGAATTGGAGATTGATTCAAGGGTTTAATCTTCAGGGTGTTTCCAGAGTTCTAGTTGAAAACTCCAAGATCTTAAGGCTTCCCTCACACTTGCATGAACGACTTAGCTCCATCAGGAGCGCAAAGATTCTTCTAGAAGAAAAAGGGGTTTCCCCGTCTATTGATGTTAGTTGGTTACTCTGGATTCTTTTGTTTTCCGCTTTTTACCCAATTCGGAAATAATCCGTTCTTTGGTACTTCAGAAAATTGCCGAGTGTTTAAACATGTCGACGAAGAAAGTGAGGAACGCCACCGAGGTAAAGATGCACGCAAAATTCATGCAAAAGCTCCAATTTATGATGATTGTTTAATGCAGGCTGTTAGCAAGGTCTTCTCTCTGGACAGGGAAGCGTTCCCTTCTCTGAATGGCCTTCCTAATGAAACTCTTCACAGCGTGAGTATATCTAATGAAGCTAAAAATAATGAATAATCAAAGAAATCTGATATTTCTATTTGCAGTATATAGCAGATAATCGGCGAGAAAACATCCCCTGGCATGGGATTGACGAAGTATCCCTCAAGGTAAGATTTTTCTTACACTCTTTGATATAATTGAAAGAAACAAGGAAATGACGGAAAATGAGGAAATGACAGATTGTTACACTCTTCTCGCTGCTAATTATTCATGGCTTTTACAGGAAGGAGTGAGGGATCTTCTTTCAACTACGTTGAATGAGCGAGAGAGGGACATCATCGGTCTCTACTATGGCCTGGACGAAGAGTCTCGCTCTTGGGAGGACATCAGTCGGAGGTATGATCAGCGAGCTCCCCTCTGGTTCAATGCCAGTCGTTTGATGCCGTTTGTCATTGCAGAATTGGGTTGTCGCGGGAGAGAGTGAGGCAGGTGGGGCTCGTGGCCATGGAGAAGCTGAAACGCGCGGCGAGGAGGAGAGAAATGGAGGCGATGCTGGTGAAGCATTGAGAGTTTCGGGGAGACTGTACATAGAGTAATTCAAACAGGAGAGAGAAAAGTGGTATGTGTACATGCATTTTGTTTCCAAATTGGGTAAATAAAGAAGGGAAATTTATGCTTGGAGACTGCCGGGCTCCACATCCATCTTCCTCTGTAATTTGATCGATGTATCCATCTTGCAAGATCTTTGCGTATGCTGCAGGTGTATGAGATACTTATGTGATATATATATATAGAGAGATCCCATAATCAAGAACACCATATAACATGATATATATACATGCATCATAAGAGATATCATACTTATATGATAGATATATACATGATATATCTCATAATAAGATAAGATGCTGATAGAATAATAACTGGTGGTATAGTAACATGATATGTACTATGTATCTTTTGGGTAGATAACCATATGCATAGATGCATTCGTTAATACTCTAAAATTAACCTAAGACAATAGATTCATGATAAAACCATAGTCATCAGACTTCCATACAGTTTATACATTGATATCTCCATGTTCATGTGTATTCCTATCTATGAATCTCCAAGCATTGATATCCATCTTTTTACCTTTGGTTCTTGTTCATCTTATCCACCTTGTTCATCTTCTTCATCGACCGAGTTGATTGATCAACCCATTGGAATCATGATCGGTTTGACTGTTACTATCACTTAGGTGATGAGAAAGAGTGAGAGAGGAGAGAGAGATATGATTAAAATATGATCAATGATCACCCATCCGATTGTTAGTCATAGCAAAGATTGATCATAAACTAGATAAAACATGGAATCCATCATCTTTGTTAGATTTCATCGAATATTTCTCCCTTTCTCTCTCTACCCATTTGTTAGATTCCTCTACCTTTTGCGCTAAAAAGATGACCTTTCGTTTCCCAGAAGGGATGACCTGGCCCTACAGATTCCCTTCAAATAAGATCCAACGGTCTGATCAAGCCACGCGGCATCATCGAGTCCGTCCAATACATTGCGCACAACTATATAAACCCCCAGGTCGTCGGAAATGACAGCTGGAGAAATTTAGGGCATCTGCTTCGCTGCTAGATCCATCTCTGACTCGCTTGGTGCAGGTCGGGAACGGGAGAAGATCTTTATAGCTTCCGTTCCTGCCTTGCATCAACTGAATTAGAGCCGGAGGCAGTTCGATTTTCTCTCATCCTCTATCTCTCTCTTATTTTCCCCTTATTCTCGATTATGTCAAACAGTCGCAGATTTTATTTATTTGTTCTATAAAGTTTTAGTTTGATGTGTGATCTGGTTGCATCTTTTTGTGAATTGATTCCGGACAAGAGGGAAGTGAAAAATCTGAAAAAGAAGAGAAAGACTCGAATTATTATTTACGATACTGCCCCTTTTTTCAGCTAATTTCTCTATATCCCTGGTTTTCCTGTGATTCTTGATTTTTTGAACCAGATGCAGATTCCATGTATTTTTTTTAGTTTTGTTTGATGTGTGATCTGGTTGGGTTCCATGTATTTTTTTTCTCTTGATTGGATTCCAGTGAAAATTTACTGATGCTAATTTGAAGTCATATTTTTTGAAATATTTGAAAAAAGAAGAAAAGCTTTTCTGTTTCATCGTATATCGTTTTCTCTCTCTATCTCTTCTTCCACCCAGAACTATAGACTTTTTGAAAGAGATGCAGATCCTAATTTTTTTTAAAAGCTTTGTTTGCTGATTGATCTGGCAGGATTTTTTTTCTCTCGATTTGAATCCGGTGGAAACTCACATGATATGATTGATAAATTACAGTTATTTTTTTACACTTCAGAGCTCATAAAAAATCTGGAAAAGAGGAGAAAAGTTACATCGAGAGTTGACGATTTGTAATATGATTTACGAAACCCCTTCCAAAAATCATCTGATCTTGATTTTCTCTTTGAGGAACAGAAATTCAAGAATACATCAAGGCAGTTGTCTGGAGATTTCAGATGGGAACGAGGGCCACGAAGATGATCAAACTCGCCTTGAAGCGCGCTAAAAAGTGGAGAGGGAGAGAGAGCGTGCAGTTCCTGGTCGACAGAATTCTCGCTCTAGCAAACGAGGATTAGTTGTGGCAGACTTGGCCGAAAAACTTGTCCAGATGACTCCAACTGATCGTTCAATTTCAAAAAAAGTATACGGAATTTCATTCAATTTCAATCTCTTCAGACAATTGCTTTGGCGAAACACTTGCCGATTCTATGTCTTATTTGCTGGGCAATCTGGGAGGGTTTTTTTTCTTGATTTGTTTCTGTCGAAAATTGATTGAGATTGCAGGTTCTGTCGGAGCTCTGAATTGGAGGAATCAGTCCGTCCTTGTACATCTGCCGGATTAGGGAACGGGGATCCGATCATGATTGTTACTTGGTTGAGCAATGGATTTGATCGATCAATGAAGGATGATAATGATCGGATCAATGTGCATGAATCGTATATGATTTCCGATTAATCGACTGCAATAGATCTGATAAGTGATCCGTGGTCGTCAATCTAATTGAAAATCTCCACTAGAAATAAAATAGATCTAGAAAATGAATTAACTTGAAAAACATTGGCAAAAATTTTTCCATCAACAGTTGACTTTGATCAAAAGCTAACTTAACAAGATCAGTGATTTGACCCTTAAAAAGAGAACACAAAAGTCTTAAAAATAAAACTGTGACTATCTTATCTTAGAGATTCTCTTCAACCCCACTAAGGTCTAAATGGGCTTGTGAAAGTGGGCCATCTTATCTTCATCTAAAATAGGCTCTTGGGCTTTATTCTAGGCTACATCACATCTATATTTATATAGTTCACTCAAGGAGTTCTCTTGAAGTGGTTCAATTATCGAGTCTCTGATAGTATCCATGTGATTGTTGTACCATCAGATCTCCACTTCAAAACCTCTTTACCAAGAGAGAAAAAGAAGAAAAAGAAGAGTTCCCAACAAGGTTTACATGGACATATTCTTGTGTAGTTGTTCTCCCCTTATTTATAGAAGTTTATATATTATAAGCTTTTCATTGAAGGAGTCATTAAAGTTGTTCAATTGTCTAGCTTCAGGCACTATCCACACGATTGTTCTTGTACTATTAGATCTCCTCTTCAAAGTTCTTCACCAAGAGAGAAAGATAATAAAGACGAGAGTTTCTAATGAGGTTTTCCTGGGCACCTTGATCTATGGTTGTTCTCCCTTCACTTCTAGAATTTTCATAAAAACCTCAAAATTATGTCTATACCTATCGAGTCCATTGATCTTACTCTAGGAGACACATATTTGGCTAGTTAGTAACTCTATAAATCCAATAAAATTTAGTTGTCGACCTAATCAATATATTATGCCCACATATAGATTAATTAATCAATGATCACTTTAACCCAATTGATGAGCTAAGTTGGCCCCCAAGTTACACCACAAGCTCTTGGAGATATGGAGCATATAAAAACTCTCATATGGAACCTTGTCATCACCCAGCATTATATAAATATAATCCTTTATCCATGTTAGGCTCATGAATAACTTAGGGTATGGGCAACTGTCAAACCCTAATCGGTCGCTCAAGTTAATATTGATAGGTAAACAAAATCATCGAGAACACTTTCTCTAATATTTTTACTATATTGGCCAATGATTTCATCGCATCTCATTCCTTAACCATACAATTGCCTTCGAGGACTTCATATTTTATATAATATATGACATTTTGGAGATCCCATAGTTCAAAACATAGTCTTGAGTATGTCATAATAATTTCCAAGTCATAGTTAAAACACGATCATCTATCCATAGGATGTCTTTTGTATGTTACGTCTAAAGGATCATATACACAATTGTGACATGAATTAACTTGATTAAAAGCTTAAGAATAACACTACTTAGGGATTCATATGGATCAATTGAATAGACTCTTTCTCCAAAGAACACCCACTATCTATCCTTGATGTCTCCACATCATTGGTCACGAAATCAGTCATACTCATCATATGATTTAAATCAGATAGTTGACAAAACTTTTTTATGAAGTCGTTGAAAACACACAACCTCATGTCAAACCAATTACAAAACTCATCAATTTAAAGGTTTAATAAAAAAATAATTCACATAATGGTGAATAAGGGTCCAATCCATGGTGAAATATAGAATTTTTGAGGTGTTCTTTAAATTTGATCAAATTAGATGACGAATTGAGGTGAGAAATTAGTGATTTCAGTAAATTTGGAGAGAAGACTCCAAGATGAATCTAGAGAATAAAAAATTACTCGATTGGATCAGTATTCGCGGAGAGATCAAGTAGCAAAATCTAGAGAGAGAAATCAATCGCAAAGAGAGAGAAAACAAAAAAAATTGTAAAATGTGACTAATCTACTATTCAAAATATAATGTTATAGAAGAAAGACTAGGGAGAAAAGCATATAATAAAACTCAAAATCGCACACGAAATGATCCAATTGATCGCCGGATCAAGGCTTTTCATTCCGCATTTAAAAAAAAAATAAAAATCAGGTGTTCAAGAAGGGAATTCTCCCGATTCTCTTAAAAAAATCTCACTTTCAAATGAGTCTAGAAGAGGATGAAAGCAAGAGATTCAAGGATTAAGATGTCTAAATAGTTTGATTGCTTGAAACATCTAAGAATACATTTTTCATGAAAGAGAAGGTATAAATAGAGTTAAAATTGGGCGTGACCGTTTGATCGTCTCTTCATCTTTGATCAATGGCCGTGATTAATCATTAAGGAAATGAATTGTCATCATGAAGTTATAGCCGTTGGATCCTCAATGGAGCGTTTAGATTATGTCGCGTCATCATGTGAAGAATAATCATCTTGTAATGGTTACTGTTCAATCTTTATCTAACACTTTTGAAATGATGTCACATGTCCGCGGAAGTCCATCGGGCGCATTTAATCTTAGTCGTTTATAACTCCTCAGATGAACGGCTGAGAATAAATCGCTTTCAAAACATAAATCATCGTCCAATTAGAGTGCAGCGTGTACCCCTTCAAGTAAGTGAAAATTGATGATCACGATTAATTCATGCGATTACACGCTCCAGAATGTGCCACATCACCTGCATAAAAGAAATAAAAATATAGTCCTACATTAGGAAAATCAACATGAAATGATGAGCATATAACGAGTGCGGTTTTTAGCAGTTAGCTTATATCCTTATAAAGGATGTTTAACCACTAATTTTTTGCACACACATGCACATACGCGTGTGTGACATGGCATGTGTGTGCGTCGTCATGTGGCGACACACTATACGTGTTGGCATGTTAGCTGCCACATTAGCGTGCAGGGGCAAATTTTTTTCATTCTTTTAAATAATAATAAAATCAAAAATTAATCCATAAAAATCCCAAAAAATTAGAAAATTTCATAAATTTCAAAATACAACTCATTTTTAATCAAAATTTTTTGTTTGATCAGAAATTAATTGTCTATTATTCTTAAACGTCAAATTTAATAAATAACAAGAAAATAAATTTTTATCTAAAAAATGGACTCATTTATTTTGAAAATAAAACTAGGAAAATAAATGAGTGTACGTAAAAATATTTTCTCTCATTGTTTGCAATTAAAACTTAATTATAATCTCAAATAAAGATGAGAATAATCTACTCTAAAATATAATATTTAATTATGCATGATTATCTCTAAAATAATAAATTTTGATATTATAACTTAAAATTGTATAGAATGATAGATATGAACGCAAAGTATGATAACATGCATAAGAATGAAATATTTTATATCTTAATTTGTATACTAATTATATAATTACTAGTACAAATTACATGTTATCAATAGTGTCATTCTTCTTGAATATTTTGGCATCCTTCTCATAGATTGACGAGACTAAATCGTATGGTCGTTAAATGCACACGACTTAGTGTCAACATAAAGTTCCAAACTTACCAATTTATGATTAATCAAACTAATTAATTAGTATAATGGTAATTAAGGGTCGAATCCACGGAGAATTAGGGAAATTTGAGAGATATCTTTGAAATTCGGTCAAATCAGATGACGAATTGAGGTTAGAAATTAGGCATTTTAGTATATTAAGAAAGATAACTCAAAATCGAATCCACGGAATCAAAAATCAGGTGATTTGGATAAGAATTCGAAGAGAAATCAAAATTTGAAGATAGGAGATAATTTCGTTTCGAAAAACGATTAAAAACCGAAATTAAAACTAAAATTAAACTAATCTATGATTCTAAAACTAAAATAAACACTAAATGATGAAAGATTATGATGAAATCACGCAACCTAACCCAAAGTAGCCTTCGAATTGATCCAATTAATCGCCGGATGCAAGGCTATTCATTCCGAATTTTCGAAGATGAAGATGGAGTTCAAGATGTGAATTCTTCCTTTTCTTTCAATAAAATTTTGATCTTAAGCATTCAAATGACGCGGAAATGAGTCAAGAATGCTCTTGAACAAACGGCACACGAAATGGATTCCTACACAAGGATAATTTGATGGATAATCACGAACACGTCTTTTCGCGCGAAGAACCATTCTTAAAAGGCCGAAATCGATCGTGGGTCGTCGGATTAAACAGTTGATCACGATCAATGGTTTTGATCGCGCGCAGGTTGACGAATCGACGTCTTCTCGCGAAGACCGTCCGATCGCTGATGAAGGGCCTGGATATATTGATGAAGATATGCTTCGATTTGATTCGTGCGTTGGATTTTAATCCAACGATCGTGATGTGATGATGTATCCACTGATTTCAGACGATCTCAGCCATTATAACTTGCGATCGGACGGTTCCGATCAAGTCACTTACTCCCGATTTAGAGCACGTGCTCAATCGGTGATCGGGTGGACCACACGTCCATTCGATCGACGCACGCGATCGATCGCGAACCACATCCGACGCTCCTAAGCTCGCCACGTGTCCTGAAATCAAAGAAAACAAAGGGACTTTAGTCCCACACGGGAGAAATCAAAGAGAATAATCACTATATATTATACGACGAATAGCCGGTATTGATAATTTGTCTCCCTATACACGGGAGATCCATATACTTATATATATAGTAAATATTATACGTGTCCATGTCATCGCCACGTCACTTCACGCCACGTTGGCGATGCCACGTGTACACGCGCGATTAAAACCCATATTTTTGCATTTTTTTAATTAAATTAAATGTTTTAAAAATTGAAAATAAACTTAAATAAAATCAAAAAATTCTTAAAAATTGTAAAATTCATAACTTTCAAAATATAACTCCAAATTAAGTCAAATTTGGTTTGTTGGATTCAAAATTGAATAATCTATCATTATAAAAAGTAAAATTATAAAAATAATAAGAGAATTAATTTATATTAATTTTATACATTTATGTATTATATAAAATAAATGCATATAAATACTTAAATGTAAATAAAAGTCTTTTCTCTCATATTTTCACTCTTAAAACATGATTATGATCATAAATATAATTAGGATTAAAGATTATAATGTTTAATTATACATAATAACCCATAAATTGATGTATTTTAAGATCATAACATGAATTTACACAAAATGATAGAAATATGCTTAAAAGATGATAACATGCATACATTTATAATGATTAATGCATTAATTTGCATTAATAACTATGTAATTACATGCATAAATAGCATGTTATCATAGATCCTTCAAGTAATAATACTTAGAGTACATATTGAAAGACAAGTGATCAGTGTATTATGATTTTGTCATAATTCACTGAGTTATTGTATACGCTTAGGGACTTCATTACAAACATCAGATAACACTAATACAAGTAAATTTTATTTTAATTGAATTTGATGAATATTAAATGATCTATAAGCCAAGTCACACTTCTATGTCTCATTTATATTCATCAAAATGAAATTGATTCGTATTTTTTTAAGATGTTGAAAATGAATTTCATGAGCATATACAATGATTAAGTGAATCTCACTTGAGAAGAACATCAAAATATTTGAGAAAAAAATAATAATATCTCATCTGACTCATATAATGAGTATTATTGATCTTGTGGCTATCAATTTAATAGATAGATAGTGTTTTTTGGAGAAAGACTTTACTAAATTGATCGTATGAGTCCATGAATAGTCTTGTTCCTAAATGTCAATTAGTTTCATTCATTTTCTCTATTTTGTTTGTGATCCTTAGACTTGAGACACTAAAGATATCTTATAGATGGATAACCGTGTTTTGACTATGACTATGGCTTATGAATCCCTACCTACATGATCTTAAAAATGTCTTAGATTGGATGCAACATGAAGTCCTTGAAGGTAATTGTGTGGTCAAGATGTGATCATTTGTCTGATAGATATTATGTGGCCTATTAGCCAATCACACTTTCATGTATCTTGTTTATGTTCAATAAAATGAAATTTATTCATTGTCATTCTTGTGTAATGTTTGCAATGAAGTCCATGAGCATGTGCAATGACTAAGTCAATTATGATGAGATCATAATATAACAATCACTAGTCTTTAAACATATGTTCTAAACATTCTTATTCGTGGGATATTCGAGAAGGACATCGAATTATCCGTAAAGAATAACATTATCTAATCCATATGATATAATGAGTATGGTTGATCCTATAGTCATGGGTGTAGAGACACTAAGGATAGATAATGGGTGCTATTTGGAGAAAGAGTTCACTGAATTGATCTGTATGAATATCTCAATGGTATTATACCTAACTGTCAAACATGTTGATTCATGTCATGATTGTGTATGTGGTCCTTTGACTTAAGACACCAAAGACATCTTGTGGATGGATGATCGTGTTTTGATTATGACTTAAAAATCCCTAGCCTCGATATATCTAAAACGTCATATATTGGATACGACATAGAGTCCACGAAAATGATTGTGTGATCAAGATGGGATCATGCACCGTCGTTATTTGAGGATATTGACTTAAAAGAATGAGATGCGATGAAATCCTTGGCCAATGTAGTAGAAATATAGAAGAAGGAATTCTCAATGATTTCTACACGCATCAGTACTAACTTGAGTGAGCGATTAGGGTTTGACAGTTGACCATACCCTAAGTCATTCATGAGTCTAATGTGGATGAAGGATTATACATACAGGGTAATCGATGACGGGAAGGTTCCATAAGTGAGTTCTTACATACTCCATATCTCCTAGTGTATGTGGTGTGACTTGGCACCCAACGGGCTGACTGACGAGACTAAATCGTATGGTCGTTGAATGCACACGAATTAGTGTCAAAATAAATTTCCAAACTTACCAATTTATGATTAATCAAAGTAATTAATTAGTATAATGGTAATTAAGGGTCGAATCCACAGAGAATTAGGGAAATTTGAGAGATATCTTTGAAATTTGGTCAAATCGAACGATGAATTGAGATTAGAAATTGGGCGTTCTAGTATATTAAGAGAGATAACTCAAAATCGAATCCACGGAATCAAAAATCAGGTGATTTGGTGGAGAATTCGAAGAGAAATCGAAATTTGAAGAGAGGAGAAAAATTCGTTTCGAAAAACGATTTAAAACCGAAAATTAAACTTAATTAAACTAAATCTACGATGCTTAAATGAAAATTAATGTTAAATGATGAAAGATTAAGATGAAATCAACCAATCTAACCCAAATTAACCTCCGAATTGATCCAATTAATCGCCGGATTCAAGGCTTTTCGTTCCAAAAATTCGAAGATGAATGTTGATGTTCAAGACTCGATTTCATCCATTTCTCTCGATTAAATATCAAATTGATGCATCAGAAAGGAGCGAAAACAAGTTACGAGTACACAGGAAGAAACGGCGCGCGATTTGATTCTCTAAACAAGGAGAAATCAATGAAATATCGCGAACGGTTCTTCACGTCGCGAAGAACATGTTTTATAAGGGCGAAATCGATCGTCAGCCGTTGGATCAATCTTCATCGCGATGGACGGCTTGGATCGTGCGTCTTTTCAAGATGAATCGTCGCTTATCTTCGATCGTTGGATGCAAATCGTGCGATCGCGATTTAGTTGATGATGGGATATGATTGATGATCGCGATTCATTCACTTAAGTGAATGTTTATCACACGTGTTGAATTGATGATGCCGTGGACCCCGTGTCCATCGAATCCATGCCGCCAGATGATCGCGCAATGATCACGATCCCATCCAACGTTCCAGATTAACCTGAAATACATTTTTAGTCGCACACGGGATAAATATCGGGAAATATTTACTATAAAAGGTAGAGCGAATAAGGGATATTAATAGTTTCGTCCCCTTATACACGGGGGACCCCTAAACATCATATTAATAGAAATATATAATATACATATGATGGCACGTGTACACGTCATCCACGCCACGCATGTAGGCGCGCGTGTCCACGTGGCAGAGCCACGTGGCCTTGCGTGCCACGTCGCGTCCACGTGAGCCCGCGCGCTAAAACCATTTATTATTATTATTATTATTATTATTTTAAATCATTTAAAAATCGAAAATAAATCAAATTAAATTCAGAAAAATTCCAGAAAATTCCTAAAAATTGTAAAATTCATAACTTTTTAAAATATAACTCCAAATTAAGTCAAATTTGTTTTGTTGGATTCAAAATTGAATAATCTATAATTTTAAAAGTTCAAATTATTAAAATAATAAGAGAATTAATTTATATTAATTTTATACATTTATGTATTATATAAAATAGATTCATATAAATACATAAATGTAAATAAAAGTATTTTCTCTTATATTTTCACTCTTAAAACATGATTATAATCGTAAATATAATTAGGATTAATGATTGAAATCTTTAATTACTCATAATAATCCATAATTTAGTGTATTTTTTAGATCATAACATGAATTTACACAAAATGATAGAAATATGCTTAAAAGATGATAACATGCATAGATTTGTGATGATTAATGCATTAATTTGTATTAATATCTATGTAATTACATGCATAAATAGCATGTTATCACTGACAACTCAACCTATCGATTGGGTTAAATCGATCCTTTATTAATTAATATATATGTGGATATGGATAATTAATTAAGGTTGACCACTAAGGTGTTATTTGGTCTATAGAGTTATTAACTAGTGAGATATATAGACCTAGAGGGTCACACACACAAGGTCTATGGATGTTGGTGGAGATAGACATAATTATGAAGGTTTTTATGAAAAAACCTCATACCAAATGTCTATAAATAGGGGGAGAACGACCACAACTCAAGGTGCCCACGCAAGCCTTGTGAGAATTCTCTCCTTTTTTATATTTCTCTCTTGGTTAAGAGATTTGAAGTAGAGATCCAACCATTCGGAGACCGTGTGGATACCGCTAGAGGCTAGACACTTGAATAGCTTCAAGAACTCCTTCAAGGAAACTTGTATGTTTTCTCATATATATTAGATGATAGGATCATCTTTTCTTGGTGGCTTAGTGTTTTGAATATCTGATTCAATGAAGTCCGCTGCATTTGATGTTTTGATCAAAATTTCGAAAAGTTATCGACCTCAGATCCCATCATTGTCCACATAATAAGAGGAGACTAACTCAAGGAATAAAATACAATTAATTCCCTATCACTAAGGTAGTGGAAATATCAAAGAAGGTGTTCTTGGTAATTTTTCTTCACGCATCAATACTAACTAGACTTACTAATTAGGGTTTGATGGTTGACCATATTCTAAGTTATTTATAATCTCGTGTGAATGAAAGGTTATATATAGGGATGATAACCAATGATGAAAAATATCAATAAGAGCGTTATGATATAGTCCATATCTCCTAGAGTATGTGGTGTAGCATGGCATCCAATAGACTGCTAACCCAACTTGTCAATTGGGTTTAAATTAATCATTGACTGATTAATCTCTACGATGATATAATTAATTAATAAGATTGACTAGTAAGTATTATTAGGTCTATGGAGATATTTACTAGATAGATATAGAGGCCTTGAGGGTCGTACACCTAAGGTCAATAGATATTGGTGGCTATAAACATATTTTTTAAGGTTTTTAAAAAAATTTCACGACATAAAAGTCTATAAATAAGGGACATAAAGAATATAATTAAGGGTGCTCATGAAAACCTTTTTGGAAACTCTTCATTTCTTCTCTTTCTCTCTTAGTGAAGAGCTTGGAAGACAAGATCCCCTTGTCTAATAATTGTGTGAATATCTCTAGAGGTTGGACAATTAAAAAGCTTCAATTTTTTTTAATCAACTCTTTAAGTATATATTTTATCTACATTAGATGATAGACTTATAAGTTCTTGGTGTCTTATTATTTTGAATATTCGATTCAATGTTCTATTCCATTTATTGTTTGGATCAAAATTTCAAGGCTTATTAAGCATCAAATCTCAACATTATTTTGATCTCATCATAATTCATTTATTCATCACATATGCTCATGGAGTTTATGAACTTCATCTCACAAAAAAAGTAATGACTAAATTTTATTTTAATTAATATAAACAAGACATAGAAGTGTGATATGATTTATAGGTCTCATGATAGCCATCATACAACTCATTTTGAGTTTTGATAATGGCACGATGAAGTTATTTTATGGGAAGTCCCTTAGTTAGGTTAGCTACACACTAGTCAACAATGATTACAGAAGGTGTACATATGATCTTATTGTAGAGTTGATCGCTGATGTAGAAGCGATTGATGTCTACATGCTTAGTCCTGTCTTGGTAGATTGAATCATGAGCTATATTGATGGTCGATTTGTTGTTGCATAACACCTTGATGGGTTCTTCATAAGGGACTTTGAGATCCCTCAAAATTCTCCTTATCCATAATATTTCATCAATGCTAGATGACAATGCCTTGAACTCTACTTGAGTGCTTGACTTGGAGACCACACTTCATTTTTTGCTTCTCTATGTCACAAGATTCCCCCCTAGGAATGTATAATACTTAGTAGTTGACTAGAGACAACCAATGATCTAGAAAAGTTAGAGTCAATGTAAAGTGATAAGGTCAAGTTTGCATTTTTCAAGGTGAGTTTCAGTCTTGCTATTCCCTTGACATACCAAAGTACCCTTTATGTAGCATGAAAATGAGATCTCCAGGAATTACACATAAATTTACTTAACACATTTATTTTATATGATATATCTAGATGAGTGTGAGAGAGATACAATGATTTACCTATCAAGTTTTGATACAAGATTATCATTGAATTTATGTTTATTTAAATTTATTCTGAATGAAGATTAACTTAAATAGGTGCATCATTCTTGTGGGATTGTAGATGATTGGTTTCGCACAGTAGATCAACAATATACTTTTTTTGAGTTACTAAAGAGCCTCTAGAAGAGTAAGAAATTTTAATTCCTAGGAAATATTTCAGAGGTCCTAGTTTCTTAATCTCAAATTCTTTCACTAATTGGTTTTCTAGTTTAGTAGCTGATAACATGCAATCTTAACATGATAAAACATGATTATTAATGCAATTTAAGGCATAAAACATTACATTTATGTGCATGTTATCATACTTTGAGTGCATTTCTATCATTCTATGCATATTTATGTCATAATCTCAAAATGCACTAAATTAGGGTTAATTATGATAAATTAATGATAAATAATTTTATAACCCATCTTTACTTGAGATTATGAATGGTTTTTTTAAAGTTAAATAATAAGAGAAATTATTTTTTTATGAACATTCATGTAATTTTCTAAAGTTAAAAATCTTTTTAAAAAAATGAATGTATTTTTTTGAAATATAAATTAAATCTCTTGTTATTTAAATATTTTGAATTTTTAGAATGATAGATAATTAAATTTCAGATCCAATGAAAGAAATTTGGATTAATTTGGAGTTGTATCTTAAAAGATATGATTTTTACAATTTTTAGGGATTTTTCTGTATTTTTCTGAATTTTCTATGATTTTATTTTCGATTTTTTTAATAAAATAAATAAATAAATAAAAAAATTAAAAAAATGGCCGCGGGGCCCGCGTGGATGCGACGTGGCACGCAAGGCCGCGGGGCCCGCGTGGATGCGACGTGGCACGCAAGGCCACGTGGCAGCGCCACGCGGACCCACGCAGCGCGCCTACGTGGCGCGTACATATAGTATATATTTATAGTTTATATATATATAAAGTGGTCTTTGTCCTCCCCTATATGGGGAGGGTCATACCCGTATAAACGGTCGGGTATTATATACCCGACCGTTTCTATAAATAAAGTCCGTGTGGGACTAATGTTTTTAGCTTACTTACCTCGCAGGCGACGTGGCGCGATGACAGGCGTCGGATCGCGCGGCCGATCGATCGATGGACGTCGATCGCGTGGAGCTGCGGACCACCAGATCAAATCAGAACCACGTGCTAAATTAAACTATTATAACGGCTTTGATCGATGACACGTGGCAGCATCTCGCACGCCGATCGCGTGGACCCGTGGCGCACCGGAGATCAATCAAGCATGTGCGTTTTTCCAGGCGTTATAACGGCCGAGATGCATCCACGCGGACCGCATCTCAGCCGTTAGATCGCGATCCGACGGCGATTAATCAAAACGCTTCTTATAAGCGTTTTATTTGATTAAATCGTGGCCGTCCATCAAGATCCGACGGCCACGACTTAATCGAAACGGTCCATCGTGGACCGTTTCATCGCTAACTCGTCGATCTAAATGATCGGACGGTTACGCCCAAATTTGCTATAAATAGCCTTGTTCTTCGTCTTTTGTACTCATTCTTGGGAGTTTCGATCTAATTGACCTATCCATTTGCATTCTCTCTTGAATCTCTCTCTTGTAATCCCTTCTAGACAAGATTCCGCGTCCACGGAGTGTTTATAAGAGAGATTTCGACGATCGAGTGAGGAGAATTTGTCTCTTGAACACCGATGTTCACGTTTGAATTCGCGGAATGAAGAGCCGTCGATCCGGCGATCAATTGGATCGATTTGATCGTTATCTCGGGTTAGAAAACAAGTTTATCCTCTTATCTATCGTCGTGTATCATCAATTTTAGGATTAGGACTTCAATTTAAGTTTAATTTCATTTTAATTTCAAGTGTGTTCTTCGCGATTCCGAAAATTTCTCTCCACTTCCATCTTTGATTTCTCCGTGATTACTAATCCAAATCGAGTGATTTTTGATTCCACGGATAGATCTTTGAGTCTTCTTTCTAAAAACACCATTTTCCCTAATTTCTCACCTCAATTCATCGTCCAATTTGACCAAATTCTAAAAGATATCTCGAAAATATCTAAATTCCCTGTGGATTCGACCCGTATTTACCATTATACCCTCAATTCTCTCTTAATTCCCCAAATTGGTAAGTTCGGTATTATTTTTGACACGAGACCGTGTGAAATCGACGACCTCGCGGTCTCGTCTCGTCAGTAGCCTCTCGTTTATTGTTTCCAATTGCAAGTATATCGTCAACATACACTATTAGTATAGTCACTCCTCCTATAGAGAAATGTTGGAAGAATAAGGTGTGGTCAACATCACACTATTTATATCCCATTTTTTTCATATTTTGTGTGAATCTCCCAAATCATGTTGTGGGGAATCGTTTTAGGTTATACATAGACCTTTTTAGTTTGCACACTTTATTTGAATTATTCTCTTGGTTAATCCGAGAGGGATATGCATATAAATTTCTTCTTCTAATTCTCCATTTATCAAAGTTTTCATGATTTTATACAAATATGAAAGATCTAACAATGCTTAATTTTTCCTCTAGGGCAAATGTTTTAGCACAATCAATCCCTTAGGTTTGAGTATACCTTCTAGCCCCTAACCTTTATTTGTATCTCTCTATACTTCTATCTGATTTCTAATTTATCGTAAATATCCATCTTCATCCCACTAGTTTCCTTCATGGTGGAAGATCTACTATCTCCCAATTTTTGCTTTTTACTTAAAAATTTCATCTCTTCATTCATTGCCTTTTCCCATCAAGGATAATTAAGTGCTTCATTGGTAGTTTTAGGTATAACTTCCGGATTAAGATGTGGCACGAAAATTTTATTTTGAGGATGCATCTTCTTGTAGTCCACGACTCGAGCAATTGCATGTGGAGTTTTCTTGACACTTGTTCTAGTATTTTTCCTCAATGCAATTGGAGGATCATTAGTTCTATGATTGATGTTGGTTTCCTTTGATTCTTCCCTGAATTTCTCCTCAATTGATGGTAGAGATATTTATGTTTCCTTGGAACAAAGAACTTGGGATATTTATGTTTCCCCTTGAAATTTGGTGGGTTAATTTTTTATGTTTCATGATAGTTTGGGAACGATCTGGATTCAACTATTTGAAATATTTTTGGAGATCCGGGTGGAGAATTGGAGGTGTCCTTACTATTTGACATATCCAATTGAACCTACTACAATCATCTACATAGATTAGGAACCATCTAAATCCACATAGATCTGTGTATGGAGAAGTGCCCCAAACATCACAATTTATCATTTGGAAAGGTATTTGACATTTGTTGTTAACTACATGATATGATATTTTCTTTAAATTTTGCACATTAACATGCATCACACATAATGTTTTCAACATTAAAATTTCCAAAAAGATTCAAATACATCTCCTCTAACAATGAAAAAAAGGAATTGTCCTAGTCTTTGATGAAGTTTTTTCTTTTGAATTCGCCCTCATCACTCTTGCCATCAGGTTTCCTCCCTTGAAAGGTTCATGTGTCTTGAAAGGTAGGTAATGAAGTCATGTGTACTAAAGAGCTAAGAAAGTCTAGTCTTCCGCTCTTATACCTTATGGCACAAAAAAGCATCAAGACCATCAAATACAATTCTAATTACTTGTGATTTTGCAAGCCTTTGTATTGACACTAGACTTAAAAGATAATAATGGTACATGGAATTCATGTTAATAGTCGTATGGGTTCTACTCGTGCATGTCTTTTTCCAGCAACGACGAGTAAGCTTCAACAATGGATCGTCTAATCCTTTATACTACTAAGACAAGGTTGATATGATACATAGGCATTAGACATAGGCATCAGATGATAGATAGCGCAAGGATCTAATATCCATGCCCTATAATAACATAAACATAGATAAAACATGAGGTTTACCTGAATTTGCCAATGATGTGCAGCCAATTATAGATCCAAAATTAGATGATAGAAGAGATTGCATTTGCTGTTGGAGATTTCTCTGGTTGTTGTACTTCATCTCTTAGTTTCTAGACCTCTTGAGGATTTATAAGCATAGGTGTGTTGTAAGGAGAGGGCACCTGATTATAGTTGGCTGACGGTGTCGGATTAAAGTTAGGAGGAGCTGCCATTCATGGTTGACCCTTAGCGAGAAACAAATTTCGAAGGAAGATTATCGGGCTGCTATGGTGGCATTTCTCCTTCCTGCAGTTCAGTCCACAACATTATATCCAGTAATCAAATTTCAAGATGTTCATATTTTTTTTGTGCAACAAAAAAGTTGAAGGCTAGATTTTCACAATTTCAAATTTTCTGAAAAACTCAAGTAAGAAGTATATCTTTGTGATATTTCTCAAACCTCTTGTATTTTTCCCCTTAGAAATGACAAAATCACCCCAACCGCATCAAAATAAATATGAACTAAGAGATATTGGAATTCTTCGTATTGCCTCGTCTGCACGAAAATGACCAGGGAAGAAGAAAACATAATTTGCTGCAATCAATATATGATTATCTATATAACAGACTGAGGGATGTAACTGGTTGATTCTTCCATCCACGAGTCTCCATAGTGTTTTTGCTTGACATTCAGACGTCCATTATCTAAATCAATATATATCAATAATGAATTTCTGATCTAATCAGATGTTGATTCTACATGAACAGTTGGTCTTGTTGATCTCCCTGCTCTCACATTTGCCTCCAACTTTGATTCACTTTATTTTGGCAATGAAGAAGGATCATAACTCACAGTGATTCTTCAATCTTTCTGCTTTTCTCTTAAATATAGAATCTTAGAACTTATCACACATTGATTCCACTTTTCTTGGAGTCGACCTGAGTTATCTTACTGGCTGTCGTTTCCCTGGGCCACTTGGTACTTTAGTTGAGACAAGGACACCCCCGCCCCCCCATGATTAGAGCATCTGCCATCACTTCTCACTTGGTTCCCTTCGTCTCTCCAGTGCCCAGGGTCCATCAATTCTCCAGCTGGCATGACAGCCTCTATGCCTAGAGGCATCCTAAGAGGTCCTAAGAGGTCTTGAACTGCTCCAGCCTCAGCACCCTTTACTCTGGAGTTCTTATCTACCAGTGTCCTCATAAGTTATTCAACCATCATTTCAATGATGTGTCGTGAAGGAAGAAGAAGAATCAGAAGTCACTGCTACTCTTTACGCATGAATTGCAAATCTAATCGATTGTTGCTTCAAAATGAGACCGATGCTGTCGTCTCATAGTTCTTCCATCTTGGAGCCTAGTAGGCATCCTTGCCCTGATAATCCCTTCTTTTTTCTTCCTCTCCATCTTCTCCATCTTCTCAATTCTCCCATTAATATCGGCTGTGATGGCCTTCTCTCTCTTCTCATCTGACATCAATGCCAGCCTTGCAAACTTCTTTGGCCTCACATACCCCATCCGCTCAAATATCTCATTGAATGCTGGAACCAGACCTGCTCTCATGAAGCATCCGTTGACCATATGGATCGAGTTCAATTTTGGTATGTAATGAGCATCCTTGAGTTCTAGATCTGTGCAGAATGAAGAATCCTTGAGCCACATTCTAAGAGAGTGCGCCTTCGCTATGAGCAGCCCTGTACGAGTTTTACATGGCAAAAATGGCGATCCCATCTCCCAGAGGTAAACCTTTAATGTGTCATTCAGAGAGACCATGTTATAGCGAGATGTCCCGGTGATCAAGACCACAGATTTTGGTGATTCCGGTGTTCCCCTAAGGGAAGCATCCTGATTGAAGGAAATAGTCAACAAGTTAATTCATTGATCTTGTCTGGTCAAAGGGTAAAGTGCTGACTCACTTGCATGTGATCAAGCCATAGGAGTGAGACCGACAAAGGGCAGCGCCGGGAGATAGCTTTCTAAAAATCAGCTCCCCAGTCTTTCTCTTCGACCCTACATCAAGATTCGATAAAAGAAGAGAGGAAGAGAACAGTGAATATCGAGGGGTTACATTACGAAGCCGTTACATAGGGCTACATGAGAGCGAGAAAAAATAGAGATAGGTGACTGTTGGGCCTTAATGGGCTTTCACAATTTATATTTGTTAGAAGCATAGGTGTTACCTGAATAATTCGGTAAATACCCTTCTTGATTGCCAACTGAAATACCCATGATGCTGTGGCCCGTCGTTCAAACGCCCACAAAAGATCCTCCAAAGCATTGATAAAGTTGAAAGAAGCATCATCATGAGACCCTAGCCTATCGAGAAATCTATCAAGCTCTATAATGAGCATCTCAGCCTTTCAGTCAGTAGCCTGTTTTAACTGAAATGTTAGTTTTTGATTAGGCAAGGAAATTAGGGGTTTCGCAATATATTACTACCTTATAGGAAGATCACACCCAACATCATTCAGTGCACTTAAGAGAATCATTCCTTGGTTAGTCTCCTGCACAAACTGGCAGCGCGAATAACACAAGTCCATATCCTATGATCAGGGGTCAACTCCATTGACTCTCATCTCTTGAATCTTCTTAATCCCTTTATCATATTCCCCATTCTTCAGATAAGCATCAATAACAGACACATAAGGCAAAGTCCCAACACCAAAGTCTGATTGTTTCAAGCTTTCAAGCACCATCTCCGCCTCCTCTGGTTTTCCAGCATCACCGTACGAAACCATGAGCAGATGCATGGAAGCTACGGTTGGTTCTACACCCGCCTCTTTCATCAGATAAAGAACATGTTCGGCTTTCGAATGATTTCCTGAGTCTCGATGAATCTTCATCATGGTATGGTATATGGAGCGATCTGATTTCTGGCCTGTTGACTGGATTCTTTCAAAGAGATCTTCTGCCTGCTCCCAAAGCTTTTCCCTTCCAAATGCAGCTAGTAAGCTTTTATATGTATCAACTCTAGGCACCAAACCTTTCCCTATCATCTCATTCATCAAACACATGCCTTCTTCAGGTCTATTTTCTTTACAGTACATTGAAATGGTGGTGTTGTACGTATCTTCATCAGGGAGGAAACCCTTACTCAAGATCCTTTCATAAATTTCTGCAGTCTTTCCATAATCCTCAATTTTCAGATACATTTTCAGCATTGAATTGAATATCGAGAGATCAGGTTTGAACCCAGAATCTTCCATCTCTAAAACCATAAGTTCGACATCTCTAACACGTTTTCCATGTGCCAGGAGGCTAATCATGCTCCTGTAAAGATGCATTGTTGGCAAGTATCCCGCTGCCTTCATCCCGTGGTATATTTTCTTCACCTCAAATATGTTCCCCACTTTTGCAAATGCCTCCAACATTAAAATTATAGTGCTCTTACTAATCTTAAAGTCCATATCTTGGAGCTCTTGAATGACAACATAAAGCTCCTCCAACCTTCCATCATTGATCAATGCATGCATGAGTCCATTAATCGAATCCACTGATGGGGAATGCCCATCTCTGATCATTATGTTGAAAATTGCTCTGGCTTTCTCGTAAAGCCCATTCTCGGCATATGCATAAATTAAAGCATTCCAGACCTTTCTATCAAGATTAGCTTGAAATTTGTTCCTAAGGTTCCCCGCGACGCTTTCTGCTTTTTCCAGTAGCTTCAATTTGCCATAGGCCTCAATCAGCATTACGTATGGAGATAGATTATTTGTTGTCAGCAGGCACACATCTTCGGCTCGACACAAGAGATGCTGAGCTGTCTCAGGGAAGCCCATCTTACAGTAGATCGAGACCATGCTCCGGTAGATACTTGCTGATGGTTCAATGCCGAAGAAAGTCATATCTGTGAACAGTTGGCAGGATTCAGATAGGGCTGACTTCTTTTCACAGCAAGAAATAAGAGATTCGTACATGTGGCATTTTACTTTCATGAGCGATAGAAAGTCGACATCTTTGATCTTGTTATATTCTGTCAGAGCCTCTTCCAATTGATCTTTTTTGCAGGACATGATTATGTAAGCTTCGGCAAGGAATCTCTGGTTTTTGGGACAATTTTCCTTCAAGAAGTCTAGAAGTTTGATAGCTTCTTCCTCCCGTCCATTTATGCTATAAGCATTAAAGATCGGTATCAACAAGCCCTCATGGTCAACATCATGTCCCTGGTCAATGACTGCCTTTTTCAGCATCTCCATACCCAGGTGAAAATACTCGGCTTTAATCAAAGTCAACGCAATTGTCACTGGATCCATCACCTTCTCCATATCACTTACAAGCCCTTCGACCCTATAGTCTTCCCCATCCTTCTTGAGAGAGAAAATAAGATCACGGTAAAGACTCCTATCTGGGCTGAAACCGTCAGTGATCATATCTTTGTAGAGAGAGAAAGCCCTCTTCAAATCACCTTTCTTTAATAAAATATCAATCGCAACAGAATATGCCAACCCATCCGGGGCGATCCCTGATCTCACCATATGATCAAACATCTTCTCCGCTTCATCAAACATGCCCACCTTTGCATACCCACAGATCAAAGCACTAAAAGCTCTCAACGTGAGTCTCGCTCCAGCATCCAACATTTCTGAAATCAAATTTCCAGCCTCGTTTATCCTCCCCGATTTCCCCAATGCATCGATCAAAATGGTCAGAGTAACCGCATCTGGCTTACAACCCACGGCCTTCATCTCTCTCAAAAACTCCAATGCTGAATCTGGATCTCCGTTCTTCCCATACATGTGAATTATGGTGTTGAAGGTGACTTCATCCTTTGTAAACCCTGCTATAACCATTTCTTTGCAGAGCTTCTCCACCTTCTCAACATTTCCTATTCTTGCATAAGCGTGGAGGAGAGAATTATACGTCACTGCATCAGGAACAAACCCCTTGTTCTGCAGCTCAAGAACAAGATCAGATGCCCTATCCGCCAATCCTCGTCTTCCATACATTGAGATCATGACATTATAAGTCCATAAATCTGGCTCACATCCTGATGAAATCATATCAGAGAAAACCTTAACAGCATCATCCAATGAAGAATCCCGTCTGTTACTGGAAAATGCAGAGAGCAGTGTGTTATACGTCACAGTATCTGGACTTAAACCAGCATTTCGAATATCTCGAAGACAGTCCAGAGCCGACCCAGAAGAAATATGCCCGGATTTTGCCTTAGCATTGATTAGAATATTAAAACTCACGAGATCTGGTTCGCAATTTGAGTCTTTCATTGCTTGAAGAATCTCTTTCACCTTCTCGAATCTTCCCAACCTTGCGTAAAGTCCCATCATCGCATTATAAACCTGAACAGAAGAGCAAGATCCACATGTTCTCCAGAAAATTTCCTCTGCAATTGAGCCCTGATTGTGCCGACCAAGAACAGATATTATAGTGGCCAGCATTCTAGGATTCTGGCCAGAAGAATAATGCTGGCTTCTCAAGGACAAATGCTCGAACACCTCGAGCGCACGGCGCCAGCTGGATTTCCCCACCCACTTAACCAAAAAACAAAGATCAGTTGGAGTCATCTGAACAAGTTTCTCGTCCATCAAGTCTGCCACAAAAATCCTCGTTTTTAGTGAGAGAATTCTGTCCACCAGGAACTGCACTCTCTCTCTCCAGTCTTTAGCGCGCTTCAAGGCTAGTTTGGTCATCTTCTTGGCTCTCGTTCTTGACTTTTTCTCGTCTGCAACCTCCAGAAAGTTGCCTTCCTCGCTATATTCCTGAACTTCTGTCTCTAAAGGAGGAAATTCAAGATCAGATTTTTCGGGCAGCGGAGGAGGGAATTTGGAAGGCGGATTAAACTCTGAGAGGTCGAGGTTCGGCCATCGGACGGCCGGCGTTGCGCGGTCGTAGATGAAAGGCTTTGGCGGTGCAATATCTGATGATGATGATGATGATGGGATGGAGAAGGATGAGGATGCAGCTTGGAGACGGGTAGGGAAGGAGAGAGCTAGTGCAGCTCCGGCAAGCGCCATGAAAAGTGTTTGTGAGGAGAGAGAAAGAGGAAAGATACTATGGTTTTGCTTGGATAAAAATTGGAGTTTTTATTTGTTTAATTTGTGAAAAAAATGTTATTGGGCAATGGGCCTACTGGGCCCCCTTTTAGTGAGATGTTCTTTGAGTGACATCAAAATGTCTCCATAGGATATGATGATGATGGAATGGTGATGGATAAGGATGCAGCTGGGGGATGGGTAGGGAGGGAGAGAGCCAGTGCAGCTGAGGGATGGGTAAGGATGAGGATGCAGCTGGAAGTTTTTGTGTGTAGAGAGAGAGAGAGAGAGAGATTCCTGGTTTAAGTTGGAGTTTTTCATTCATGTAGTAAAATGAGGTTTCTTGATTCTTCATTTTCGTTCTTCTTTATTTTTGTTTAAGAGATAGAAAAATGTCTCCATAGAAGAAGATGATGATGGTGGAATGATGATAGGTATGGTTGCATCCGAGAGACATGTAGGGAGGGAGAGCAACTCTTGCAAGCACCATGGAGGTGTTTGTGATGAGAGAGAGAGAGAGAGAGTACTCAGTTCTACTCGAATTGTAGGAGTTTTTATTTATTCATTTAGTATATGAGAGTCTTTTTATTCTTCATTTTCGTTATTCTATAATGTTATTTAAGTGAAAAAAAAGTCTCCATAGGAGACGATGATGATGATGATGACGATGATGAAAGATGACAATGGAATGGTGATGAATAAGAATGCTGCTTGGAAACAAGTAGGGAGGATGAGCAGTTTCGGCAAGCACCATGAAAGTGTTTACGATGGGAGTGAGAGAGAGAGATTTCTAGTCCTAGTTAGCTAAAATTGGAGTTTTTTTTATTCATTTAGTATTTCTTCATTTTTGTTCTTCTCTTTATTTAAAATTTCCCTTAATTTAGACTTCACCTTGAGATGCTGAATTTCATCTTTTTTCACTCTTATTTATCCTCTAATGATGTTTAATCGATTGAAATCTGAATGTGATTTGATCATTTCCTTGGATTGATGATCTTTGATTGACATTCTCTTTCTCTTCATTTGATGATTGGAATTTGAACTTTCAATTTATCCTTCAAAGTTTTTAGGGGAATTATTTTTGCTTTTCACTTTGTCAATATTTTTTAAAGTTTAATGCTTTCAAAGTGATTAGATGTTTAAAATAAAGGTGATCTATAAGAAATGAAAAAATTTTAGAGAAATGTAAATGATGGAAAGATTTTTTATTTTTACATAATGAAAATCAAATGATGGTTAAAATAAGAGATCAATAAAGATAAATGTATGGTTGATTTTCAGTCAATGATTGTTGATAACCATTTGGGAGATGAATCAATTTGTTTTTTGTTGGCATGACTTCATGGGATGCAAACAAAGAAGGGTTGAAAGAATATTAAGCCCAATTTTAAATTTTCCCTTCTTCAAAAGTTTATTAGTATTTCCTCTTCAAATAGTATGTAGAGCACATTTTCAAGAAAATTTTAGAATGTTGACGAACAAAAAGTGACAAAATTGAGAGATTTTAGTGAAGGAGTTGTGCCGCACTAGCCTTCTATGTTGTTCTTGTTGGAACTTGAATTTGCATCATGATTCATTAGAATAATCAGATTAATAAACCGGAATTAAACTCATACCTGGATTCACTGGATTAATCTTCATCTGAGTATATTACTGAATCGGAGAATAGTCTTCTTGAATATCCCTGATGTAACCTCATGATTGAGCATCAGGTTATCCAAGTGGACTATGGCCTCCTATTTATAGAGATAGAGGAAAGCGTAAGCCTCTAATCAGTCATTAGTCAGCCCATTAATGACTAATGACTTATTTACAGCCTCTACACATAATTAACCTCCACACACATAAATGAATATCGTAATCCCTAGATTAAACATAATTGAATCACTTAATGGGATTAGAATGATAGCTAATTCACAATAATACATAACTATGTCCACTTAATGAGATTAGATCTAACAGTTCTACCTAGGCAAGTCCTGCCAGATTGCTCACTTGTGGGCCATGCTGCATTGGCCTCTCTATTACCACACCACTTCCAAGACAAGCTGCCCTAGTTCCTTCTACTAATGCACCTAGGCAGCTCATACCTCATCGACCACTTGCAAGTGGTGCTGCACCAACCCCTTCTGCCATTGTCACGCCCAAGTAGACTATGTTACATAGGCCACTTGCAGGCCATACCGCTCTAGCCCTCTCTGTCATCACACCTAGGAAACTCTCATCGTACTAGCCCCTTGTCGTCAATGTCCTTGCGACTTGTGTTGAGTCGGGCACTTGTAGGCCACATCACACTTACCTCTCTATTGTCATGTCCAAGCACCCCACAACATGCTGACCACTTGCGGGCTATGCCATGCTAGCCATTCTTTTGTTGTGGTTAAGTTGCTCGTGTGCACTGACCAAATGCAAGCATCGCTGCACTGGCCCCTTTTCCTACTAGTGATGCCCTTGTAGCTCGCGACAGACTGGCCACTTGCAGCCCACACCGCATCTACTGCTTACCAGTCATGCCTAGTCCATGCCGCGTTGATCACTTGTAGTCAATGTTAGAACATCTCCCATTGTGTCTCTGCACCTATCCTTTTTCTCAAAACAAGGAGTTGGCTCAGGATTTCTCGAGAACTAAGTTTTTTTTTTTGTAGTGATAATTAGAAGTCGGGCAAAGAGTAATCAACCGATATGCGCGTCGTTCGGCACCATAGAATTCAACAGTTACACCTACTTGTTTGACACTATACTTGGATTCTGCCCTTCTAAAAGGATGCCGCCCCTCGCTATTGTCCCGCCCCAGTAGCCTACACCACACTACCCTCTACATGAGGTGAGGCATTGGTTGGCATGCTAGTGGCAACACCATTCCACTGCTCTCCCACCTTTTGCAACAAGCGCACGAGCCTTTAGATGTGATGAGGCATCATCCTATTTGTTGCCACGTTTCTCAATCAAAACGATGTTGTGAGGCATCTGCCACACCAACTTATGCACATGGAGAGGCATCGTCTTGTCTGCTCCCACTCTCACCACTTGTAGGCTTCACCACGCCAACCCTCTACTATCATCCCCAGGTAAATTGAGCCCCTTCTGCTTTAGCCTATGCCACATCAGCCCTTTTTTCTTTAGCCATCACCCTTGCAGCTTGCATTGGGGTAGTCACTTGTAGGCCACACCAAGGTAGCCCATGCCAATGCTAACCACTTGCAGGTTGCACCTAGTCGATCCTTTTGTTGTCATGCCCAAGTAGCATGCGTCATACTGGCCACTTGCAACCCATTTTATACTCCCAACTCTACTATTGTGCTGGCCACTTCCAGGTTGCTCTTTTCTAGCCCCCTTTTGATCGCATGCCCAAGAAAGTCATATCACACTACTTGTAGGGCACACCATGCCAACACCTTCTGAAGTTGCTAGCAGCCTTGTAGCTGTGCAAAGCAATTACAAGCTGCACAGTGTTAGCCTCATTGTTGTCGCGCTAGTCGCTTGCACACAACACAACACCAACCACTTTTATTGCCACGATTGCCATTGTAGCTTGTGTTGGGCCAGCCACTTACAAGCAACATGAGCAACTTTTAGGTCTCATTGTGTCAACCCCTTCTACTGTTGCGCCCAAGCAACTTGTGTCATGTCAACCTCTTGTAGGTAGTGCCATATCCACCTCTTTGCTATTGCACCACACCAAGCCCTTTTTATGTCGCATCAGCCTAGGCAACTTACACTGCATTGACATTTTTTCTAACTCATCATTGCAACCACTTGCAGGTCACACTATGCTAGCCCTTATGCTACCATTAGCACCCTTAAAACTCGCATCGGACTAGCCACTAGCTAGCTGCATGACGTTATTCCCCTTTGATTGATGAAAATTATGTAGCCTACAAGCTAATTACACTTTCATCTTTCATTTATATTTATTTAAATGAACTTTTATTCATTTTCATTCTTGTGTGATATTTATAATGAAGTCCATGAGCATATGCAATGACTAAGTGAATTATGATATCATCATAATATATTGATCACTAGTCTTTAAACATATCTTCTAAACATTCATATTCATGGGATATTGACGAAGCGTTTTATGTAGTCGTTAAAACACACAAACGTCGGTCAAAAAAAATTTATAATTCCAAACTCATAATAACAAAGATATAAAATCAAGTAAAGTGTAAGTATCGGGTCGATCTACAGAGAACAAGGTTGACTTTTATTGTAGAATTGACTTGGTCAAACTTAGGTTTAATTCAAGATTTTTAAGAAGTGGAAATGAGATTTTATGAATAGAAATGATATAAATATCATTAAGATATTTTAAGAATTAAGATCTATGATTTGACAAAAAAATATCAAAAGTCAAGACCAAAGCGTTGACTTTGACCAACAGTTGACTTCTGTAAAATCAGAGAATAAAAAGGCGTCAGAAGATTACGAAAATTATATATTCAGAATTTCTAGATAAAATTAATTTTATTGATATAAAATTCATGATTTTTCGATAAGAAATGGATTTACTATGAATTATTGAAAATCAAAGATCAGAAAAATCCCGAAATAAACACTTCAGAGAAAATCTTCAAATTCACTTATCAAATGATATCCGAATCTTAAAATTTCTATATCAATAGAAAGATAACAACCAGAAGATTCCAAAGAGACCAAAATTATAAAATTCCAATTTATATTTTAGGAGTAATTGATACTGTAAGTCAACGCCCAGATTCGGATTGAAAATGAACAGTGGTTGGTTAAATGATAAATTGAGGGGTCAAATGATCTTGGAATTTTATGAACTATCCACGGAAAGCTGATGAAATAACGAATCTAATGAAACTAGAATTAAGTGATTCCGAGTTAGGATCAAATAGATATCATATTTTCAAAATCAGCAAAAATTCAAGTCAAAATTGGGTGAAATTGAAGAACAAAACGACTTAAAACACAAAATTAACGATGTAAATCTAATCGAAATACAAATTACCATCAGATGATTGATCTAACCTTGCTGCTAACCTGATTTTCGTGAAGATGGGGCTTCAATTCACGCGGATTGAAGTGAATTTACGTGAATTCTTCCTCGGCGGATGTTCGGTGTTCAAGGGGAAAATTCGATCAAATCCGACGGAATTTCGTGATCAATCCCGCTCTGATTGGATCGTAATCGAGTCTAAACGCGGGAGGATCACAAAGAACTCAAGATCTTGCTAAAAATTGCTTAATTCCTTCACGATTCGATTAAGAGTTAAGAAAAGAAGAGAGAATACATCGGTTTTTAAAGAGGAATTTCCGCGAGAAATCATGGCCGTTTGATCTGGTGAGGGTTGATTAGTGGCCACGATCATGAGATGATCATGGGACACAATCGTGCGGCGATTGTAAGCCACGATCTCACGATCGTTGAGTTTCCGCCGTCCGATCGCCATCGAAGCATCGAGGTGAGCCGCGATGTGTTCCCACGCCGCCCCTCAATGCACCAAATTCGCGATGGATCACGGTCGTCCGCTCGACGCTCATATTGCCCGTCTGATGAAGATCGAAGTCTCCTCGTGACGCCACGTGTCACCCCGGGGAAACATCAATCGCGTCATTTAAAACACCTTAAGCGCACGTGTTTTGATGGTAATCGCGTGGACTCGGGTCCACGTGATCGGCGCCTCCGTTTATCGCGATTTCATCTGACGTCCACGGAAATGCCACGTCGCTTGCACATTAAAATATCTTGGGAACATAGTCCCACACGGAAGAAAAGACAAAAAAGGGTGAGTATAAAAGGTGGGGCGGGTAAACGCATTTGTGTTACCGCCCCAAACTCCTAACCAAGGCCCACTAACCCGTGGGCCCTTCACACGCCAGCCCCCCTACCACATGGCATCACTCGGGCATTCGCGTGGACTCACGTGGCCCCTGACACGCGTCCGCGCCATATGGCGCCACTTGAGCTCCGCGTGGGCTCGCGCGGCTCTGCCATGTGGCCTTGCGTGTCGTGTCGCATCCGCGCGGGTTTCGCGCGCCACGTCGGCTCCACGGTCTTGCGGTAAATAACCCCACTTTTTTGTGATTTTAATTAAGAAATAAAATTAATAAAATCCGTAAAAGTCAAATTAAAATAAGAAAAAGTCTAAAATGTTCAGAAATCCATATCTCTTAAAATATAACTCCTTTTAATCTCAAATTTTCTCCATTGTATCACAATTATCTTTCTTTTTAATATCATACCATTTAAAATATAATTTCAAAGAAGAATGTAAGATGAACTTATAATTAACTTAGATCATCTCTTAAGAAATCCTCTTAATATCATCCTCACATTTTCATCTTGACATGCACTAAAGTCAAAGTAATTCAAGAAAAGAGATTAACTTCTATTAATTTCAACTTTACAAAATATTAATCATCAATCAAGCATATAATTAACCCTAAATTATGCATAAATATAGACTTTAGTGAAATGGCATACCAATGGAGGAAATTCATAAAAACTATGATAACATGCATTATATTCACATGAAATAAGCATGAATATGAGTTAAATAAGATAAGAATTTAAATTATAAATGCATGTTATCAGATATTCAACAAGGATATCAAATTATCTAGCAAGAATAACATTGTCTGATTTGACTTATATGATGAGTATGACTGATCTTGTGGCCCTCGGTATAGAGATACCAAGAATATATATTGGGTGCTCTTTGGAATTTTTTTATATTGAATTGATTGGTATAAATCCTTGAATGGTATGATACCTAACTATCAATTAAGTTGATTCATGTTACAATTGTGTATGTGGTCCTTTGATTAGAGACACCAAAGACATCTTCAGGATGGATGATCGTGCTTTGATTATGACTTACGAATATCTAGCAACGGGATCTCTAAAACTTCATAGATTGGATACGACATGAAGTCCTTGAAGGTGATCATGTAGTCAAGATGGGATCATCTGCCTTCGTTATAAGAGAATATTGACTCAATGAATGAGATGCGATTAAATCTTTGGCCAAGGTAATGGAAATATCAGAGAAAGTGTTCTTGATGATTTCCTACTCGCATCAATATTAAATTGGGTGACCGATTATGATGGATATTATGTGGCCTATAAGACAATCACACTTTCATGTATCTTGTTTTTGTTCATCGAAATGAAATTTATTCATTGTCATTCTTGTGTGATGTTTGCAATGAAGTCCATGAGCATGTGCAATGACTAAGTGAATTATGATGAGATCATAATATAGTGATCACTAGTCTTTAAACATATTGGTGGCGTACGACCCCCGTCGCCACCAAGGCATGATACTACGGCGCCGGAGGGGCCGACACCCACGCGCGTCCAGCCTCCTCGACAGGCGAAGACGAAAGATGCCGACTTTCACTACACTAAGTGAGGCCTTCATCTCGCCACCACAGACTTCATCAGGCTCGCGCGCGCGGGGATTTATCGTCTACCCTTTCCTTTTATTTCGCACTTTTGTAGCCCGCACGTGTTTAAGCGGGCCTTTGCATATCTTCCTCTATCTCTTTTAGGCCTTAGGGGTGGGTTCCCTTCGTTTCGGGGCCCTAGCCTAAGGCCCTTTCCCTTTGTGAACCTTATTTCTTTTCTATGAGCATGGGTGTGGGTTGTGGGCCTCAAGTGGGCCCTTTCCTCTCTTGGCCCACCATGGGCTCTATAAGAGGGGAAGGGACCCCCCCACAAACCCTAGCCGTCATTTGACAAAAGAAGAGTTTCCTCTCGAGTGGCTGCTCAAGGAAGGTTAGGGAAGGAGTCCTACCGCCGACGCTGCCGCCGCCGCCGCCGCACACGATCGTGCCGCCGCTCCGCCGCCACTCCTTGCCCTAGCCCCGGATTCTCCACGCCGCCGCCGCCGCCACCGCCGCCGCTCCAAGCCGCCGTCGCCGCCACCGCCGTGATCCGCCGCCGCCGCCGCCGCTGCCAGCCGCCGCCGCTACCGCTGCCCAAGGCCGCTGCCGCCGCATGCGCGCATACCGCCACCGCCGTCGCCTCCCGCGTCATCGCGCGCGATCGCCGCTGCCGCTGCGCCTGCGACGCTGCCAGTGCTTTCGCCTGCTGCCGCGCTCAGCCCCACCGCCGCCGCCGCGATCCGCCGCGCCGCGCCCAGCGTCGCCGCCGCTGCTTCGCCGCCGCGCCCGCGCCCGACCGCCGCCGCCGCTACGCCTGCTGCCGCCTCCGCGCCCGAGATCCGCCTCCACGATTTTTCCGCCTCGCGCGATCCGCCCCACGCCCTGTGTCCGTCACCACGACCTGCCGCCTCCAGCGCCCGAGATCCGCCCCGCGCCACGATCCGCCGCTGCCCTCGCGCCTCGGTCAGTCGCCACCACCACGACCGGCCGCAGCTGCAGCCTCCGCCCAACCGCCGCCGCGCCCGCTGCGATCGCCGCCACCGCATCCTGCCGCCGCCACACCACACCCCGCCTTCCCTTCCTCCGTCGTGCTCGCGCGAGCGGAAGCTCGCCGCGATTTTTCCCTCGTTGTTGACCATTGCCGTTCGCCGTCCGCCCCATTCCGCCGACTCGCCTCGACGCCGACCGCCTCCGCCACGCTCGACGGCCTCCCCTGCCCCGACCGACCGCCTCCGCCACGCTCGACGGCCTCCCCCGCCCCGACCGACCGGGCTCGCGCCCCGCAGGTTAGGCACGCATCCCCTCCCTTTTATTTTGAAGCGCAATATCTCTTTCAGTATCTTCCGCACTTGTCTCTACCGTCATCGGGCCTAGTTAGGTTGAGTGAGTCTTGGGTACGGGATTGGGATCGTGGATCCGGCCGCCGGGTTGACGGTCGAGCTCCCACCGACGACTCGAGGTCGCTCTCTCCCCTGCACCGACGAGCCCGGAGGACTCACGCCCCATCCTACTCGGGGCACCCCAGGACCTCAGTGACGACGTGCCGGAAGGTTGGCTGCTTGAGGAGTACCTCTAGACATCATTACATCATCTAGATATCATAGACCATACCCTCCCCTAGCCTTCCCGTAGAGGAGTTAGCGCAGGACTGACCTCACCCCTCGGTCCTGCATCACATATGTTCTAAACATTCCTATTCGTGGGATATTCGAGAAGGACATCGAATTATCCGGAAAGAATAGCACTATCTAATCCATGTCATATGATGAGTATGGCTGATCCTATAGCCATCGGTGTGGAGACACTAAGGATAGATAGTGGGTGCTCTTCGGAAAAAGAGTTCACAGAATTGATCCGTATGAATCCCTAAATGGTATTATACCTAACTGTCAATCAGGTTAATTCATGTCATGATTGTGTATGTGGTCCTTTGACTTGAGACACCAAAGACATCTTGTGGGTGGATGATCGTATCTTGATTATGACTTACGAATCCCTAGCCAAGGGATATATAAAACGTCATATATTGGATACGACATGAAGTCCGCGAAGATGATTGTGTGATTAAGATGGGATCATCACCCTCGGTATTTGAGGAGATTGACTCAAAGGAATGAGATGCGATGAAATCCTTGGCCAAGGTAGTAGAAATATCGAAGAAGGAATTCTCGATGATTTCTACACGCATAAGTACTAAATTGAGTGATCGATTAGGGTTTGACAGTTGACCATACCCTAAGTCATTCATGAGTCTAATGTGGATGAAGGATTATACATACATGGTAATCGATGACGGGAAGGTTCCATAAGTGAGTTCTTACATAATCCATATCTCATAGTGTACGTGGTGTAGCTTGGCACCCAACGGGCTAGCAACTTAACCTATCGATTGTGTTAAATCAATCCTTGATTAATTAATCTATATGTGGATGTGGATAATTAATTAAGGTTGACCAATAAGGTGTTATTTGGTCTATACAGTTATTAACTAGTGAGATATATGAACCTAGAGGGTCACACACATAAGGTTTATGGATGTCGGTGGATATAGACATAATTATGAGGGTTTTTATGAAAAAACCTCATACAAAATGTCTATAAATAGGGGGATGACGACCACAACTGAAGGTGCCCATGCAAGCTTTGTGGGAATTCTCTCCTTTCTTCTCTTTCTCTCTTGGTGAAGAGCTTTGAAGAGGAGATCCAACCATCCGAAGACCGTGTGGATACCTCTAGAGGCTAGACAATCCTTCAAGAAATCCTTCAAGGAAACCTGTAAGTATGTTTTTCTCATTCATACTAGATGATAGGATCATCTATTCTTGGTGGCTTGGTATTTTGAATGTCTGATTCAATATTTTCTACTGCATTTGATGTTTTGATCAAAATTTTAGAAAGTTATCGACCTCAGATCCCATCAGATTAACCATAGCCTAAGTCATTTATAAGTCTCGCATAGATGAAAAAAATTATATGTATGTTGTAACTAATAATGGCAAGGTTTCATGAAGGAGATATGATATACTTCATAATTCCTAGAGCATGAAGTCCTTGAAGGTGATCATGAAGTCAATATGAGATTGTCCGCCTTTGTTATAAGAGAATATCAACTGAATGAATGAGATGCGATTACATCTTTGGCCAAGGTAATTATAATATCAAAGAAGGTGTTCTTGATGATTTCTCACTCGCATTAATACTAAATTGAGTGAGTGATTAACCATAGCCTAAGTCATTTATGAGTCTCGCACAGATGAAGAATTATATGTATATGATAACTAATAATGGCAAGGTTTCATGAAGGAGATATGATATACTTAATATCTCTTAGTGCACCCATTGTAGCTTGACATCCACTAGGCTGGTGACTCAACTTGTCAATTGGGTTAAATTAATCCTTAGTCAATTAATCTGTTTGTTGATATACTTAATTCATAAGGAAGTTCAATAAGTGTTATGGGGTCGATGGAGTCATTAGTTGATAAAATATATGGACTTAGAGGGTCACACATATAAGATTAATGGGCGTTGGTGGATATAGACATAAATATAAGGTTTTTTTGTGAAAAGTTTACATTCCCAAAGTTTATAACTAGGGTGCCCATACGAATCTAGTAGAAAATTCTCTCCTCTATTATCTTTCTCTCATGGCGTCAAGAGGAGATCCAATCTCACAACGATTGTATAGATACCTTGAAACTTGAACAACTTCAATAACTCTTTCAGATGATCATGTAAGTATAAATTTTACTCCACACTAGATAATATGATCTTTTATTCTTGGAGCTTCAACTTGGTTAAATGTTTGATTCAACATCTTCCGTTGTATTCGATATTTTGATCAAAACTTTGGAGAGCTTGTTGAGCCTTGGCTTTGAGCATTGATGTCATTAGCACCTTTGAAACTTGCATCATGACGACCACTTGCAGGTCACGCCACCTTGGCTCGCGATAAGCATGAAATCACAGTCATTGAAAGTGGAAGTTCCAATATCAAAGATTGTACCCAACTCTTAAAATATGATCTTAAAATTTAGAAGAGTTGCGATTCAAGGTTTTGTTCACAAGAAGGATGAATAAAAAATTGAATCAAGGAGTATTTTTAATATTTTTAGATTAAGAAAGTAAAAATGATCAATAGAGGGAGGGAGATAAAAAATGTAATGAACAGATCAAATGCTTTTTGAACTCCCTTTTAAGATTGAAAACCCTTGTTTTGATGGTAGAAATGTGATTTAGGGTATAAAAATATGAAAATATGGATGAAGAAATTGAGAAAATGGAAAAGGTCGATGGAAAATGATTAAAATTTCAAGATTCACAATGAAAAAACACTCTAGCTATCTCTCCAGTCAAACATGCATTCAAGAGCTCGTACATTTTACCAAAATATGGTGTCTTGCATCCGACATGAAGATTTAATAGAAAAGAGAAGAAACTAACTAGAAATGATGTTTCATAAATGAAGAACAATCGATTGGTGCCCTCTTTCCTCCTTAAATGATGTTCCATAAGCTAGAAAATGCATGAAGCACACAATAAAATATTTAAAAACTTTTTTCACCTCAGATTTATAATCAACCACCTTGAAGACCTGGAACATAAAATGATGATTATGCCCACTAAATTTTAGCTCCAAACTCAATCACGATTGATGGGTATCAATTTTTTAATTTGGAAAAATGAAGACTATTGATTTCTTATCTCTTTCCCCTTGTCAACAACCTCCATTTTCACACTCATCAAACCATGCCCTAGTCAAACTTACAACAAATTAAAAACTTTCTCTTCTCTTCTCTATATTTATCTTTTCTCCTATCTTGACGATGCGCATGAGAAAGAAAAGAGAGAAAGAGTGAGAAGGGGAGAGAGGGGAAGTGAAAGAGAATAGACAAGAAATGGGCCACGGAGAGAGAAGAGCAGCAGAGATGAAGAAGGATAAGAAAAGGGAGAAGAGAAAGATGAGGAGAGAGGTGCTGCAGAAGAAGATTTTCTTGTGATGACGGATAAAAATTTCTTCCATTGTGCGGGGGAGGGAAATGAGAGAGAGAGATGATGGACTAAGGGAGAGATGATAACATGCTAAATTAACATGATAAAACATGATTATTGATGCATATTAAGGCATAAATGATTTCATTTCCATGCATGTTATCATATTTATGAGTATTTTTCTATCATTTCATGAAAAAGTCAGTATAATCTAAAAAATATTTTAAATTAGGGTTAAATATGACGATTTAAAGATAAATAATTTAATAACCCATCTTTACTTGAGATTATAGATGTTTTCAAAATTAAAATAATGAGAGAAATCATTTTATAAACATTTATTTATATTTTCTTTAGTTAAAATCCTTAAATAATAAATGTATTTTTGAAATAGAAATTAAAACTCTCATTATTTATCAATTTTAACCTTTTAGAATGATAGATAATTAAATTTCGGATCAAATGAAAGAAATTTGGAATAATTTGGAGTTATATTTTGAAGTTACTAATTTTCTAATTTTTAGGGATTTTTTCGGATTTTTCTGAAATTATTTTGTGATTTTTAAATGTTAAAAATAATTTTTAATAAGCAAAAAAGGGGTTTATTTTTGTGCGGGACCCACGTGGATGCGATGTGGCACTCCGGGCCACGTGGCAGCGCCACGCGGGCCGACGCGAGCGCCTACGTGGCGTAGATGTGACATGCATATTTATATTTATTGTAGTTATAGGGTTATAGTACATATAAGCATTCCGTATTCGGAATTTAAGCTAACCCGTATTCGTATAATCGCGCCACAGTATAAACCCGACACTTTCCTCTTATTTTTCCCGTGTGGGACTAAGTTCCACACGTATTTTGAGTGCAGGACACGTGGCCAATGAGGAGCACTGGATCAACCGATCGAAGGATCATCGCGCGTGGATTTAGTGGACTCGCAGTCCACCGGATCTCATCAAAGCTTACGTGCTTTAATCGAGAGTTATAACGGCTCATATTTAATCGCGCGGGATGCATCCAGGGCGTCGGATCGCGATCCAACGACGGCGATCAAAGGCGTTTTATAACGCATCTCAACGGGCTTCATCTGAGCACTTCATCACGGATCGGACGGCTGCGACATGTTTGAAACGGTTCATGATGGACCAGTCCATTGTAACCGTTGATTAAAGCAATCGGACGGTTACGCCCAAAACTTGTATAAATAGAGATGTTCTTTCGATTTCTAAAGCATTCGAGAGCAAATCAATCCAATTGATCTATTTAGACACCAATACTCATGAATCTCTTGATCCCATCTTCTTCTATACTCATTTCCGCACCTTCGGAGGGTTTGAGATCGAGATTTGGCTGAGTAGAGAGGGAGAAATCGATGCTTGAACTCCACGATCGCGTTCTTGGGATTTTTGACGATTTAGGTGATTAATCGTGTTAATCCGATCGCTATTTGGGATTAGTGGAAGTGGTTTTCACTAATATTTTGTCTATTTATGTTTGATTTCAATTTAGATTAGGAATTGAAGCTTAATTTCGTTTAATTTTAGTTGAAATCGCGATTTACGATTTCGGAAAAAATTCTCCTTACTTCGATCTTCAATTTCTCCGCGAAATCAAAGTCATATTCGATGATTTTTGATTCCGTGGAAACGATTTGAAGTTATCTTTCATAATTTATCATTTTTCCCGATTTCTATCATCAATTCATTGTCCAATTTGATAAAATTCGAAGAGATCTTCATAAATTTCCTTATTTCCCTGTGGATTCGACCCTTATTTACCATTATACCCCTCAATTCGAGATATTTTCATCAAATTGGTAAGTGTGGACTTTTTTTTACTCTTGACCGTGTGCAATTGACAACCACTCGGTCTTGATTCGTCAAGAGAAGAAAGAGAAGAAGAATTCAGAAAGAGATGAGAGAGAGAGCAGTGAGAAGGAATTCAAAACTCAAGAGAAGAAAGGCGATGAGAGGGAAGAAGAAGACAGAGATGGAGGCGGAAGAGAGAGAAAACTTCTCTCGCTGAGCAAAAGAAATTCTGTGCGAGAGAGGAGTTTTGCGACCGAGAGACAAATATTATTATTATTTAGTTAATTAATTATTTAAAATAATTTTAAAATTCATTTCTCAATGATTTTGACTTTAATAAAATTCAAATTTCTTAAAAATTTAGGAATATCTTCTAGAAAGTAATTTTTAATATAAATAAATGTATTTTTAATTAAAAATAAATAAAATATTTATTTTATCAGTTAATAAATTTTTTCTTGATAAATCAATGTCATAAAATTCTTATAAAGTGTTATCAAAACATGAAAAAAAAGAATATCCTATTAAACATAAATATTATCAAAACATAAAGAAAATCACTAAAAGTGATTATCATGAGGCAACTTACAAGTGCCTTTGAGCCTCTCGACCAGCACTTTTGGGTGCTCATGCTCTCTCGAGCAAGTTGGTCAGAGGTACACTACATCATGAGGGGGAGTGTGAGAGGATATTATCCAGCCAATTATGAGCATCCCATTAAGAGCCTCTCCCTCTAGAGATCTCTTCTTCTAGGTCCTCCTCTATAAAAATAGTATAGTTTTCCCTCTCTTTTATCACAATACATTCTTCTTTTCCACGCTCATGAAAGGTTGGATCAATGAAGGTAACATATCAGCTTGTATCACATGATATCCCCTCTACATGCTAGAATATTCAACAAAAACTCCCTTTATTATGCAAGGAGCAAGCTTTGAGAGAGATGGAGTATGGTCTTGAATGAACAACGTACACCCAAGGAAACGTGGTGATAAGGTAAATAAGGTAGCATGAGGGAGGAGGTGATAAAGAGCAATTTCACCAACCAAAAGAGAAGAGAGAGGACCATTATGAAGATAAATGGGTGTTATGATGATATTGGTTCTAGGATCGAAGGTCAATAAGCCTTTCCAAAAATTTGATCAAAGCATTGAATATAGTGGAAACTATCAAATCAAACATTCAACATGAAGAAACACCAAGAGGAGATGATCCTATAATCGAGTATAGATTAAAACTATACTTACACCAGTCATTTGAAGGAATTATTAAACATTGAATGATCAACATTTGAAGTATCCGACCTTTAGAGATATCCACATGATTATTGAATGATTAGATCTCTTCTAGAACACTCATCACCAGGAGACGAAGAGAAGAAGGGGAGTGTTTTCCATGAGGCTTGCATGGGTACCCTTAATGATGTTTGCCCAATTAGCATGACTCGCACACAAACTCAAATAAAGATAACCATGGTAAAGATGATGGATATTGATAACATACATTTTTACACATTTAATTCATTATTATTCGATAATTTTAAAGCATAATTAATGTCATTATTATGCGTTCTTATAATGAAATTTTTGCATGTATCATAACATGTCATTCATAAGTTAAGTTCACATTCAATTGCCTTTAATTTTATGCATATTTGATGTTTGAACTTTTGAAAGGTCAAACAAAGATGATATAATCATATGTGCATGAGTTTTATGATCGAAGGCATGAATAAGGAATGAAGAAGACAAATAAATTATAATGCAAAAATTTCTGTTTTATTATTTTTGTATTTATTTCAGGATATGATGAAAGAGAAGGCATGATCAAAATGGCAAAAATTTCATCCAAAAAATGAGTTTTTAATAAAAAGACATATGAATATTTTAAGTTTTATGGTTTTTTTATAATTTTTCATATTTTTCTAAATTTTTTTATTTCTTTGGATTTTTAAAAATAATTTTTTATTTTTTCTAATGATTTTCTATCTTTTAAGATTTTTTTAAGGATTTTTGAACATCACAAAATATGTTTATTTGTGTGTGCTGATGTGGCACATTGTTGTGGCATCGCAAACAAGTGGCATGAATGTGTGGCACCCTATCAGCGAACACACGGTGCCATTAAGGAGAGTAAATCAGTTTTAGTGAGCTTAATAATTATTATTATCTTATTAGTCTTAATGGGCCTAACTATTTAAATCATTATTTTTATAAACTTTAGTCAATATGGGACTAATACTTTTCGTATGTAAAGACATGTGACAACACGAGATCGACCAATCCAATGGAGCATGTCCACCAAATCTCTATTAGCCTATAGGTGATGTGTGGCACAATCTATGACTAGTGAAGGCAATTCAATGGCCATTGATTTACCAGCTCTCTCTCTTCTCCTTGCCAATCACAATGCAAAACATGACACGATCTGGTTAATTCCGATGATCAAATTGATAAAAATCAATGACTATGATCAAATCAAGAAAATTAAAGGAAAAATCAATGACCAACAATGCTACAAATTGAAATCATGATATCTCAAAATCCCAATTGGATTAGTGGTTGAATTTCATGGGTATGATCGCTATTTTAAGCTCTACAAATTCATAGGACAAATTAGATTCTAAGGCAAAAAATTAGGGTTTTTAACATGCCCTCTTTCATTGTGTGCTTTTAGAATTGGCTAGCCACAATGATAAAGGGCACCAAGTGATCATTTTTTGTGTAGAAAACATCATTTCTAGTGAGTTTCTTATCTTTTCTATTTAGTCCTCGTGTTGTATGCAAGACACTAAGTGACAAAATAAATCCACGAAGTCGTTAAATACACTCTGAGACGTGTCAAAAAACAGTTTCAAACTCACCAATTTTGAGAAATAATCATGATTGGATAATTTATTAGTGAATAAGGGTTAAATCTACAGAGATTTAAGGTATTTTTGAGGTATTTCTTCAAATTCGATCAAATCGGACAATGAATTGAGGTGATAAATTATGAATTTTGATATTTTTATAGAAAGATAACTCAAAGACAAATTCATGAATAAAAAATTACAAAATTTGGATCAAGATTCACAGAGAAATCAACGAGCAAAAAAATTGGGATGAAAATCTGAACGTGAAGAGAGAGAAAATCGAAATAATTTATAAAATTAACCTAATCTCTTATTCAAAATTGAAATCTAATGTTATAGGAAGAAAGATTAGGAGGAAAACATGAATTCTAACCCGAGATCGTGCTCAAAATGATCGAATTGATCACCGGATCAGAAGTTTTTCATTTCGCGATTTCGAAGGCAATTGTCGGCATTCAAGAAGCGAATTCTCCATATTCTCTCCATGAACCTCACTTTCAAACACTCCTTGGACCTAGAAATTGAGCTAGAAGCAAAGGAAAGCAATAGATTCAAGGATTAAGATGTCTAAACATTTCGATTTCTTGAAATATCCTGAATGCTTTACATCGTCGAAGAACATGTGTATTTAAAGGCAGATTTGGGCGTGGCCATTGGATTTGGCTCTTCATCTTCAATCAAGGCCTTAGATGAAACGTTTGGATGTGAATAGTTGTCATAAATTCGCATCCATTCAATCAATTTGAGCGCACAGATTTTGCTATGTCATGCGTGAAGAAGAATCGTCGCGCAATCCCATCCGTCCGATTGGGAATCGACGTTTGAGATGTCGTCACGCGTCCATCAAACTCCATCAGGCATATTTAATCTCACCTATTATAACTCTTCAGATCAACGGCTAAGATTAAAACATTTTAAAACAAATTTTTGCCCAATTAGAATCCGCCACGTACCCCTTCACTTAAGTGAAGATCGATGATCTCGATTTACTCATGCAATCGCACGCTCCATGTTTCGCCACTTCACCTGCACATGAAAATAGAAAAAAATAATCCCACATGATGAAAATCAAAGTGAATCATTGGGTATATAATATGTGAGCGATTAGTGAGTTAGCAAAAATCCTGAAAAGGATGCTTTATCTCACTAATCACTCACACGCACACATATACACATGCACGTGCACGAATGCGCACATATGTGCACACAGGCGCACATGCATACTCGTGAGCCACGTGGCGTGTACATATGCCGCCACGTGAGGACGCATTTTCGCTAGCACCACGTCAGCACATGACAAAAATATACTTTTTATTCATTTTAATTCAAAATAAAATAAATTAAATTCATTAAAAATCAAAAAATTTCTAAAAAAATCCCTAAAAATTAGAAAATTTATATATGTCAAAATATAACTTTAAATTAATCCAAATTTGTCTCGTTTGATCATAAATTAAATAATATATCATTCTAAAAAAATTAAATTGAATAAATAACAAGAGAATAAACTTTTATTTCAAAAATGCACTCATTTATTTTAGAAAATGCATATTTCCATGAGGAGAGATAAATACTTAATCACCTATTAAATTGTGGTTGTTGGATCTTATAAAAGCAAAAATTGAGGGTCACAAAATTGCCATCTTCCCAACCAATCCTTGAATAGTAACCATTGGATTAAGAATGGACGGCTGTGATGAGGGTAAGTTGCCTGCAAGAGTGTGGCCAACATCATAGGTGGATCCAATGGACCTCACATTCAATGATTTGATTTAATTGTGTCTGCTCCACTCCCAATGCACCACATACCCCCAACTAAATCAATGATGATTAATAGCTATGATTAAACATGCTTTGTATGACACTTGTGCCACATCACATGGAGGATAAAAAGAGATAAAAATATAACAATAGAACTTTAGAGAATAATCTTATGTGGCATGTATACATGTTAGCCAATGTTATGTTGCCACGTGTCACCACTGGCACATCAACACCACATCACTGTGCTTTGCCCCTAGTAAAATTTCATATCTGGCCTTTGAAAAACCATACAAATCTAGAAAAATACAATTAAAATTCTTCTAAACTTGAAAATTCATAAATTTTTAAATATATGGTCTTTTCAATGAAATTTTGCTAGAAGATTATAAATTTTACTTTGCAGATTATAATTCATTTTTCGACAGAAAATAAAACCTATGTAAGTCTAATGAGAGAGTTCTCCAGAGTAATGGGGTCAAAAGAGAGATGCAAGGGTTGTGGGACTCAAGTTCTTGATCCCCTTCTGTCAAATTTCAAATATGCCCATCTCTCTCTCTCTCTTCTCTCTCTCTCTATCTCTCTCTCATAACGTGTATACCAAAAATCAACAGACGAATCCAATCTTTATTTACCATCTAGAGCCAAGAGTGGAACCCAAGCTTACGAACTAAGCGGCGAGCGAGCCCATGAACCAGAGGAGAAAGAGCTCGAAGAAGCCTCGGCAGAGAAGGAGAAGTGAGAGTGCCGAGAACAAACCAGTTAAAGCTCAACAGCGCCACCGCATCGGACGCCGGCTTATTCTGTATCGCCGAGAAGAACTGTATCACGCTTCCGAGCGACATGCCCACGACGGTGAACAGGGCGGCGACCAGAGGGAGACAAGGATCCTCCGCCTCCCACACGATCATCCCCACCAGGAGAGAAAGGACCACGCTGAAGGTGCTCCGATGGAGTGCCACGTGTCTCCTTCTCTCTAGACTTGCTTCTTCTTCTTCTGGCGGAGAAACCCTGGCTACAGTTTCTGAGGTCTGCTTCTCGGGGATCGGATAGTCTTTGACTTGCAGGGTTGGGTGGTCCCAGGATGTCTTCCCTTGGAGCTCGCTCTCGCGGAGGGTTTCTCTCAGATCTTGCAGCTGCATGAAGAAAGCTCTGGTGTAAGTGTCCCGGATATTAGAGAGATAAGTGAGACATTGATTGATGAATAGGGATAGGTAAGAGATACCCTGATAGATAAATAAATATAGAGAGAGAGGTAAGAGAGATACGGATAGGTATAGAGAGAGAGAGAGAGCTAAGAGACATATTTACGGATAAATAGGGAGAGAAATGTAAGAAAGATATTGATGGATAAGTATAGAGGGAGAGCTAAGAGAGATATTGATAGATAAATTTATAGGGGGGCTATGAGAGATAATGATAGATTAATATAAATATGTATAGGAAGGGAGAGAGGAAGAGAGAGATATTGATAGGTTAATAACGAGAAATAAAGAGAGATATTGGTTTATGAATATACTTATGAATGTAAAGGGAGATCTAAGAGAGATATTGATCGGTAATATACATATGTATAAAGAGAGAGAGAGAGAGAGTAAAGAGAGATATTGATAGATAAATAGAAAGAGAACCAAGAGATACACGAATAGATAAATTTACATGCACACACATAAATATATATGTAGAGAGAGAGAGAGATAAGAGAGATACTGATAGATAAAGAGAGAGGTGTAAGAGAGTTATAAATAGATGAACCGAGAGAGAGAAGGGGGGAGAGCTAAGAGAAATATTGGTAGATAATTAGAGATAAGAGAGATCGTGATAGATCAATAGAGAGAGAACTAATAGAGAGAGAGAGAGCTAAGAGAGATATTAATAGATTAATAGAGAGAAATAACTGGTAGAGATATTAATAGATAATTAGAGAGAGAGAGAAAGTAAGAGACATTGATAGATAATTAAAGAGAGAAGTTAATAGATTAATAGAGAGAAATAACTGGTAGAGATACTGATAGATAATTAGTGAGAGAGAGAAGTAAGAGACATTGATAGATAATTAAAGAGAGAAAATGATTGAAAATGATTAAGAGAGGGAAAGAGGAAAGTGAGATAATGTTAGATCAACAGAAAGAGAACCAATAGAGATATTGATAGATAAATAGAGAGAGAGAGAGAGAGAGAGCTAAGAGAAATATTGATAATTAAATAGAGAGAGAAATAAGAGGGATACTGATTGATAAATAGGAGAAGAGAGAATTAAGAGAGATATAATTGACAAATAGGAAGAGAGAGAATTAAGAGAGATATGATTGATAAATAGAAGGAGAGAGATCAGAGGGAAATTTTGACTGCCAAATAGAATACGAGAGATCTAAGAGAGATATTGAAAGATAAATTGAGCGAGAAAGCTATGAGAGAGATTGATAGATAGATAAATATGGAGAGATATAAGAGATACATAGATACATAGATAGATAGATAGATAGATAGATAGATAGATAGATAGATAGAGAGAGAGAGAGAGAGAGAGGAGCGATAATCAGTGCCTCATTCTCGAGAAAGTAAATCTTCTCAAGAGCTCTATCTTGGTCCTGCTCCATCTTTGAAAGAACTGTCTCAATAACTCTGGATTCTTCAAACGAAGCATCCAAGCAATACTCGAGCTGCTTATTCTCCACCGTCAGACTGTCCAGCTTAGCTTCCATATTCCGCAAGTTCATCTCCATCATTTTCTCTCTCTGCACGGCCGTCATTATCCTGATAGGAAACGATACGAAGTAGTACGCCCAACCAATCGCGCTTCGGCACGTGTTTATCGGAAGCTTGACCGCCGATTTCATCAATATCAGCCATGATCTGAAGAAGGAATTCAGAACTTGTACGCCGAGCAAGCAAACGATCTTGAAGAAGAGAAGAGATCTGATGATCAGAATGATTGAGTTCGTCGTCAACTCGATAAACAGCCCAATCATGTTCACCATGGTCGAGAAAACTAAGTTACTGTCCTGCAAAAGGCAAATGAAGATCAAATCTTGATTGTCGAAAATTATGCGGATTGTGAATATCCACGCTGTTGATCTCATTATCAGAATCGGATTCGCCTGGAATTTCGGATATAGATTCTGATTTTTGATGATTTCACAAGACTACTTAAATTAGAACATTTCTACTTAAATTAGAACATTTTTCTTTTGTTCTCGACGGCTATAACCGTGTACGATCTGACTTTTCAATCTGTAAAAAATCGGTGAGGTTTTAGTAAATTCGATAATCCTCGCCGAGGAAAACAATCTTAGGTTAAACTGATTTCTTCGAGCTTTACGGATAAATCTGCTTTCTGAAAATAAGAAAAAGAACGGTGAATTGAGAGATTTACCGATTTCTGAATGGATGAATCAACAAGAGCAAGTATTCTCCCTATCTCTTTCACTGTTGATCTCCCTCTCGGCATCTCTTTCTGGCCAGCAGGGCCTCAAGGAAAAGACGACGATGTTCTTCTTATCCATGAACATCTTCCGCCGAGGTTCTCTGACACGTCGCCGGCCACTCGGACTCGTGTCGCCGCGGCTGCGCACAGACTAAAGAGTGGATCCCAAGGAAATCGGTTAAAGTGGGACCCACAGATTTACGCTCCCCAATTTAACTGGGGCCCACGAGACACAGATTTAGAAAGCAAATCTATAGAGAGTCAGCCCAAAGCGGGGCCCGCGGGGCATTTCCTATATATTTTTGTTTGATTAATAGGGGAAATTTATAGAGAGAGAGGAACAGAAATCTAGAGAAAGAGAGTATATTACTAGAAAATCAGCTACATTTGACTCTAGGCAGTGGGGCCCACGAATCTTTTTTATGAAATATTTTTTGTTGACGAAGAGATGAAATCTAGGGCGAGGGCGGCAGAAATATAGAGAAGCGATTCCGTGGGTTCGGATTTGAGTGTGCGGCCCTAACCGGGATCAATTCAACAGAGTAGTGTTTACCTTTCTCGATGATGGTACGAGATGCCAATCTAGATGGATATGGGTGTCTGATACATACGATGATCAAATGGTAATCATAGATATCTGATATCCGCCCTGATATCATATATCCGATAAAGTGGAATGTCTTCCTAACCCACATCTACCCTAATATCGACGCCCACCCTCATATCGATATCCACCTACATTTCGATAGGAATGGTCAATTGATAGCCCCTCGATTTTCAGAATTAGTCATTTAAAGTCAATCAAGATCGATCAAAAGTAAATAGAAAAAATCAACTTTGATCGATTATTCGATAGTCAAGTTTAATGCATTGCTCGGATTATTCGATTATTCGATCATTGCTTTAGTAATAGCATTGCTCTGATCGTCTATTCGTATTATCTCGGTGTTTTGAATATCCAATTTAATTTATTCCATTATATTCAATATTCTTATCGAAATTTTAAAAAGGCATATTAACCTCAAATCCTCGCGCCAACCTCATCGCCGTCGGCAATAGTCCGCTCTTTCAACTTCATCACCATTACTAACAATAGTGACTATCATCCACAATTTCCTAAACCATGCGAGAATAGCATGCTAATAGCCTCCCATCTTGATCAAATTCAATCCATTTAGATCACAAATTGCAAAAAATTTAATCAAGTTGTCAATCATGAGTTGATAAATTCTAATTGATCATGATCACCCATGTTGGTGTCTAGTCATTTCGATGTTGATATTAGTTTTCGATGGTGGATGTAAGATATCATATATTCATATACTACCATCGTTGATATCAAAGTTCGGTTTACTAAATATTAATTTTTTTAATTTTTTTAATTTAAATTTCAGACACTACCATCGTCATTTGTCATCTGTCCATTAAAATCGTAAGTTCTTAGATGTTGATTTTACATTTTTGACCCCTGTGGGGCCCCCATAAGCTTAATTTGGATATGTATATAATATTCGTTTATTGCTATTTAATAGTTGTAAATAAACGAAAAATAAAATATCAAGTAAAATGAAATTTTCCTCTGCTTATTTTCTCGCGGGGGTTTTCTCGGCGAAAAACCCTAGCCCTCTGGTTTTAGGCATCCGCGACATTCCTCAGCCCGGTAAGAAACCCCAACCGCACGTGCTCCAATTATCCACCTAATTTATAATTTCTGTCGTGATTCTACTTATTTGCGACGTTTTCTTCTTCTGAAATCTCTGGAAATGGTTGCTCTTGGAGGACTTAAACAGTTTCCGATGGCTGATTCCGTCGATAAAGATTCAGACGAAGGAAACCCAATTCCTTCCCTATCCCTGTACGGTCTCTTGACTTCTCAGCTCGAGACCGGTTGGTTTATCTGAATTACACTTTGCACAGTGTTGTCTTTAAAAATCTCTTTGAATCTTAAGCGTTTGTTCTTTGTTTACAGATTTAGAGTCGTTGCCGTCGATGCTTAGTCATACTTATGCGACTATGAGGGAGCTGGATCGAAGTCTGCAGGGTATAATCAGTTCTTGATTTCTGTGTTCATGTTGATTAAAAGAATTTCAACTGGTTGACATTTTCTGTAGCGCTTCAGCAGCAGAATGAGAAGAGATGTGAGGAGGAAATCGAAGAAATAAGGCGGAATTTTGTCGGATCAGGCATCACAAGTACTAGACCAAATCTTAGGTTCTCTGATGAAGCCCTAGATGAACAGAAGCATTGCATCAGAATTGCAGACGAGAAGATCGCGCTAGCTGGACAAGCTTATGAGATGGTAGGATCATGGGCGAAATCTTGATGATTTTAGATAGTCCTATAAATGCCATCCTGATTTGTGCTTAATTATCTCAATCCTTCTTGATGTTGAAATTGACTTCAATGTCTGTTTTCTTCATCTCTAATTGTCTCTTTCCCAGGTGGATACCCAAGTCCAGCAGCTTGATCAGTACTTGAGGAAATTAGAGGCAGCAAAACAAGGTGCTCTCTCTCTCCCTCACCCCCCTTCCCCCCCCCCCCCCCCCAAACACTCATAACAAAATCACCGTGGCAAGTGTTTCATCAATCTATGATGGATCTCAGCGTCTCAAAAATGACTTTTATGTATTCGATGTTGAAAGTTTCTTGGGAAGGGAAGGAGAAGTAAATTCAATGATGAATACCCCTGAGTACGTAGGGGATGGGATGGACTTTCAGAAAAGAGCGGCAAGTGTAAGGGTTAGAGAGGCTAGATTGGGAATGAGAGTTGATAGTGAAGATGGGAGTCTTCCGACAACTGCCCCGATGACCTCCCAAAGACCCTTCAAGGAAATAAAGCGGTTCAGATATTTTCATTTCTTAAACTGGTTACAGCAGATTTAGGGGTTTTAAGAATGCCCAGAGACATCAAATCAATGTGGAAGAAGTAAAGAGTTCATGAAGTGATTCAAGCAACCACAAAAGCTTGGTGGTGCAAAGGCCATTGCAGCCAATTCTTCTGTGTGTGATTTCAATGTCCTGGGGCATTTTTTGAAGCCTAGAATCTGTAGTAAATAATTCTTGAAATAAAAAAATTCTAACTATTTTATTACCTTGGGTGCCTTCTGGAGGTTGTGGAGGTGGTTGTCAGAAGCATCCCATATTCCCCATCTAGAGTGATACAAGGTTACTTTTTTTCATGCGTCTTTCTTTTTCTTTCCCTTACTCTTCTCAAAGAAAGGGTGCTCTTGCGCTTCTGAAGCTAATCCATTTGCCAAAGGATTGTTTCAGTGGTTCCACCTCTTGAGACCAGATTGTTCCCAAGCTATAATTGTATAAAAATTTGGAGTGTGGAAGCTGGCCCTCACGTGGCTTTGAAGTCTGGAAGATGGAAGGATTCCAGGTAATTTGATGGAAATACTTCATGAATTGCCAATTTGGTAATTGGAGCAGCTATGGTGGGACAGGATAGCTGTTGAACTCGATTGGAGGTGTTTTATGGCGCCAGTTGACTGCAACTGAGCTCCTGTGCAATGCCATTATCTAATGTGAGGTGGCAGAACTGCTTCGCGTAGGGCAGAACTACGATCCAGGTCGCAGGCTGGTGGTCAGCGTTGGAAATCTATTCCTGCCACCTCTCTCTCTTCCTTCTGGTTATCTCTCTACTCTCCTACTGGTAGCTGTCTCTCTCTCTGTCTCTCCACCTCCTGCCGGCAGCCATCTCTCTCCCTCCCTCTCTTCTCCCGGTAACCATCTCTCTCTCCTTCCGCTGGTAGCCGTCTCTCTCTCTCTCTCTCTCTCCCCTCCTGCTGGGTCAGAAACCACTCGATTTGACACCAGCCCTCCCTCGACTTGACCAGACCAGCAAAGCACATCAAGCAAGTTGCCCAAAGGTTTGGTTCGCCATCCCTGACCCGCCCCACCAATCCCTAAGTTGTTGTTAGGGTTTCAAAGAGGGCCTGATGCAGTCAGTAGCACTGCATGCCCGAACAAGGTGTGCGGGAGGCCATGGCAGCCGAGGCAGGATAGATGCTGCCCTTGGTGGCAGGTGTACTACAGTGCTGGCTGACCCCAACTCAGTTCCCTCTGTGCGGGTCATTGTGATTGTCTTGTGTTTTAAGGCAGAACTACTAGAGAAAAGTACCAGACTAGCCAGTGGTTGGTCTGTCGTGGCCACAGGAGCACTCCTCAGAGACAATGAGGGGATATGATCCCACAGCCCAATGAGGGGAGGCTCATGATTGGCCCGATGATATGCCTATAGGAAGAGTTGAAGGCCAAGAAGAGGAACAAAGAACCATTGACGATCAATAAGTGTCACTGTTGTTCACTCTCTCTCTCTCATGTTCTACTCTTACCCCCTGGTCTCGTCTCAATATGAGTATCTATATTATCAATACCATCAATACCAAGTAGCAAGTGAGTACAACTCCATAGGATCCTTTGCAGGATCCCAATTAGACAGCTTGGATGCACTAGAAGCTTATGCTAAAGGCTAAGACGGTGCATCAGTGATCATCCGCAAGCCAGAAGAGCTACCTGGCAGCTTCTTTTTGTCCAGCTAGATTTTTGCCAGCCAGCCTTGATATATCTGTGGATGATAAGGTTTCCAGCTTTACTTCACGGTCCTGCATTGAAGCTCATGTCCCTCCATTGACTATTCGCAAGAGGTATTCACAGAACTGTTGGCTCTAATTCAAATTCATACAACCTGGTGATGGCTTTATTTAACCACACCCCGACTTGTTGTCTTACAATAACTTCTGTGAATTAATTCGTCACAAGGTTCTTCAGAAGAGAGGGAGAAATAAACTCCTATGAGAGAGAAAGAGACAGAAAAATATAAGCCAGAGTGGATATGAAAGCCGCTAAGTTTGTCAGGGAGGAGAGTGGATTTCGGGCGAGGCTCTATGCTAGGAGGGTGCTAGACTTGGTGAGATTACTGCTCATCATGCTCATCATGCCTTTATTACTTCCAATATTAGGGTTTAGGCTTTCGGTTTTCATTCACTTGCCAAGGGGTTGTTTGTCTCCTCAATCCTTACTGCTAGTAGTTGCCAAGCTCGTCATGTCTATTCAATCTCTTCAATCTACAGTCCATTCTGTCTTCTCCATGTTTCAAATCTTCTTTTTCCTCCCCAATTCAGAGGCTGAGCCAGCAAGTACTACTGAAGTGTCTACAACAGACAGCCGTCTGCGATCAGGAAGGGGCAGTGGAAGCGGCAAGCCTGGTAGAAGAAAGTAAGTACATGTTTCATGTAATTTCTTCCCATAAATAACCGAAAAGCCACTCATATTGAACTTTACTTTTTCTCTCTCTTCAGATCCACCCCCGCAGTAGAACTGCCAGTCATTGACCTGGAGATCCCCATTGACCCCAATGAGCCCACCTACTGCATCTGCAACCAGGTCAGCTTCGGCCAAATGGTTGCCTGCGACAATCCCAGTGTACGTTCCCTTCTTTCTCTCTTCTTCCTCTCTCCTCCAGCCTACTTCTCTCTCTTCCTTTTCTCCCTCATTAAAACTCTCTCTCTGAACTTTCTATTCTCTCTCAGCCTCAAGATGGCAACTTTGCTTTCTCTTCTTCTCTCCTCCTGAAGACATGAACTTTTCTCCCTCTTCTTTCTCCCTCCTGAAGACATGACTTAATCCTCTCTCTCTATTCCTCTTAGTTCTCTATTTCTTTGCTCCTCAAGATGTTTCTCTCCTTTCCTCTCTCCTCCTCCAGACATCATTTTTTCTGTGTTCTCCTCTTGCCATCTCAAGACTTAAAACTCTCTCTCTTCGTCTTCTTCTTCTTCTCAAGACCTTACTCTCTCTCGCTTCTCATCTCCCCAAGACCTCATATTTTCTCTCATCTTCTTTTTCTTCTCCTCAAGACATCACCTTTCTCTCCCATCTTTTTTTCCTTCTTCCTTCTTCTCCTCAAGATGCCACCGTCTCTCTCTTCTTCTTCTCTCCCCCTCAACATTTCAACTTTAATTTCTTCCTCAGTGCAAGATTGAGTGGTTCCACTTTGGCTGCGTTGGGCTCAAGGATCAGCCCAAGGGGAAGTGGTTCTGTCCTGACTGTGCTGCCATCAAGCGTCGCCGTCGGTAACCTGTGGTGGCAGATTATTTTTTTAGTCAAGGAAATTGAAATAGGTATGCAGGATTATTTTCTAGGTTCATCTCCAGTCCTAGTCTCCAGAGTAATGCAGAAATCTGAATAAATCTCTAAGAATCACGTGTTATATTTCTTTCGACTTTCCATGAGAAACAAGGTCTGCATGCAGGGGCTGCATGCTGTTCTGTCGCCTTCTTTATCATCGCCACTTCCGCCCGTAAACTCGCGACTCAGATTCTATACTTTCCTGACATAAAATATAATGATTAGGATTACCTTTATATTAAATTCATCTGAAGTTGTATTTTTGTAGCATTGTATTTTTTGTAAGTTCTCTGTTCCAAACATTTTTTGAAGTATACGAGTTCTAAATTTTAATGGAGGCATGGCATATCTCATTGAATCTGTCTTTTTCTTGTCAGAAAATGGGATTTATCTTGGCAGTTCTACTCCTTTTGGGAGTGACCCATCCTTTTTTAAGCCGATTTGCATGTACCTTGAGAAATTGATGAAGTTTGACCAAATCGCTTACACCTTATCGTGCTCAATAGTATCAGGGTTTCTATCTTCCCTCTGCTTTTAGATTTCATTATGCCCATCATACAAGGAATCTTCCACGTTTGACCTAATTTCTTCATCTGGAATTCAGTTACAGGTATTTAAATGTGGTTTGTAGGAAGGGAATGCTGATCTGATCCGATATCCGGGTCCATGATTGAAAGTTGTTTGATTGCTGGAGTCAATCGATCGACGGATATGGATCGTGATCCTGAATGGATTGATGGTTGCTGATTATTTAGACAGTCAACGAGAGAGATAGTTTTAAAAAAAAATGATGGTAAGAGATATCAACGAGAGATTGATAGGCGATCAGAGGCCAATCAAGTTGATAATTTGATTGCTCAGAGGTTTTATGATTATTGATCAGTTTTCTGATTTGTTTGTGGCAATCTGATTAGTGACCTTTGTTCCCCATTTGTGGGTTTTAGCGGAACATGTGAAGGTTTGACCAAATCCATTGAAATTACAGAAGTGGTGAAAGTAACTAAAAAGGGGAGGGGGTGAAAAGGGGATGGACAAATGAATTTATACTAGTTAGGGGACCTAATGATCTTTAATCCAGTCTCGGAGCCTCTAATCTCACCAAATTAAATCCTGATACTCTCACCCTTCAAATGGGTGAAGGACAATGTTTAATACAAGGGTTTTAGGTTTGACCCCAGCAACAACCTTAACATTCGCTTTTACCAGACCCTATGACACTACCCTCTAGGCCTCGACCTCCTCGGCTCCTGGACGTCCTGATTCTCTCAAGGCAGTCTCCACATGATCCTGCGTCCCTTCAAGCCCTGTCGTGCTGCCAACCTCCAGTAAAGCGAGACCTCGTCTTCAGACTCCTCCTGGTCTTCCAGCTCCGCAAGTCTTGACTCCTTCTCATCTCAACTAATGAGACATTCCCAATCTTCGCGTGGGTGAACATAGGAGTATATTTATTTAAATGATGCTACTTAAATGAGATGATAATGGCAAATAAGTGAGAATGAATTCAAGAATAAGTGAGACAGACAGGTTAACAACTTCTAGAGTTGATTCTCTGTCCTAGGGTTAGCTTTCTGAGCTAGGGTTGACTTTCTAATATAAGGTTAACTTTGACTTTGACTTTTGATATTGACTTTGACTTCTAGAGGATGACTACTGACTTTGAATTCTATAGTCCTGATAAGCAAATTCGAAAATAGGAAGAATAGAAAGAATTATAGACCAGAATTATTCTACTAATTCTTAGAGTACAAACCAAGTATTTGAGCGTCTGAAGGCTGAAATTCTTGGTGTTCGAAAGGTGATCTAACAGACGACCTGGAGTCCCAACCTGCAATTAAAATTAATCGTTTTGATAATTAGGGCAATCCTTTGAATTATTTCAACATAAATTTGCCTTAAATAGGGATGTGACATAATACAGTTACATGAACGCCACAGAATAATGAAGTTTGTACATGTGAGTATTGCTACATAAAGCTATCAATCTATGTCTCCCGAATACTATAAATACATTTTTAAATAAGAAAAAAATTTCTATACTATTGATTAGAATAAATTTTTTTCAAAATCAATGCAAAGGCACCAAATAAAGTTCCACTAATATGAGGTCGCTTAGCAAGAGCAATAGCTTGCTGAACCTTATCTACATTTCCCACAAGCTGCAATATATAAAAATTTAGATTATTAGAATGCAGTAGAAAACAAAAATATTTAATATGCTTAAGATGCAGATCACCTTTTCTGGTTTTTCAACTAAATTGAGGACAATTTAGTAACACTATGTCATGTTTTTTTGTTTTTCAACTTATGCTTAGCTAAGCTTACACATCCATCTTTAGTCATTGTATATGCTCATGGACTTCATTGCAAACATCATACAAGAATGACAATTAATAAATTTCATTTCAATGAACATAAGCAAGATACATGAAAGTGTGATTGGTTTATAGGCCACACAATATCCATCATACACTTCTCTTTGTTTATCAGTAAGAGTAGATCATCCGATTGGAAGATGCCGCCATCTCTTTTTTTGTCCAATTTTTCATTTTCCATTCATTCCCATTGCTTTTGTACTTTTTACTCTCTAAGAATTCTTTCCACTTCATTTGCTGAAATCTCAATCATTTTCTTGCTGACCAAGTTCAACCAGAAATTTGGAAGAAGAAACACACATCAAGAAGATGATTGAATTAAGATGAGAGTACTCTTTATGAAATTTTAAAATATTTAATTGAGGACAAAGAATCAATTCAAACAACTCTCGGAATGCATGAATCAACACAAGAACATCTAAGTATTGACAATCAAAGGACTAACAATCCATTGACTAAGAAAAAAATTTAAAAGTGACATTGTTAACTTTTGAATCTTGGTTCTTGAATCAATGACGATTGCTTGTGGAAACAATTGATTCTGTAGTTGTTGTCCCTCATGGACAGCACCTCTTCAACTCCTTAGATCTGCAAACTCATTCCTAAAACTGATCAAGAATCCTAGGAAGTTGAGGGAGATGCAAAGACGAGAGGCTTATTCCTTAGGCCCCCAAGATGCCCCCTAAATCTAATTTGCACAAAAACTGATGAAAAACTACTGCCAACAGCCTAATATCTCAATCATTATACCGGCCAAAGAAGTAGGAAAAAAGAGTCCAAAAATCTGTCAACTTATCATGGAAGTATGGATGATTGATTGATGCATACCTAGAATATGATGTTGAAGAGTGTGTGCGCGCGCATGCCAAAGGACTTATCAATGCCCATTATTGAATTTTCTTTATAAGTTTGAATTTATTCTACTTTCATATGCATATGGGACCAAAACTACATTCTATCTTTTCGAGACATGCGGCATTAGCTTTCTCACTTGATTTGCAGCATGCATCATAGCCGTTTGATCTCATGGGCCGAGTGCATTTGAAAATCAATTGATGAACCCTTCATGTATCCCAACATCTATTCATCGAGACTTATTTCTCCCTATCCATCTTCACTTAAGCCCTCCTTAAGTGATGTGAATAAGAAGCTACAATATTTCACTCATCTTCACTTAGCTGTTTTTTTTTAATAAGAAGCTACAATATTTCACTCATCTTCACTTAGCTGTTTTTTTTAATAAGAAGCTACAATATTTCAGGCTACCCAATTCTCCCTCCTTACCAATTCAAGGTGATGTGGCCTTATCTATTCCATCGTGTCCTAATTCAAGGATGATCTAGCAGCCATGATTAATCGTGATCACCCATTAAAAAATGTTTTTGAATTTTGGCATTTATATCCTCCATTTATTGGTGAAAATTAGCATTTCCTAATTATTCTTGATCCCGAGACTATCCCCTACACTTTGGAGATTTGTGAATGATAAACCTTGTCAAGCAATCAAATTTAAGCCTACTAATGATCGAATTTGTCGAATGATTGTTACTTGAACTCTCGAAGCTTGCTTGGTTGAATTTGCAATAACCTCGTACGTTCATCCCCTCCAAGTTGGGAGGGTTTAGGGTTTAGGGTTTAATTGTTAAGTCTACATGAAGAATCAGGTTAGAAACCCTTGTGCTCCCTCACTTCTATCCCAATTTTCTTAAATTTCTTCGGTCATCAATTCATCCATAATTTTTAATCCATTATGTGTATTATTGATTTAATTACAATTGAGTTTTCATCTCCTTTTGTAATTGTATTTTTCATGATTCTCTACTCTCAATTATTTATCCAATTTTCCATAATTCTATTGAATGCTTGAAAGAGAACCCTAATTCATCATGGACTCAACCTCAATTCGTCAACATACTTGAATTTTTCAGTGTTTTGAATGATTTGAGCTTTTATCATTGACATTTAATTTGTGGATTCTAAACAAAAAATATACTTATTAAAAAAATAAACAAACAAACAAGCAGAAAAATAGACAACCAAAGATTGATATAGAGAGATATATCACAAATCTAGTTTGTCAAATGCAGTGATGTCTAAGAAGAAGAAAAAATGGAATAACCATGATAAAAAATTACCATCATAATCATAAAAAAAAAGATGGAATGACCATCACTTGGTAGAGTCACATTCATGGTATGAATCATCATTAAAAAGATGGAATGACCATCATAAAAAATTACCAACATAATCATAATAAAAAGATGGAATAAGCACCATTTGGTAGAGTCACATTCATGGTATGAATCATCATTAAAAAGATGAAATGACCATCATAAACAATTACCATCATAATCATAATAAAAAAATGGAATGACCATCATTTGGTAGAGTCACATTCATGGTATGAATCATCATTATAAAGATGGAATGACCATCATAAAAAATTACCATCATAATCATAATAAAAAGATGGAATGACCATCATTTGGTAGAGTCACATTCATGGTATGAATTATCGTTAAAAAGATGGAGTGACCATCATAAAAATTTACCATCATAATCATAATAAAAAGATGGAATGACCATCATTTGTTAGAGTCACATTCATGGTATGAATCATCCTTATAAAGATGGAATGACCATCATAAAAATTTACCATCATAATCATAATAAAAAGATGGAATAACCATCATTTGGTCGAGTCACATTCATGGTATGAATTATCGTTTAAAAGATGGAGTGACCATCATAAAAATTTACCATCATAATCATAATAAAAAGATGGAATGACCATCATTTGGTAGAGTCGCATTCATGGTATGAATCATCATTATAAAGATGGAATGACCATCATAATCATAATAAAAAGATGGAATGAAAATCGGACTTGGAATCAAAAATCGTCAAAATCGGACTTGATTTCGCGGAGAAATCATGAATTGAAGTGGAGAGAATTTTCGGAACGACGGAATAGTGATTTTGAGTGAAATTGTATAAAATTGAAGGTTAAATCCTAATCTAAACTAAAATTAAACGTGATAGGAGGATTAGGAAGCATGAGAAAAAATTACCATCATAATCATAAAAAAAAAGATGGAATGACCATCACTTGGTAGAGTCGCATTCAAGGTATGAATCATCATTAAAAAGATGGAATGACCATCATAAAAAATTACCATCATAATCATAATAAAAAGATGGAATAACCACCATTTGGTAGATTCACATTCATGGTATGAATCATCATTATAAAGATGAAATGACCATCATAAACAATTACCATCATAATCAATATTGAATGATTATGATATTTCACTCATCTTCACTTAGCTGTTTTTTTTAATAAGAAGCTACAATATTTCAGGCTACCCAATTCTCCCTCCTTACCAATTCAAGGTGATGTGGCCTTATCTATTCCATCGTGTCCTAATTCAAGGATTATCTAGCAGCCATGATTAATCGTGATCACCCATTAAAAAATGTTTTTGAATTTTGGCATTTATATCCTCCATTTATTGGTGAAAATTAGCATTTCCTAATTATTCTTGATCCCGAGACTATCCCCTACACTTTGGAGATTTGTGAATGATAAACCTTGTCAAGCAATCAAATTTAAGCCTACTAATGATCGAATTTGTCGAATGATTGTTACTTGAACTCTCGAAGCTTGCTTGGTTGAATTTGCAATAACCTCGTACGTTCATCCCCTCCAAGTTGGGAGGGTTTAGGGTTTAGGGTTTAATTGTTAAGTCTACATGAAGAACCAGGTTAGAAACCCTTGTGCTCCCTCACTTCTATCCCAATTTTCTTAGATTTCTTCGGTCATCAATTCATCCATAATTTTTAATCCATTATGTGTATTATTGATTTAATTACAATTGAGTTTTCATCTCCTTTCGTAATTGTATTTTTCATGATTCTCTACTCTCAATTATTTATCCAATTTTCCATAATTCTATTGAATGCTTGAAAGAGAACCCTAATTCATCATGGACTCAACCTCAATTCGTCAACATACTTGAATTTTTCAGTGTTTTGAATGATTTGAGCTTTTATCATTGACATGTAATTTGAGGATTCCAGACACAAAATATACTTATTAAAAAAATAAACAAACAAAGAAGCAGAAAAATAGACATCCAAAGATTGATATAGAGAGATAGATCACAAATCTAGTTTGTCAAATGCAATGATGTCTAAGAAGAAGAAAAAAATGGAATGACCATCATAAAAAATTACCATCATAATCATAATAAAAAGATTGAATGACCATCATTTGGTAGAGTCATTCATGGTATGAATCATCGATAAAAAGATGGAATGATCATCATTCATACATAACAGAAACAATTTAATCTTCCCCAAAAAAAATCATGATCAATGTTTACCCTTATACTTCTTTGACTTATTACCCTTCTTAAAAAAGAAACAAACTGTTCGACATCATCCTCATCAGCATCTCTCCCTCTACGCTTCCTCGTGATTCGGGTCGTCCTTCATTGTCTGGAGAGAGCAAGTAAGAAAAAAAGAAGTAAACAAAGAGATTATGCTTGGTTCCTAGAGAGAGAATCAATCAAACCATGTGAGCTATCCTTCTTGCATCAGCCACGCTTTCCGCAAGTTGCGTACTTCTTCTTCCACAGCGAGATACTCGGCAACTTCTTCCCCTGAAATAGTAATTCGACAGATCAAATAAAAAAATAAATTTCATTCATAAATGATTTTATTTGAATAAATTAACCCACCAATTAGCTTCTCTATAAGTAGATACCACTCCACTTCATACCGGCTGACCAAGGAGACAGCCAATCCCGTTCTCCCTCGCGCGCGAGTTCTTCCCACACGGTGGATATAATCCTGAGTCAATGGAAAAGTCAACCTCCTATTTTCATCGTATTTTCTTCTCGAAAGTTAGGGTTTTGACCTTAGAATTCTCCGGGATATCATAGTTGATCACGAGATCCACATGGGGAATATCAAGACCTCGGCTCATCAAACCAGTGCAAACGAGTACGTCGCATTCTCCAGCCTTGAACTTATTCAGGGCTCCCAATCTTTTTGGCTGAAAATAAAAAAATAATAATCTGAAGGCGTCAGACCCTCATTTTTTCTCGTTCTATCTTCTCACAAATCATTAAATCAAAGATCAAAAAGCCCCCAAAAATAAGAAGGCGAGACGAGAATAAAAACTCGAGTCGAGCTGCGAGCTGATTGGGATAGCTCGCATTCCAAGATTCCGGAGCATGAGCGCAATGAGACTGGTCGATTCGCACGTGCGAGTGAATATCATAGCCATGCTCCCACGGCATTTGCGTCGAATATACACTAAATAGCAGTCCCTGCCCCATGGCAACAAAATATTAGAGATGTCTCCCTCAAACTATTGATAGTCTCGACTCTCGGGGGACTTTTTTTATAAGAAAACCTTGTACTTTGCTTTCGGAACCAACGGAACTGTTGCTTAAGGGTGTCGACAGGTGGAGTATTTCGATGATGCTTCAACCTGAGAATTAGAAAGCAGATTAATTCCATGCTCTTCATGATCATGGGCATAAATCTGATAAGAAGTTACCAGTTACCTTTACGGGGTTTCGAGAGCACGCTCTTTGAAGCTTCTTTACGAAGTGGAAATTAGAACGAGTAAACTAGATTTTCCAGTAAGGGTATTTTGGTTGTGTTCTCAAATAGTTCAATGTGTGTGTTTAGGGTTTCCTTAAACAGAATTTGAATCGAGAGGTAAAGATTTAGGGGTAAAGATGAATAAGACATGGATTCCGAAAGAAAGTTTACCATGCTGATCATTGCAGCTGAAAAACGAAATACAATTGATAACATAACGAGTAAAAGTAGACTTTCAGTAGAATAGTATTTTTAGTAATTTCTTTGAATTGTTTACGGTGTAGAAGATTCAGGGTTACAAAAAAACAGAATTCGAAATCGACGGAGGATTTACCTTATTAGTCATAGTGGCTGAAAAAGAGGAAAGTTTTTCCTCTCACGAGGAATATTCTTCAAGATATCATCAACTGATTTCTCAAATTCCAAGTTAAGTAGCTTATCAGCTTCATCCAAGACCTAGAATTAACCGCAGAATAAATGAGAAGCTTAAAGGGAAATCTATGAGATGTAGAACGATGAGTCCTGATAAGCAAATTCGAAAATAGGAAGAATAGAAAGAATTATAGACCAGAATTATTCTGCTAATTCTTAGAGTACAAACCAAGTATTTGAGCGTCCGAAGGCTGAAATTCTTGGTGTTCGAAAAGGTGATCTAACGAGACGACCTGGAGTCCCAACCTGCAATTAAAAATTAATCGTTTCGATAATTAGGGCAATCCTTTGAATTATTTCAACATAAATTTGCCTTAAATAGGGATGTGACATAATACGGTTACATGAACGCCACGGAATAATGAAGTTTATACATGTGAGTAATGCTACATAAAGCTATCAATCTATGTCTCCCGAATAATATAAATACATTTTTTTAAATAAGAAAAAAATTTCTATACTATTGATTAGAATAAATTTTTTTCAAAAATCAATGCAAAGGCGCCAAATAAAGTTCCACAGTTTTTACGACAAACTTACAATAATATGAGGTCGCTTAGCAAGAGCAATAGCTTGCTGAACCTTATCTACATTTCCCACAAGCTGCAATAGATAAAAAAATTTAGATTATTAGAATGCAGTAGAAAAACAAAAAAATATTTAATATGCTTAAGACGCAGATCACCTTTTCTGGTTTTTCAACTAAATTGAGGACAATCTAGTAACACTATGCCATGTTTTTTTGTTTTTCAACTTATGCTCAGCTAAGCTTACACATCCATTTATGTTCTTTCATACTTTTGAGTTTTGAGGGCCTTTCTGGAAATGATCTAAAAGGCCTAATAAGTATGCATCGGATTTAAATGACAAATACAGGATCAATAGGTCCATCTTATTCTTTTTTCAGCATATTTAAATTTAATACTTGTTAAAAAAATTTAAAAGTCTTTCAAAAAATAATTAATTCTTCATAATTCCACGTAATCTGATTTTTAGAAACATCGGTGAACTCTAGATGCTTACCACAGCACACTTAACCCCGATTCCGGACTCTAACGCCTCAAACTGTTCAGCAATCTGGATAGCTAACTCCCTAGGAACACAGATGAAAAAAACTGTTAATAAAAAAATTCATTTTTTTATCAAAAATAAATCGCTTAAAAAAATTACCTTGTAGGGGATAGAACGCATGCGAAAAAAATGGTTGTGGGGTTTCTAGAAGCGCTTGAAGAACAGGAAGAGCAAAAAGCCCCCTGTCTTCCCCTGATCCGATCAGTGCAATACCAATAATGTCTTTACCTATCATGGAGAGATCCGAAATCATATATATGCGACAACGTAAGAGAGAAACTGATCATGGAGATCATATTCATTGTTTATCTGGGACAAGAACTGATGCAATTTATGTAAAAAAAAATTGACCACTACACCATTTCTGAAGTTGCTCAAAAAGAAATTCCAAGATAACAAAAGAAACATTTATGGTAGCTCTCAAGTAGATATTAACATTAGCAAAAGTAGACTCCAGTCTTTAAATTTACCAGAGGACATAAGAGTAGAAACCATAAAACTTTAAAGACGCAAACAGAGATAGTAATTTGATACCTGTGAGAGCATGAGGCAAGCTCTCCACTTGAATCCTGGTGGGATTTGTCCATCCTAGGGTTTGGCATGCCTCTGCGAGCTGCTCACAAACACCCAGGCTTCTAAATGTAGGTTCTTCTGTTGTCTCCATGCTCTGAAATACTAAAAAATTATGAATAATCATTCCTGAAGAAAAATGCAATTTTAAGAACTCAAAGAGTTATTGAAAATTCACTTTAAATGCCATGGAGGAAATACACAGAAAAATTATGACAGAGGGTAAGAGAAAATTCACTCAGTGTAATTGATAAGTATTTACCAAGTATTTACTCTGTCAGACACCAAAAAATCGCAATGGATATCTCAAGATTACCTTTAAATGACTAAGTGAAACTTACAACTAAAATCAGACAACATAAATGTTTAGTACAGATTCAAAATTCAATAACAAAAATATTCAGTTTAACTAAAAATACTCGGAGATAATTAACCAGTGATGTAGGGTGAATGATGATATGATAAGAGGGCAGACACGGATTAGGTTCAGATTTCGAATTTTAGAATGCAATAGTAATAAAATAGAAAACACGCTGAATGGAGGAATATATAAAGATCGAATAAAGATGGGGGACTGATGAGTTACAAAAGGGTGAACAAGCAGAGTGTAATTTAGGTATGTAATTTTAAACACATATACACGTGAAGCCAGAGGAGTTTATATAGCTTACGTATATATTGACGAAGATTACATTCTACAAAAGAGTAAGGATGAGATGAGAACGATTTAAATCTGAAAATAGAAATGTTAGTATAACCTGAAACAGAAATCGATGAATAGAACAGAGATTTAGACGAGGAATAGGTTGAGAAACAGTCGAAACTGAGATTGAGAAACCTGTACGGTCTTGAAATAGGTTGACTGAAGAAGTAATGGCGACAGAGGTTATTCGAGAGACGATGTGAGCTTGATCGTGAGCTTTGACGGAATCTTAGACGATTTGATCGCAGATTTAACGCTTCTTCCGCAGTGTCTTGAGGTTCTGAGCAATATTGAAGGCTTCGACCACCACGACAGCTGAGAGCAAGATGAAGCCAAAAACCTAATCTCGCGTGGCCGAAGAACAGTACTGTAAATCTCAGCCTTCTCTATTTATATCTGATCGACGATTAGATCGTTCGGCAATTTTGTCAATTATTTTTTAAACTTATTCCATTTTAATATTTATTTTAAATTTTTGTCAGATGAGCGAGTCTATAATCGAATTGGATGCCCATCGATAAAATCCGGATGCACGATAAAATCAGTGATCTTCTTGATCATCAACTCGAAAGGATGATCTAATCGATCACAATTCAATTGATCGACAATCGAATAGCTGATCTGATCGATGATGGGCTTCGATCATTGAAATGATCAGTATGATCCTTTCAAGGATTGATTACGATCAGATCGCCTCTCCCATTTCCTAGAGTCCTCGACCGTTGATTTCGTGGATTTCTTATCTGATTCTTCAGATTTCATCAGCTTTTGAAAACACTCGATCTCTCTATCCATCATTTTGAAGCCTCGCATATTCATCTTGTTTCACCATTTTGAGGAAAAATTTGTCTTCTTTCAATGGGATTTGGAGATGCAGCGGCGGAGATCGGCGGCGGGATCGCCGCCAGGATAGAAGAAAGGTAGAGTGCAGTCCAAATGGGTCCAGAACTTGACAGACACTACCGGCCCAATATGCCATCGGGTCCGGGCGCGGCCCACGAGCCCAAACTCCACCCTCCCGTTCTTCAGCGCCAAATCCATCTTCTCCATCGCCGCCGCGTCCAGCGGCGCCGCCGCCGTCTCCACCTCATAATTCAGCACCCGACTGCTATTTTTACCAATCTCAAAGGCATCCGCCGCTAGCACAGCTAGTGGCGCCGCCGCGAAGCTCAGCCGGAGGTCCACCTGGGAGATAACGGCGTGGGCTTTTCCGTTGCTGTTTACCGCCGAAACGGATAATTGCAACGCGAGATCGAGTATTCCCTTCTGATCATAACTTAGACGGTCGAGATGCCCTCCGGTTACTTGCAAGTGAGGGATTTTTGGGCGGTTGGCGACGTAGACGGAGATGACGGCGGCGCCGCCGATTGTCACGGCGACGGCAAGGATTGCGCAGACGCAAGCCGCAAACCAGATTATGGGTTTTGTGCGGCGCCGCCGCTCTAACCCCGTCGTCATTCTTCTTCTTCTTCTAAGGTGGGTGGAGGAATTCCGCCGTCTATCTCCATTTCCCGGAAAGCATCTTCCTTGCCCTGCAGGCCAAGGAATGTGAGCCGCGGTTTGATTCCTAACTTGAGAGTTGAGAAGAACCCTAACGGGAGATTTTGGAAGAACATGCTGAAGAATTTTTATGTTCGTTGGAGAAAATTTAAATCTTTTGGGGGGAAAGTGGAAGGATTGGACACTTTTTCGTCGACTATCTTCATTTTTTGGGCACTGGCTCGCTGGATTTAAAGCATAAATTATACCCCGGAAGATTCCAACTTTGTTCCTTGGACTTTGACTGTACAAAGTGGGACCCGTCTGAGATTCAGCTTACCTGGTCGACTTCTGTGTGGCGGACAAGACGTCCTGACCTAGAAGATGACACAGTTCGACTCGGTACATTGATCTCGGTCTGCATCTCTCTCTATCTCCTCCCCCCCCGGGATTTTGACTGCCGAGTTCGAGAGTTAGCTCTCTTCATCGGGGATGAGCCCAATGGCAACACTCCGGCCGTCTCTGGTCGGAGCGAGGGGTGTATTTCCGGCAGAAAACAGGCGACGGACTTTAGGAAGGAAGGGGAAGACGATGGATTTGGGGATTCATGGGTTGGATGTCGTGGGCATGAGTCGGCGTTGTGAGAGACAAGAGGGGACGATTGTTCGTGCGATTGCTCCGTCGGCCTCCACGTCGGATGCAGTCGGCTTCTTCGCCGGCTTGGACGTTGAGGCCTTGGAAGTTCTCATTGAGAAGGTCGGCCTGCTCTTTCTCTCTTTATCTATCTTTTATCTATATTAATCTCTCAGTCTCTATCTATCTCTACATTTATGTATCTATCTCTCTGTCTATGGATATCTATCTATCTGTATCTGTGTGTCGGTCTATCTAGCATCTATCAATCTATCTCTACTCGACGATAAGGTCTAGCATGTACCTCGGATTTCAATACTCATCCTCATTAAATCAACATATCTACTCATCTATTGTATATCTAGCCCAGCTCTAGTTATATCCCTGAATATATGGATGATGATATTCTATTGACACTGAGCAGATTCTCAAAGATTTTATCTATCTATCTATCTATCTATCTATCTATCTATTTATCTATCTACATATCTATCTATCTGTCCATATGCCTCTGTCTATCTATTTATTCTATATATGGATATATATATACACACACATATATGTGGCTACCTATGACTATCTACATATCTGTCAATCGATCTATATATCTATGGCTACCTAGGACTATCTATCTATCTATCAGTGGATAAATGTATATATGGATACCACTATGACTATGACTATCTATCCATTTCTTTATTTTTCATGCTGTCTGTCTATCTATCTATCTTTCTGTATATCTCTCTATCTATCTGTCTATATAGATATGGCGACCTATGACTATCTGTCTTCTATCTGTCTATGGATATATACATATGGGTGTATATATTTCTGTGTGTCTCTGTCTACCAATGACTGTGTATCTATCAGTTTATCTCTCCATCTATCTGTCAATCTATCTATCTATCTATCTATCTATCTATCTTTCTTTCTTTCTTTCCATCCATCCATCTATCTACGATGCAATTAATGCGATGGCATGGCAAATCACTAATCTGCAGGCTGTCTATCGCTGCCGGTTCTTTGCCCTCTTGGGGGTATCCGGCTCCTTGTTGGGATCCGTGCTATGTTTCTGTAAGGTATTCGCGATATCCTTCTAATCTTCTTCCATATTTACCCCTATATTATCTTTACAATACATGCATCTTTCATAGGGCTGCGTTTACATTGCCTCTGCATTCCTCGGTTACATGACCTCAAAGGGGCAGGCCATGTCTTCAATCATCGATGCCATCGGTGAGTATCCGGTATCCTCTATCTACCATGATGATGATGATGATGATGATGATGGGTTCTAATCTTTCTTGTCGATATGAATTGTTCATCATAAGCTATGTGATCCAATATCAACAGATATGTAGATTTGATGTGTGGATGACAGAATAGATGATGAGCATATTCGTAATTTCACACAATGATTTTCGTGTTCTTTGAAGATATATATCTGATCGGGACTGTGATGCTGGTCTTTGGCATGGGAATTTATGAGCTGTTCATCAGCAACCTCGACATAGCGAAAAAATCCCCCCAGAGATCAAATCTCCTTGGGCTCTTCACCCTTGAGGCAAACAAAAACCTACCCTTATTGATCTTCTTCTTCTTCATGATGATGCTGATGATGATGATGATGATGATGATGACTGGTGCAGGAGCGGCCTAAGTGGTTGGAGATCAAGTCGGTCAATGAGCTGAAGACTAAGTTGGGGCACGTGATCGTGATGGCTCTTCTGGTCGGGCTCTTTGATAAGATCCAGAAGGTGGGAATTGTCAACCCCTGTTGACCTTCTCTGTTTGACCGCATCCAATTCTTCTCGCCTCCGGTGGCCTACTCCTCTTATCCAAGCTTTCTCACTCTACACACAAATGAGTGTTTTCTCTCTCTTTGTTATGTAAAAGAATGGGTGGGCTCATCTTTTTTGTACATAAATAAAGGAAGGTTGAGGGGAAGACTAGGGTATCTCTCTCTCTTTCTCTCTCTCTCCCTTCCATGTAGTCATTTCTAGATTTTTGTGTGGTTCTTGAACTTGAACTATGCATTTGTAAATTTCTCTTTCTCATGAATCTACATGTTCACGATCATTCTTTCTCTCTCTGGTTGCACGGTCTTTCTATATATGCTTAGCTATCTATCTATTTATCTATCCATCAATCGATCTATCAGTCTTATCTTTCTATCTACCTTATCTATCTTTCCATCTATTTATCTATCTATTGATCTATCTATCTATCTATCTATCTATCTATCTATCTATCCATCTATCTATCCATCTATCTATTTATTTATCTATCTATCTATTGATCTATTGATCTATCTACCTATCGATCTATATATCCGTCTATCCATCTATCGATCTATCTATCTATTGATCTATCGATCTATCTATCTATCTATCTATCTATCTATCCATCGATCTATCGATTTATCTATCTATCTATCTATCTATCTATCTATCCATCCATCTATCCATCCATCTATCCATCTATCTATCTATCTATCCATCCATCTATCTATACATCTATCTATCCATCCATCTATCTATCTATCTATCCGTCTATCCATCTATCGATTTATCTATCTATCTATCTATCCATCGATCTATCGATTTATCTATCTATCTATCTATCTATCTATCTATCTATCTATCTATATATCTATACATCTATACATCTATCCATCTATCCATCTATCTATCTATCCATCTATCTATCTATCCATCTATCCATCTATCCATCGATCTATCCATCTATCTATCTATCTATCTATCTATCTATCCATCTATCTATCTATCTATCTATCTATCCATCTATCTATCTATCCGTCCATCTATCTATCTATCTACCTACCTATCTTATCGGTCTTTGGGATTGATCTATCTATCTACCCTATCTATCTTATCTATCTCCAGCAAGTTCTAGCTTGTTGATTGCTTGTCTATAGTCATCCTCGTTAAATCAATAATCTAGTCATCTAGTATCTATCCCTTATGAATGGACGATGAGATTCCATAGATACAGAGCACATTCTGAAATATTTTTTTCTATCTCTCTGTCTATCTATTGTATCTATGGATATATAAATATATATGGCTACCTATGATTATCTATCTGATTTTCAGTCTTATCTATCTATATATCTATCTATTTATCTACCGATACATCTATGGTTCTCTATGATAATTTATCGATCCTTTTGTCTCCCAGTCTATCTATCTTTGACTCACCAGAAGCTACAAGTCCACAATCTCTCTCTCTCTCTCTCTCTCTCTCTCTCTCTCTGTGTGGGCATCTGAGGCTGTAACTGCACCTTCCATGGTGTCATCTTGATTTCTTCATGGTTCTTCAACACATATCTAAGTATTTAAATCTCTCTCTCTCTCTAAGGTAGATGCTCGCATCTCTCACTTTGCTCGCATCTGAGCTCTGGCGGCACCTTTCATGGAATCATCTTGATTTCTCGGTGGTTCTTCGACAAATATGTAAATATCTCTCTCTCTGTTGACTTCTCTCTTGAAGTTAGACTGTTCGATTCTTTAACTCTTTCTTTGAGCATCTGAGGCTGCGGCGGCATTTTCCATGGCGTCTTCAACACTTATCTAAAGGGTAGACGCTCACAATTCTCCCGCGCTTTCTTTAAGCATCTGAGGCCATCTGAATATCCGAATTTTCTCTCTCTCTCTCCTCCCGTCCAGCTTCTTCCATCTCCGAAAACAAGAGCGTTGAATTTTAAACTGCTTACAAAGTCAGGAGCACCTAAACTACGACCAGTTTCTTCATTTTAAGATAGCCGTTGACTTCCGACGGGGGAAAGCACCGCGATAAGCGCCGCCAGATATTTCTCAAAGGTCAGCATCAACGATGCTCCCTCGAGGGTACTTAACCTAAACCTCCGTCGCAGATATCCTTTCCTTCATCCCTTGCGCCAATGGAAAAGCAAGACGCCCCAAATTTCTCGTCGTTCTTCTCTTTCCTCTTCTCTCTCGTCTGCATCATCATCTCCTTCTCATGCAGCATCGCGGCGGAATTCCACAAAGCCCAGGTGCACTTTCCTCCATTATCTCTCTCTCGTGATAGGATAATAACCTCTCTCTCTCTCTCTCTAGGAAAATGATGTCCAGGTGGATGGAACGCTCTGCAGTTTACCCAAAACTCCTTCCTTCGCTCTAGGCCTCGCCGCCTTGATCTTTCTCTCTCTAGCGCAAGTCCTCGGGACTCATCTTGCCTTCGCCAGGGGACGAAAACCCATGATTCCCTTCCTCGCCGTCTCCTGGTATTTCTCTCGGACGCATCGGATTAAGAATAAATTGTTAGGAAAAAAAGACTGTTCGTGTTCGTGATGGATTTTTCCGTGCTCTTCGGCGATTGGATCGACACGATAGGTTCGGATCATAATGATCGAACATGTAAATCCGATGGACGAATCATTAGATCGATTGCATTCTATCGATTAACGATGAACTGATCGATGGACTTCAACAAGATTAAGATCATATTTGATTGATAGAATTGATCGATCAGCCAACGACTGATCACGATCGAGAGCAAATCCAACAATTAGATAAATGATTATTCTTGTGCAGGGGAATTTTCGGGATATCGTGCGTGCTGCTGGGGACCGGCACGAGCATGAACAAAGGGCAGAGATATGGAGAAGGATGGCTGGACGGGAGGTGCTATCTGGTGCGACGCGGTGTATACGGGGCTGCCGGTGCGCTCGCGGTGCTCAGTGGGTTTCTCGTGGTGGACCCTAGATTCCCGGGTCGCCGTCTGCGGCAGAAATCGAAGGTCTTGGAGGAGGATCCGCCGAGTTGACGTTGAAGGAGAGAAGCGCCGAAGTTGACTTTCGCATTTTCGGAGATCCATGAAGGAGAGAAGCGCCGAAGGAAACCGGAATAAATTGTCCCATAACGTGGGCTCATATGTACCTGTACCGTGTTCTTGCGGGAAGGAAAAACGAAGACTTTTTACAAGTTCCTTTTAGAAAGAGAGATGAGAGAGAGAGGGGAGAGAGAGATCTATGACACAGAGAGAGAGAGAGAGAGAGAGATGAGAGGGGGGAGAGAGAGATCTATGACACAGAGAGAGAGAGATGAGAGAGATAGGGGGGCTTGATTCTTAAGCAGCCACAAAAGAAGTAGAGAGAGAGAGAGAGAGAAGGGGCCCTATAAGGAAGCCCATTTGTTGAGGCCCACTTCTAGCCAAATCTATAGGCTATACCTCACAACATTTTATATGATATTTATACTTTCAGGATGTGGTTGTCACATTTTTGTGTTTTTTCAGCCTTGAATTGCCTCCTATAGGTGTGAAAAAAAATATAAAAGGACAAAAATAATGAAAATTTAAAATCTTCATCTCCTTTCTCTACAAATAGGAGAGAGGGGGCGCAATCTACATCATTTGAAGGACTATCATCAACTCTCTTCCATGCCATCTTCATCTTCATCCTAAAAGGTAATCATAATCTATACATCCTATCCATTTTCTTATAAATCTTATTATCATTATTGCACATGAGAGATTTTTAAAATTAAGTCTGTGAATATGTATAATGATAAGTAAATTATAATGAAATCATATTATTGTGATTATTTATCCATAAACACATATTCTAAACATTCATAATCATAGGATATCTCAAAAGGACATCAAATATCCAAATAGAATAACATTGCTTGCTCTTTGCTTATATGATGAAAATGATTGATCATCTAACCATTTTGTTTGCAAACAAAAAGTAGAGGCATTGAAAGCCTTGTAGAAAAAGAGTTTTTTTTTAATTAATTCAAACGAATCCTTGGATGGTAGTGTCAATAAATGACAATCACAATTGATTCATACACATTCTATGTTTTTGTAATTCTTCTTGTTGGAAATTGGAGCAAGCACATTGATGTAATGATGGTGGTGATAAGAGGTGATAACATGTCATTCGTGTGTTCATTTCCATGGCTATGAAAAGATTTTAATACATAATTCTTGCTTAATACATAATCATGTTTTTATGATGTTTTGGCATTCATTATGTCATTCTACTCATACACTCAATTTACATCTAGTTAGTGTCAATTTAGAATGTGAATGATAAAGCCCAGTTGTATTGAGTGAGTAAAGGAGAAATTACAAGCCTCTATTTCTATAGGAGAGAAAGAGAAAGAGAGAAATATAACCCATATGAGACTAATATCCTTGAGCAAGATAAAATATGAGCACTAACCAAGAGGTCACGTGATAACATGTAATTTATGATTATTAATACAAATTACGGCAAAAAACATTTCATTCTTATGCGTGTTATCATACTTTGAGTGTATATCTATTGTTTCACGTAATTTTAAGCTATAATATCAAAATGTATTATTTTAGGGATAATTATGTAGAATTAAAGAATATATTTTAGAGTATATTATTTTCATCTATATTTGAGATTGTAATTGGGTTTTAATGTTAAATAATAAGAGAAAGTACTTTTTATACACTCATTTATTTTTTAAGTTTTATTTTCTAAGAAAAATATCTGTATTTTTTAAATAAAAATTTATTCTCTTAATATTGATTAAAATGATAGATTTTTTAATTTATAATCCAAAAAAATAAATTTAGATTAATTTGAAGTTATGTTTTGAAAGTTATGAATGTTCTAATTTTTAAGGATTTTTTTTGTAATTTTTCTAGATTTATTTTTAATTTCTAGAGAAATATCTGTATTTTTAATTTATATTTTTAAAAATATAAAATATTTTGTTTTTATATACGCGCTGACATGGCACTTGATGTGGCAGGGGTGATAACACGTTGCCACGTGGTGACGTATGTATACACCGCATGGCACCCATGTGTGTGAGCGTGTGCATGTGTGCCCATGTGTGTGCGTGAGTGTAATTAGTAGGTTAAGAATCCACTAATGGATTTTTGCTAACCCACTATATGCGCTCTATTTATATACCCGTCGATTCGCATTGATTTATGTCATGTGGGACTATTTTTGATTATTTTTTATGCACATGTGACGTGGCGCATTGTGGAGCGTGCAATCGCATGAATAAATCGCGATCGTTGATTTTTACTTAAAGAGGGTACGTGGCGCGTAACAGTTCATCATCAAATCACTTTAAAATGACTCAATCTCAACCATTCAATTGAGGAGTTATAATGCCTGAGACTAAAAGCGACCGATAGACTCATGTGAACATGTGTGCAGATCCGGTGTTTGATGAAAATCAAACGACATGAATTATGTGATGAAATATGAGTGCTCCATCTTTGATTGAACTAACATGACTTAAACATAACGATTTGCATCCAAGCATTTCATCATTGCTAACTAAGTCGTTCCTCCGGAATCCAATGAAAAACAACGATTACTTAGGATCAGTTTGCGAATTTGTGGCACCGTAGTAGAATCATTACCAATGGCACGTTGTATGCCTAAGTGCGAAAAGACAGTGCAAGCTTTGTTATGCCAAAACCTGGGGCCCCCAATGATTCCTATATTTTTATTTGTATATTTTAGGATTTATTTATTTATTTTTATTGATTAAGGAAATGGGGATAGCCATTGATTGAAGATGGAAACGCCAAATCCAATTGCCACACCCATATTTGCCTAGTTTATACACGTGCTCTTTGATGATATATACCATTTTTGGATGTTTCAAGGTATTGACCTGCTTAGACATCTCAATCCTTGAATCTCTTGATTTTTTTTTCCTCTTCTAGACTCATTTCCTTGTCCAGGGAGTGATTGAAATCAATATTTCGTAAAAAGAATAGGGAGAAATCACCTCTTGAATATCAAATTTTGTCTTCAAAATTGAGGAATGAAAATCCCTTGCTCTGGCAATCAATTGGATTATTTTGAGCGTGACGTCAGGTTAGATCTTGTGTTTTCTTCCTAATCTTTTATCGTGTATCATTATCTTTCAATTTTGAATCGCAAATTAGTTGAATTTTAGATAAATTTTTGGTTTTCTCTCTCTTCGCGATCAATTTTCTATCTTAAATTTTGCTCATTGATTTTTCCGCGAATCTTGATCAAAATTTAGTGTTTTTTGATTCCATAGATTTTTCTTCGAGTTCTCTTTCTACAATTACTAAATTTTTTACCTCAATTCCTTGTCTGATTTTGATCAAATTTGAAGAACACTTTGAAAATACCTTACTTCTCCCTAGATTTGAACCTTATTACCAGTTATACTCTTTAATTCTTGATTTTAATAGTAAATTAGTGAGTTTGAAAACTGTTTTAACACGTCTCTACGTGTTTTCAACGACCACACGAATTCGTCTCGTTATCACCCATTCTATTTTTCTCACTCAAGCACGCTTAACTTCAGAGTTCTTATAAGAGCCAATACAATACACCTTCTAATGAGTTATTGATGATCTTGATCACGTGTATTTTCCATCATTTTTGTACGTCGATTTCATGCAATAAAATATAGTTACTTACTTAGTGTAGTGTTATCAAGGGTCAAATCCACAGGGAGCTAAAGTAATGAGATTATGTGTTTAAAAGAAAGATGAGGGCGGAGCAAGATGCGTGAGTTGGAATGTAGTACATGAAGGTGAGTATGAGAGATAATTTAGAGTTTTCTCTTAGAATTAATATAGAAGTTAGAAAATAAATGAGATAATTCGAGTAATAGAGATGAAAATCAAGATAATATGATGTAAAGATGAGAAAGAATAGGTGGCGGTAGCAATGGATAAATGTGTGGCAAGGGCGAGAGATGCATGAGGAGATGATGTTAAATTTACTACAATAAAAAAAAAGAAAACACATGTCTACCGTATATGGAAATGTTCCCAAGCCAAAATCCAATCTAAATCTTTGCACAAACCCCGTTGGTGTGCTTGTCCTAGGCTGGGTGATGTTCGATCCACTCTGATCATAATATTTGCTTGCTCCCTTCTCCACTACAAGATTGAGTATCAAACAATGCTCCTCCTTGGGCCTTGACCTCCTCTCCCTTTCCTTCTAGTAGCCTGATGCTAAAGAGAGAGCCAAAAAACTTAAGGAAAGATAAAATAAAGGCTTTTATAGGTGGGATCCTAAGATTTGAGGGTAAAGAGAGATAAAAGAGTCCAATCATTAAAAAAAAAATTTCTAGTTTTATTCTTTAATCCAAGGGTATAGATGGATAGAGGGTTAAAAGATGAATCTAGCTATAAATTTTCAGCTCAAAACTCTATCTAGATCATGAGATATCATGATTTTAATTTTGAGAAATCCTAATTGTTGATTGAGATCGTGCAATAAGAGTGTGACACGTGACACCCTCTTATTGTACCTAAAAAAGGCGTGTCAGCCTTTATAAGTGAGAAGGGACCTTTTTATAAATTTCCACTTCAAAAATCAGAAAAAGTCCCTAAAAATTTAGATAAATTCCAAAAAAAATCCTAAGCAAATGCAACTCATTTTTCCACAAAATTTTGTCCATTAGATCAAGAATTTAATCCTCTATCTTTTCATCTGAAAATATCTAAAATAATAAGAAAAAATTAAGGTCTCATTTAATAAATATTAATTTTTCCAACCTCCTTAAAAAAATAAGGAGGTTGACCCAATATTTACGATAAATCAATTTTGGATCATTCTAAAAACCTTATGATGACCCCTCTACCAAATCCAAACCTCATTTACCACTTATTTCATAAAAATATGGTTGTCTGAGTGTTCAAATTTGGTGGTGAGTTGTTTCCTCTTCCTTCTTATCATCATTCATATCCATGCTTTCCAACTTGCGTACCTATGTCCCTATAGTCATATAACTTGTAGAAAATGTGAGAGTTCAACCACTTGACTTTAAAAGAGTCAAATGGGATTAGTCTCATAGTACAAGTAATTGAAAAGAATGATGCATCATATGACTTTTTTTTTACGTGCATTATATTAACAAGAATTATGTGTCAAAACCCATGTTTAATGATGTAAATAAATGCATCAATGACACATTATCACTTATAATAAGATATATCTAACACTCCCCCTCAAGCTAAACTGTATAAATCAAACATGCCTAGCTTGGATCCTAAGTAAATCATACAACACATCGATAATGCTCTTCGTAAACATGTCGAGGAGCTAGTCTGATGATGACACAAGTGGTGTAGAAATAACGCTCATCAACACCTTGTCACGAATAAATTGACAATCAATCTCAATATGCTTGGTCCTCTCATGAAAGGCAAGGTTTCCAACAATAAAGATAGCTACCTAATTATCACAATGCATAGGCATATGCATTGGGGTCGTGATGCCTAAGTCTTGTACAAAAGACTTCAACCATACCATTTCACGAGCGGTAGCAGCCATAGCTTGATACTCAACTATGATTTCTAAGTACTCTAGTTCCTGATCGGAATGATGGATTAGAATTGTTTAGTTATGCTGAGGATATTTTCAATAAAAGAGTCTAGAGTATGTATCCAACTAAGCTTAAGTATCTACCAAGAGTCTACGGATGAGATTAGACGAAGCCCACGAGCAAAATGGAGAAAAATAACCTTCTTAAATGGGATGACAAATGTTTATAATAGAGGTCCAAAATAGCTAGGACAAAAGAAGGAAAAAGAACAAGTTTAGTAACGGGACTAACCAAAAAGAAGAGCCACACTTAGTGTCACCTCTTCACAAAGCTTCTTTCAAAGATAATATGTTTCCCCCTCTCTTTTCTCTAACTATCCAAGTAGCTTGACCCTTCCTTCATAAGGGTTTCAGTCCCTTAGGATGTTCTTGAGTTGCTTCCTTTAGGTTGCACTAAGCTTGGGGTGAGCTCCTCCTTTTCTAGAGCTCCTTAGAAGCTTCTAGATACTCTCTCTCTCTCTAGAAGATGTCCATAACTTTCTAGAACATCTGAAAAAATCTACAAGCTTCTAGTGTAATCTAGAAGACTCCATAAGCTTTCAAAAGAAGCACAAAGATTCTAGAATCATCTATAAAATTTTAAAAAGCTCTAGAAAATTCAAGAACATTTTGGAAGCTTCTAGATTAATGAGTTGACCAAGTCAAACCTCACAAGTTAACCATGTTCAAAGTTCTTCAAAGAGTTATGCATAGAGGGTAGCTATTGACAAAAATTTTCCATGTACGGGTAGCAAGACCCTATTACCTTTCAGAATGTGTAGTCTAGAAGGGCACCTAATTTGTTGGAGTGTCAAACTATTGATTGGGTTGATTCAATCCAAATTTAATTCATTTATTTTTATATTAAATTGGCAATCCATGATTAGTATGTTTTAGCTATGTTTGCCGAAAGGCTGTAGATCCAAATTTTCTTAATGTGATCTGATCACGTATGTTCCTTTTGTTTTCTGACGAGACGGGACCGCGAGGTCGTTGGTTTCACACAGTCTCGTGTCAAAAATATTTCCGAACCTACCAATTTCATGAAAATGTATTGAATTGAAGGGTATAATGGTAAATAAGGGTCGAATCCACAGGGAAATAAGGAAATTTTTTATGTATTCTTCAAAATTGATGAAATCGAATGATGAATTGATGATAGAAATTGGGGAAAATAGTAAATTATGAAAGAGAACTTTAAATCGATTCTACGGAATCAAGAATCATCGAATTTGGTCTTGATTTTGCGGAGAAATTGAAGATCGAAGTGGAGAGAAATTTTTGGACGAAGAAATCACAATTTTAACTAAAATTAAACGAAATTAAACCTTAAATCCTAATCTGAATTGAAATCAAACATAAATGGACGAAAGATTAGCAAAAACTGCTTCCACTAACCATGATTAGCGATCGGATTAGCGCAATTAACCTGATTAATCGCCGAAAAATACCGAAGAACGCGATCGTGAGTTTAAGCGTCGATTTCTACTGATCTACACGGCCAAATCTCAATCTCAAATGCTCCGAAGGTGCGGAAATGGGTGTAGAACACGATGGGATTGAGAGAAACGAGAGGAGAGGTGTCTAGACAAATCAATTTCTTGATTTCCAACTTGAATGCTTTAGAACATCGAAGAAACATCTTGTTTTATAGTACATTTGGGCGTAAGCATCCGATCGAAATGATCGACGGTTACGATGGAACGGTCCATCGTGGACCATTTCAATTAAAGTCGTAGCCGCCCGATCGTGATGGACGGTCCAGATGAGCTGCGTGGATTAGCATTATAAGAACGCTTAAGATCGCGTCGTTGGATCGCGATCTGACGGTTGAGATGCTCCCCGCGCGATTAAATCTCGGCCATTATAACGCGCCTTAAAACGCACGTGTTTTGATGAGATCCGGTGGACCGCGAGTCCACTTAATCCACGCGTGACGATCCTTCGATCGGTTGATCCAGCGCTCCTTAATTGGCCACGTGTCCTGCACTCAAATATTGTGTGGGACTTAGTCCCACACGGAAAAAATTAGTGAACTCTGTCGGGTTTATAAGCTGCAACGTATTTAAGGGATTAATAATCCCTTCTGATAAACGGAAGGCTATACATATTATTAAACTATATAAGTAAATATAAATACGTCACATCATGCCGTGTAGGCGCCGCGTGGGCCCGCGTGGCGCTGCCATGTGGCCTTGCGTGCCACGTCACATCCACGTGGGTCCCGCGTGAATTAATAAACCCTTTTTGCATTTTTTTATTTAATTTTAACATTAAAATCACAAATTTAATTCAGAAAAATCCAGAAAAAATCCCTAAAAATTAGAAAATTCATAAATTTTAAAATATAACTCCAAATTAATCCAAATTTCTTTCATTTGGTCCAAAATTTAATTATCTATCATTTTAAAAATTCTAAATTAATAAATAATGAGAGTTTTAAATTTTATTTCAATAATACATTTATGCTTTAAGGATTTTAACTAAAGAAAATATAAATAAATGTTTATAAAATATTTTCTCTCATTATTTTAACTTTAAAAACCTCTATAATCTCAAGTAAAGATGGGTTATTAATTATTTATCTTTTAAATCATCATATTTAACCCTAATTTAAAGTATTTTTGAGATTATAATGACTTTTTCATATAATGATAGAAAAATATACATAAGTATGATAACATGCATGTAAATGAAACCATTTATACTTTAATATGCATCAAAAATCATGTTTTACTATGTTAATGTAGCATGTTATCATTTTCCTCCCATCTAAAGATCACCATGATTTCTTATTCATTTGCATTGCATAATTGAAATTTTAGAAGATAAGGGTTCCATTGTCTTGATTGTGGCATGGTTTTGGAACTAGATGGTCTAAACCTAAAAACAATTCATTTATGATCATAGCGAACCTGAGTTTCTGTTCGATCAAACCAATAATTTCCCATCATAATGTACGGTAGTGATATATTCACACATTTCTAGATAAAATTTGATATGACAAAAAATACTTATAGACTTCGTGCATTTTTCATTGATAGAAACATTGATAGAAACACATTTTAATGGTACACTAACGACTTCGTGCATTTTTCATTGATAGAAACATTAATAAACTAATACAAATGAAAACAAAAGGTTTGAAGTCTTAAAGCTGGAGCCCAAATGTAAGAAACTTCATGATTTACGAGATAATGTATTGGATAAATGTCCTTTTCTTGCTTGAATTTCTAAATTTTTTGTTATATATATTCATTGAGTTTCGATAATAGTTTTATATTACAAGTAAGAATTTTGAATGTCATTTTCATTATTCAAGATAAGATTTTTGGTTTCTTTTCATAATTATAGAATTTACTCACAAAATAAAATTATTTTTGTCTTGAGATTTCACTTTATTCAAATTTTAATTTTCTAGAAAAAATAGTAGATTTGTGATTAAAGATATATTTTCATTTACATTTTTACTGTTTGTATCACATGTTTTGGAAATTACTCTTAGAGGATGTCCAAGGTTCAATTACTAATTAGCATAATTTTAAACATTTAATTTTTGCCCCAAAATACTCCCATATTGGGAAAATGTTAATGCAAATTTGTCATTTTGTGCTACAAATTTTGAACATGTGGGTACAATAATTTTGAACTTGTATGGGACTCGAGTATTCTATCATGCTGTTAGGTTATTGGGATTACATTCTTAAATTGGGCCGAATGTCTTGATAATGTGCTAAATATTCTTAAATTGGGCCTTCAAGCACACAAATTTTTTTCCAAGATTGAATTAATTGGGAGGACCAAACTAGTTCAAATCCTAATTCAGTCCAAGTCAGGTCATGTTGAGCAAGCTTCTTAACACTTCATTTACTCAATCTCTCTCTTAGACCCCCCATGCATCTTACATTGTAGGTGTCCTACCCTTCACGGCAATGATGGATGCATTGCCAAAATCTTCGGCGAGTCACCATTGACGTCTATGGTATTCCATGGCCCACATTTGTGTATCATCATTGACATTCCATCGTACCTTCTCCGAAATCTTTGATGCATGGTTGTTATTATACCTAGTGCATCATGATATTTCCTAAATACAAATATATCCTTGAGACACATTTCTGCAATAACAAATTATGATTTAGTATAAGTAAGTAATAGTATAATTTCTAGAATGATTATGAATGATTATATAATTTTTTTGGTTTCATGAATGATTATGAAATATATGTTAAAAATCCATGAATTGTGGTAACATGATTTAAGCTCAATAAAAGTATGATTTATGAATCTTATTTGGTAACTAACCCCACTTGACTTCATCAAAGTCAAGTTGAAAGTTTATGACTATGTTTAATTTAATGTAAGCCCATGAATTCCAAGAAAATAAGAAAAAGTAAGTAAAAATAGATAATTGTGCTCAGCAACTGCTGTAGCACGTTTAAGACTCATACTTTCATCCCTTGATCTTCTTTTCAAGGGTGAAAGAGGAGAGCCTTCAAGTGGAAGAGGGTTGGACACCCAAAGTACCTTCAAATAATAGTGTCATAAGGATACTTTTTTACCATTCTCCGTATGGCATAGGGTTTGACTATATGGAGATACCGATATCTCGCGATACCGTCATCCAGTTCTGGATATCGAATATCGGATTTTTTATGAGAATATGTGCGGTACTGGACGATAACAGTACAGTTCCGCTACCGGATGACAGATGATGGTACTGCGTGACCGGTGACAGTACTTGGTGATGGATAACGGTATTGGATGACGATATCGAATGGCGGATAACAGACGATGTTTTTCTAACAATTCTTCGGTTCTGTTCCTCTATGAAAACCAGCGATGAGCACCGAAACTTTCAATCCACGTTCATCACATAAATCTTCACGACTCCTTCGTGATCTTCGCATCGGACGGCCTCTGAGCATTCAAGCCTTCGTGCAGATTGTCTTCAAGAACCCCAGATCTGTGAGTTCTAGTCATTGATACATCCTCTCCATCGATCTAAACTTTATGTCCAAAATTGAGTTGCAGGGGATAGCGAAGAGATTGGTGAGAGCTGCCTTGAACAAAGCAGTGAGGAAGAGAGAGATGAGATATGAAGATCTGGGGAAGGTAGCGAAAGGGGTGAGGCGGCATTTTCACGATGATATTACTATTGTCGTGATTTTTTTTTATCCAAATTGGAAGGTCTCGGTCAGCGGCGTTGTTGATTCCTTCACGCTCGCGAGATATTTTGTCTCATAAGTCTGGACCTTCGCTCTAGCCTATTCCATTTATGGCCAAATGAAGAAGACGGAGGACGACACTACTATCCCCGACTCCATTTCTCTCTCTATCTCTCTCTCCCCACCAAGAAAGATGGTGAAAAACAGAAAGAGAGATGGTAAAATACATGCATTTAAAACATTCATATGTGATATCGGATATTGATATCCAGTATCGACATCCAACCTTCTGCCGCTAGTGGATGTCTATATAGGCTATTGATATCGGAACACGATACCGACACCCAAAAACTGGTATCTGACATGTGGATATCTATATCATGCACTATAGGGATCGAGTACCGTTTAGGACCCTAACAGTACCTAATATTGTTACCGCAACAGATACATGTATCTAAAAGGTCGAACCCTAATATGGCATCATTTTGAGAATAAAGAAATAATATTTAGAGTTAAAAATGAGGCACATGCCTTTTAAAAATGAGTTACAGAAGAGCATGTTTGAAGAACAATGATAGGTTTGAATTATTTCAAAAGGGAAGAACTAAATGAGAAAAAATATCAATTTGAACTTCTAAACTCTCAAGGATTTCTCAAAGTAAATTACTCTCTAAGAGAATCCATTGAATGAAGAGGAGGGGCCTTAAACGTGTATTTATAATTATGAGTCTCTTCAATGTGGGACTTTTTATGATTTAAAAAGAGTGTTTGTGCATCATCATGCATACCCAAGGAGCTCAAACTAACCCATAAGAGGAATTCACACCTCCAAAGCTCTCTTAGAGGCCATCTCCAAATTATTGACTCAAGCTAGCTTGAGTAGAAAATCAACTCACTGCCAGCAGTGTTAATGCATTTTGACTTGACTTTTGAAAAACCCATCAGTAAAAAGTCAATGCCTTTCTAAAAAGGGCAATAAGACAAAGCTAACTCATGAAGAAGACTATGACTTTCATGACAAATCAAACATTTCATGACATTCTAATAAATAAATGACTGAAGTTTTCCGGTGTACAAAATTACTTGCATCTCAGTTGAGCACATAATCTATATAATTTATCATCCCAATATCATAAGGCAGCCTCATTATTTTTATTTTATTTTATTTTTTCAAGAGAGGGCTGCCTCATTAACGTCAGCCTTGCATCAGAAGTCAATTCTCATTATGATCAAACTAAGCATCTATGAAAGATTATGTGGCTTTTTACCTATTATCATAAGATCCTAGGATCCAGGCAGGGTTTGATCACTACATGAAAGGCAATGAATCATCGGTGATAAAATCAAATGAGAAAAAAAAAACCTTTTGCCTATTATTGCAAGATTCTATGATCAGGGAAGGGTTGCCTGTCACCTCTACAAAGGCAACCCTTTCCAGAGAGTGGGAACAAATTTACCGGCCAGTGGGAACAGACACGCCAAGGTAGAGAGTGGTACGTCGCCTATCGTTTACTGCGTAGTCGAGCTGGAGTTGACCCACCGACGAGCTCCACCGAAGGCCCATTCCAGAGCCCAACCCATGACCAGGCTTGCCCTGCCGGAGAGCTGGGTTGCCTGAGAGAGAAATAGAAAGTCAATGAAAAGAGTGGGTGACTGGCAGGAATGAAAAGTCATGGACTTTATTTTTGACATCTAATCATGTGTTCAATAACTGCACATTTCGGATTTGTCACATAGTGGCATTGCAAGGGAATTAGGCATTTCATTTTTGGAAGTCCAATTAGGTCAAACTTGTATTTTTTTTGCATTTTTGATTTTTTAAGACAACTAAGAGGTCATACCTGGGACTTGGTTGGCAGAGCCAAAATCAGTTCCAAAGTCAAAGAACACAGTGCTCTCTAATCGTTTGGTCTGCATATGGACATTTGAATGTCAACACGACCCACTGGAAGCTTTAAATTAATCGGAGGCAGGACTTAGGAGAAAAAGTGTTAAGAGAGAGAGAGAGAGAGAGAGAGAGAGAGAGAGAAACCAGAGGAATGCTTAGTTCACTGTTGACCACCAGGAATGATCTTCCTGAGCTGATTGCACCGTCACCATAACCCCTGACGCTGCCCAAGCCACCGATCTTGAAGGCCTGGTATGGAGCCAAGTCCCCCACAATTGACCCTCCTGTCACACTGCCATGGAAAACTATCAGCTTGAAGAGCTCAACATGTCTACTCTCTCGAGCCTTATTTCAAGGGGCCATAAAAAATCCATTCATAGTCAATCTCCTTCTTCAAAGGTAATTGTTGATAACTCTCTCTCTCTCTCACTCGCTATAGTCCCCACAACCCCCTCAACCCCTTTTCTTTCCGTCAATCTTCTTCGAAGAGGCGTGCCCATAACCTCTCTCTCTTGTCCCAGAACCCAGTCAACCCATTTTCTCTCTCTCAGCCATTCTTCTAAGAGGCTTTCCCAGAACCTCTCTCTTTACCCACCTTCCTTCTGCAAGCCAATCTCTCTCACATTCATGGCTTCTCGAAAGAGTGTCACCGAGAACCTTTTTTCTCTCAACAGAGGTAGTGCAAGGTTTAATACCTAGACAGGAGGAATCCTCTGCCAAATTTCATCCCGCTGGAAGCAACAAACTTGAACTTGTTGAAGATTAGCCACCTTGATAATATCGGGCACGCCCTGCTCCATCTGCAGATTCAACTGCAGAATCCAAGGGACAGAAAGACGAGACACAAGGTGTAAATCCCATAATGCTCATCTCTCTCATCCATGATTGTGTACAAACTTTTGAGAAGCTCGTCTCGCTCGTAATTGCGTACTGAGATTCCTGCTTCAAGATCACCATGTTGTCGTATGATCCTCCGCTTCATGAACAAGAAGGGATTTCAGTGAACAGATCAAGAATCAGATAAGGATTTTATCAGTGTACCTGCAGGTGATCGGAAATCCATCAACATCCCGGCTAATTGAGCGCCATTCATCATTTAACGGTCGCACATGCTGGCCATTAGAGAAAATTCACGTGGGGAACAAGAAATTTATACTTATAAAATTGATGGCAGAGACCTCCAACTTGACGCTGGTACTGCTGACCCAGCTGGAGCATGCAGGCTCACAAATATCAACAGCGGCAGAGAATCTAGACAGATGGACTGCGCTCCGGCGAGGATTCACAGAATCTTCTAATGAAGGCCCCTGGAGACTGACCTCAGGCCCGAGAGAATGCTGTGACAGGAAGAAATTCATTCAAGCATGCCGATTGAAAGAAATTGCAGAATTGCAAGTGAATTTATAGGAAGAGGGCAAGGATCATCAATACTACCTGAAAAATGAGCGATTTCTGAGAAATATTCTCCTGTCTCTGCCGCCGGACAGCAACGACAAATGTGGAATCAAACAGTCCTTTATCCCAAGAGACATCCAATTTCTCATTCCCTCCAAACAAATCAGGATGCTTGATGCAGAGGCTATATTGCACACGATTTCATGATAAAATTATGTTAAAAATTAGGGTTAGGTCAAGGGCTTACCGTCCAATTACAAGAGAAAGAGGACTGCTCGAGGAATGCCTGCAAAGAGAGAAATTCCTGGAATCAAGAAATTACAGAAAAAAAAATGAAAATTCTGACAATTTTAGGTTTCTTATACCTAAGATGGGGAACCAAAAGAGGAGCGAAGAGTTTGTGAGATAAGTCCACATTATAATCGATCTTGGCTACAAATACGGAAAATGAATTCTCGCTATCAGAAACAGAAATTAAATTTTTTTAAAAATAATAAAAACGCGCCGGCAGAAACCGAATTAGGGAATAACCTTTGCCGGCGTGGACGCTGTTCTTCGCTCCCATGAAGGGAGAGAAAAATCCGTACGTTACTCAACACTGGAGAATGCAAGAAAAAGAGAGATGAAAAGCGAAAAAAAGGAACCCTAATTCTTGGATTGCAAGGCACTCTTCTTCTCTCAATCGAGCTCTCTTTTTCCCTCCCTAAAACATCTCCTTTGGCCTCCAATCTACATTTTTTTCTTTCTCAGTCTGTCTGTAAATCTCTCTTTTGAAGAGCTGAGACGGTCGCTCAATCGACGGCGTAGATTTATTCGACAATGGTAACGGACGGCTAAGATCCACTATTGCATCCCGACAGAACAGTCGACGAGGTTTTTAGTCCACAGAGGAGAGGTTTACCGAATTAGAATATTCCTCTTTGAAACTAGAATCACGATCGCCGTGATTCTGATGGCGATGGAAAAGAAGACAAATCAACGGTGTGGATGTATTGATGAAGGGCATCGGACGGCCAGGAGTTAATATAGTTTAAAAGATTGACTGTTATTCGGAGATCAGATCATTGATACGATCAGACATTGACCAATTGATTGGCAGCAATCATTGATCAATTGATTGCCGCTCAAAAATCTGAAAAAAAATTAAAATAAATTTTTTAAAGGGAATAAACTTTTAAAAAAATTTAAAAAGGTATTCTCCTGAGATTAAGAAATTCTCCTGATATACCCGAGAATTGATCATTCCCTCGATCGATCAGCTGTCTTCGATCGCAGAAATCCGATTCGATCGTGTCAATCCGACTACTGATCGACTATTCCCGGGTTGTCCCTGCATCATTTATTGAGATTGTTTTTATCATTGGGTTATATTTATTAATTGATGTCAACGGACGGCTAAGATTCCCTACATCCTCAGACTGAACGGTCAATGAGTGGTTTATCCAGAAAGGAGGGATTTCTTAAGAAAATATTTTATTCCGGGGTTTTCCGAAATTTGGCATCTCGTTAAACTACGTCTCGTCATTTCGAATTTCGATTCCCTTCTGTTTGTCATATCATTGATCTTTCTTTTTAAAGGCAGCGGACGGCTGGGATTCACTCTCGTCTCTGACTGAACGGTCAACGGAGTGATTTATCGGTGGAGGGGGTTTTTCTTAAGAAAATATTTATCCAGGTGGTTTATTGAAAGAGTCGCAGCTTCCGTCTTCTGTTTGTTATTATCCCTCTTTCTTTCTCTCTCTCTCTGCCTTCGGTTGTCTGTTTCTCTTTTCTGCTCCGGGGAAATTGGGGTTCGCCACTAGGAGGAGAGGATCAACCGCGCCGTTGATCGAATCCACGGAGGAGCATTCCTGTCGGCGATTCCGCGTCCCGCGATCTTGATTTCTTCGATTTTTTGTTTGAATTTCTCGGTTTCTTGAGGAGTAGGGACTTCTCCCGATGAGCGCCAATTCCGGCGCGGAGGAGCGCCGATCCGAGATTTGAAACCCTAGCTCGCGATATCGTCCCAAAATTTTCTTCAATGGAAGTCGATTCCCCTCCTGGAACCGCAGAAATCGATCCGGAGAACTCCGAGACCGGGGAAATCGATTCTTCCTCCAACGGAGATATTTCTCCTACTCCGTCGCAACCGCCTGCAATATCTGGACCACGGCCAGCGCCGGCTTATACGGCCGTAACCGCCATTATTGAGAAGAAAGAGGATGGAGCAGGTTCAAGGTGCGGTCATACGTTGACTGCTATATCCGCCGTTGGGGAAGAAGGGAGTGCAGGATATGTGGGGCCGCGCCTCGTTCTATTTGGAGGCGCCACTGCTCTTGAAGGCAGTTCAGCCGCGCCGCCTTCTTCGGCTGGAAGCGCCGGCATTCGTAAGTTAAATTTTCTTCTTTAACTTCAAGAGTCTTGGTTTCTTATTTTGGAAAAATATTGTGAGAGAATGGGAAGATTGTATTCAGTTTACGTTAGGGGCTAAACTGGGAGCCCGCTTATGTGGTCGAGGCCGTCAGGATTAAAGTTGGTTCACTTTGAGATTTGCTTGCCCCACCTTCAGTTGGAAGCGTTCGCATCAGTGTGTTCATATTTTTCTTCCGTCGTCTTTGCGTTTAGAAGCCTTGGTTTCGTATTATATCCTTCATGGTATTTTACTTTGCGAGTTGCTTGCCTCGTCTTCATCTGGGAGTGCCGGCATTTTCTATGTTTATGTTTTCTTTCATCTTCTTCGATTTTAGAATCCTTGGTTTGAAATTGAGTTCTGAATTTTATTTCACTTTGAGATTTTCTTGAGAGTAATCCTGTTATCTGTATCGGCAGGTCTTGCTGGTGCAACTGCTGATGTACACTGCTATGATGTACTAACAACTAAATGGTCAAGGTAAGCTTCCCATTTTGGCCTATGAACATGTCCATTTTTTTAATTTTATTTTCATCCTTAGGCTGACTCCTCTTGGAGAGCCTCCTTCACCAAGGGCAGCTCATGTCGCAACTGCAGTGGGTACAATGGTGGTAATTCAGGTGCCTGGAAAGCTTCTTGTGTTGATGCATGATTTTTTTCCAGCCAAATAAAGTTAATTAATAAACACGTCTCTGTATTCTTATTAGGGTGGAATTGGCCCCGCGGGATTATCTGCTGAAGACCTTCATGTTTTGGATCTTACACAACAGCGTCCGCGGTGGCATAGGTTCTATCTAGCAGCATCTAGCCATTCAATTGTGCTTCATAACTTGGGTTGTTGTATACTTTTCTTCAACTATGGTTTTATATGCCCATCCTCAGGGTTGTTGTTCAAGGACCAGGCCCCGGTCCTCGCTATGGGCATGTGATGGCATTAGTGGGGCAAAGGTTTTTATTGGTCATTGGAGGGAATGATGGTAAATTTTTCACAAACTTCTTTCAATTTCTGGTGAGAAATTGATAAGAAGATGAGTTTTCAGGTGGAAATACTGTTTTGTTTTGTTCTCTTTATCTTTAGGAAAGAGACCTCTAGCAGATGTTTGGGCATTGGACACCGCTGCAAAACCATATGAATGGAGGAAATTGGAACCAGAGGGTGAAGGACCGCCACCATGCATGTATGTATAAATTTGATTTTGTTGGATCCTTCCTCATGTTCTCAGTGGTTCTTATATTAGAGTGTTGCTGATCATAGAAGTGTTCAGATTTGGTTTTAGTTCATTTTTTCTGTTTAATACACTATGTAGTACATTTTGCTTATTGTGGATGAATAGCTAAATGTTGTGTAGCTTGAATCAGATTTCATTAATTTTATCCTAATCTCTAAGGGAAGAAGCACAAATCCATAATACTATAATTATGGGTGGAGGTTAAATTTATAATACGTGGAAAATATTGGGGGAGACTATGAGACTTGATTAGAAATCTATATATCTATTTGTTCATGCACGATTTTGATCTTTATCCGATAAGACTTTCCTTAGACATGGAGAAGAGATTTCTCGTGAGCTAAAGTGTTTCATACGTGGGAAAAATGAAGGTTAACAGCGTTCTCTGACCTTGGGAGTTGTAAATAATTTTTGTGTAGGTCATCCCACATTCAGCTGCAGATTTTGATGGCTTATACTGCCCATGACCTTTTTTGATTGGCATGTGCCCATGTCATCAACTGAGTTTCACATGATTATGCGTGTGTCTTTAAAACTACTTCATTTCAATGACTAGCCTCAGTTCACGTTTCAATCTTGTATTTATGATTTAAGAGGTAACAATGTCTTATCCTTTAAAGACAGTCAACGGACAATCTTCATGATCATAGCTTGTAACAATGACTTTCATGGAAAAGAGTTGATAATCATTCTAAAAAGTATCGAGTGTCACCTTTTGGCTATATGTATCATCTCTAACCTCCTTCAACAGCTGATAGCTAAGTGTCGGCTTGAAACTGTTGTTTTTATTTTGAGTCAACTAGACAATTTGAAATGGCCTAGGTATAAATTTTTGAATTATTGGGAGAGTGGAATCCAGTGTGATGAATGATAGTTAGGTGTGGTATCTCACATGGAAGCCTGAACCTTTAATCTTGTGAACATTGGGTCATCAAGGGGATGTTTGCATCTTATGTGGGCTAAATATATCTCCGATTAATGATCCTATCATGTAAATGATCATATCATTTATTAACTGATTAGTCTATCAGCAACTTTTTTATGATGCTGTGAATTTTATAGATCATTTGGTGGGCGCTAAGAACTTTGCTGGTAGTGTATATAGTTTATTGAGTGAACAACGTGAGTCTAGTTTAGATCACCTCTCTAGTTTTCTTCTCGTCAAATGATATTTAGGGTGGAAGGAATCCTCTCTTTTTAGAAAAGGTTTAGTGTATATAGTTTATTGAGTGAACAACGTGAGTCTAGTTTAGATCACCTCTCTAGTTTTCTTCTCGTCAAATGATATTTAGGGTGGAAGGTCACCTCTCTTTTTAGAAAGGGTTTTTGGGCTCTTCTCTCTAATTAATGACCCACCTCTTGGGGCACTTAAAAGAGCCTCTATCCTAATCACGCAGATCAGGGAGTTGAGCTTATGGCCCTTGATGACACAGAAAGAGTCTGGCCTGGAAGGCAGACTACATCAACAAGGCTCGAGCTTCATTCCCTATTACTATGTTTGCTTGTTTGAGAACATATTGTAACTCCTGAAAAACACCAGACATTTAGAGCTGAAAGTCAGTTTGATGTTATATTAAAGATTTCATGTGATTAAGTAGCCTTTCTTATAAAAGCATGGCTTTATTTATAGCTTTGTAAAAGTGCCCACAATTATCCACATTTTCCTTTACCAAGTGGCATCCAATATGATAGCTATCCATAGTGCATTTTCAGATTAATCATTGAAATGTATGTTCAGATCTCTGAAATTCCCCAAACACTAAATCTTTGTGTAGGTATGCTACAGCAAGTGCTCGTTCAGATGGCCTTCTTCTTTTATGCGGAGGGAGGGATGCGAACAGTGTGGTGAGTTCTTAATCATGGAGGACTTAATTTACCATGATCATTCTTCTTTATCCAATCCGATGTACTAATACATGTTTCTCTATCAAATTTGATCATATTTACCATAAAAAAAAATTATGTTTGATCTTTATGATTGTGTTCACTTCTGGTAGCCTCTTGCAAGCGCATATGGTCTTGCAAAACATAGGGATGGCCGCTGGGAATGGGCTATTGCCCCCGGAGTCTCACCTTCTCCCAGATATCAACATGCTGCTGTGAGTGTTATATTACTTGTTTTCTGTATAATCATAATGAATAATTATTTAGGCATTCAGTTCTCATTCCTGAGATATTACTTTTACTAGGTTTTTGTAAATGCAAGGCTTCATGTCTCTGGCGGTGCTCTTGGTGGTGGCCGCATGGTGGAAGATTCCTCTAGTATTGCAGGTATTTCTCTTCATGGGTAGTTACATCCTTCAATAATTTTGTCCATTGAACTTTTTATGAATGGTATTCTGGGAAAAAGAAGAATGCCAACCTTTCAAATTACGCAATCTTTACTTAGTGTTTCGATCATGCCCCAAGATTGCTTCTTTCTGTGAATGGTATCGCGGGAGAGAGAAGAATGTTGATAGAGAACATTGACTTCTAAAGGAAAAAATTAACACTGGGAAGCGACCTTCAAAGTACAACAATCATTACTTATTTAGTTATTTCTACTGTGGCCCAAGATAGATTCTTTCTATGAATGGTATTCTGGCAAAGAGAAGAAAGCCAATAGAGAACAGTAATGTCTGAAGGAAAAAGTTCGCACTGTGAAGCAACCTTCAATTTACAAAATCATTTATTAATTTAGTGGTTTCAATTATGGCCCAAGTTCAATTGACATGCTTTCTCAATTCCACGTTCCAGTACTGGACACTGCTGCTGGAGTTTGGTGTGATACCAAATCAGTCGTAACAAGCCCTAGAACTGGGAGATACAGTGCTGACACCTCTGATGGAAACTCTTCTGTGGAATTGACCCGCCGTTGTCGCCACGCTGCTGCTGCTGTCGGTGACTTGATCTTCATCTATGGTGGACTTCGTGGCGGTTATCCCCGAAACCTGAACTCAAATGAAAAAACAAGTTTTCTCTGAAATAAATGGATATCAATTTTAGAACCTTGATTTTCTATTTCAGGAGTTCTATTGGATGATCTTCTAGTTGCTGAGGACTTGGCTGCTGCTGAGACCACGAGTGCAGCTTCACATGCTGCTGCTGTTTCAGGCACTTCTGATGCGCCACATGGAAAGTCCAACTCCAGGAGAAACAGCTCAGATAGTGAAGGAACAAGAGAAGACCCTTCTGATGAGCATCAAGATGGTGCCGTTATATTGGCCAACCCTGTCGCTCCTCCAATAAACGGAGACATTTATGCTGACATAAGCACTGAGAATGCTATGATCCATGGCCACAGGTATATACTTTAATTTTATCTTTATATAGTCAATTTTCTTCAGTTTCTTTTTATAAAAGTGGGAGATTTTTTGGGCAGGAGATTGAGCAAGGGTGTTGAATACTTAGTGGAGGCCTCAGCAGCCGAAGCCGAGGCTATTAGTGCCACCCTTGCTGCAGCTAAGGCCTGGCAGCTTAATGGTGAGGCAAGTCAATTGCCAGACAGAGACCGAGGCGCCGACGCCACGCCAAGTGGCAAATCGATGTCAATCTCAAGCAAGGCTCCAGAGTCTCCAGGTCAACTGGACATTGTACCTCCTGGGGTCCGGCTGCATCACAGAGCGGTTTGTTCCCTCTCATACAATTTTCTCACAGGTTTCAATGCGACCCCAAAATATAGTTTGGGCTATTAACAAATAAAGTCCTCAATAAAGGGTAATTGTAAAGAGTATTCTTGTAATATACCCCTAATAGCTTGTATGTAGGTCATAGAGAGGTCATAGAGAGGGTTGCTCATAATGGAATAGATCATTTTAGTGGCTCCTTTGGGTTGGTAGAGGAATGGGAATCCCTCTCCAAGTGCACTCCCCTGGTCACATGTGATTCCATTGTCAGTTCTCAAAGATATGATCAAGGATCTTATCAGGGTTTTTTTCAACTTAATGGGTTGTTGACTGAGTTGACTTTTTTGGCAAATGCAGGTCGTTGTGGCTGCAGAGACTGGTGGTGCCCTTGGAGGTCTGGTCCGGCAGCTTTCTATTGACCAATTCGAGAATGAGGGCAGAAGGGTCAGCTATGGCACACCAGAGAGTGCCACTGCTGCTAGGAAACTTCTAGATCGCCAAATGTCAATCAATAGTGTGCCTAAAAAGGTGAAGTGCACTTCTCAAAATGATCATAAAATTTTGGAAACTGTCCTTCTAATTTTCCTTTGTTTGGTGCTTCTCTAGGTAATAGCTCATCTTCTGAAACCTCGAGGATGGAAGCCACCAGTGAGGCGACAGTTTTTCCTTGAATGCAATGAAATAGCTGATCTATGTGACAATGCCGAGAGAATATTTTCGAGTGAACCAAGTGTCCTGAAGATTAAAGCTCCTGTGAAGATCTTTGGTGATCTGCATGGCCAATTTGGGGATCTAATGCGCTTATTTGATGAATACGGATCTCCTTCAACTGCTGGCGACATAGCGTAAGATTTCTTCTTTGATGAGTAGATCTCTGGTATTGCCCAAAAGCAGCATTTGAAAGAGGGTCTCTGAGAAAGTTAACAAAAAATTCAGTCTTGAGTGTTGCAGTTGAAAAAGATTATGTGACTATAATTTAGTTATTATGGGTAAAACAAAATCTAGACTATCAGTTTTTGTTCATCTTTACATACTTGATATTAATTTATTTATGGTCTTTCAGATACATTGATTATCTCTTCCTGGGCGACTACGTTGACCGGGGCCAACATAGTCTGGAGACAATCACTCTCCTTCTCGCTTTGAAGGTATTTGATTATATTAGTATTGTGCAGTCATTACCCTTGAATCTTCCAATCAAAGATTATATTTTTGTAATATCCCCAGGTTGAATATCCCAACAACGTTCACTTAATTCGTGGGAACCATGAAGCGGCAGATATCAATGCTTTGTTTGGCTTCAGGATTGAATGCATCGAGCGCATGGTATTTTTGTAAAATATTACTTGATATATATCTTTTATTTATTTATCTCAAAATTGTTATTGCATGAAAAAGGGAGAGAGAGATGGGATATGGGCATGGCATAGGATAAACAGGCTGTTCAACTGGCTCCCTTTAGCTGCCCTTATTGAGAAGAAGATCATCTGCATGCATGGAGGAATCGGTCGGTCAATCAACCATGTTGACCAGATAGAGAGTCTTCAACGTCCAATAACGATGGAAGCCGGATCCGTCGTACTAATGGACTTATTATGGTAATTTCTGTTATCTTGTTATTTATTGATAATTGGAACTCTTGCTATAGTATGGTGTTGTTTTTGACAGGTCTGATCCGACAGAGAATGATAGTGTCGAAGGCCTCAGACCAAATGCTAGAGGACCGGGTCTGGTCACCTTTGGGGTCAGTTTTTTTTCTAGTTTTAAAAAATCTTTACTAGTTTTTTTCTAGTTTTATTTTTACTATTTTTTTTTTGTTACTTGCAGCCTGATCGGGTGATGGAGTTCTGCAGCAACAATGATCTGCAGCTGATTGTTCGTGCTCATGAATGTGTGATGGATGGATTCGAACGATTTGCTCAGGGGCATTTGATTACCCTTTTCTCTGCAACCAATTATTGCGGTAATTAATACCCATTTACCCTATTCCTTCTATGACTCTCTCTCTCTCTTTCTCTTTCTCTCTCTTATTTCTTTTTTTTTTGAAGAGACTCTCTCTTATTTCTTCTTTTACTTTTCCCTCATCCCTCTAATTCCGTCCTTGAGTACTGCCTCTCTTCTTTTTTCGGGAACATCTCTCTGATTAAATTGTTGACTTTTACTCTTCAAAGAAAAAATTGTTGACTTTTCTCTCTTGTTTTATTTTGGATTGCTCTTTTAGTTCTTTGACTTTTCTATCTTATTCCTTCTTTGACTGGTCTCTCTATGTCCCGTTTTGACTTTTCCTTCTTATTCCTTTGACTGTTCTATTTTATCACTCTTTGACTTCTCTCTCATCTCTCTTGTTCATTCTTCAACTTCTGGTTCTTATTCATCTCCTGTTGCTTCTTTCCGTTCTCTTTATTCCTTCTCTGTTTATTTACCTCTTGGACTTTTCAGTTCTTCTCTTCATTCCTTCTTTCATGTCTCTCTGTTTAATCTTTTCCTTTCTCTCACTTGTTTTCCCCCTTGACTTTGCAGGAACTGCGAATAATGCTGGAGCAATACTAGTCTTGGGCAGAGACTTGGTGGTCGTTCCCAAGCTCATCCATCCCTTGCCGCCCGCCATCAATTCCCCAGAGACTTCTCCAGAACGTCACGGTGAAGACACGTGGATGCAGGTAATGTCGCAACGTCACTACAAAAATCAATCACTCTCTCTCACTACAAACATTTTAATTGTCTTGAAAACAGGAACTTAATGCCAATCGGCCTCCAACTCCCACAAGGGGACGCCCACAGGCAGCTAATGATCGCAGTAACTCCGTGGCATGGATATGATTATAAAGATGATGATGATGATGAATTTTGGGTGATTTTTTTTCATGCGAGGGATCCATGATCACTGAGGAACCACACCCACCCATGTCGACGGCGTTGTTTTAATTCAAAAGGGATCCTAAAGATGCTGCGGAGAAGAGAGAGAGATGAAAGATTGGAGGGGATGGGTGCGTAGGTGTTGCATGGGAGGTTTAATTCTGTATATTTATGCCGTCTGATGGATATATTTGTGTATGGTGTGATGTAGATCAGAGTCTTAGAATGAAGCTTTTCCACGTTGGGTATCCCTAAGCGTCAGAAGATGGATGTGCCATGTACCATAGATGGATGTTCTTGTGAACTCTCTCACTTGGCTCCATCAAGAAACTCTGATTTATTAATTTTAGATGTCATTGTTGAACACCTAAACCTTCTTGCTTGATCTACCACCTTTCATAGTTTCTTGAAGCTCAATAATTGATGACTTTTTGGTCATTGATTGAGGTTCTGTAATTGATCGCTGCCTCGATTGACAATACGATCAGCAATCTGATTGAGGCTCTGTAATTTAATTTTTCTCTCTTCCTTTCTCTGATTTGTCTAGCTGATCATGAACCATGTTGGTTTATTGATTGCCTCTGTTGATAATGAACCAATTTTTTTATCATGATTGCGGAGATTTGATTGAATCAACATTCCCTGAATTAGTTACAACTTATGAAGTTCGAGTCTATGATTCACACCTACGGTAAATCTCTCTCCCTCTCTCGCTAAATATAGAATGCGTGTACTAAGAGGGAGAAAGAGAAGTAGATAATCAAGGAGTAGGAGTGAGAGAGAGAGAGAGAGAGAGAAAGAAGAGAGAGTCAAACATGATCAGGGGAAAATGATCCGATCAGATCACCCAGATCATCATTGAAAATTCGTTGAGTGACGGAATCGTTAAACAATCAAGATTGATTATGATCAGATTGATAGTTGGCGACCACTTAGTCGACATGATAGATCAAGATATGTGATAAACTTGAGAATGCTACGATTGGGTCAGAGTTGGGATGTTTCTGGAAGAACATAGAAGGAAAGAAGGAAAAGTGAGTTTATTCATTTAGATCAGTTATATTTATACAAGTGAGGTGAGAGAATATGACCGTTGGTCTGTAAAGTTCATATTCTAGTAGTCACCTAAGATAGAGTATAAATACAATTTTAGAAAGAGTATAAATACAATTATAGAAAAGATGAGGGTAGAGATGTGAGGATCATCCATTTCTTCAACACTCCCCCTAGCTTAGAAATAAGTTTTGAGAAAACTCTACCAGGTAAACCTTTTGTGAAGATGTTTGAACATTGTTCAATCGAATGTATGTAATGTGTGCTTAGCACCTTCTCATCAAGTTTTTTCTTAATATAGAACCGATCGATGTTCACATGCTTGATCCAGTCATATATACTGGGTCACGAGCTATACTGATGGCAAATTTTTTATCGCATAACACTTTAATTGCCTCCTCATCAGTGATTTAGATCCTCATCAGTATTAGGAATTGTTTCTTGATTTAAAGTAGTAAGGAATGTTTTATATTTTGGAAATGTATGTTCATAATTGAGGTAGTTTACTATAGAATATGGAAGAGGTTTTCACACATGTACAATTACCCTTATGGCAATAGGTAGTTCCTCTCTTTCTACCTCTGCATGTTGATCATTTGTAGATTGCTCCTATAGGGTTTATGCAGAATTGTGAGGTTCCTCAGAAGAATGGAGAGAAGATATTTTGGGAGGTGGTCCTTGAGTAGACTCTCGGTGTTTCTTCCTGACATAATATTTGGGAAATGGAGTCAGACTATTGGACTTGGTAAGTTGGGTATCTTGTTGGTTATCTTGTTGATGTCCATCTAATATTTGATATGGAGGATTTAGATCTGTTGGAATCGTTGTTGGTTCAACGGATGAAAGAAGACATGGGATCTGAGTGTTATGAGATTCACTACCTAGATCACCCACCTTGACTGTCTAATAGTAAAAAGCGTTTTCATAAAAAAATTCTCTAGTGACAAAGATTTTTTTGGAAAGCGAGTCATGTTAGGTTCTGATGTCAATAAAATTTTAAATTTTTTATCAAAACATTGAATGCAGCGGAAAACATTGAATCGGATATTCAAAACACCAAGCCACCAAGAACAAATGATCCTATAATCTATTATGTATGAGAAAACATACTTACAAGGTTTCCTTGAAGGAGTTCTTGAAGCTATTCAAGTGTCTAGCCTTTAGCGATATCCACACGGTCTCGGGATAGTTGGATCTCCTCTTCAAAGCTTTTCACTAAGAGAGAAAGAGAAGAAAGGAGAGAATTCCCACAAGGCTTGTATGGGCACCTTGAGTTGTGGTCGTTCTCCCCCTATTTATAGACATTTAGTTTGCGGGATTTTTTATAATTATGTATATATCTACCAACATCCATAGACCTTATGTGTATGACCCTCTAGGTCTATCTATCTCACTAGTTAATAACTTTATAGACCAAATAATACCTTATTGGTCAACCTTAATCAATTATCCACATCCACATATAGATTAATTAATCAAGGATCAATTTAACCCAATTGAGAAGTTGAGTTGTCAGCATGTTGGGTGCCAAGCTACACCACGTACTCTAGGAGATATGAAGTATGTAAGAACTCACTTATGAAACTTTTCTATCATCGATTACCATGTATGTATAATCCTTCATCCGCACGAGACTCATGAATGACTTAGGGTACAGTCAACTGTCAAACCCTAATCGGTCACTCAAGTTAGTATTGATGTATGTAGAAAATCATTAAGAACTCCTTCGATATTTCCCCTATATTGGCCAAGGATTTCATCACATCTCATTCCTTGAGTCAATCTCCTCAAATACCGAGGATGGATGATCCCATCTTTATCACACAATCATTTTTGTGAACTTCATATCGTATCCAATCTATGACGTTTTAGATATCCCGTGGATTCGTAAGCCATAATTAAAATACGATCATTCATCCACGAAATGTCTTTAGTGTCTCAAGTCAAAGGACCAGATACACAACCATGACATGAATCAACCTGATTGATAGTTAGGTATAATATTATTCACGGATTTCTACGGATCAATTCAGTGAACTCTTTCTATAAAGAGCACCCACTATCTATCCTTAGTGTCTCCACACCGATAGCTGACGAGACTAAATCGTATGGTCGTTGAATGCACACGACTTAGTGTCAAAAAAAAGTCCTAAACTTACCAATTTATGATTAATCAAAGTAATTAATTAGTATAATGGTAATTAAGGGTCGAATCCACGGAGAATTAGGAAAATTTGAGAGATATCTTTGAAATTCGATCAAATCGGACGATGAATTGAGATTAGAAATTGGGCGTTTTAGTATATTAAGAAAGATAACTCAAAATCGAATCCACGGAATCAAAAATCAGGTGATTTGGATAAGAATTCGAAGAGAAATCGAAATTTGAAGATAGGAGATAATTTCGTTTCGAAAAACGATTAAAAACCGAAATTAAATCTAAATTAAACTAAATCTACGATTCTAAAACTAAAATTAACACTAAATGATGAAAGATTATGAAGAATTCACGCAACCTAACCCAAAGTAGCCTTCGAAATGATCCAATTAATCGCCGGATGCAAGGCTATTCATTCCGAATTTTCGAAGACGAAGATGGAGCTCAAGATGTAAATTCTTCCTTCTCTTTCAATCAAATCTTGATCTTAAGCATTCATTGGAAGCGGAAATGAGTCAAGAATGCTCTCGAACAAATGAGACGCGATTTGGAGAAGTATACAAGGAGTAATTGAAGATTAATTGCGAACATGTTCTTCCGCGCGAAGAACGAAATTTATATTGAACGAAGTGAATCGTGAGCCGTCCGATGAAGCAGTTATCGCGATCAACGGTCGCGATCGTGTCCGTTGATCGAATCGGCGTCTCTTAGTGATGACCGTCCGATCGCGATCGTGTGGCGTTGATGAGTCAAAGAAGAAACCTTTTGAGAAGATCTTGTGCATCGGATTTAAATCCGACGATCGAGATTAAAATCGGAGATCCATCGTCGCCAATGATCTCAGCCGTTATAACCATGATCAGACGGCTGCGATCAACTCACTTAAGTGAATTTTATGCCACGTGCGTGATAAGTTGATCAGGTGGACTCCGTGTCCACTGCATCCACGCGTAAGATTGATCGCGCTTCTCATCCAACGCTCCATAGAACGCCGCGTGTCCTGCGATCGAAGAGAGATGGGAAATAGTCCCACACAGGGAAAATGGCTAGAAGTGTTTAGTATATAAGGTATAGCGGATAAGGCGAATTAATACATTGTCCTCTTATACACGGGGGACCCCTAAACATTATATTAATATAAATATATAATATATATGATGACGCGTGTACGCGTCATCCATGCCACGCATGCAGGCGCGCGTGTCCACGTGGGCCCGCGCGCTAAAACCTATTTTTTTTTTATTCTTTTAAATCATTTAAAAATCGAAAATAAATCAAATTAAATTCAGAAAAATTCCAGAAAATTCTGAAAAATTGTAAAATTCATAACTTTCAAAATATAACTCCAAATTAGTTCAAATTTGTTTTGTTGGATTCAGAATTAAATAATCTATCATTATAAAAAGTCAAATTATAAAAATAATAAGAGAATTAATTTATATTAATTTTATACATTTATGTATTATATGATGGGACATGAGGTCGATAACTTTCCAAAATTTTGATCAAAACATCAAATGCAGCGGAAAAACATTGAATCGGACATTCAAAATATCGAGCCACCAAGAACAGATGATCATATCATCTAGTATGTATGAGAAAACATACTTACAGGGATTCCTTGAAGGAGTTCTTGAAGCTATTCAAGTGTGTAGCCTCTAGCGGTATCCACGCGGTCTCCGGATGGTTGGATCTCCTCTTCAAAGCTCTTCACCAAGAGAGAAAGAGAAGAAAGGAGAGAATTCTCACAAGGCTTGCATGAGCACCTTCAGTTGTGGTCGTTCTCCCCCTATTTATAGACATTTGGAATGAGGTTTTTCATAAAAAAACCCTCATAATTATGTCTATATCTACCAACATCCATAAACCTTATGTGTGTGACCCTCTAGGTCCATATATCTCACTAGTTAATAACTCTATAGACCAAATAACACCTTATTGGTCAACCTTAATTAATTATCCACATCCACATATAGATTAATTAATCAAGGATCGATTTAACCCAATCGATAGGTTGAGTTGCCAGCCCGTTGGGTGCCAAGCTACACCACGTACTCTAGGAGATATGGAGTATGTAAGAACTCACTTATGGAACCTTCCCTCGTCATTGATTACCATGTATGTATAATCTTTCATCCACATTAGACTCATGAATGACTTAGGGTATGGTCAAGCTGTCAAACCCTAATCGGTCACTCAAGTTAGTAGCGATGCGTGTAGAAATCATCAAGAACTCCTTCTTCGATATTTCTACTACCTTGGCCAAGGATTTCATCGCATCTCATTCCTTTGAGTCAATCTCCTCAAATCACAGGGTGGATGATCTCATCTTGACCACACAATCATCTTCGTGGACTTCATGTCGTATCCAATATATGACGTTTTAGATATCCCGTGGCTAGGGATTCGTAAGTCATAATCAAAAACACGATCATCCATCCACAAGATGTCTTTGGTGTCTCAAGTCAAAGGACCACATACACAATCATGACATGAATCAACCCGATTGACGAGTTAGGTATAATACCATTCAGGGGATTCATACGGATCAATTCGGTGAACTCTTTTTTTCCAAAGAGCACCCACTATCTATCCTTAGTGTCTCCACACCGATGGCTATAGGATCGGCCATACTCATCATATGAGATGGATTAGATAGTGCTATTCTTTCCGGATAATTCGATGTCCTTCTCGAATATCCCACGAATAGGAATATTTAGAACATATGTTTAAAGACTAGTGATCACTATATTATGATCTCATCATAATTCACATAGTCATTGCACATGCTCATGGACTTCATTGCAAACATCACACAAGAATGACAATGAATGAATTTCATTTCAATGAACATAAACAAGATACATGAAAGTGTGATTGGCTTATAGGCCACATAATATCCATCATTATATAAAATAAATTCATATAAATACATAAATGTTAGTAAATGTCTTTTCTCTCGTATTTTCACTCTTAAAACATGATTATGATCATAAATATAATTAATATTAAAGATTATAATGTGTAATTATTTATAATAATCCATAATTAGTGTATTTTTAGATCATAACATGAATTTACACAAAATGATAGAAATATGCTTAAAAGATGATAACATGCATATATTTGTAATGATTAATGCATTAATTTGCATTAATAACTATGTAATTACATGCATAAATAGCATGTTATCAATAGCTATATGATCAGCTATACTCATCATATGAGTATGATCAGATAGTGTTATTCTTTCCGAATAATTTGATGCCCTTCTCGAATATCCCACGAATAGGAATATTTAGAACATATGTTTAAAGAATAGTAATCACTATATTATGATATCATCATAATTCACTTAGTCATTGCACATGCTCATGGACTTCATTGCAAACATCACACAAGAATGAAAATGAATAATTTTCATTTCAATGAACATAAACAAGATACATGAAAGTGTGATTGGCTTATAGGCCACATAATATCTATCAGGTCATAGCAATGATAACCCTTTTGTGTAGTGGAGTATCCCACAAATACTCCTTTCACAGCCATAGCAAAGAATTTGACGGTCCCCATATTATGGATGTGAATGTAACATAAACATCCAAACACCTTTGGTGATAGGCCATTTCTGAGTCTTATGGTAGGAAAACAATTTTCCATGCCTTTGACTGGACTTTGTAGCCCAAGTGTTTTGGAGGGGAGTCTATTTATTAGACATATTGCAGTCATGATAGCCAATCCCCAAAGATTTTTAGGAAGAGATGAATATGTTATTAATGTCTTGCCTTTATCCATGATATCTCTAATTTTCCTTTCTACTAGACCGTTTTGTTGAGGGGTGTAAGGACATGAGGTTTTATGTCAAATTCTTTCATTGATACAAAAGTCACTGATCTCCTTATTATTGAAGTCTCTAGCATTGTCTTTTATGAAGCCTTTGATGTTCACACCAAACTGCCATTTAATATATTGATTAAAGTTCTTTAGTAGTTTGGTAGTTTCAAATTTCTGTTTCAAGAGATATAAGCAGCAGAAGCGACTATAATCAGCCACACATATTAGAAACTATCGATGGCCATCTATATCAGTCTATGGAGAGGGTCCCCAAATATCGCAATGTATGAGTTCGAAAGGTGAGTAGTATCTTTTGCCTATCAAAGGGTATGTACTGCACTTCATTTTGGCAAGTTGACAAGCATCACATAAGAAAGTGTCAATGGAATTTTTTAAAATTAAAGATGGGTACAGATTTTCTAGCAGAATAAAAGATGGATGCCCCAATATTGTATGGAGGAGAATGATGTCATCCTTCGTATAAGGTGTTGGTCATCATTGCTATCTTGAATTTGGTCTCCCTCCGAGGACTTAGTGTTGTGTTAGATAGGCAATAAAGTCCATAGTGGACTTTAGCAAGTCCAATCCTCTATCCTTGAACCTTATTATACAAAAAAGCATCAACATCATCAAAGATGATTTTATATACATCCATCTTAGAAATTTTTTGGATTGATAGGAAACTCACAAATAGCTTGGGAACATTTAATACATGTGTAAGCAATCATATGGGAGCTATTTGAATACTACCTATCCCGACCACTCTAAGCAAAGTACCATCTATTGTTTGGACATTCTTATCTGTGTAACACGGTTCATATGACACAAACTCATTTAATATAGGTGTCATATGATCTATTGCCCCGTAATCCATAATCCAGGATGGCAGGTGTGAGCTGATTAGGTGAACGAATTGATGATAATAAATATATAGCTGATAAAGTATATGATTTACTTGAATTGGCCAAGGATGTTGACCTAATGATTGATCCGGGTGTAAGAAGACTCTGCATCTGTTGTTGCAGAGTCCTTACCTGTTGTTGTAAATTTATTTCTTCTCAACGTGTAACATCTTGAGATGACTATGTAGTTGGGAAGGTAGCTGGAAATGTAGGAAAAGACTCTAAGATGATTGGCATTGGATGAGTCTGTGTCATTGGATGATTGTGGGGCACATAAGGAGATGTCCACTGCTGTCCATCGGATAGACCCCATTGAGACATGTATGGGTTAGTTACCATATGTGCTTGTGGGGGTCTTCCATGGAGCTTCCAACATGCTTCTTTTATATGTCCTCTTCTTTTAACAATAGCTGCACCACAAATTTTCTTTAATTTTGGCTTCAGGCTTCTTGGTGCTCGTTGGATTTGAAGTTGATGAGCCACTTCGTTTGGGAGTTGTTCCTCCTAAAGTTGTAGCTAAATAGGCAGAGCCTTCACTTCTCCCCTTCATCTCTTGAAGTCGGCTTTCTTCACTAAGTAATTGTGAAATAGTATCCTCAAAGGATTGAGGATTCTCCTTGTGACACAATGGCTTCTAATATTCTCAAATTCTGGTCTCAAGCTTGTTAAGAGGCGAATACTCGATTTGTTAGGATATGTTCTCTATCGACAGAGTCATGAGCTGGTGGTCTATAGTGATCCAACTCACTATATATTGCGCTTAGCTCATTTGCATATGCTAGCACAGACTTGTCACCTTGTTGCAATGATCCTGCTCGAATCACCAACTCAGCGATTTTAGCTTGGTCATTTTTCTGTGAGTGATATTTATGGGCAACATCCCATATTTCCTTGACAGTCTCATATTCAATAAAGCGATTGGCGAGTTCAGTTGTCATTGAATCAAGAAGCCATGTATATAGAACCTCCTCTTCCACGGTCCATTGCTTGTATTGAGGATCAATTTTGGGTGGAGCTTGGTTGGTGAGATGATCCAAGAGCTTTCATGGTATGAGAGTAGCCTGAATGTGACGCACCCGCAGATAGATATTTTGGCCAGTAAACTAGCTTCTTGATGTCTGACGGGACGAAACCGCGAGGTCGTCAATTTCACACGGTCTCGTGTTAAAAATATTTCCAAACATACCAATTTGATGAAATTAATTCGAATTGAAGGGTATAATGGTAAATAAGGGTCGAATCCACAGGAAAATAAGGAAATTCTTGATGTTTTCTTCGAAATTGATCAAATCGGATGATAAATCGATGGTAGAAATTGGGGAAAATGGTATATTATGAAAGATAACTTCAAATCGATTCCACAGAATCAAGAATCATCGAAATTGATCTTGATTTCGCGGAGAAATTGAAGATCGAAGTGGGAGGAAATTTTCACACGAGAAAATCGCCAAATTGACTAAAATTAAACCAAATTAAACTTGAAATTATAATCTAAACTAAAGTTAAACATGATAGGATGGTAGATCGTGAAAAACCGCTTCCACTAATCCCAAATAGCGATCAAATTGACGCGATCAAACCTCTTAATCGCCGAAAACACGAAGAACGCGATGTGGAGATTCAAGCGTCGATTTCTCTTAATCTACTCAACCAAATCTCGAGTTCTTGCCCTCCGTGGATGCGGAATTCAGTGTAGAAGAAGCTAGAATCGAGAGATTCGAGAAGGGAGGTGTCTAAATAGATCAATTGGATTGATTTCTAACTCGAATGCTTAGAAAGTCCGAAGAACATCTCTATTTATACACTTTTTGGGCGTAACCGTCCGATCGAAACGATCGATGGTTACGATGGAACGGTCCATCGTGGACCGTTTCAAAAATATCGCGATCGTTGGATCTGAGATGGAGCGCCAGGATTCGTCGTTTGAGATGCGTTATAAAACGCACGAGATCGCATCCCTCGGATCGCGATCCGACGGTCGAGATGCGCCGCGGCCATTTCAATCACGACCGTTATAATTTCATCTATTTCAACACGTGCGCTGATGATGATCAGTGGTCCGCGCGTACACCCGATCGACGCGCGATGATCCACGCTTCTTTTAATCCAACGACTTAGCTTCTGTCACGTGCCCTGCAATCATAAAAACCGTGTGGAACTTAGTCTCACACGGGAAAAATTAAAGGAAGCAAAAGGGTTTATAATATGCGACGGATAACAAAGGTAATAATTCTCTTTCGATAATCGGAAGACTATATATATTATAACCACTATATATGTAAATATAAATAATGCATCACATCACCGCGTAGGCGCCGCGTGGCGCTGCCACGTGACCTTGCGTGCCACGTCGCATCCACGTGGGTCCCGCACGCCCCCCCTTTTTTCCTTATTTTAAATCATTTTAATCATTTAAAAATCAAAATTAATTCAGAAAAAATCCAGAAAAATCCCTAAAAATTAGAAAATTCATAACTTTTAAAATATAACTCCAAATTAATCCAAATTTCTTTCATTTGATCCGAAATTTAATTATCTATCATTCTAAAAAGTCAAAATTAATAAATAATGAGAGTTTTAATTTTTATTTCAAAATACATTTATTTTTTAAAGATTTTAACTTAAGAAAATATAAATAAATGTTTATAAAATATTTTCTCTCATTATTTTAACTTTAAAAACCTCTATAATCTCAAGTAAAGATGGGTTATTAATTATTTATCTTTTAAATCATCATATTTAACCCTAATTTAAAGTATTTTTGATATTATAATAACTTTTTCATGGAATGATAGAAAAATACACATAAGTATGATAACATGCATGTAAATGAAACCATTTATACCTTAATATGCATCAAAAATCATGTTTTAGAGTGTTCAGTTAGTATATTATCAGTGCCACTACAGGTCATTAGGAGAACCATCGATCTCCCGTGGGAATTAGCAATCCCTGAGAAGTGGTGATCATTTTAGTAGGTGGTATTTCCACCATAGGCGAGGGTAATCCTTCTCCCTTTACGGTGGCCTCTCTCTATTCCATATGGTCAATAGGTAAAAAAACTTAAAATAAAAGAATTTTCATTCATGCTTTATTCCTTCAAGAGGAACGAGCCAGTTGAATGACCAATGGCTTGAACAAAATAAACTAAGGAAAGAAGAAGGCAAGGAGAGTTCATTCATTTAGATCAGTTATATTTATACAAGTGAGATGAGAGAATATGACTGTTGGTCTGTAAAGTTCATATTCTAGCATTCACTTGCGATAAGGTATAAATACAATTTTAGAAAGAGTATAAATACAATTATAGAAAAGATGAGGGTAGATATGTGAGGATCATCCATTTCTTCAACAATATGTATAAATATATATGTTAAAAAAGGATCTCATTGGTGATCAGATAATCAATCGAGGCAGTGATTTATTATAGATTCTTGATTGATGATTGAATCAATCATGGGTTCTTTGATCGCTGTTCCGAGTGCTTGCATTGCTCATGGCGATCCAATCAGTGGTTGCCATTCCCTAAACATGGTCCTAATGGACCTACCAAATTATGGGCCTCGAGGATAGCCCAACAATCATCCACTAATGATGCATACATGGATAGTTCTCTCTTCCCTTCCATCTCTCTCTCTCTAATTCCTCAGATGAGAGATATTTATACAGCTAACATACCTTGAATAATCCTACAAAGCTATGTTGACTGCTTGATTCACACCATTATCTGTGCTCTTGCTTTTCCATGGAGAGATAATTAGACATTATGAACTGAGATCACTGATCAGATCACCGTGATCAAATTGGATCACCATGATTGATGCAGACAATCTGACTAACCATCATAGAACTTCTGGTCCATGGGATCATCGATCAAGTTTCTACGATCAATTGCCGCCTTGATTAACAACCTGATCACCTTCTCCCTCCCTCCCTCCCTCTCTCTCTCTCTAGAAACAATCGAGAAGTAGATAGCCTCTTCAAAAACCACAAATTACAAGTGATCATTCAGGTATCAAGATACAACGCCACCCTATCTCTGAGACTAACCTTTCGCTTAACAGTTTCTCTCTCTAGACCCAAAATATCTCTTCCCCTCCCGGGCAACAGCAGCTCAGATCCTCCTCCATCTCTCTCCATATTTAGATTGATCTCCGGTTTCTTCTCCTCCGCTGTCTTCCTCAGCAGCGGCCCAAGAAAAACATCCAGCATATCCTTAGCTTCTCCACCTAATTCCACTCTCTCACTGGACTTTCGAACACTGTTCTCTTCATTTCTAGAGAGAGATTCCGACTTCACTGCCAGCCCTCTGCCTCTGTCCTCGGCACAGCTGACAATCTGCATTCATACAACAAAACCCATGTCTTTTGATTAAAAAACTACCATAATTTTCAATTATACTTCAAAAAACATACCTCTTCAGCAATACTCACGAGATCATCAACAGTAAGTTTTTCATCAGGCAAAGTTCTTTCCCGTTTAGATTTCCTCTTGGGGAATCTGAAATCTTCTGGTTTCTGATCAGCAACGGTTCTTCTCTCCAACGACTTCTTCTTGGAGATGCCCGTTTTAAAATCCGAACGATCGGGAGCTTCATCTGGAAAACACGATTTTTCTTCTCCTCGGTGCACTAATGGTGATTGATCATCCTCTTTGGTGGGTCCCACGTCGGCGTTCCCCTGAAGCATCCACGTCGGCAGATGCCGCTTTCCTCTGGTTTCCATCGTCGCAAGAGGCCCCCCGAGTTCCTTGACAGTTTGCCTGAAGGATTGTAGAGAAGCCCTAGGTTCAGAAAAATGCAGTGCAAAAATAAAATTCTTCAGATTTAAGCTCTGGGCAACGGCGGATCCTAGATCTTTAGGGCTGGGTGATGTCGATCGATTGAAGTGGATCGACGTCAGATCGTCCAATCGGTCGCCATGAAGTTCTTAAGCGCCGTCGACATCGTCATCCAGCCAAATGGATCGACGAGTAAGGGGGTGGAGGGAGGGTGGAGAGGAATAAAATTCTTAAAAATACAGAGAAGACAGTAAAAATGAAAAAGCAAATGAATAAAATACTGTGAAAATTCAGAAAAAACTTCGAAACCACGGTGAAGAACTCAGTGAACACTACCCTCACAAGAAAACTATAAAGAAAACAGAAATTCAAAATTTTCAAAACAAAATAGAAATCTTCAACAAAAGCAATTCCCGTAAACTTCCAGATCTTCATAAAAAATGAAAATACTGACAGAAAATTTAAAACAACTCATCATAAAAAACCAATAAAAACGCATTCATAAAAGTACCTATAAAAACATATCAAAAAAACTCAGAAACTCAAAAAACAGAAATATGAAGAACAGAGAACAAAATCAGTGAATCAAAGAACTCACCATTCGAAAATCAGAATGGGACTTGAAAATTGTGGATCATTGGAGAGCAGCAATGGCGAATTGGAGTACACACACACAAATAGCCTATGGAACATCAGATTCTATAAGATATGGCATGCCTAAAATGGAAATCATGGAATCAATTGTGCAAGGAAACCCAAGGTTTCATTTAATCAGACTAAAAGAGAGATGATTGGGGATACATGAACAAGTAGATGCTGGTGTACAGATGGAAAGAGAGATTGGGTCAAACCCATTAACATTAGCCCTCAAGTAGGAGTGTATGCATCAAAGATGCATGGATTTGTGCACATGGTTTAGATAAAGCCATATGGGGCATAGATATTCATGGATATTACGTAGCCTATAAAGCTAAATCACAATTCTATGCATCTCATTTTTGTTCATTGAAATCAAATTTCTTCACTATCATTCTGAAGTGATGTTTATAATGAAGTTCATGGGTATATACAATTCCTAAGTGAATTATGATGAGTTAGAAATATCCTTAAACATAAGTTATAAATATTCTTATTTGACAGATATTCGAGACGAACATTGAATTATTATGAAAAAATAGTACTATCTGTTCTGACTCATATGATGAGTATGGTTAATCTTGTAGCCATCAGTGTGGAGACATTAACGATAGATAGTGGGTGTTCTTTGGAGAAAGATTTCATTAAATTGATCCTTATGGACCCTTGAATGGTATTATATCAAAATGTCAATCATGTCTAATCATGTCATTGTTTTATATGGTCCACAGACCTAATACACCAAAGACATCTTATGGATGGGTGATTGAGATTTGATTATGACTTATAAATCCCTAGCCAGGGGATTTTCAAAACATGTTATATTGAATATAACATAAAGTCCTTGGAGGTGATTGTGTGGTCAAGATGGGATCTTACCCCCTGATATTTGAGAAGATTGACTAAAGGAATGAGATGCGATGAAATCCTTGGCCAAGGTAGTAGAAAGTATTAAAGGAGTTCTCGATGATTTCTTCTATGCACTAATACTAACTTAAGTGATTGATTAAGGTTTGATGGTTCACCATACCACAAGTTATTCATATTTTCCATGCAAATAAAAGATTATATATACATGATAACCAATAATGACAATGATTCATGAGAGAGTTCTTACATACTTTGTATCTCTTAAAGCACATGGTGTAGCTTGATACCCACCAAGTTGGCGACTCAACTTGTCGATTTAATATAATCGATCCTTATATAATTAATATGTGCATTGATATAGTTAAGTAATAAGATTGACCAATAACCATTATTGGGTCAATAGAGTCATTAACTATATATGAACTTAGAGGGTCACACACATAATTTCAATGGACATTAGTAGATATAAACATAAAAATAAGGTTTAAAAAATTCATATTCCTGAAGTCTATAAAAATTAGGGAGAATGATTATTAAAAAAATACTCATTCGAGCCTCATAAAAAAAATCTTCCCCCTCTTCTCTTCCTCTCACAGTGACAAGTATTTAACAATCATATGGTTAATGCAATATGTTAAATGCTTGAATAGCTTAAAGAACTCTTTCAAATGATCCCTTTCATTATAAATTTTGTTCTATACTAGATGATAAGATCATTTAGAATAAATGATATAATCATTTATCCATGGTGCTTTACTTTTTTTAATTTTTCTATTCAATATATTCAGTTACGTTTAATATCATGATTAAAAAATTTAGAGAGTTTTTCAAGCCTCAAATCACAACATATAATTTATTAGGTTGACTAATAGGCATTATTAGGTATATGAATTAATTAATTAACAAAATATATAGACTTAGAGGGTCACACGCATAAGGTCAATGGACGTTTGTGGATGTAAACCTAATTATGAATATTTTTATGAAAATTTCACATATCTAATGTCTATAAACATGGAGAGAACAATCATAACTCAAGGTGTTTTATAGAAGACTTTTGGAAACTCTATCATTTATTCTCTTTATCTCTCTTGGTGAAGAGGATTGAAGAGGAGATCCAATATCACGATTATGTGGAGATCATTAAATAGCTTTAAGAACTATGTTAATGAATCATAGAAGCAGATTCTAATCTATACTAGATAATAGGATAATCAATTTCTACCTCATTGGTATTTTGAATATTTTATTTAATGTATTCCACTACGTTTGATATTTTAATAAAAAAAGTGAGAGCCTATATAGTATTAAATCCCATTAGATATGACCCCTCGAAGCACCTTGTCATGAACATAGTGATAATCAATCTCAATATGTGTTAGGCCCTTTGTATGTTCATGCACTAGTCAACCGCATGGCATGCGCTCGGGCTAGTGAAAGCTCACCAAAATAGGCGGCAAGCGCAAAGTGTAGGTACATGTAGTAACTCCTTTTCAAATGGTTGGTGTTGCATGATGTGTCTATACATGCACTGGTTCGGGGGGGTTGTCTTTGGTGAGATAAGTGAGAACACTTGTCAAAATATTGATGTATCATCGTTGATGAAATTGCATAGGGGGACTTGGATGTGCAAGTTGATTGGGTAGTGGCTGGAAATGGCCTGATTGCAATTAGGAAGGCAATAGCAGCAACAAAGAAATGGCAAACAAATGTAAGGATAAAGTTAACTCTAAGAATATGAGGGGGCTATGACAAATCACAACCACGAGGTCATTGGAAATACATGGTCAAGAGTCAAAACTAATACCAAACTCACCAATTTTATCAAACAATCACGAATTAAGGAGTATAGTGGCCAATAAGGGTTGAATCCACGGAGAATTAAAGTAACTTCGAGGGATCTTTTGAAATTCGGTCAAATCGGACAATAAAATGTGGATAGATATTAGGGATTTTGATATTGTTGGAAATAAAATTCGAATACAAATCCACAGAAACAACAATCACTAAATATGGATCAAGATTCGCGGAGAAATCATCGAATGAACAAGAGAGAAATTTTCTGAAAAATAAAATCGTGAAAAATTGAAATTGAAATTGACTAAAATTACAATTTAAAATTGAAATATAAAGCTATACAAAGGAAGATTAGGATGAAACACGATCTCTAACCCAAGATTATGCTCGAATTGATCCAATTATTCACCGGATTCAAGGCTTTTCATTCCCGAATTCATAAACATGATCGTTGATGTTTGAGAGCCGATTTCTTTCAATTCTCTCAACGAAATCTCACTTTCAAGCACTCTATGGACGTGAAAATGAGTCTTGAAGCGATTGAAAGCAAGAGATTCAAGGGATTTGATGGTTAAACTGTTCGATTACTCGGATTGTCGTGGAATGCTTTACAATGTCGAAGAACATATCTATTTATAGGGTGAATGGGTGTAACCATCCGATTGAGCATTTAATCTTCGATCAATGGCTCTTATGAAATGCACAATTGTGAATCGTTACGATTAAGTCGTGGCCGTTGGATCTACGATGGACCATCGAGATGATGCCACGTCGCGTGCATTGTAAGTAATGTATTGAATTGCTGTCATTTGATCTCGATCGAACGCTCCAGATGCATTTCGTCGGTTTTAATCTCAACTATTATAACTCCTCAGATCAATAGCTGAGATTAAATCATTTTAAAACAATTCTCTCGCGAATGAGATTGCGCTACGTACTCCCGCCTTTAAGTGACGATCAACGGTCATGATTAAATGTGCAATCGTACACTCCAGATTTTGCCACATTACTTGCGCACTTATAAAATCAATTTTAAATTAAATGAATCGATTTTAAATTCAAAAAAATTCAGAAAAATCCTGAAAAATTTATTAAAAATCCAAAAAAATATGAAAAAATTCCTTAAAATTAAAAAAATTCATAACTTTCAAAATATGACTCTAAATTAATCTAAATTTATTTAATTGGATCATAAATTAAATTATATATCATTTTAAAAAGTCAAATTTAATAAACAATAAGATAATAAATTTATATTTCAAAATTATACTCATTTCTTTTAGATGTTAAAACTTAGAAAAATTTATAAGTCTATATAAAATGATTTGTCTTATTATTTAACCTTAAAAACTAATTATAATCTCAAGTAAAGTTGGGTTATACAAATATTATCTCTAATTCAACATAATTAACCCTAAATTAATGCATTTTGAGATGATAACGACTTTTCATATAATGGTAGATAAACACTAAAAGAATATGACAACATGCATTATAATAGAATATTTAATGGCTTAATTTGCATTAATAATCATGTATTTTCATGTTTAGTTAACATGTTATCACCTCATTTAAGTGAGCATCAACGATAGCGATTAGATCTAAAAATTGAACGCTCCACATCGCACCACCTCAGCTACATTGAATAAAGATAAACATAGTCCCACATTGTAGAAATCAAAGAAAATGTCATATATAAGTTATGTGGACTATGTGGTTAGCTTAAGCCCATTTTAGGCTGCTTAGTTACTAATGGCGTGCGATAATCATGTGCCACATGTGCGCCATGTGACAGACACACACCATCAAATGGTGGCATTGAAGTGTGTGTGCCTTATCAATGTGTGCATATAATAAAACCACGTTTTAAATATTTGAAATTAAAGTAAATTCACAAAATTTCATGAAAATCACTACTGATTAAAAAATTTATAACTTTCAAAATATACTATATAATCTTTTTTTCGATCAGAAAATTAAATAATCTAGCATTCTATAAATTTAAATTTAAAAAATAACTAGAAAATAAAATTTTAACTAAAAAATTTATCATTTTTATTATAAAATAAAAATAAAAGAATTATTGAGTGTGTATAAAAAAATTTCGCTTATTATTTACCATTAAAACTTAATTGTAATATCAAATATGATAATAATTATGTAAGATTATCTCAAATATAAAATTTGAATCTTTTAATTATGCATGATTATCCCTTAAAATGATATATGCATAGAAATGGAATATTTTATGTCTTAATTTATATTAATAATCATGTAAAGAAAAGTATCAGTTATTACTAAGGCTGTATCAAAATCATCTCCGACATGCCTACGACAAAATGATTTCCCTTCATATTCCCTCGGTCCTTTTCATTATTTTCTTATTCTCTTGTCTCATTTTCTCAATCTTCTATGAAGCATATGACTCATCCCCAAAAAAGTTCTTAGTTTTTTCGAAGATATCAGGGATTGATGTTGTTCATATGGATGGGTGATGATCACTAATTGGATCGTCATGATCAAATTTGATGATCCAATCAACAATCACATAAAGTCAGTTACGATCGATCAGTGATGGAATCCAACCGATCGATTGAGGAGCTGATCTATCCTGCAATATATCAGCTATCACTCTCTTCTATCAAGGGTTTGATCAGCAGTTTGATAGTCCATCAGATCATTATTTTACTTTTAGGTGTCTTTTGTCATATTTTTTATTCACAAGGGTACTTTCATCAAAATATTTTGTAATTTTAATCACTAATTACTTGGTTATTGATTATCTCCAATCAATCAACAATCAGATGATTGCGATTCCCAACTAGATTATGATTATCCTAGATTGATTGATCAAAACGATCAATCACTGATCGCGATCATCATGGTCGCGATTCGCAGCTTTGATGGTGATCTAACCGTCCAAAGGTTCAGTTAAATCTATAAAATAAAGAGTAAATAGCCGGGATCTATCCCAACCTTTTTAAACTTTCCCTAATCTATCCCAACCTTTTTTTTTAGCCGGATCTATCCCAACCTTTTTTCTCTTTCCTCAATCTATCCCAGCCGCTGACATGGACTTAAATTAAGTCCAGCTGGTGGCGCCCCCATTGTGTCCCCCCCTCCCTCCCTCTCTCTCCCGCCTCCCTCTCTCTCCCTCCCTCCCTCCCTCTCTCTCCCGACTCCGTCTCTCTCCCTCCCTCCCTCTCTCTCCCGGCCCTCCTCTCTCCCTCTCTCCCTCCCTCCTCCCTCCCTCTCTCTCCCGGCCTCCCCTCTCTCCCTCTCTCTCCCTCCCTCCCTCCCTCTCTCTCCCGCCTCCGTCTCTCTCCCTCCCTCCCTCTCTCTCCCGGCCTCCCTCTCCCGCCTCCCTCTCTCTCCCTCCCTCCCTCCCTCCCTCCCTCCCTCCCTCCCGTCTCTCTCCCTCCCTCCCTCTCTCTCCCGGCCTCCCTCTCTCCCTCTCTCTCCCTCCCTTCCTCTCTCTCCCGGCCTCCCTCCCTCCCCCTCTCTCCCGGCCTCCCTCTCTCCCTCTCTCTCCCTCCCTCCCTCTCTCTCCCGGCCTCCCTCCCTCCCCCTCTCTCCCGGCCTCCCTCTCTCCCTCTCTCTCCCTCCCTCCCTCTCTCTCCCGGCCTCCCTCCCTCCCCCTCTCTCCCGGCCTCCCTCTCTCCCTTTTCTCTTCCTCCCTCCCTCTCTCTCCCTCCCTCCCTCTCTCTCCCTCCCTCCCCCTCTCTCCCGGCCTCCCTCTCTCTCCCGGCCTCCCTCCCTCCCTCTCTCTCCCGGTCTTCCTCCCTCGCTCGTTCCGGCGTCCCGCCCTCCCTCCTCCCTCCCTCTCTCTCTTCGTATGACTGCATGCAGCCTCGCCTACGCGCCGTTGATCGACAATCACTCGGTCGATCCCGAGGAAATCGCGCTTCAGACGAAGAAGCTGTCCGGCGTTTTGGATGTGTACGAGAAGAGACTGGCGTCTTCGAGATACTTGGCTGGAGACGAGTTCACGCTGGCGGATCTCGTGCATCTGCCCAACTCTCACATCCTCTTCAACAACACGGAGAAATGACGTTGTCTCTTCAAGTCCAGAGACAATGTGTATCGTTGGTGGGAGGATATCTCTTCCAGGGACTCGTGGAAGATGGTGCTGGAGTTGCAGGGAGAAGGTCCGACGCTCCTCGGAAAGTAGACCGTCTTCTGCGTTCTTTCATGTTCCCCCTCTCTTTTACACCGTTTCTTGTTCATTTCGTTCGGGTTGTCATGGTCCGGTTCGTCTGAAATTCTATCGGTTCTACTTTGCGGAATTTTTATGACGTACTCTTCGGAAATCCACAGAATCAAAGAACTCAAAGAAGAATCGAAGAACTCTCTCTCTCTCTCTCTCTCTCTCTCTATCTATCAGACAGAGTTCAAGTTCCAGCCATCTTTTTATCAGAAAACTCTCCGTCTATTGACCACCAAGATGATAAAGAAATTAGGAATTAAATATAACTTACATAGAAGAGGAAACGGTACAAGGAAAATATAACATAGATGGTCTTGCGACTTTCTGACTATGCAAATATTTATCTTTCTAGTCCTTCTCTCGATGCATTGAATTAATGATTATTTTCTACCATTATAATATTTTTTTGCAAAGTTTTCTTATTGAAATTGTATTAGAATTTCAATGACGGGGATGTAAGCCCCTGACTCAGAAGTTTCACAAAATCACCTTGTATGGTCAAAGCTCTGAACTTTTCATGCGTCATGACCATCTATTTGCATTTTGTTCCTTGGCTCGACTGGACTCTCTCTGTCGCTCTCTCACTCTCTCTCACACAAGAAATTCGAAGCAAAGAAAGCCGCTTCAGCTTCTTCACTCAGACGCCACCGCGGAAGCAACGAAGCAGCTAGTTCGAGGTAGATGTTTGCGTGACAGAGAGAGAGAGGCCCGTTCTGCCTTAGGTTTCTCCCAAAGCACTGGCTTTCTTCTTTAGTTTTCATCTTTTACTTTACAGAGATTTTGCGTAAGCAAGCAAAGCACAAAATTCCCGACTCTGACCATCGGATATGTATTAAATCCTACACTCTGTCATGCACGCAGAGTCGAAACAAAAAAAGAATACCCTGTTTCATTGGTTTATCCCTTCAACGCCATGGCCAGCGTTAAGATCTTCGGTTCTCCCACCTCGACTGATATGGCGAGAGTTCTGGCCTGCGTTTTCGAGAAGGACGTCCACTTCCAACTTGTCCGCGTGGACGCCTTCCACGTTAAAGAGCATCATTTCGAGAAGCTCAAGATCCAAGTAATCCGTCAAACCACCACTGATACTACCTCTACGAAGAGAGAGAGGGAGGGAGGAGGGAGGGAGGGAGGGAGAGAGAGGGAGAGAGGGAGGCCGGGAGAGAGAGGGAGGGAGGGAGAGAGAGGGAGAGAGGGAGGCCGGGAGAGAGAGGGAGGGAGGGAGGGAGAGAGAGGGAGAGAGGGAGGCCGGGAGAGGGAGGGAGGGAGGGAGAGAGGGAGAGAGGGAGGCCGGGAGATGAGGGAAGGAGGAGAGGGAGGGAGGGAGAGAGACGGAGGGCAGGGAGAGAGAGGAGGGAGGGAGGGAGGAGAGAGAGGAGGCAGGGAGAGGAGGCCGGGAGAGAGAGGGAGGGAGGAGAGACGGAGGCGGGAGAGGGAGGCCGGGAGAGAGAGGGAGGGAGGGAGAGAGACGGGAGGCGGAGAGAGAGGGAGGGAGGGAGGGAGGGAGAGAGAGGGAGGCGGGAGAGGGAGGCCGGGAGAGAGAGGGAGGGAGGGAGAGAGACGGAGGCGGGAGAGAGAGGGAGGGAGGGAGGGAGAGAGACGGAGGCGGGAGAGAGAGGGAGAGAGGGAGGGAGGGAGAGAGACGGAGGCGGGAGAGAGAGGGAGGGAGGGAGGGAGAGAGAGGGAGGGAGGGAGGGAGGGAGGCGGCTGACGTGGACACAATGGGGGCGCCAGCTGGACTTAATTTAAGTCCGGCTATTTACTCTTTTTAAAAGTAATGTGGGCCCATTGCAGAGACAAACCCTAAACCTCAGCGATCGTTGTCTCTCGCTCTCTCTCTCTTCGGCCAACGCTCACCGTCTCCGCCGTAATTCACCATCCTCAGTCGTCGGTCCGTCGCTAGCGGCCATTCGCTGCGGCAGGTGAGTGGCGCTCTTCCCCTCAGTTTTTCTTCGAAATTTGCTCAGTAATCTCTGCCGCTCAATTTCTCTCCCTCTGTTGCTCAATATACTCTCTTGTTCAATATGTCTATCCGGTTCAATTTCTCTCTCTCTCTCTCTCTCTCTCTCTCTCTCTCTCTCTCTCTCCTCTCTCTCTCTCTCTCTCTCTCTCTCTCTCTCTCTCAATCTCTCTTTGAAAAATCTCGATCATTACTCGCTTAACTTCTTTCTATCTCTCTCTCAATCTCGTTCCAGTGATCAATCTTTTTTCCAAAATATCTCATTCTCTTTCTAGTAAATCTGCTCTAATGTCTCTCTCTGACTAGCTTCGACGATAAAATATTTCTTTGTTATCTCTCTCAGTTAACTTGTTGATCAATTTATTCGAATCTCTCCCTCAATCACGATGAGCAATCTCGAATATAATCCATTAATCTCCCATTGAAAATAATATCTCTTTTAAATTGCTATTCCCCTCAATTCTGATTTTGAATATCACAATAATTTTCTCTTGTCTCATCGAATCTCTCTTGAGTATCTCTCAATGTTTCTCGATTACATTGATTTTCAGCAATATTGTTACGTCCTTTTTAATTATATTTCGCTCCCTCATTCTATGTTGATCTCTCTATGATATTTAGTTCTTTTTAAATCAATTGGTTTCTCCATGTACTAACTTCTCATATACAAATGTCCAGGATCTGAACGATCATCTCTCATTTCCCAATGTTCATAGAGGCGAATTGAACCTTGGCACCTCTTTTCATTGCCATTTGTGCCCATTTGGGGTAATAAACTCATCATACAAATTATGAAATGAACTACTAATTTGGAGAATAATTTTATATTCATGAAATATTTTGAACGTAGAATTTTTCCCCCCAACATGAACGTGCTTTAGGTTAAATGTCAAGGTCAAAGCTTTGACCTGACCATGAACGCAAAAGCCGATCCCAATGGGAAACTCTATCCTCTCTCCTCTTCTGTTCTCCTTATTTCTCTTCCTTTTTTCTATTCTCGTTAAAATTTTTCCCTCAATCTTCCCGCTCTATCTCTATCCCTTCTTTCTCCCTTCTCTACACCATTTTCAAATTATCCTGAGTTTCTCGAAATTCGTTTCTGGTGTCTCTGAAATCATCCTCTCCTCAATCTTTCTCACTCTCTCTATTTCTGTAATATCCTCTCTCTCTCCATGTGTTAATTTCTGTCATTTCATATTCTTCCTCTCTGTACACGACTCTCTTGCCCCTCCTTTGAAATTCTCTATTTATCTTCCTACCCCTCAAGGTTCTTCTGAAAATTTCTTCATTTCTCCCTCTCTCTTCTGATTTTTTCTATCCCCATCTCTCCTATTTTCCCTTGCAAATCAGACTATCAGCGTAGAGAGAGTTGGACGTTTCAGGTGTTTGCTTAAAGTACACCATCATACCGCATAATAATAAAATTTCAAGTTGTTGATAGTCAAAATTTCTCTCTATCTCTCTCTCTCTCTCTCTCTCTCTCTCTCCCCCCCCCAAAAAAAAAACCAAATCGTCTCCTGACACCACCGCTGCCTCGAAGTTCTCTCACTCTCCAATCCTTTTGATCCTACTTTGCAAAGAGGGAAAGAGTTCTGGAGTGAGAGGGACAGAGAGTGCGCTATATAATCATTATTTATTTATTTCTATATTTTTCTCTCTTCCTGGTGATCGTTTCCTCCATGGCATTTAAAGTGAATTTTCAATAACTCTTTGAGTTCTTAAAATTGCATTTTTCTTCAGGAATGATTATTCATAATTTTTTAGTATTTCAGAGCATGGAGACAACAGAAGAACCTACATTTAGAAGCCTGGGTGTTTGCGAGCAGCTCTCAGAGGCATGCCAAACCCTAGGATGGACAAATCCCACCAGGATTCAAGTGGAGAGCTTGCCTCATGCTCTCACAGGTATCAAATTACTATCTCTGTTTGCGTCTTTAAAGTTTTATGGTTTCTACTCTTATGTCCTCTGGTAAATTTAAAGACTGGAGTCTACTTTTGCTAATGTTAATATCTACTTGAGAGCTACCATAAATGTTTCTTTTGTTATCTTGGAATTTCTTTTTGAGCAACTTCAGAAATGGTGTAGTGGTCAATTTTTTTTTACATAAATTGCATCAGTTCTTGTCCCAGATAAACAATGAATATGATCTCCATGATCAGTTTCTCTCTTACGTTGTCGCATATATATGATTTCGGATCTCTCCATGATAGGTAAAGACATTATTGGTATTGCACAGACTGGATCAGGGAAGACAGGGGCTTTTGCTCTTCCTGTTCTTCAAGCGCTTCTAGAAACCCCACAACCATTTTTCGCATGCGTTCTATCCCCTACAAGGTAATTTTTAAGCGATTTATTTTGATAAAAATGAATTTTTACTAACAGTTTTTTTTCATCTGTGTTCCTAGGGAGTTAGCTATCCAGATTGCTGAACAGTTTGAGGCGTTAGGGTCTGGAATCGGGGTTAAGTGTGCTGTGGTAAGCATCTAGAGTTCACTGATGTTTCTAAAATCAGATTACGTGGAATTATGAAGAATGAATTATTTTTTGAAAGACTTTTAAAAATTTTTAACAAGTATTAAATTTAAATATGCTGAAAAAAGAATAAGATGGACCTATTGATCCTGTATTTGTCATTTAAATCCGATGCATACTTATTAGGCCTTTTAGATCATTTCCACAAAGGCCCTCAAAGCTCAAAAGTATGAAAGAACATAAATGGATGCGTAAGCTTAGCTGAGCATAAGTTGAAAAACAAAAAAACATGGCATAGTGTTACTAGATTGTCCTCAATTTAGTTGAAAAACCAGAAAAGGTGATCTGCGTCTTAAGCATATTAAATATTTTTGTTTTCTACTGCATTCTAATAATCTAAATTTTTATCTATTGCAGCTTGTGGGAAATGTAGATAAGGTTCAGCAAGCTATTGCTCTTGCTAAGCGACCTCATATTATTGTAAGTTTGTCGTAAAACTGTGGAACTTTATTTGGTGCCTTTGCATTGGTTTTAAAAAAAATTTATTCTAATCAATAGTAATAGAAATTTTTCTTATTTAAAAATGTCTTTATATTATTCGGGAGACATAGATTGATAGCTTTATGTAGCATTACTCACATGTATAAACTTCATTATTCTGTGGCGTTCATGTAACTGTATTATGTCACATCCCTATTTAAGGCAAATTTATGTTGAAATAATTCAAAGGATTGCCCTAATTATCAGAACGATTAATTTTAATTGCAGGTTGGGACTCCAGGTCGTCTGTTAGATCACCTTTCGAACACCAAGAATTTCAGCCTTCGGACGCTCAAATACTTGGTTTGAACTCTAAAGAATTAGTTGAATAATTCTGGTCTATAATTCTTTCTATCATTCCTGTTTTGGAAATTGCTTATCAGGACTCATTATTGTTCTACATCTCTTAGATTTCCCTTTAAGCTTCTCATTTATTTTGCGGTTAATTCTAGGTCTTGGATGAAGCTGATAAGCTACTTAACTTGGAATTTGAGAAATCAGTTGATGATATCTTGAAGAATATTCCTCGTGAGAGGAAAACTTTCCTCTTTTCAGCCACTATGACTAATAAGGTAAATCCTCCGTCAGATTTCGAATTCTGTTTTTTTGTAACCTGAATCTTCTACACTGTAAACAATTCAAAGAAATTACTAAAATACTATTCTACTGAAAGTCTACTTTACCTGTTATGTTATCAATTGTATTTCTGTTTTCAGCTGCAATGATCAGCATGGTAAACTTTCTTTCGGAATCCATGTCTTATTCATCTTTACCCCTAAATCTTTACCTCTCGATTCAAATTCTGTTTAAGGAAACCCTAAACACACACATTGAACTATTTGAGAACACAACCAAAATACCCTTACTGGAAAATCTAGTTTACTCGTTCTAATTTCCACTTCAGGTAAAGAAGCTTCAACGAGCGTGCCTCAGAAACCCCGTAAAGGTAACGGGTAACTTCTTATCAGATTTATGCCCATGATCATGAAGAGCATGGAATTAATCTGCTTTCTAATTCTCAGGTCGAAGCCTCATCGAAATACTCCACTGTCGACACCCTTAAACAACAGTTCCGGTTGGTTCCAGCAAAGTACAAGGTTTTTTTCTTATAAAAAAGTCCCTTAAGAGTTGAGACTATCGATAGTTTGAGGGAGACATCTCTGATATTTTGTTGCCATGGGGCAGGACTGCTATTTAGTGTATATTCTGACGCAAATGCCAGGGAGCATGGCTATGATATTCACTCGCACGTGCGAATCGACCAGTCTCATTGCGCTCATGCTCCGGAATCTTGGAATGCGAGCTATCCCAATCAGCTCGCAGCTCAGTCAGGTTTTATTCTGTCTCACCTTCTTATTTTTTGGGGGCTTTTTGATCTTTGATTTAATGATTTGTGAGAAGATAGAACGAGAAAAAATGAGGGTCTGACGCCTTCAGATTATTATTTTTTATTTTCAGCCAAAAAGATTGGGAGCCCTGAATAAGTTTAAGGCTGGAGAATGCGACGTACTCGTTTGCACTGGTTTGATGAGCCGAGGTCTTGATATTCCCCATGTGGATCTCGTGATCAACTATGATATCCCGGAGAATTCTAAGGTCAAAACCCTAACTTTCAAGAAAAAAATACGATGAAAATAGGAGGTTGACTTCTCCGTTGACTCAGGATTATATCCACCGTGTGGGAAGAACTGCGCGCGCAGGGAGAACAGGATTGGCTGTCTCCTTGGTCAGCCAGTATGAAGTGGAGTGGTATCTACTCATAGAGAAGCTAATTGGTGGGTTAATTTATTCAAATAAAATCATTTATGAATGAAATTTATTTTTATTTGATCTGTCGAATTACTATTTCAGGGAAGAAGTTGCCAGAGTATCCTGCTGTGGAAGAAGAAGTAATGCAACTTGCGGAAAGCGTGGCTGATGCAAGAAGGATAGCTCACATGGTTTGATTGATTCTCTCTCTAGGAACCAAGCATAATCTCTTTGTTTACTTCTTTTTCTTACTTGCTCTCTCCAGACAATGAAGGACGACCCGAATCACAGGAAGCGTAGAGGGAGAGATGCTGATGAGGATGATGTCGAACAGTTTGTTTCTTTTAAGAAGGGTAATAAGTCAAAGAAGCATAAGGGTAAACATCGATCATAATTTCTTTTTAGGAAGATGTAAATTGTTTCTGTTATGTATGAATGATGGTCATTCCATCTTTTTAATGATGATTCATACCATGAATGTGACTCTACCAAATGGTGGTTATTCCATCTTTTTATTATGATTATGATGGTAATTTTTTATGATGGTCATTCCATCTTTTTAATGATGATTCATACCATGAATGTGACTCTACCAAATGATGGTCATTCCATCTTTTTTTTTTATGATTATGATGGTAATTTTTTATCATGGTTATTCCATTTTTTCTTCTTCTTAGACATCACTGCATTTGACAAACTAGATTTGTGATATATCTCTCTATATCAATCTTTGGATGTCTATTTTTTTCTGCTTGTTTGTTTGTTTATAATAAGTATATTTTTGTTTAGAATCCACAAAATTAAATGTCAATGATAAAAAGCTCAAATCATTCAAAAACACTGAAAAAAATTCAAGTATGTTGATGAATTGAGGTTGAGTCCATGATGAATTAGGGTTCTCTTTCAAGCATTCAATAGAATTATGGAAAATTGGATAAATAATTGAGAATAGAGAATCATGAAAAATACAATTACAAAAGGAGATGAAAACTCAATTATAATTAAATCAATAATGCACATAATGAATTAAAAATTATGGATGAATTGATGACCGAAGAAATTTAAGAAAATTGGGATAGAAGTTAGGGAGCACAAGGGTTTCTAACCTGATTCTTCATGTAGACTTAACAATTAAACCCTAAACCCTAAACCCTCCCAACTTGGAGGGGATGAACGTACGAGGTTATTGCAAATTCAACCAAGCAAGCTTCGAGAGTTCAAGTAACAATCATTCGACAAATTCGATCATTAGTAGGGTTAAATTTGATTGCTTGACAAGGTTTATCATTCACAAATCTCCAAAGTGTAGGGGATAGTCTCGGGATCATGAAGAATTAGGAAATGCGAATTTTCACCAATAAATGGAGGATAAAATTGCCAAAATTCAAAAACATTTTGTAAAGGGCGATCACGATTAATCATGGCTGCTAGATCATCCTTGAATTAGGACCCGATGGAATAGATAAGGCCACATCACCTTGAATTGCTAAGGATGGAGAATTGGGTAGCCTGAAATATTGTAGCTTCTTATTCAAAAAAAAAAAAAAAAAAGCTGAGTGAAGATGAGTGAAATATTGTAGCTTCTTATTCACATCACTTAAGGAGGGCTTAAGTGAAGATGGATAGGGAGAAATAAGTGTCGATGAATCGATGTTGGGATAGATGAAGGGTTCATCGATTGATTTTCAAATGCACTTGGCCCATGCGATCAAACGGCTATGATGCATGCTACAAATCAAGTGAGAAAGCTAATGCCGCATGTTTGGAAAAGATAGAATGTAGTTTTGGTCCCATATGCATATGAAAGTAGAATAAATTGAAACATATAAAAGAAAAATTCAATAATGGGCATTGATAAGTCCTTTTGGCATCGCGCATACACACTCTTCAACATCATTTTCTAGGTATGTATCAATCAATCATCCATACTTTCATGATAAGCTGACAGATTTTTGGACTCGTTTTTCCTACTTCTTTGGCAGGTATAATGATTGAGGTATTAGGCCGTTTTTTTAGAAGTTTTTTTCCTCAGTTTTTTTGTGTAAACTAGATTAAGGGGGCATCAGGAATAAGCCTCTCGTCTTTTGCATCTCCCTCAACTTCCTAGGATTCTTGATCAGTTATAGAAACAAATTTGCAGATCTTAGGAGTTGAAGAGGAGCTCTCCATGAGGGACAAGAACTACAGAATCAATTGTTTCCACAAGCAATCGTCATTGATTCAAGAACAAAGATCCAAAAGTCAACGATGTCACCTTTAAATTTTTTTCTTAGTCAATGGATTGTTAGTCCTTTGATTGTCAATTCCTTAGATGTTCTTGTCTTGATTCATGCATTCCCAGAGTTGTTTGAATTGATTCTTTGTCCTCAATAAAATATTTTAAAATTGGACAAAAACAGAGATGGTGGCTCCACCTCTGTAAATATTTTAACGATCATATTTCACTGTATAAATTACTTCCAGTACTAATGAAAAATCTATATGTTTTCTTTATCTTGTCTTTAAAGGCTCTACTCCTCTAAACTCTCAAGGAGTGTCACCACCTCTAGTTCTACTGCAGTATCTCTAATCTTCACATGGTATCATAGCATTCCCGCTGCTAATCCAAGGTGCATTTTTTTTTCTCTTTTACTCAAGTCATCGGTCATTAAACCGCTAGGTTCCCACAAGGCATCTAGTAGGAAGGGAAGCTATTATCAAAGCTAACCTATCAACCATATGGAAAGAAAGGAGATAGCTGTAAAGGGAGAGGGCAAACCATCTTCCATAGTGGAAACACCACAAACTATGCCGACAGTCAATCACCACAAACACCACGGACTAATTATCAAGAAGTCAATCAACTGGGCTTTCAAGATGAGCTGCACTCATGGTGGCAGTTGACCTCTCAATTTGTTCTCCTCATTTGTCTCTCTACCTCCCTCTCTATTATTGAAGTCAATAATTGCCTCAAAAAGTCAATGAACTTGTTTTCTCTCTCTACACAAGGACCCAGTGGGCTTGGTCAAACACTCTAATTTTTCTAAATCAGACTAATCAAGTAATTATCTAGAAGTTAATCAATTGAGTAATTATCTTATATAATTTAAATATGATTTGGGAGTAAAAAAATTAGAAAATATATAGAAGATTATTTTGAAGCCCAAAATAAAAACAAATATATGGTTTATAAAAGATCTTTCATTAGTTGGAGATTTCTCATAATAGACATGGATGAAGAAGAGGGTTTTTTGCAAGGTGGCTATAATAATCATTGCAAATATGAGCATTGGTAATGGAAAATCATCAGAAATGGTTCTGGGTAAAATTATAAAAATTAAAACAATTTTCTGATTCAAGTGTTTCCAAGTCTACTTCACCGTCTTCTTTTTTTATTCTCACACTTAACCAAGACTAGTATGATTTTTGGAAGAGATTCAAGACTAGCATTGTTGAGATCCCAGGTTTAATAAGCTCTCAAAATTTTGCTCAAAATAACGAGCATAATGAAAGGCATTTCATAAAACATTCAAAACAATGAAGTAACAAGTACGAATGATCTTATCAAAATTCATATTTACAAGGTTAATTAAAGAAGTTCTTAAAGCTGTATTAGTGTCCAGCTTCTTGTAGTATCCACACGATTGTTGGATGATTATTGATAACATGCAATTTATACATGCAGTTATATGATTATTGACGGAACGATTTAGTGCAGTCGTTGAAATACACGATCGTCGGTCAAAAAAATTTTATAATTCCAAACTCACGATGATTTAAAAATCAGAAATCAAGTACAATGATGAGATCGGGTTGAACCACAGATAGCAGAGTTGACTTTTACCGAAAGAGTTGACTTGGTCAAACTTAAGTCTAATTAAGGTTTTTTAAAATGAAAATGATATATTATTAATGAAAATAGTATTAATATATGAGAGAAGATATTTCAAGAATTTTGAAAAATATTTGGAGAAGAAACGTCAAAAGTCAAGGTTAAAGCATTGACCTTGACCAGACTCTTACTTTCTATAAAATCAAAGAGGAAAAAGGTGAGAAAATATTATAGAAATTATATTTTTACAAACAAGAGAGAAAGATGAGAATTTTAATATGAATATCGGGATTTTTATTGAAGAATTGGATTTACTATGATTTTTCCAAAATCAACAAACAGAAAATCACCGAAATAAAGGCTTCGGCCAAAATCCTTAAATTGACTGGTCAAATGATTTTCAAATCTAGCAAATCATCTTCTATATTTGTAGTAATAGCCCTTGAAAGTTGACGCCCAAATTCGGATTAATTTTAAACAGCAGTTGGTCAAACGACAAATTGAAGGGTCAAACCTTAATGAAAATTGGTGAATCAGATATTCACTGAAAGATGATTGAACAAGGAATCCAATGAAACTAAATTCAAGACTTAAGATCAAGGAGAAATCCTTGTTCAGAAATCAGAAAAAATCCGCGATGAAATTTGGGCAAAATGTCAAATTTTCTTATTCCTAAACTCTAATTACCGATCTAAATCTAATCTAAACTATTTAAATTGCAAGGATTATGAAGGAATCACACTAATAACCCGATTGATGCAAAGATTGAGTCTCAAATTACTTTGATTGCAGAGAATTTCTCTTATTCCTTCTTCATGGTGATTTTGGCATTCGAGGGACGATTTCTAAACATTTTCTCATAATGATTCGTGATTAACTTGCCTCAATCCATGAGCGATTGAGTCTAGAAAGCAAGAGAATCGCGAAGAACTCAAGATTTTCATTCAAAATGCTTAATTTCTTCACGTTTCTAGAAGAGAGAATTTCTATTTATAGAAGATTTAATCATGATAAATCTGGGCCATCTATTTCTCTTAAGGAGGCTTGAACGGCCACCATGATGTCACGTCGCACACGATAAGTAGACCATGATCCCACGACGCGGACTCCACTTCTCCTTCATTTCCACCGTTCGATCTTCATCGGAGCGTCCATAGGTAGCCCCGTGTCACTCAACAATTCGCCAATTGCGAAATTAATTCGCAGCCGTCGAATTTTACTAATGAGATCGATGGTTCTGAATTAAGCATGTGCGTTTGATTTTGATCTGGTGGACCAAAATCTTGCACTTTAATCGAACGCCCCACCCGTTGTCACGTCGCCTACACACATACACAAACACTTAGTCCCGTGCGAAAGAAATAAACTTCATTTATCGCCTATAAAAGGGAAACATGATTTATAACCTTGCATCGCTTATTGGGCCTAATACGCCCCTCCTTATTATGTCTCCTAGACCCACTAAACCCGTGGGCCCAATAACCTTAGCCCGATTCCTTCGTGCCGCATAGGTGCCCACGTGGGCTCGTGTGGGTTGGTGTCAGCCCAAGTGGCACTGTCACATCAGCTCTGCATGGGTCCCCCGCTTAATAAATCACCTTTTTACAAATTTTAACGCTAAAAATTCCTGAAAAATCATAAAAATTTCCGAAAAAATTGTTAATCTTCAAAAATTCATAACTTCATTTCTAGAACTTCTTTTTTCATGAAATTTTCTTCATTGGATCAAGAATTTAATCATCTTAAAATCTATACGTTGAAATAAAACATTAGACAGAAAACAGAAATATGAGTTAATTCATTCTATTTGACTTTTAGAGTCAACTAAGATAATTCCAATTTAACTCTTCTTTTCTTCTTCTTAATCTTCATGCATTCGCTTAAATCCAAAAAATATTTATAATCAAAATTTTAGATCAAACATAAGTGGTTTGACCTCTAAAAGGGTCAAACACACCTAAAACACATAAGAATGCTCAATTGATAAATAATTATAGAATTAAGTGATTTGGCCTTAAATTGAAGAAAATTTCATTTTAAGATGATAACATGCATCACATAGACCAAAATTATGCATTAATAAAAGTTAATTATGATGAAGATAAGAGTTAAATGTGCATGTTATCAATTATTAGTGTAAATTAAGGTATAAAACATTTCATTCTTATGCATGTTATATTTTGAGTGCATATCTATCATTTTATAAAAACTTAAGTTATCATCTCAAAATATAGTATTTTTAAGGATAATCATGATTAAAGAGAGATATTTGATATTAAGATTATTCTCTTAAATTTGAGATTATAATTGGGTTTAATGTTAAATAATAAGAAAAATTATTTTTATATACACTCATTTATTTTTCTACTTTTATTTTCTAAAATAAATGAGTGTATTTCTGAAATAAAAATTGTTTATCTTGTTATTTATTAAATATGATTTTTTTTAGAATGATAGATTATTTAATTTCTGATGAAAATAAATAAATTTGGATTAACACCTGCACACGTCGCTATGTGGTGACATGTAATTGACGAGACGAGACCGCGAGGTCGTCGATTTCACACGGTCTCGTGTCAAAAATTAATCCAAACTTACCAATTTGGGGAATTAAGAGTGAATTGAGGGGTATAATGGTAAATAAGGAACGAATCCACATGGAATTAAGGTATTTTCGAGAGATCTTTTGGAATTTGGTCAAATTGGATGATGAATTGAGGTGAGAAATTAGGGAAAATGGTATTTTTAGAAAGATAACTCAAAGATCTATCCGTGGAATCAAAAATCGCTCGATTTTGATTAGTAATCACGGAGAAATCAAAGATGTAAGTGGGAGGAAATTTTCAGAATTGCGAAGAACACAAATTGAAATTAAAAACGAAATTGAACTAAATTGAAATCCTAAACCTAAAATTGATGATACATGATGATAGATTAGAGAAATAACTTGTTTTCTAACCCGAGATAACGATCAAATCGATCCAATTGATCGCCGGATCGACAGCTATTCATTCCGTGAATTCAATCGTGAACATCGGTGTTCAAGAGAGAAATTCTCCTCGCACGATCGACGAAATCTCTCTTCTAAACACTCCGTGGACGCGAAATTGTGTCTAGAAACGATTACAAGAGAGAGATTCAAGAGAGGAGGGGTTTAGATGGGTCAATTAGGTGAATTCCTTCTCGAATGCTTACAAAAGACGAAGAATACGTCGATTTATAGCCCAAATTGGGCGAAACTGTCCGATCGGTGCGTTAAGCTCCATCAACGGTACAGATTAAACGCCTCAATAGTGAAACGTTATGCTTATATCGCGATCGTCAGATCTCAGATGGACCCTCCAGATTTATCCTCGCGATGTGCGTTATAAAACGCCTCAAAACGGTGCCCGTCGGATCGCGATCTAACGCTTCAGATGCATTTGATCGCGTGAAATCATGGCCGTTATAACTTGATTTAATAAGCATGTGTTTGATCGGTGATCTGTGAACCACGCGTCCACTCGATCGGTGCGTGTGATGTCGCCACGTCGCCTTCAATCTGACCGTTATAATTCTTTTAAATAGGCACGTGCCATGATTGATCGATCGGTGGTCCGCGTCCACGTGATCAACGCACGGATCTTCTGATGCGCCGCCGATTCGACGCCTCACATCGCTCCACGTGGACTTTAGTCCCACACGGAAAAAGTTAGTGAAATCCGTCGGGTTTATAAGGCCCGACGGATTAAAGGGTCGAATACCCTTCCAGACTACGAAAGGCTGACTATACCCTTTATATTTATGTACTATATAGCATAGTTAAATAAATGCATAGCCGCGTGGGCCCGCGTGGCGCTGCCACGTGGCCCAGAGTGTCACGTCGCATCCACGTGGCCCCGCGCAGAAAATAATAACTTTTTGCATTTTTTTTATTTATTTTAAACGTTTTTAAATCGAAAATAAAATCAGAAAAATCCAAAAAAATCCAGAAAAATCCCTAAAAATTGTAAAAATCATATATTTCAAAATACAACTCCAAATTAATCCAAAATTCTTTCATTTGATCTGAAATTTAATTATCTATCATTCTAAAAAGCCAAATTATTTAAATAACAAGAGATTTAATTCTTATTTCAAAAATACATTCATTTCTTTAAGATTTTAATTTTAGAAAATGAAATGAATGTTCATAAAAATGATTTCTCTTATTATTTAACTTTAAAAACCATTTATAATATCAAGTAAAGATGGGTTATAAAATCTTTAATCTTTAATTCATCATAATTAACCCTAAATTAACGCATTTTGAGATTATAACATAAAATTGCATGAAAGGATAGAAATGCACTCAAAGTATGATAACATGCACATAAATGTAATGTTTTATGCCTTAAATTACATTAATAATCATGTTTTATCATGTTAAGATTGCGTGTTATCAGTAATCTACTCCATCGCTTCAACTACTATGTTAGCACGAAGTAATAAACATATTCTTATTTTTTTAAATCCAAAAAAATTCTAAAAAATCTCTAAAAATTAGAAAATTCATAAATTTAAAATATGACTCAAAATTAATCTAAATTTATTTATTTTGATCAGAAAATATGTTTTAAAATTTTTTCTAATGGATCGCTATTTTCTATCATTAATGTGGTTTTTTTTATGAAAACTAATTACATTGCCAATCATTGGTTGTGACCATTGATTATTCGATTGAATAGACAATCACGGTCATGCCACATGGTGTGACTCATGTAAATAGCTTTGAAAAAAAAATTAATTCATTTTTACACGTAAAAATTTTCCTTCCAACTTTTAGAAAATTAATTGATGATTTAGAGATCAAAATTTCCCCAAAAATACTAGAAAATCTATTAAAAAAATCATAAGATTCTCATAGAAATAAACTTAAGGGTCTTAAACAATGATAAAAATTCAATTTTTTTATCATTTCATTTAAATAAGTGCATTAAATGCACGATTATAATGTAATAATTTGCATGTTATCATTCCTACTCTTATGCTCATCATATGTTGCAAGAATAAAATGTGGAAGGTCTAATAGGCAAGTAGAACCATTTGGAATGTTTAAAGAGAGCATAAAGTCAATTCTTAAAGTCCTATCAACTCTCCATATCTTTCTCACTCTGGATTGGATAAATGAAATAGAGTCAAAGAAACAAGGTCAACTTTTGAATCTACAAATGGTGAAGAGCATTAATATCCTCTCTCTCTCTCTCTCTCTCTCTCTCTCAAGCCATTGGCATCTCATGAAAACATTAATGAGAAGAGGGAGGGAGGGAGGGAGGGAGAGAGGGAGGGAGGAAGAAAAAGAAGGTATCTGTCATTTTTAGGTAATTCTTCGCCTTCCTTCTTCGACAAACTCACTAGCATCTCAAGTAAATATTACCCATGAGAGAGATAAAGAGAAGACAGTCAACAAGTAGAGAGATATAGAAAAAGAAGAAAGAGAGAAATACATAAGAAGGCAATTAGGAAGTGCATAGAATGGCAATCATGAAGCAAAGAGAGAAATTGAGAGACAATAAACTAGGAAAAGTAATTCCTAATATTAGACAAAGCCCTGCCTAGAAGGGGCAAGATGTTCTCCCCATGAATTCTTCCCACTAGGAGTACTCAACTCCGATGTTGAGAGAGAGATACACACGAGGCCGGCAACAGCAGTGATGATTCACGCCGTCATTTCCCATTAATCTTGAGTACTTGGAGAACTCGATCCAGTGGATAAGTGAGAGAAGACCAAGCCGGAAAAAGTGCTAACAATTCGAGTGGCCGTTCCCGATTGATTAGCTTCTAGATAATTACTTGATCAGTCTGATTTAGAAAAATCAGAGTGTTTGACCAAGCCCACTGGGTCCTTGTGTAGAGAGAGAAAACAAGTTCATTGACTTTTTGAGGCAATTGTTGACTTCGAAAATAGAGAGGGAGGTAGAGAGACAAATGAGGAGAACAAATTGAGAGGTCAATTGCCACCATGAGCGCAGCTCATCTTGAAGGATAGGGAGAGAAAAACACGGTCATTGACTTTTAAGGGAAATAGTTGATTTGGAATAGGGAGAAAGGTAGAGAGAGAAATGGGAGAGAGCAAATTGAGAGGTCAACAGCCACTGTTAACCACAGCTTTGTCTAGAAATCCCAGTTGTTGATTTCCTGTTAATCACTCTGACTACAAGGAAAATCGGGTTCATTGAATTTTTGGCCAATTGAGAGGGGGAAAGGCAGATAGAGAAATGGAGACGAGAAATTGAGAGGTCAATGCCACCGTCTATTGCAGCTTGATGTGGAAAGCCTCCGTGATTGATGAGTTTAATTATCCTGATAATTAATCTGACTTGAAGGAATCAGGGAGTTTGATGAGCTCCACCGGGTGCAATTGTAGAGAGAGAAATTCAAGTTCATTGACTTTTTGGGCAAAAGTTGACTTGGAAGAAATGGTGAAAGGTAGAGAGAGAAACGCAGAAACAAATTGAGAGGTCAAGGGTCACTGTGGACTGCAGATTCGTGAGGAAGCTCAGATGGCTGCCTTTGGGATAATTAGTATGAATTCGAAGAACGAGGGTGTTGGAATGTTGAGAGATAAACAGGTTCATTGGTTTTTTTGGGTGGTGGTTGACTTGGAAGATAGAAACAGAGAAAAAAATAAAGAGGTCAATGACCACTGTTGACCGCAGTTGCATCAAGAAAGCCCAGTTGATTGACTTTGTTATAATTAGTCTGTATCGGTAAAATCAAGGTGTTCGACGAAGTCTACTGGGTGGAAGTGTAGATCAAGAAAAATGTTCATTGACTTTTTGTGGGCAATGGTTGACTTGGAAGAGAGGAGGAAAGGTAGAGAGAAAAATGGGGTGAACAAATTGAGAGGTCAACGGCCACCATTGACTGCAGCTTCATCTGGGGTTCGGGTAGTCATCTGGTCAACAGCATGGACCGTGCTCTGGAGCTCCTCCCATATTGCCTTGTAGACCATCCTCTGTCTGTTGACCGCTGACTGCCCTTCAAATGAATGAGCCACGACCTCAATACTGCTCGGAGAAGCAAAGTCAACAGATTAGTAATAGGATTCCAAAAAAATTAAAAATTGAATAACTGAATCCTTGGAGATTGGAAAGTCCCTCTGATATCACTTTCCATTCATTTAGTGTCAGAGAGAGAGCAGAAATTTGTAGCAAAAATACCTTGGTTGGTGGGTAATCTAGACAGAGGGAAGGATCGGTGGAGGGACAGATGGATGGATGTATGCATGGACAGACGGATGGATGACTGGAGGGATGGATGTATGGATGGACAGACGGATAGTTGAATGGAGGGAAGGAAGGATGCATGGATGGACAGAGGGGCAGAATGGATGAATGAATTGAGGTTGGATGTATGGAGCGACAGATGGATGGATGCATGGAGGGAGAGCCGGATAGACAGAGGGATGGATGGACGAACGAGTGGATGGATGGAGGGGAGAGGGTTAGATGGAAAGACAGATTGGGGGATGAACAGAGGGAGGGATGGATAATAGGACTAAAGGACGAAGGGATAGATGAATGACTGGATGGATGGGTGACTAGAGGGATATATGGACGGCTGGATGGATGATAAGAAGGATTAAAGGAGGGATAGACGGATGGATGAATGATAGGAGGGACGATGGATGATAGTGACACGATCGTCAATTCTGAGTTTTTCATAATGTCCCTGACATGGCATCGGAGAATCAAGAGGCAAACCTGACATGCCGACCATCTCCATAGGCATCCTTCACCACAACCACATCGGCATTCAGTTGCTCCTTAATCTGCAAATCGCCCCAAAAAATTGGGTTCATCCGACGACAAACCCTAGAGCCCAAATCCGAACAGATCCCGGAATCACAAAACAGACCCACTCAAAATCAACAGCAAACTTGTACACCCAACTAAAATGTCACCTTTTTCTCGAATTCGAGCAGATTGCGAAATTGCAAAACAGAAAACTCGTAAACCCAGTTTAAAACCTCATCTATTTCTTCGACGACAACCAGCAAATCCAAATTCGAACAGATTCTACAGTTCCGACTAACCCCTCAAAACCAACAAAAAAAATCGTAAACTCAATTAAAAACCTAACCTTTTTCTCCATGGATTTCATCAACGGGCTATCGATCGAACCGGGTTCATTCACCTGAGCGGCCCGAACCCCGAAACCATCGGAGAATCGTCTTCGGGAGGTAGAGAAGACCGTTGGAGGCAGTTTTTGAAGGGTTGCCGTCGAGAAGGAAGATAGATAATCGTGTGCAAAGGACGAAGGAGGAGAGAGAAAGCGCGCAGCGGCGCCGCGGCGGAAAAAGGCGGCGATTGGTCGGAATTGGTAGCCCGCCGTCCCCATCCTCAATACCCTTGCTGCTTCTCTCCGTGATCTTAGATTTTGTGGTCTATATAACAAATTAATAATATTTATTTATTTATATCTGGGATCAGTGATCCTATCTACAAATCTGATCATGATTATCAGATCATAGATCACTTTCAATCAGTGATCAATGCCAATCAATCAATCGAGGGGCTGATCAATTCTGCAATAGATCAGTGATCAACCCCTTAATCTAAATTTTTTTCAATTTTTTTTCGATTTTCAAGCGGAGATCGTTGATCAGATGGCCGTGCTGATCGACGATAAGCTTGATGACATTCACTTGATCAACGATCAGATTGCGGTGATACGTCAAAGTAATCGGTGCCCATCGATTCGATCAAGAATCATCCATGGTAGATCAATCAAATTGATCGATCATAATGACAACAATCAAGATCAGATCAGAATGCCCTAATTATTAGGGTTGAAGGTATTAATTCGAGGGGATTTTATAGTGATTGAATTTGAATTCCTGACACCCAAAGTTTGCTCTTCACCGCATTATTCAACTAGATGAATATCCATTTGAGAAATAAAGAGTATAGATGAGATTGAGGAGAGAGAGATGGATGTCTTCCTTGATAGAATAGACCGACAGTTGCATAGAAAAAGGGAAGTATGAGGGGGATGAGGGAGAAAAGGCGGAGAGATAAGCAGCGAGGAAGGGAGGACAGAATGAACGAGAGGGGGGGTGAGAGAACGGGGAGAGTAAATGAGAAAGAAAGGGGGGAGAGAGAGAATGAGAAAATGAGAGAGTGAAAGAGAGAGAGAAAGTGAGTAGAATAGAAGATATAGATAAAGAAAATAAGAGAGAGAGAGAGAGAGAAAGTGAAAAGGTTAAAAGATACAGAAAAAAGGGAGAGAGAGAGAGTGGGAAAATGAGATAATGAAAAAGGGAGAGAAAGTGAGTAGATTAGAAGATTTAGAGAAAGAAAAAAAAGGGGAGAGAGAGAGAGAGAGAGATAATGTGAGGATTAAGGAGAGAGAAAGAGACAGAGAGGGACAGATTTGTACACATAAGAGAGTCTGATCAGGCAAAGGGTTTAACAACACAGTGCACCACCAACCCGAGCTATAGTGCATACCGTTGACCAGAGAGATTTACTAGAAGAGGCAAGACGAAGCAGCAGCTCCACTGACCGGCAAAAGTCTTCTCGTTCTCTCTCCTCATAAAAAAGTCTGATTCATTTGCTCTTCGGAAAGTGGGGGCTCAAAAGCTTGGCAATCTCCATCATTCCCACCTTTTCCTTCCCCTCAAATATTGACTTCAATTTCTCATCACAGTTTATCTCCTTTTTGTTTGCGGGATTCTGCAAACGTTCATCCATCATGTAATTCGGTCAAAGTCAGCTCATATCTCAAATCATCATCATCCAGATAGAAATCTGTAAGATTTTTACATGAATAATGACGATACTAGGTGCCATTAATTTAGGAGAAATCCCGTAGATTCAAAAAATATAAATTTTTCTAATGTGTATATGGATCCCTCGTGGAATGAATCTATAGATTCTTACATGAGTGAAAGTGATCCTTCTTGAAAATGAATCTACGAGAAATCCTATAGATTCAAAAATACAAATTTCTATGATTTATATATGAAACCTCACGGAACGGATCTAGAAAAAATTTTACACGAATGATAATGATCCTTGTTGAAATGAATCTGAGGGAAATCCGATAGATTCCAAAATACAAATTTCTATGATTTTTATATGGATCCCTCGCATAATGAACCTATAGGATTGATATATGAATGATGATGATAATTGTTGAAATGAATCTAAGAGAAATCCCAAGGATTCAGATGAAGAATTTTTATGATTTTGTATGATCCTTCGTGGAATGAATCTTTGATATTTACCACTCAGAGAAATTTCTAGTTTTGGAAAATCTCTCTTCCAAGTGGAACAAAAGTTACATAATGAAGTATAAGCCGTAGAAACAGGATTGAAAATAGAGATGAAAGAGATTAAGAAGAAATTATGTCCTTGATTGCATTCCTAGAATAAGACATCATTTCAGGAAAAAAAAAAGCTTTGAGGGGAAAAAGCAAGCAAGAAACGAAGAACAAGACTGACGAAGAGAGAGAGATAAATATGATAAGAGATAATCGAAATCACGGTATACCCAGACTGCGTAACACCTGAGTTCATAGAGAGAGTAATAGGTTTTAGGAAGAGAAACGGCAGAAAAACCTCGGAGAAAAAATTAGTTTTTTGAAGAACTTCTGATGCGTAGAATATGGAAGTTCCAGTGCGAGGAGAGAGAATTTCAGGAGGTTACCTAGAGAGAGAAACGCGACAAAAAACACCAAGGAAAAATGTCTTCTAAAAGGCTCCAAGTGCCAAAACTGAAGGGTTTTTCAAAAAAGACTCCGGGTGCAAAAAAAGACGAGTCTTTCAGAATGAGAATATAGAATTACACGAGGGTGCCTTGAAAGAGAAACAGGAGAAAAAACCCAGAAAAAATCATCTCTAGAAAGGCTACGGATTCGAAAAAATATGGATATTCAGGGCTAGATAGAGAAACAGCAGAAAAATCCAAGAAAAAATCGTACTTCGAAAGGCTCAGGTTGGGGGAAAAAATATGGGTTTGTCGGAGCGAGGAGTGAGAATTTCAAGAGGGTGTCCAGCAGGAGAAGCATGAGGAAAAAAACCCCCAAAAACATAAATGTTCTTTGAAAGGCTCACTTTGCGGAAAAAGATAGGTTCTTCAGGACGACGAGAGACAATATCAAAAGGCTAGGCGAGAGCAAAAACCCAGAAAGATTCTTTCTTCGAAAGGCTTTGAGTGCAAAAGAAACGATGACTTTTTCAGAGAGAGGAGAGAATTCCAAGAGAGAACCTGAAGATCGTGGAGCTTGATGTAGTCCCAGATCCTCTTCACCGCCTGGGATCTCGAGACCTCAGAAACGCCGAGAAACTTCTTCATCTCAGGAGAAACAGGCACGGGCTTCATTAATCCGCCGCCGTTGGCAGCAGTCTTCGTCTTCCCGGCTGTCTTCGTCGATGAAGCTCCTCCCTCGGCGGATGCAGCGGCCATAAGAGTCCTGCAACCTCTGAAAACCCTAGCGGCCATGATTCTCTCTCTTTCTCCCCCTCTCGCAGCCGCAAGCTCCTCAAAAATCCCGCTCCCGCGCTCACGAGGAGATTTTAATCTGAGGCATCAAGGAGTTGCGGACCCGTGCTCTAATGGGCCAACATGGTCGTGGATATTGAACACCATCGTCATGGAGTTGCTCTGAATCATCAAAAACTATCATCTATTTCATCATCACAAGCATCACACTCATTGTCATTCTAATCATCATTATCTTCATTTTCATCATCATAATCATCGATATCATTTGACTAATCTTTCTATCATTATTACCATCCTCATCGTGTTGCCATCATTACTTTTTATCATCATTGTCGCCATTATCACCATTGATGTCATCATCAGCTCTATCATTATCATAATGATAATCATAATCATTAGTATCATTGCCATAATCATTAGCGTCTTCAGTATCATCATCGTCATCTGAAGCCAATCAATTTGCTTGTTATCTAAAGACTAGGGAAACCTTGTCCAAGTCATCTCTCCTCTCTCCTCTCTCCTCTCTCCCACTTGATTAGATGGATCTATTCTTCCCCTTTCTATGTTATCTCTCCTCCTTTCTCCCACTTGATTAGATAGAGCTATTCTTTCCCTTTCTATGTCATCTCTCATTTTTTTAACTAGAACCTAACTATTCAGTGATTTAACCACCTCTCTCGTCTATCTTTCTATCAGCTCTGTCTTTAAATCTCTCTGTAATCGTTAATTCCCTTCTCAGTTTTGTTGGGATCTATGGCACACAATGGGATCCAATATGCACAATGCGATATCGCCGCATCTCCCTCATCTCTCGCACGTGCGGTGGAGATAAAAACCTCTCCATCACTGCACATTCTCCCTCTCTCTCTCTCTCTATCTATCTCTCTCTCTCTCTCCCTCTCCCTCTCTCTATCTCTCTATCTCTCTCTCTCTCTCCCTCTCTCTATCTCTATCTCTATCTCTCTCTCTCTCTCATGCACGGTGGAAAGAAGAAGCCTCTCTGTTGCTAGATTATCTCCCTCTTCTACTTTCTCTATATCTCCTTCTCTCCCTCATCTCTCATGTGTGCAATGGAGAGAAAACCTCTTGACAGAGAATCATTTCAACGCAAGGACACGAGGGTTCCAAGTAGAACCTAGGTATGAACTAAGGAAGAGAACTCATTCCCAACATCAATAAAATAGCATGCTCCTCCTTATTCACAAGTTTGAGAAATTATCCATTCATGAAATGAATGAAGAAAACCTCTCTAAGAAAATAAAAGAGAGTGTAGATCCAAGGGGACTTAGTTTCCCTCGTTTTCTAATTATATTATGATCTAAAGGTTGACTTTGGTTATATGAAATTAAATCCTCATCCCTAGAACACTTAGAATTCCCATGGTTGGACCAAGTCAACAACCTTTTACCTTTTAAATTCTATGTATAAATGAATGATCTAAAAAAATAATAGGAACATCTTCGTTGTCATATCCTCTTCTTTCTTTGAATATCCACTCGTAGTTAGAAGCACATGGAAAATCTATATATTAATACTTTTGGAAGAAAATATCTTCATATTCTACTTCAAGACAAAAGCCCATGCATGAATAAAACCAAAGTCAAGGCTGGGCAAGCAATTTATGATGATAGTCAGCATGAAGAAAGCTGCAATTGAGGAAGCAAGTCATGTTGTTAAGCCATAACTACCTCCCATTTGAGCAATATCTTCATGGTTAAAGGAGAAGATGAAGACTTAATATGATATCTGCCAAAGGGCCGTCCTCATAACTACCCAAAACCGCCAAGATCATCACAAGATCAACGAGTTTGCACATCTCATCCTTCGACCATCATGGGAACAATGAAGATGTATGAAACCAATCACGAAGAGCATAAAGGAAGCTTCAAACAATGAGGACTACCTCCCACGTGAACAATACCTCTACGGCTTCTGAAGATTATGAAGGCTTGGTCTGATTGCTACTAACCACCACGTAACTACCTTCCCAACGTTTACAACTGCCAAAGATCATCATGATATCAAAATTATTTCACGCATCCTCTTCATGCTGATGTGGAATATTGAAGAGCCATGATGCATCCACGACAAAGATGCTACCGCATCTTCCATTTTTGGTGCATCTCTTCACATCTATTAATCTCTTTCCCTGATCTCTTACCCTATAAAAGAGACAATTGTAACATAAGGAATGATGTTGTTTTTTATAAATGAATTTGTTTTCCTTAGTTGGAGAATCGGCTGTGTTTCTTGTGTGTTCCATTCCCTCTCGCACATATCTCATTCCTAGCTATATCTCCCTATCTATTCTCCCTCCCTTTGCTGTCCCTTTCATTCATTTCAAGTCAAGAAGCAAATCGAGGATATCTTGGATCGTTTGGTGAGTTCAAAGGCATCGACTTCACGTCCACTTCAAGGTACTCATCCTCTCTTCCATTATCGTGACTAATAGTTCAATTCTTATATCCGTAAGTCCAATATTGTTTTGATTAATCATATCTATTCTCAATCGTGTATCTACTATCTGAAATATCACTGAAATACATCCCCATTCCAACGTGATATCATTCATAGATCCTCTCTCATTTCTGTAGGATTACTTTAGAGTTTAATCTCAGAAGAAAATCATCATATCATTCACTCTCTCTCATTTGTATCTTCATACTCACACTATCTTCTTCATACCTATCATCTTCATGAAATATCCTACATCACCTCTTTATTGCCATTTTTTTCTTCCTCATCTACTTTCTCTCTCTCTCTCTCTTCTTCTCTCTCCTCTCTTGCATGCATAGTGGAGAGAAAAACCTCTCCATTGCTAATTTTTCTCCCTCTTCTACTCTCTCTCTCTCCTTCTCTCCCTCCTCTATCTCTCTCATGCTCAGTGGAGAGAAAAACATCTCCATCTATTTGCTGATGATCACTTCTCCTCTTCTCCTCTCTCTCATTCTCCTTCTATAACTCTCGCAGTCTCTGTCCATCCCTTTGTTCTCTCTCTCTCCTCTTCTCTCCACTCTCTCGCTTGCGCGCTCATGTGTGCTTCTCTTGCATCGAGCTCTTGTCCCTATCTTCTCTCTCCACCATGCACTTCCCCTCTCTCACACACGCATCTCGTTGATTCCTTCTCTCAAGCACACCCCTCTCCCTTTCTTCTCTCGATGTTGTATGCTTCTCATCTATTTGGTCTCCCTTTTTTCCTCTCCATCTCTCAATTTTCTCTGTCATGCACCTTCAAATGGTCACAAAATTTGAGGTGGCTAATAAGGAGAGATAAATACATCAATGGTCTATATTGCTCTAAATTCAAAGCTTGATATTTAACGGTTTTGATGGAGTTTTGAGAAAAAATTTAATGGGCAACATCAACTTTTCATGTTCTTTCTATTGATACCCTTTAATTATTAAAGTTATGTTTTTAGCATTTCTTTGGGTACTTCTAGCATTGGCTAGATGGAGGAAAGAGAGCATTGATCGATCATTCGTCATGTACCTAACTACATTTTTTAGCGAGTTTCTTCTCTTTTCTATTCATTCTTCGTATTGACCGCAAGTCATCGAGTCCAAGAAAGATGTATAAGCCCTCGAAGAAGTGATTAACCGGAGAGCATTGCTAGAGTGAGTTTTGATTGTAAACCTTTAGATGAAGGTTTTTTTTATCTTATCCATTCTCTCAATATTTCCCATCTATATTCTTACATTTTCAATCCAAAAGAACTATTCCATTGAATGATCAGGAAATTGTTGGTCTTCGATCGGGATTAAGTGACCGGACTCAGTTGCTTTTTTTCAATTGCTTTATCACTCGTCTCGGAGTAGATAAAGTCAACGGGTCGCCCGAGGATGTACCCATTAGCATATCCCCGCCAATCATATTTCCCTAGCTTAGAGAAAATCCTAGATTAATGACATTTATTTTTCAGATTTATGCACAATATCCTTTCTATATTTTATTTAAATTTCAGACTGTTAAATCTCCTCCTCCCCCCAAGATGTCAAGGAAATGTCCAAATTGCCCTCTCACGAGGGCTCAGCCCGCTCCGGGCTGAGATGGGTCGAACAGCGAGCTCTCTGGGCCGGCCCGCCCGAGTCGCCCGGCGTCGGTCTATTCTCTTATCCGTTTCTTATCTCCACTTCCATCTCTCTCTCTCCAGCTATCCCCAGCTCCGTCTTCCCCAGGAGGGGAAAGGATGCAATAGAGAGGAGAACTCGAAGAAAATCGAAGCAAAAGAGCTCTCCGGGCTGTGTTATTTTATTTATATTTCTCGGCTGAATTCGCCTGAAAAGAATTTCTTTTTAAAGAATGTCGTGTCTCGCACCTCAGTTCAAGTGCCCACCCGATTCTCGTCCCAACAATGGTAAATTCTCTTTGTAGAATCTCTTTCTTTCTTCCTCCCAACAATGGAGCTAGTTAGTAGAATCTTCACTTTCTTTCTCTTCAGCTCTTGGTCTTATCTATATAGCAAAGAAATTAATGTTGTTTAGAGAGTATAAATCTGTGTAATTTCTGAGTGATCGCCGCTTCAAGAGTTTATTGAAGATACGTCTGATAATTTCTGATAACTTGTTTTTTAGAGTGAAAAAAATCTTTCTCCAGGATTCTTCGATGTTACATTAGAATTGAATATCTGCGTAATCGCCGGTTTTCAATTGTATTGACGATGTACCTAAGAATTTCTAATATTTAGTTCACGGGAATCATGTTCGCTTTGGAATTATTCCCAGAATTTAAAGGTTTATAAATGTTGAGATTTTGGATTTGAGATGATGGGTTTTAATTTTAACAGGGAAAGTACGAGATTTGTCATATTTCCGGGCACAATGTGTGATGTCATCGGCGATAGTAATGGATTCAGAGAAGCTTCAAATCTCGTCTTCGATTTCATCTCTCAGACCTCTTCCTTACATTGGATCTGTTGGTCCACCATCGAAGGTTAACATTTTATATTTTATATGATTTTTAGAAAGCTCAAGCATTTATCTCGTGATTGTCTGAATTCTATTTTTCCATGGTGTAATTTTGATTTAGTGTTCACACCAAAAATTCAAAAGAATGCGTCCAGATTTTATACCCCGCTTTTAAAGAATGAGAGATGTGTCTAGGGTTTCCAGAAAATCCAATGGAAAACAAGGGATGATTGTAGAAATCGACTTTCACTGACTTGATGGCTTTTAAAGAACTATTATTTGTCATAGGGCCTTTCTCTCGCCTCGCCCCCTCCCTCCATCTCCCTCTATCACCCTCTCTCTCTCACTCTGTGTCTCCCTTTTCTCTGTCATTCTTTCTCTCACCCTCTCTGCCTCCTCTCTCTCTCTCTCTGTCTCCCCTCTCTTTATCATTCTTTCTCCCACCCTCTCTGCCTCCTCTCTCTCTCTCTCTATGTGTCTCCTCTCTCTTATCATTCTTTCTCTCACACTCTCTCCCTCCTGCTCTCTCCATCATTCTTTCTCTCACCTCTCCCTCCTCTCTTTCTCTCTGACATTCTTTCTCTCACCCTCTCTCCCTCTCTGTCATTCTTTCTCTTACCCTCTCTCCCTCCTGCTCTCTCTATATCATTCTTTCCCTCACACCCTCTCCCTCCCGCTCTCTCTCTGTCATTCTTTTCTCTCACCTTCTCTCCCCCCTCCCTCTCTATCAATCTTTCTCTTGCCGTCTCTCCCTCTCCCCCCTGTCTCTCTCTGTCTGTATCTCCCTCTCTCCCTCCCTCTCTCTCTTTCTCGTTCTTTCTCTCATCCTCCCTCCCTCCCTCCCTCCCTCCCTCCCTCTCTTTCTCTGTCATTCATTCTCTCACTCACTCTCCCTCCTCTCTCTCTATCATTCTTTCTCTCGCTTTCTCTCCCTCCCACTCTCTCTCTCTGTCATTCTTTCTCTCACCCTCTCTCCCTCCCTCCCTCTCTCTATCATTCTTTCGCTCACCGTCTCTCCCTCTCTCTCTCTCTCTCTCTCTCTCTCTGTTTCTCCTCTCTCTAGCATTCTTTCTCTCACCCTCTCTCCCCTCTCTCTGTCTAGCATATTGTTGCATGATAGTAAACAAGAAATCAATCTGAACTCCAGCAATGTATTTTGAAATATCGCAGCTTGATTTCGACAAAGCAACGCTAGCAAATGAAAATTTGCTTGCAAACGAAGAATCCATGATCGCAGCAGCTGCCGCTGAAGCAGTCGCTCTCGCAAGAGCAGCTGCAGAAGTTGCCAAAAATGCTGCGCAGATGACTGGAAGCAATCTATCACCATTAAAGCATCATAAACATGACGAATTGTTGTTTCCTTCGGAGTTTGAGCTCCTAAAATTGGAGATGGCCAAGGAAGAAGAGAGCAAGCACAATTCAAATCGCAATTCAAAAACGATTGGTTGCGATCTTCTAGAAGAGGAATTCTCTGATGACGTTGCGGTGAGATCAGGAAAACAAACAGAAAGGAAGGCTAGAAGGGCTCGTGCTTCTGAGAAAATGGGGTCCACTGTGGTTTCAGTTAAATCTTCAGGGTCAACAGGAAGGAAGAAACGGGGGGCTGTTCAGGAAATTGACTACTCGGATCCTTTGCATTATTTGAGGTCAACTACCAGCACCTCCCGGCTGTTGACCGCTTCTGAAGAATTAGAGCTATCAGAAGGCATCCAGGTGAAGGGACTTGACTCGATTTTTGTAGAAAATACAATTACTCAAAAGTCCTCTAGAAAATGGCTTATGTTCTTGGGTTAAGGTATTTTGTTCAGTTCTATTTAAGAGAGATATGCATTCAAAGGCATCGGATTAGTGAACATTATTGAAAAACCCTTACACATGATTTCCAAGTAATCCTTTCCTGAGAACAGATTATATAGATTTAATGCAACGTTCATAATATCCCTTTAGGTTCAGGGTTTAGGGTTGAGGGCTTGTCTGATGATCCATACTCTGTTGTAAACCACGAAAATGTCCTCAGGCCTTGTGACTGGTCGACTACTTTAAGGTCTTAGGATGATTTTGACCAAAATATTCCTAGACTGCCATTTAAGTCCTATGATGAGTGTGCTTTATGAATTCAAAATTACCAAAATACCCCCAGAACACCATTTAAGTCGAGCAGTAGAATTATGCATGGTTATAGAAAATACTAAAGCACCCGCCTATCTCATGATCATTATACTACCTTTAAAGCCTGTTCTTGAAAAAAATTGCTTAACTTTCCTTTAAGGTTGAGGATGATGACTATGCAGGATTTATTGAAGCTGGAGAGGATTCAAGATGAACTTGCCAAGAGATATGGGAGTCAACCCACCTTTGGTCAATGGGCCGCTGTTGTGGGAGTTGACAAGAAGACTCTCAGAAAGCGGCTGAATTATGGCACCTTTTGCAAGGATAAGATGATCAAGAGCAATATTCGGCTGGTGATCTCTATCGCCAAGAATTATCAAGGCGCAGGGATGAATCTTCAAGATCTTGTTCAGGTTCATCCCCCATTCTGAATTTGTCTTATTAGGGCTAATACCTAGAGGTTTCAACTAATTTTTTCTTGCCTTTTGCTTTTTTTTTTCTATTTGATTATGATTGTCCTATCAGCAAGATCCTTTTTTTATCTATAAGCTAGTAGATAGAATTCAAATGGTTTACTCGCCAGTAGTCTTTTTTTTTTTTTTTGAAAAGAGGGAGGGGAACACCCAACATGGTGTCCCCTTTTCATTGAGATAATGAAATTATTTTACAAGGCCATCGACAGGGAAATAAAGGCGAGGGGCCTACGCCACCTTGAAACCAGGAACTAGAGAAACCCCTCGCGGCATAGCTAATGGCGTCGCTACTCGCCAGTAGTCTTGTTACTGATTATAGTCTTTTCTATTTCATTTGATTTATATACTTTTTCTTTCCCGAATCCAAATAAGAAAATTGGTTTTTTTTTAAGTTCCTTCTTTCTTCATTATAATAAAGCTCCAAATTATCTATTCTCCTTGGATTTTAGGAAGGATGTAGAGGTTTGGTGAGAGGAGCGGAGAAATTCGATGCTTCTAAAGGTTTCAAATTCTCCACATATGCACACTGGTGGATCAAACAAGCTGTTCGTAAATCTCTCTCCGATCAATCAAGGACCATACGCTTACCTGTGAGAATCAAATTAGAAAGTTTTTCCTCTTTTAGTTGAAGTTTTTCTTAGCTTCCTCTCTTAATTGTGGTCCATGAAGTTCCATATGGTGGAGGCGACATACAGAGTGAAGGAGGCCAGAAAGCAGCTGTACAGTGAGAATGGAAGGTATCCAGAGAACGAGGAAGTGGCTGAGGCAACAGGACTATCGATGAAGAAGCTTACAGCAGTGCTGATGACACCAAAAGCTCCAAGATCCTTGGATCAGAAGATTGGGATCAACCAGAACATGAAGCCTTCGGTCCGTTTTCTTCTTCTTGGGGTTCTTCGTGGGCTTATTTTTCTTCTTCTTGGGTTTCTTCTTTTAAATCTTGGTTCACTTACCTTGAGCTTCTTGTTCTTTTTGGGCTTATTTTTCTTCTGAGGCTTCTTTTCTTGAGCTTCTTTTTCTTCTTCTTGGCCTGCTTCTTCGTAGGCTACTTTTTGTAGCACTTCTTCATCCTAGGCTTCTTTTCTTTGTCTTGGGCTACCTCTTGGGCTACTTTTTTCTTGAGCTTCTTCTTCTTTGACTTCTTATTCTTCATCTTGAGCTTCTTCTTGGGCTACTTTTTCTTGAGCTTCTTCCTCTATGACTTCTTATTCTTCATCTTGAGCTTCTTCTTGGGCTACTTTTTCTTGAGCGTCTTCCTCTTTGACTTCTTATTCTTCATCTTGAGCTTCTTCTTGGGCTACTTTTTCTTGAGCGTCTTCCTCTTTGACTTCTTATTCTTCATCTTGAGCTTCTTCTTGGGCTACTTTTTCGTGAGCGTCTTCCTCTTTGACTTCTTATTCTTCATCTTGAGCTTCTTCTTGGGCTACTTTTTCTTGAGCGTCTTCCTCTTTGACTTCTTATTCTTCATCTTGAGCTTCTTCTTGGGCTACTTTTTCTTGAGCTTCTTCTTCTGGGGCTTTTTTCCTGCTAGGGATACTTTTTTTCTTCATCTTCTTGGGCTTTCACGCTCTTCTTGGACTCATTCTTTTGGGCTTCTTTTCCTTATTCTTGGGCTTTGTCTAACCAATTTGAAGATCTCGATTTCAGGAGGTGATTGCTGATCCAGACGCAGAATCAGCAGAGGACATGTTGATGAAACAATTCATGAAGCAAGATCTAGAGAAAGTGCTGGATACGTTGAATCCAAGGGAGAAGCAGGTGGTGCGGTGGAGGTTCGGATTGGAGGATGGGAGAATGAAAACACTTCAAGAGATAGGTGAATTGATGGGAGTGAGCAGGGAGAGGATTCGGCAGATCGAATCCTGTGCTTTCCGGAAGCTGAAGAACAAGAGGAGAACCAAGAATTTGCGGCAGTACCTCGTGTCATAAGGGGAAACGCCTAGATCTTCTTCCTTTTTCCTTCATTTTTTCCCATATTCCGCGCTCTCCACTGTATTTAGAAGAATTTGTATAATCAATCGAGCGTTGGATCCTCGGCGTGTGCAGAGAAGGAGGAAAATTGTATCTATGTTCCATGATGATCTCCATATTTTTATTTCATTGGTAGAGAAATTTCTCAGAATTGGAAATTTGAACAAAGCCTTGATGTGCATTGCATTTGTCTGATGATGTGGGCACACAATGGACTGATCAATGCTAAGCGTTGACTTGTCAAAGATGAGATAATAAGAGATATTTTTGGAGGGGGGAATGAGAAATTTCCCAATGCTCTAGCGCAAGAAACTACATATTTTTATTAAATCTGAATTTATTAAAATAAATCTGAATGGGAACAGTGCCCTAACCCGACCAACCGAGGCATGAGCATCGTCTATTATTAGGGTTTATTTCCTAATTTCTTTCATTTATTTAAAAATTTTAAGTTGTAATTTCTCTTTCCTCCAAGGCCTATTTATCTTAAATATTTTATCAAAATTTGACTTATTTCATTGGAAAATAAGTAAGATATTATTTTTCGGGCTTAGGAATAATCTTAAACCGAACACCTTCGGTTGTGAATGTTATAATCAGACGCATAAATTGCCATAAATTTTTTTTTAGGGTGTGTTTATGGGAAAGTAGATGTCATTGATAGAATGGAAAAAAGGAGGCATGGATAAACCAGATGAGAGAGGAGGGGATTTATCGAAAAAATAAAATTCATTAAATGGAAAAATGATATGAACAAGATGCCATTGATAAAACAATTTTGATAAGACCTTGTTGGAAGAAAAGGAGTGGACTTTTAGTTTATTCCATGCTAGGGAAAAAAGACATGCATGAGAAAGAGAGAGAGAGAGAGAGAGAGAGAGAGAATTGATCAAACAAGTCTAGCAGGACCTGATTTGAAGAAAATAAGTGGACTCCGATATAATGGAAGGGCGATTTGATTGTGATTGTTTCTTATCATGATCGACCCCTGGTCGACCAATTGATTCCACCGACCGACCCGAGATGATCGATGGGTATCGATCACTCTGACGATCTGATCAATGCAGCAATCGATGCCCCATCGATCAGATCAGCGATCCGATTCTCGATCCAATTTTAAATAAATATGAAAGGAGTAAACTCCTGATAATGGTCGGCGGTCAGATTATTATTTAGAGGGCGATAGCTGAACGATCAGTGATCGGATCGACACTCGATTGCGGCGATCCGATCCCCAAAATAACTGGCCTTCTAGTTTTAATCTTCTCGACGAAAAACTAAATTCTGTAGAAGAGAGAGAGAAAGGAGAGATCTGGGAGCGCCAGGAGAATCGGCGATGGCGAGTGCGGGAGGGAACGCTCTGGCGGCGGGGCTCTCGAGGAAGCTACGGAAAGTGCTGAACGAGACCCGCACCGACAGTCCCGAGCTTCTGACTTCCTTGGATGCGCTCTCTTCCTTTTACTCCGAGAACACGCCCTGCCGCCAGGAGAGCGCTCAAGTCCACTATCGAAAACCGCGCTCTCGCTCTCAACCGGGAGTTCCTCCTCGCTTCTCTTCCGGCGCAACAGGTTTCTTTCTATTTAGTTATTTTTTCTTTTCTGAAGTTAATCTGGCGTCTTGATCTTTATTTTTTCAAAAATAAAAGTCGACTCATTTAAGTCAATTTAGTGAGTAACGGAACTGTTTCGTTGTTCAATTTTTCGTGTAGGCTCTTGATAAGGTAGCTGAGGAGGTCGATGCTCTTGCGGAGTGCTGCGATCAGTAAATCCCTCATTCTCTATCTCTCATCTCTCCCTAAACGTCTGTCTGTCTATCTACCATCCATTCATCCATCCATCTATCTATCTTTCTATCTATTTATCGATCTATTCATCTATGAGTCTAAATATATGGCTAATTCTATATCCGTTTGTACATTTCATTGTCCATCCATATATCTACTTGCTATTCAACTATATATACATTCATTCATCTCTCTGTCCGTCTATCCTCCTGTCGATCTATTTATACCTCAGTTCATCTATCAATACATCCATTTGCACATCTCTCTGTCCATGCATCCAGCTCGCTGTGCATCCGCCCATCCATCCATCCATATCTCTGTCCATCCATCAATCTCTGTCCATCTATTAATCCATCCATTCGTTTAGGAATCTATGCGTTCGTCCTTCTATCTATCTATCTATCTAAATACATTCATCCATCTCTCTGTCCCTCCATCCATCTATCTGTCTAAATATTTATCCAGTCATCCATCCTTCTGTCCATCCATCCATCCATCTATCTTAACATCTATCCATTCATCCATCTCTGTCTATCCATCCACTTTTCTATCTTAACATCTATCCCTTCGCCCATCTCTCTGTCCACCCATCCACTTTTCTATCTTGACAGCCATCCATCCATCCATCTCTCTGTACATCCACTTTTTTCTATCTTGACGGCCACCCATTCATCCAGCTCTCTGTCCATCCATCCACTTTTCTATCTTAACATCCATCCATTCATCCATCTCTGTCCATCCATCCATCCATCTAAATATTTATCCAGTTGTCCATCTGTCCATCCTTCTATTCATTCATCCTTTCATCTATCTATCACACATTCATCCATCTCTAGGACCATTCATCCATCCATGCATCTATTTAACTATCTAGCCATTCATCCATCTATCGTTCTATCTATCTGTCCATCCATCTAAATATCTATTTATTCATCCATCTATCTGCCCATCCATCCTTCTCTCTCATCCAGGCCCACTATAGTTCATGAAGAAAGTAAAATATATATATAAATCCTTTAGGATTGCCAAGGCATTAAGCAGTTGTAGCGAAAGCACCGGAGACATAATCGCAACAACAGAGAGATTAAAGCAAGAACTTGAGATCACTGTTCAACGACAAGACATTGCATCTTGCTTTCTTCGTGATTATCAGCTATCCAATGACGAGGTATTTTTGACCATTTTATTCAAATTATCTACATTTATTTATTTATGTTAATGCAGATAAGTGCATTGAGAGATGAAGAACTCAGCGAGAACTTCTTCAAAGCGCTCTCCCATGTTCAAGAAATTCACTCAAACTGTAAGATACTTCTTCGGACCCATCACCAGGTGAGGATTATGTTAATTGGATATTATTTTTTTGATGCTCATGTAAATAAAAATTAACAGCGTGCAGGTTTGGAGCTGATGGATATGATGGCGGTGTACCAAGAAGGAGCATATGAACGTCTGTGCAGGTAATTTCCTAGGGCTTCATAATCGCTCTATCAAGATCAATTTATCAATCATGAGGCAATTGAATTATAAGATTGAGAGTCATGACGGAAAATGAACATCATTTGGCGGAAGTGAAGAGAGATAGAAGCTTGCTGCTCATTGATTGAATTGTTCGCCTTGGTTAAGCACCCATAAGACGAGCAATCATGATGATCAATCACAAGGTTCCATCTTAAGGAGCAATCATGATGATCAGCCAAAAACTGCAGTCAATCAGCTGAGAACATGAGAGAGAGACAGAGACAGAGACTGTCAGAGAGAGAGAGAGGAAGGCTGCTTGACAACAAACAGGGGGCAGTGGCCGTCATGATCACATCCATCATCAGATGACGATGATCCAATACAATGCCTGAAACCCACTGATTGAATTTCTTTTTCAGATGGGTTCATGCGGAATGTAAGAAATTAGGTGATACTGATAATCCAGAAGTCAATGAGCTCTTGAAGACTGCGGTTCGGCGCCTCAAAGAAAGACCCGTTCTGTTCAAGTACTGCGCCGAGGAGGTTTGACTTGGAGAAAATTGACTTTATTATTCTATTTTTATAATCATTCTTATATTCAGGTGGCGAACATGAGGCACCATGCACTGTTTAGAAGATTTCTCAGTGCCCTGACACGTGGAGGACCAGGAGGGGTGCCACGTCCCATTGAAGTTCATGCTCATGATCCTCTCCGTTATGTTGGGGATATGTTAGGGTGGTTGCATCAGGTTAGGATTAATAAATTTAATATTAAAATACTAATTCATGGTTTTAATTTTTTTATTCATTTTTTTTTATGTAGGCCATGGCATCTGAGAGAGAGCTTATTCATATGCTTCTTGATCCAGATGCAGAGATGGACGGTGGATTACTGTCTAGAAAACTAGAAGGAGAGATGATGAAAATTGAACCGGGTGTAACGTCTGTTCTTGAGAGGATCTTCGAGGGAGCATCTCGGCCATTTAAAGTCAGAGTTGAACAGGTGTTGCAATCTCAGCCGTCACTTATAATCGCTTACAAGTTGAGTAACACGCTGGAGTTCTACAGCTACACGGTAAGGCTCTCTCTCTCTCTCACCCTCCCTCTCTCTGCATGTGTAAATATATATATATCTCACACTCTCTCAATTTTTCTCTTTCTATCTCCGGTTATCTTACTCTCTGACTCTGATTCTCTCTGCATGTCATTCTATCTAATTTCTCTCTATAATTCGCTCTCCCTTCTGTGATCCTCCCTCAGATTCTCCCTCTCCCCTTGATTCTTTCTCTGATTCTCTCTACCCCCTCAGTGTTTCTCTCTCTCTCTCTGTTCTCTTTCTCTCACATATGGATTCTCCCCTCCTCTTTCTGTGATTAGCTTTCACTAACGTGATTCTGTCCTCCCTACCGGTGACTCCCTTTCTTTGGCTTTCTCTGGCCCTTACTCTCGCTCTCTGATTCTCTCTCTTCTCCACTCTGTGATTCTCCCTCTACGTCTCTCTGAACCTTCTCTCTCTCTACTTGGACGCTTCCTTAGGTTTTGGATTCTATAATTGTGCATCTGCAGGTTTCCGATTTCCTGGGAGAGGAGGCATCTCTCTACAACACACTCAAATCACTGAAAGAAGCTGCCCAACAAACATTCTTCAACATCCTCAAGAACAGGGGAGACAAAATTCTCAAATACCCCCCAAGAGTTTCACCAGATCTATCTCCTCCTCCGGCAGTAAGAGAAGCCGTTTCTCTGATGCTCGAAATAATCGATGCATACAGAAGCATGATGTTTCCTGCATCCGCGAAGAAACCTGAATTCGATCCTGTGGTTGCTTCTCTTTTAGATCCCGTTGTTCAGGTCTCTCTCTTCTTCTCTGATTCCTTCTCTCTTTGACTATCTCTATCTCTATCTCTATTTGATGTCTCTGATTCCTTCTCTCTTTGACGTCTCTGTATTTCTATAGATGTGCGAGAAGGCGGCAGAGGCCCATGAATTGAAGGGGGTGGCCCATTTGTCAAAGAGGAATTCGGGAATCAGTCAGACCAACAAAGAATCTTCACCTGTGGATGCTTTGTTGAGCAGGAGTTCTTCGGTTCCATCTCAGGTTTTTCTTTCACAGACATTCTCTCTCTCTCTCTCTCTCTCTCTCTCTCTCCCTCACGTTCATCTGCCAAATCATTCATCTATAGACAATCTGATCTGGATCTAATTGACAACCCAATCCAGATCTATCATGATTGAGCATAAGATCAACTGGCCTTTTCTGGAATCATGCCCGATGATCAGATCAATGGATGATCATAGCCATCAGATAACATCTGACAACCGAAACTGTTCTACTCAATACAGATCCATCTATCCTATCAACGATCTGGATTGACAGGGCATTTCTAAAAATCATGATCGTCAACTGGATCGCCAGATCAATGATCCGGCAATCTGAATGTCCCTCCCTTAATACGTATATATCTGCCTTTCCAATGTTTGTGATTTATTTAAAAACCCTGAACGATCAGATCCACTGGCCTTTTTCGGAGTCATGCCCGATGATTAACAGATCGGATCAACAGATCGTTGATCTGTCAATCTGATCAACATAAATTTTCAATGCACGGCCAATCTTAGCTGTCAGATTACATCCAACGGCCAGGAATTGGCCTATTCCACACAGATGGTCGGATCATTGAGCCACTCATCCAATCACGGATCTGGATCAACATTGCATTTCTGAAGATCATGATTGTCAATCCCAATATTTCTGTTTTATTTAAAAAAACTCTGAACTGCAGAGCAACGAAGCCCCCAGCAAGATCTTCCTCATCAACTGCCTGACCGCCATCCAGCAACCGCTATCCGGGCACCAATTGGCCGTCAACTACACCGACATCCTCGGGTCAAAGATAGATTTCCAAGTCAACGCCCTAGTCCAGGGCGAGGTCAATGCTATCCTCAGAAGATGCGGGCTTCTGGTCAAGTTGCCATTTATAGAAAAGTCAACCAAGGAAAATCTCACCGTCGAAGAGTACACTGCTCTGGCAGGGTCTTGAGGAAACTTCACCGTCTCTAATGGCAGAGAGCCTCAGAAGCTTCTTTGGGGTGATCACCGGCACGGAGGGCTCGTTACCGGAGTTTGACCTGGTGCAGATGCCACGTCAGCGGTCAGATGTATGCACCCTCGTGTCAAAGGCGCTTGCATCAGTGTACGAGCTTGTGTACCAGGCGGTCATCAACCCGGAGAACAGGTATCCAGAGCCCAAGTCATTAGCTCGCCACACTCCCGATCAGGTGAGGACCATCTTGGGACTTTAGAGCTTAGAAAACTTTCCTTGGTGCAATAAGAGGTAATGGATGGGAGATCTCTCTACCCGTTCTTCTTTCTAATCTATTTCCCCCAGAGTATCTCTCTCTCCCCCTTCTCTCTTACTTGTTTCTCCCCAAAATCTCTCTCTCAACTCTCTTCTTTGCCTTCCCTTTTTCTTCTCTTCTGTCAACATTTTGGAATGCCATGAACATTATCATGTGCCCCCGAGAGGAAGAGACTTTCTCTCTATCTCTCTCATTTGTTTTTCCCCCTCTCAATCTGAGAGAGATCTCTTCCTCACCACCCCTATTCCTCTCTCTCAAGCTGTCTCTACCTTCCTCTCTCTACATCTTGGCACTGCCATGAACACTATGATTAATTCTTAGGCGAAGTCAAAAAAGCCAGAAGAACAGAAACCATTTTACAAGATACTTGCTTGAAATAAATACTGACACTTGCGGGATGGATCTGCAAAAGGGCTAGGGTTCACTGTCTGGATAAGACTAAATGAGAGAGAGAGAGATGAGGTAGAAGATGCTGGCATGGATGATTGCATATTCGATAATGAAGAAAGCAGCCATTGGATGATGATTTAGGAAGAAAACTTCTCTGACCTCTCTACCGAATCTCCCCATCTTCTCCCACCTCCCCATCTTCAAGTTCTTCATAAGCGCCGTTCCTCCGATCCTTTTTATGTCTCTTGTGCCGGGTCTCATTGTCAGAGTCACTGTCGTATCCATGCTATGTTTAAGAGAGAGAAAGACATTATGAGAGTGGAACATTTCTAGAGAGAGAATACTAGTCGATACATACTTTTCTAGACTTCTTGTGATCGCTGCCGCCATGCCGCCTGGACTTTTTGCCACCGTCTTCCCTCTCATCTCTGTCAGAGCTGACATCATCACTGGGGCCATGGTGGCGCTTCCTGTGCTTTCTCTCTCTGTCTTTCTCTCTCTTCTTCTCCAGGTCAGGTGCGTCCAGGTCATTGTCATTCTCCACCTCGTCTCTTCTTTTCGATCGCTCTTTCTCCTTCCTCTTATCCTTCTCCTCTCTCTCCTTCTCTTTCCTTGCCTGAATGCAACTAATTTTAGAGAGAGAAAGGAATACACGTGATAGATGGTAGAGGTAACCTTTTCTTCATTTCTCTTGCGTTCTTTTTCTTTGGCTTTCTCTTGCAAGTGGGCTATGTACTCGTCGAAAATCTCAATCCCGAAGTTCTCTTCTCCAAGAGCTCTGTAGAGATAGAGAGAGAAAGATTAACGCTTTTTCTAAGGGAAAAAATATAAAAACCACAGATTTTAAAAAACCTGTATTCTTGGGTCTCCTCAAGTAGAGGCTTGCAATCCTCCCAACTAGATGAGGCCGTTATTTCCTGGAGAAGCAAGAAACCTTAGCGGTGAACAATAGATGATGATAATGATGCAGCCATGTTAAAATCAAATGGATGTTTATGATGACGGCACCAACAACTTTAATGGTGATGATGACGATGACATGACGATGATTTTGATGATGATGCAACGATCCGTTCATTTAACTGTCCCAAACATCCATAAATGAAGCTTAAACGGCTGCCAAAAGTACACATGAAGATGAAAATGGGGACAATGATGATGATGGTGATGGTGATGTCGAGGATGAAACTGATGAAGACAATGACCATGACAATGAAAATTATGATGACGAGTGTGAGAAAATAAGGGTAAAAGATGATGATGCAACCATCAACCGTGTCACTCCAACAGAGCCTGAAAGTACCTTGATAGAGTAAAGCAGATCAGAGAAATCATCAGCCAACCGCTGGCGCTTTCTCGCTTCCTTCTCTTCCTTCTCTCTCTGCCGCTCCAGCAACTCCTCAAACATAAGCTAATTGCACACAAAACAACTAAATTAATAATGCTTTCTAATTTAAGTTACAAAATCAGATGAATTTCACCTTCATATGTGACTCCGATATCTTTTGCAGCAATTCATCTTCTGGAAGTGAATCCTTAAAATTTTCAAACGACCATGAAGAAGACAATGATATCTGCAAAGAACATGAATACCATCGTCATGATGGGATGCGTGATTAAGAAGAGCAGGAGATAAGATAAGAAGATATAAGACAGGGGTATCAATAGACACCCACCTGCGCCACCTTCAACGCCTCTTTGACCCGAGTCTTGTCCTCGTGATACTAATGAAATAGAAAGTAGGGTTAAAATAAACAATTTCCTCGCCGACAAGAGCAGAAACCAAACGCTTCAAAAATGTAGAAAACTTTGAACCACCTGTTTTTCTAGTTCTTCGGCCACATCTTCAAACAAATCCTTCGGTGTCGAACCTGAAGTATTCGCTGCTACTGCCACATATTGTGGCATCTCCTTTACCTAATGAATTTTTTAATCATGAAGTTTGGAAAATTTTAGTATAAAAAAATTCACCCACAAACCTTCAAACAGTAATCCCTCCAGTGAGTTCTAGCAGTCAGGGTACCAGCTGCCGCATGTTCTTCTAGAAGCTTCCGAAACTCGTCTCGATTCTTTCTCTCGGCCCGTCTCAATTGCTCCTGAATCATCAAAAATAACATTTTTATGATAAAGCCTAATTCAATTAGTTTTGAAAAATGCACCTTTTGTATCCTCCGTTGTTCCTCCTCTTTCTTCTCTAAGTCACGAATGTATTCCTGACATTTGAAATCTCCCGATAATTATCATTGAACTTAAGCAATTTGATCATTGGACTTAACAATCACCAAAGTACCTGAAAGATTTCCAAGCGATCAATTTTCTCAAGTCGAGTGCATCTATCATCATCTTCTAAACGATCTTGAACTTTGCGCCACTGACTTGTTGCCTAATCAACAATTTCATTAAAACATTAGTAAATAGTCTGAATGTTTCTTCACTGATTTTAAATTTTCATATACCTTGATAAATTCACAGGATTCAAGAAAAGCCCTGTATTCCATTATATTGCGCTTATACTCCTCTGCAGCCTTTGATTTCTCCTGAGTTGGGTAATTTAATTCCATGTGAGAGTTGAAAACAGTTTCAGAATCGACACTTCAAGAATCGAAACAAGAAGTTTAAGAGTAAGCATTACACGCTCTCCATGATAAGATCAATTTGAATGGTGTAACAGGTTATTTCATTTTTCAGGAGAATAAAACTACATTTCAAATTCATGTAAGGATTTAAGGTCTAGGGTCTAGGTTTACAGGACAAGGCTTGGAGTTAGGGTTAGTGTTAGGGACTAGTATTATAGATAGGGCATAAATTTAGAGGTTAACAATTATGGGCTAAAGGATTGAGATTATCATGTATCTTATAATGAAAAAGGTTATTCAAAGGTTTCATTCAAAAGTTAACATTTTTTTATTTTTTGAAAAGAGGGAGGGGAACACCCGAACTGGTGCCCCCTAAAAAAGTTAACATATAGTGGAAAACAAAACCTAATGATAAAGAATTCGACAAACAACATCTTCAAGACTATTTATTCAAAAAAAAAAACATCTTCCAAACTATACCTTCTTCTGAAGCTCTAGTTTGTAAGTCTCGAAAATATCTTCACGTTCTCTTGATCTCTCAACAGCATTGAATCTCTCATCATCTTCAAATAATGTCACAGCTTTGCTGAAGGTACCAAATACAAGATACATACAAATATGAGAAGTCAAAAACGATGAGGTGTAGACAGAGAAAAGGTGCACCTCCATCTTGTAGATGATGTGAGTTCTTTGCATTCCTAAGAGGAAGTGATTGAGAGATGATGATCAGAATAGCAGAAGATAACTAAAAGGTCATCAATGCATAAACATGATATATGACTCACTTCCAACATTACTAAAAAATCTTCTCGAGCTTTCTTCTGCTTTGACCCGTCTCTCCTCGAGTTCCTGCTTCTTCCTTTGACCCAAGTACTGAAAAAGAAATTAAATCAATTACATGTCATAGATTTTACTTGCTTGTTAACAGATTATACCTCATTAAAAGCCTGTTTTCTCTCTCCTAGGGTTTTAAGAGCGCCATATCTCTTGTCATTGATAATCGCTTTCATTGCCTGAGATGTACATTTTTCAAGGTGACTGACATCTAGAGCAAAAAGAATTAAAAAAAGATAGGAAGGAATACCTGATCCCAGGTCCAATCAGATTCCACATTTGCAGACTCCAGCAGGGATTTAAATGCATTTTTCGCCTCCTGGGGAGAATAATTGCGATATTTATGTAAGATTGAGTCAAGGGGTATCTATGGTCATTAGGACCCGGAAATATATTGCAATATAGATGAATCATTGTCATGGCAGCTAATCAAGAAAATATTGACCAGAAAAATTCAGAAGGGCAAAAAATCAGCTACCCTCCATTGGTTTGATGGACTGCCCGAGAGACTTGATCTCTTGGAACACAATGGCTACCAGCCCAGCAAGAAGCTAACTCAAAAATAACTCATTTCCTCAATCGAGATGCCTTTTGCAATTGGGGGAACTTATTTTGATGGACACCACCTACGCAAGGAAATGACTCAGCCAATGGTTATCGTTGTCATTTTAAAGGTGGATTCTCGTACCACTTTTCTGAGTTTGGGTCCACTCTCTTCAAGATTTGGATCCACAAGGGCCACCCTAAACTCGGGCCCATTAAGGCCACACCCACTCGGATCCCACCAGGGCTACTCTAGTGTAGGTCCACCAGGATCACCCCATATGGGATCCGTTAGACCTCCATTTCCGGTCCCAACAGGGCATCACTCAATGGGCCCATTGCGTGACCTACTATGAGTGACACACTGAACATCAACTGGCAGAATAAGGCAGCAAAGAGAGAGCTGCTGACACAAGAAGTTAGCAGGGGATAGAGAGAGAGGACTGCTTCAGGCAGAAGATGGCAGTGGGAACTCCCTGTCGCGTGGGAGAAGAAAAGAGGGGGAAGAGAGTAAACCCTTTAGAAAGGTTAATCACTAAGAGCCACCAGATCATTGATCTGATGACTCCGATTAATAAGCTTTGTAGATCTCGAAATATTCATCAAAATCTAGATGTGATCGATCAATCTGGCAATCAATTGATCAACACTGCCCATCCCTAATGTAGACTATTAGTCTGGACTGTCGGTCCATTTTTATATTCGTTATTTTCCTTCTATATGATTCTCCATGCTATGATAGAGAAAAAATCATTCATCAGTTTAGTGGGAGGAAAGCGTCTCTACGCCCTAGCACCGCACCCGCCAGACACAGTCTGGACAATGTGAACCGGCATCTGGACTCTGATCCTACCCCAGGCATTGTCCGACCAGAGGTTGGCTGCCTTCATGTCCTTGCAGATTCGCCTCGCCAACCTGAGACCGCCTGCGGAGACTCAAGATGCCTGGATATGGCAACATTCTAGATTTTCAACTAGGGCGGTATATCGCCTCCTTCGAGGGCAAGAGTTCCCAGAAGCAGCATCTCTTGTTTGGCGCTGCCGGGTTGTATGGAAGCAATGGTTCCGCTAAAGATCCAAATCTTCGGTTGGATACTCTTGCACCGTCGCCTGAAGACAAGAGTCATACGCCGTCGCATGGCTTTGGGAGCCATCGTGAGCTGCCTGCTATGTGCTGGGGGGGGGACGAGGACTGTTCCCACTTGTTTTTTACGTGCCCAATAGTACAGGAAGCGTGGCGGGCGGCGGGCGTTGCTCGTCTTGTTGCATCTTCGGACAAGGCGTTTTGGAGCTCCCTTATAGACGGCTCTTTCTGACGGGAGACGAACTGGAGGCGAGCCTTCGCCACGTTATGGGCGATATGGCTCCACAGGAATGAGGTCATCTTCAGGGGTGTAACTCCCTCCAGCGGTGCCATTCTACACCGCTGCGCGGGGGTATGTCTTTTCCTGGGACAGAGGTGGTTCAGGCCCCTCGCACCTTGTGCCCCTGTAACGATCGACTTGTATCCTTGCGTCATTATATCAATGACATCAGGGGGCACCATTTTGGGTGTTCGCCTCCCTCATTTCAAAAAAAAAAAAAAATCAGTTTAGTAGGAGGATACTAGAATAATGGGTACATCTTGGGCATCTTCATCACTTACAACCTATATTGCAGCCTATAGAATGTTTGCCTCTCTTCAATGCAATTGAGAATTTCTAATTCACGGTGGCGAGGAAGAGGCTATATCATCTCATCATCAGAGATAATTTTTATGTTCCATAGAGTCAAGCTCTTGAAGACGGATAAAGACCACTATAGCCCTCGGTAGATAGGCAGCTTTAAGGGATATTTTTGTCATCTGCAGAATAAAAAACTAGTTGGGAGGACATGGTATCCTTCCTCAAAGTGTAGTCACAGCTCAACATGGGAGACAATCGCATTCACTTCAGGGCCAAATCCGACTCATATATGAAATAATCAGGATGCCCATAAAACATAAAGAGTTACCTGTTTGTTAGGATAAATAAATTGTTCTTCCTCCACAGCTTTCTCCTCAACTGGAGTGACATTTACTTTTCCAACAACCGGCATAACTCTTCTCGCTTCCTGAAAATAACAATTCACTGATAGATGAATCTATGTCCTCATCAGAGAACTTAGGAGCATGATGGTGAACAAAGTAGTTTCCTTAAGTATAGAGTAGATTTAAAATGAATACTAAAATTAATACCTCAAGATCAAGAGCAGAAGAATCACTCAAGCTGGCTCCAACACTTCGGACTGAAGCTGCATCATGACTTCAATAAAAATAAAAACAAAGAGATCAGCTATCCCGTCATATAACTGACAAAAAATGAATGGTTTAAGTTAAATCAACAAACAAGTTGTTACGGTATCATACGTGGTTTTTGTGGCAGCAGTATCCACAGATGAAGAGAGAGAGATGCCTTCTGAAGCAGACGCCACTGGAATTACAGTTGGGGACCCAGACGTCACCCCAGCGGACACAGATGGCATAACTGCAGCAGGACTGGATATTACACCAGAAACTACAGCAGGCGAGATAGATAATGACGATGCTGATATCTCAGCAGATTGAACTGATGTTTCTCCTTGTGCTTGTTGAGAAGCAGCCTTCTCTGCTTGCTCTCTAGCCAGCTGGAAAGGCAATCATGACAAATTTAGAATTAGATCAGAAGAGGTCATTTGAACAATGGGAGGATTTTTTTTCTTTAGAAATGCGCAATGGGAGGATCTAAAGACCTTCAGTTCATCTGGAATCGTCCATTTTGATTGCTTTGTCACTTTGTTATAGTAGTATCTGAGATATGAGAGTGATATAAGAATCATAAATAGAATCAAAGGAGATCGAAAAATTGTGAAACTCACTTTTTGCCATCTGAGGTCGTGAACTCCTTCCAAACAGTGGATGCGTCAGCCCTCTACAAAATAAGCAACATAGAACAGTTAATTAGCTGCTATATATCAGCTGCCAAACAAAATTAGCTTTTCTAGGATTTCAAAATATCCGGATGAAACTTATCTAGTCTCAAAGTTAACATAAAAACAATTGATGCATCTAGTAAAAGTAACATTAAACAGGTGGGCATAAGTAGAAAAAAATTTTCAAAAAAACTTCTCCAATACAATAATTGACAAAAAGGTGACAAAATGATATGATGTGTAGAGGACTTTCTCAACTCCAGTCACTCTTTTCCATTCCTAGGAGAAAGAGAAGATATTACTCAATAGCAAAATCTTAAGACCTCCGATGGCAAGAATAATAAATGAAAGAAGAAAATATTAAAAGAGGACAATGCCTAGATATACAATCAGGATTATAATCACACGAGGAAGTAATTACTGTCCCGACAAATATGAAAAAAGAATATAACAACATGAAGACTGACAGATAGAGAGAGGGAATTTACCAATCAGCAGCATTTATGTATTGGGAAGAAAGATACAACCGTGTCTCCATGATACAATCTTTAAAATAAGATAGCCATAGAATTGAAGTCACTTTCTTTGAGGAGTGCTTTCACCATTAAAAGGCCAGTTATTCAAGTTTCAATCACGCTAGAGTATCATCCCACTTAATCTTTTTGTTTCTCATTGTACCATCAGATATCAGAGAGAGATAGAGAGACAAAGAGGGAGAGAGAGAAACTGCATCATATTGGAAATAATCTAGACATAGCTACTAATTTAAACAAGGAAACAAAATCAGAGTCTAGAGTTTATTGTTCCGCTTTATATAAATTTGAAAAGTAACTCAAAAACAGTAATGAAGAAAATATTTAATATTAAGCAAGGCTTCCAGAAAGAATCCAAACCAGATTGATAAAAGGGCTGAAAATGACGTAACGATATGAAAATAAAGTTCCCCTTCTTATGTGCCGAAAGATAAATGGCAATATTGCCTTCCTTGAGAACATAGAAATCCCATCTTCATAATGAGCTTATAGAGCAACCACTGGTTTTTTTCTCCCCATGAGCCAAAAAGGCATCTACATTCAAGTGGAAGAACATGCAAGGAAACAAAAGATCCACATAAAACATTTTCCCCCATTTTAAGCACACATGATATTGTAAAGTATCATCTTTCTTCAATATTAAAACATTCAACAGTGAGGCAAAACAGTGTCTAGAATTTTTTTGCCAAATAGGGTTTAGAATACTAGAAACTCACCTCAACAGGTGTCATTAGTTCAAGAGGCTTCTCCCAAGTTGATTGCCGAGTCTTCTTATTGTAGTAATACCTGTACATCAGCAAAGAAGTACAATAAATCAGGAGACACAACAGTAGATGCTGCTTTTTAAACTTTCAAGGAACCATTACACAAATAACTGAGACATTAGACCAAAAAACGTCTCCATCTATACAATTTACCTCTTCCCATCAGCAGAAACATGCTCTTGCCAATCAGTCGCTTGCTGAGTCGATGCAACCTGTAAGTGTGATTTGGAATCAAAATTATAGGAATTATATAAAAACACAAAAAGAGAATGAGTGAACAAGGAGAGAACGAGACATAGCTTTCATCTTACCGATACTGAAGGCAGTTGCTGAACACTTTGTGGCATTGACGTGATTGTTGGAGCACTCTGGCTTCCCAGGCTGTAACCAAGGCTGCTGATATGGGGTAGAAAGATTGCCACTGCTAGGGGGTTGCGCATAGGACGTTGTAAACTACATTGAAACATACAATTCATCGTTATATAATGTCTAACATTGATCTCTGACGTTTAATAACCATGGTATAATGTTTAGGGCTTTGATTTTATCAGTTTCAGCCCTTTTCTTCAAAAAAATACACCTAAGTCTGGCCCTGGCATCCAAACTTTATAACCTAAAACTGACCTTGGAACCTATACAAAGAACGTGATCCCGGAAATAAAAATGTCCATACCATATCAAAATGAAAAATTGGCTCATTTCTAATACAATAGCCAATTAATTTCCATTCTGTAAAAATTCATGAATTAAATCAACAAGATAATAACTCGAGCATCACAATGCTCAGACAATAGCTTGTGTTCATCCTTTCACAGTTCTTCAGGAGATACTACCATATGTTGACGCAATCTATGACTCTAACTTCTTATCTATTCTCTTTGGTGGAAAATACATTAGTTTTATAAAGATCATGAGTACATATATTAGATGATGATATTCCACATGCACACAAATATTTGATGGCGATTGTAATCATGCATAAATATTTGAAGTTGATATTTACCTCACAAACATATTAGACGATGGTTTTCATCATGCAAGCATATTTTTTTCAGAGCATCATGCAAGCATATACTAGAGTATGATCTTAATCATTCATAGCTATATTTGATGATCTAAATCTTGCATGAATAAATTAGAAGACAGTAATGCCACCAACACCATGGCACTTTCCAGCTGCAGAAAAAATTGGTAATTTAATACTCTCACTGGCCGTGGAAGAAACCAACTATTCGGGTGCTGACTGACTTCATTTGCCGCCAGAAATAGGTTTCTGATCGGTTGAAGAAGAAGCCGGAAATTGGGCCTCTGGCCAACTTCTTTGGCTGGAAAGAGACGCTTGCTGGCCGCAGAAAGAAGTCGGAAAGAGGCCTCAATAGCCAAGTCCTCCCACAGTGGGAAGGTACCGCTGAGTGGATTCTTGCCAACAGCAGAAGATGCTGATATTTAAGACACTTCCACCTTCGCAGCCAGAAAGTTGAAACTTTATGGCTATCGAAGAAAGCCTAAAAAGTGGCCACTTGCTGCTGGTGGAAGACACAAGAAAATGGCCTCAGTTGTGGCCTCACCTGAAGCTACCGAGAGTCAACTCTTCATCTCTCTCACCCTCTCTCTCTCACACACACAAACACACACAAAAAAACTTTCAGGTTCTGGAAATTTGAAAACGGGGCCTATTGTTGTTTTCTTTCCCTTGATGTTGGATCATAGCCCAATTTCCCTGTCATACCAACTAGGTCGCCAGATGGTACACAAAACCTTGATTATGTTCAAATGTCAATGCATTATTGATTCTCTAGTGATGTTGTTATTTTGCTCTCACACGAAGTAAATCATATAAAATGAGGGCAACCATGTTAGAAAGAGATAGCTAAAAGAAGACATAGCAAGTCAACAGCAAGAGAAGCAAATCAAGTCAGTCTTACAGTGTATGAAGAGTTGACATTGTAAGGTGGCGGCTGAGTACTTTGTTGTGGTTGCATCAAAGTTGGCGGTGCCACAGGGCGGGCATATGTAACTGCGCCAGGCTGCGGCCCTGGAGGACCTTGACCCGGCTGAGCCATCCTAGGTGGCATGGGTTGACTTGCTGCGGGGTACTGATGCATCTGTGGTTGTCCTGGAGGCATTCCAACATTCGTCATGGGTTGACCCATTTGAGGATATTGCTGAACAGAGGGCATAAACGGCTGCTGCGGTGCTTGCGGAGGTGGAATTGGAGATCTATACTGTAATAAAAGAAGGCCAGGCGTCGGCTTTCATAATATTTTGAAACTCGAATGAAGTAAAATAACATAAAATAAATAGTTCTAATTCCGCTCGTCACCTGCACAGGCATTGGTGAGCCAAAGTTCTGGAGAGAAGATCCTGGAATGGGAGGTCGGAGAGGCTACTCCAAATTGGAGAGTTTTAAGTAGAGTTCAAAATTTAATGAAAGAACAAATAAAAAGAAATGGGACAAATCTTTCTAAGAGAATCAAGTACCTGTGATCCTGAAGGTTGCGGGTTAGTTGCCATTTATAATACAGTTCTGATAGCCAGCGCGATTACTTGTATTAAAGAAGAAGAAATCAAGAAATGATTAGTTGAATGTGAAACCGCGACGAACAAAATTGAAATTGCTGATAGTTAAAACACCTTCTCGGCGAGATTCGTCGTACCTTCGGGAGAATCAGATGCCGGAAGTATTTTAAAATAAGAGATGATGAAAACGTAAGAAGAAGCTCCGTTAGGGTTTAGGCGTGAGGGTTTTAGCCGATAAGGTAAAGCAGAGAAGCCCTAGACATATGAAAGAGACCCTTTTCGGGGGATGAGGCTAGGAGGATGACGGTTCCGAAAACCTAAGCAGAGTGATTCTCGCGGAAGGAACCCTAGAACCCAAATCCCTGCAATTCGCAAATAGGTTGGCGGTGTGGTGATCCGGCGCAGCCGTTTTAACTAAAAAAGACCAAGAAGTTTCACAAAGGTCTCTCTCTCTCTTCAAGGAGATCCACAAAGCCCTGTTTAGGTAAAAGACCAATAAGTTCACTCTCACTCTCTCTCTCTCTCTCTCTCTCGAGGTGATCCAAAAAGCCCTTACCCAAAAGACCAATAAGTTCACAAAGCACTCTCTCATAGGCGATCTAAAAAGCACTTTTAGTTAAGAGGCCAATAAGTTCACATAACTCTCTCTCTCTCTAGATGTGTTCTAGCTCTAGAGAGAGAGATATCCACAAAGCTCTCTCTCTCTCTCTCTCTCTCTCTCTCTCTCTATCCACATATTCACTCTCAATTTCTCTCTCCCCTCCAATATTGATGTGCCCAATAATTTCAGTGATACCAATTTTGCATGCTCATGAGAAGCTATTTATTAAAAATCAGTGAATGATTTATGTAGTTCATAAAAATGGTTTAATTTCATTTGAAAAAAAGGCTACAATAGAAAACTTAATGTGATAGACACCACCAATCTTATTTACTTTAATACACGATGAATTTTTGAGCGAGAGAGGAGACAACAATGCAAAATGACATTCTATTCATTCAGGAGAGAAAATGCTTATTGATTTAATGTGATAGACACCATCTATCTTATTTATTTTAATACGCGATTAATTTTAGAGTGAGAGAGGAGACAACAATGCAAAATGACACTTTGTTCACTCAGGAGAGAAATGCTTCTTTGTAAATGAATAAGTGGGCCCACGAGGATAGCCCGATTAATGCGAACAAGAATGATGATCAACATCCAAAGTACAAGATGTGAGCACAAATATAGCTTTACAATCCCCCCTCAAGCTAGGATAGATGTCGATCATCCCGAAATGGTGACCAAAAACATCATAAAACTTACACAATTGTGTCCGGGGAAGATGTATGTCAACTACTTCAAGATAGAAGTGTGTATGATAGATGTCGTGCATTACACGATCTTGTCTCGAATAAAATGACAATCAACCTCATCGTCCTCGTTGCATCCATGAAGGATTGTTGGCGATGATAGTGACAACATGATTATATAAGAGAACTTCATAGGTGTATTGGGAAGGTAACAAAGCTCGAGAAGTAGAGATGGTAATTATGTCAGCTCAAAAAACCATGAGAGCCGATAATCATTGTTCTACCTTCGTGTTGGAATTGTAGACAACACTTATTGGATTTCCACATGACCACATCGAGTGTATTATGGACAAGTGGACTTATTATCTCCACAATTTCCTATATAATCAATTTCACAATAAAGCCTTGTTATTGTTTATATATGAGTCCCTTCATGGTAGATTACTTATGGTGGGCGAGGACTTGAAGTGCACCAATCTATTGAACTTGCCAGGTTTCATGCATAAATGACTCAATAGCCTAACAATGAAAGCATATATTTAGTAGCCCAAGTTGAATAAATCAACTTGCCAAACAATCCTTGATGTTATTTCAATAATAAAAAAGGATGAGTTAACATTTCAAAAAGTTTACTCCCAAATTGACTTGTACACTTTAAATTTGAAGCTAAAGATATTGGTCTCTTAGAGTACATTTAACACTTGTGAAAGAAAAAACTAGATATATATTTTAGAACAAGGGAGTATATGCCTCTATATTCAAAGGATAAGACTTATGTAGAAGATAGGCTTTTAACTCATTGACCCTATCTATCCATACTAAAAAGCACACTTAAACCAAGATTGCCCCATCATGTGCAACTAACAAGAAAAACTCAAAACCTTTAACATATTGGTTTCCCCAATCCATTAGATCGAAATGAGTTTGAAGAGGGATCTTCATTATAAAACATCTAAAAGGACCCAAAAATTCCTCCAATAAGTGCAACGAATGTAGAACAAAAGTATCAAATATTGATTGATCTGCTAAACCCAAATAGGTGGCCTAAAATGGCCCAAAAGATAGGGCTCCATTAAGACTATAGTTTTCTTTTCCCTTGGTGACATAAAATAAGAGAACTTATTAATGGGATCTGAGGTCGATAACTTTCCAAAATTTTGATCAAAACATCAAATGCAGCGGAAAACATTGAATTAAACATTCAAAATACCAAGCCACCAAGAACAGATGATCCTATCATCTAGTATGAATGAGAAAATATACTTATAGGGATTCCTTGAAGGAGTTCTTGAAGCTATTCAAGTGTCTAACCTCTAGCGGTATCCACACGGTCTGTGGATGGTTGGATCTCCTCTTCAAAGCTCTTCACCAAGAGAGAAAGAGAAGAAAGGAGATAATTCCCACAAGGCTTGCATGAGCACCTTTAGTTGTGGTCATTCTCCCCCTATTTATTGACATTTGGAATGAGGTTTTTTCATAAAAACCCTCACAATTATGTCTATATCCACCAACATCCATAAACCTCATGTGTGTGACCCTCTAAGTCCATATATCTCACTAGTTAATAACTATATAGAACAAATAACACCTCATTGGTCAACCTTAATTAATTATCCACATGCACATATAGATTAATTAATCAAGGATCGATTTAACTCAATCGATAGGTTGAGTTGTCAGCCCGCTGGGTGCCAAGCTACAACACGTACACTAAGAGATATGAAGTATGTAAGAACTCACTTATGGAACCTTTCCGTCATTGATTACCATGTATGTATAATCCTTCGTCCATATTAGACTCATGAATGACTTAGGGTATGGTCAACTATCAAACCCTAATCGGTCACTCAAGTTAGTACTGATACGTGTAGAAATCATCGAGAACTACTTCTTCGATATTTCTACTACCTTAGCCAAGGATTTCATCGCATCTCATTCGTTTGAGTCAATCTCCTCAAATACCGAGGGTAGATGATCTATCTTGATCACACAATCATCTTCGTGAACTTCATGTCGTATCCAATATATGACGTTTTAGATATCCCGTGGCTAGGGATTTGTAAGTCATAATCAAAACATGATCATCCATCCACAAGATGTCTTTGGTGTCTCAAGTCAAAGAACCACATATACAACCATGACATGAATCAACTTGATTGACAGTTAGGTATAATACCATTCAGGGATTCATAGGGATCAATTCAGTGAACTCTTTCTCTAAAGAGCACCCACTATCTATCCTTTGTGTCTCCACACTGATGGCTATAGGATCAGTCATACTCATCATATGAGATAAATTAGATAGTGCTATTCTTCCGGATAATTCGATGTCCTTCTCGAATATCCCACGAATAGGAATGTTTAGAACATATGTTTAAAGACTAGTGATCACTATATTATGATTTTATCATAATTCACTTAGTCATTGCACATACTCATGGACTTTATTGCAAATATCACACAAGAATGACCATGAATAAATTTTATTTCAATGAACATAAACAAGATACATGAAAGTGTGATTGGCTTATAGGCCACATAATATCCATTACTTATGACCATTCAAAAGTCAGCTTGATGAGCCAAATTTGTGTGGTCATTAAAAACACATGTCAATGGATCAAAATAAATTCAAAGTCAGCTTAATTTACAATTGGCAAAATGAATTTGTGTGGTCATTAAAAACACATGTCAAGCATCCATGGCTGAATGGTTAAAGCGCCCAACTCATAATTGGCAAATTCGTAGGTTCAATTCATGCTGGAGTATAATTTCAAAACTCATTGGTTTTATGATTTAATTATGAATTAATTAGGATAATAATGAGTAAGGGTTGAATCCATAGATAATTAGGGAAATTTTTTAGATATATTTAAAATTTGATCAAATTTGAAAATAAATTGAGGGTGAGAAATTTTGAAAATTAGTATTTTAGAAATAAGACTAATAAAATCCACAAAATCAAAAATCACTTAATTTGGATTATAATTCTCAGAGAAATCAAGAAACAAAATAAGGAGAGAAAATTGGATAGTGAAGAGATAGAAAATGATTGAATTTCGTAAAATTAAACTACTCTATACATCAAAATTAAAATCTAATGTTATATGACAGAAGATTAGGAAGAAAACACATAATCTAACCCAAAATCATGCTTGAAATGATCCAAATCATGGTTAGATCAAGGTTTCTCATTTCGTGTTTCGAAAAACAAAAATTGAGAGTTCAAGCGGCGAATTCTTCATTCTCCATTGAAAAAATCTTGATTTCAAACACTTATCAAATACAAAAATGAGTGTAAAAGAGGAAGACAACAAGAGATTCAAGGATTGTGTTGTCCAAAATCTTCGATCGATAAGAAAATCTAAGAATGTTTTACACCGTTGAAGAGATGGAGTGATTGTTTGATCTAACCATTGATCTTCCGTTAATGGCCTAGATGAAATGCTAGGATACGAATCTACACCATTAAGTCACGTCTGTTCGATCACAGATGGAGAGTCATGAATAAGCCATGTTGTGCATGATTGATATTATGTGGCCTATAAGCTAATCATACTTTCATGTATCTTTTTTATGTTCATTGAAATAAAATTTATTCATTGTCATTCTTGTGTGATGTTTGCAATGAAGTCCATGAGCATATGCAATGACTAAGTGAATTATGATGAGATCATAATATAATGAATACTAGTCTTTAAACATATGTTCTAAACATTCCTATTTGTGAGATATTCAAGAAGGACATCGAATTATTCAGAAATAATATCACTATTTAGTCAAACTCATATTATGAGTATGGCTGATCCTATAGCCATCGGTGTGGAGACACTAAGGATAGATAGTGGGTGCTCTTTGGAGAAAGAGTCCACTGAATTGATCCGTAGGAATCCCTAAATGGTATTATACCTAACTGTCAACCAGGTTGATTCATGTCATGGTTGTATATGTGGTCCTTTGACTTGAGACACCAAAGACATCTGGTGGATGGATGATCGTGTTTTAATTATGACTTACGAATCCCTAGTCACGGGATATCTAAAACGTCATGTATTGGATATGACATGAAGTCAACGAAGATGATTGTGTGATCAAGATGGAATCATTCACCCTCGGTGTTTGAGGAGATTGACTCAAGGAATGAGATGTGATAAAATCCTTAGCCAAGGTAGTAGAAATATCGAAGAAGTAGTTCTCGATAATTTCTACATGCATCAGTACTAACTTCAGTGACCGATTAGGGTTTGATAGTTGACCATACCCTAAGTCATTCGTGAGTCTAATATGGATGAAGGATTATACATACATGGTAATCGATGACGGGAGGGTTCCATAAGTAAATTCTTACATACTTCATATCTCCTAGTGTACGTGTTGTAGCTTGGCACCCAACGGGCTGGCAACTCAACCTATCGATTGGGTTAAATCGATCTTTGATTAATTAATCTATATGTAGATATAGATAATTAATTAAGGTTTACCAATAAGATGTTATTTGGTCCATAGAGTTATTAACTAGTGAGATATATGGACCTAGAGGGTCACACACATAAGGTCTATGGATATAGACATAATTATGAGTGGTTTTTATAAAAAACCTTATACCAAATGTCTATTAATAGGGGTAGAATGACCACAACTGAAGGTGCCCATGCAAGCCTTGTGGGAATTATCTCATTTCTTCTCTTTCTCTCTTGGTGAAGAGCTTTGAAGAGGAGATCTAACCATCTGAAGACCATGTGGATACCACTAGATGCTAGACACTTGAATAGCTTCAAGAACTCCTTTAAGGAAACCTATAAGTATGTTTTCTCATACATATTAGATGGTAGGTCATCTGTTCTTGGTGCCTCAATGTTTTGAATATCTGATTCAATGAATTCCGCTGCATTTGATTTTTTGATAAAATTTTTTGGAAAGTTATCAACCTCAGATCCCATCAATGCATAAAGAAGAAGCGTCGCGTAATAGTTACCGTTTGATCTTTGTTGAGCGCTCGAGATGCAGCCACATGTCTAAGGAGTCCATTGAGCACATTCAATCCTAGACATTATAACTCTGATGAATGGCTAGGATTTAATCGTCATGTGCAAAGCGAATCGTCACTTAATCAAATTGCACCATGTACACCTCACAGTAAGTGAAAAATCAAGGTTTCTTATTTAATCACGTGATCCAACTCCTCTAATTGTCCCACGTCACCTATTGGATTCTGAAGTCAATAAGCCTTATAAAATTTTGATCAAAATATATTGAATCAAATATTCAAACACCGAGCCACCAAGAATAGATGATCCCCTCATCTATCTCATCAAATAAATTGATCAGTTTTTATTAAACATATCAATTCATTTTATTAAACGCACATAAGAGAAGTGCGAGAGAGGGAGATTGACACAGTCTTAGCGCAAGAGCAGTAAGACAGAGACTTGAATCCATAAGCCTTAATCTACATGAAGGGTTAGAGTTTGAATCCACATAACTAACCTCTTCAACCATTGAATCCACAAAGAGTGTACTTGAATCCAAAAGCACAGAGCACTCTCGAACCAAGTGAATAAGAGAGAAACAAAGCTCTAAAAAAAGGGAAAACTTTAAATTGTTTCATCAAGGGTTATAATAGGGGCTTATATAAGCCTTAGAAAGTGAAGGGATTGTCTAAGTGATGTGACCATTGAAAATACAACACAAAACTCTTGAAAATACAACTTTTACAGTATACCTGTGGCAGAGCACAAATTTCACAACATAAAAAGTAATGGTTCTTGGCCTTGTCAAGCCTCCACTAAGATATTCTACACATTTTCTCAGCGGTTAAGAATATTTGGTGTCCCTTGGTGATCCTTTGCAGACATTAACAACTCCTAGAGATTCTCTTAATGCTTAGTAAGCTTTAAATGGGCCTACGAAGTGGGCTGCTTCAGCTATATTTAAAATTGGCTCTTGGGCTCCATTATGGGCTACATCAGAGAAGATGATGCAAAAGAGGGAGAGAGGCACGAAGACGGAGAGGGGACAAATAAGGAAGAAGGAAGAGGGTGCGGCGGAGGTGCAATGGAAATTACTTATGTCGCATGAGAGAAAGTGGTGAAAAAAGTTACGCGCGATGGACTTCCGTCATGCGAAAGAGAGAATATGGGAGAGTGAACTTGATAACATGTAATTTAAACATGAAGTTATATGATTATTAATCTAAATTAAGGCATAAAATATTACATTCTTATGCATGTTATCATGTTTTGAGTGTATATCTATCATTCTATGAAAATTTAAGTTATAATATCAAAATTTACTATTTTAAGGATAATCATGAATAATTAATGAGAGATATTTAAGATTAGATTCTTCTCATTTTATATTTGAAATTATAATTAGAGTTTAATGATTGATAATAAGATAATTTTTTTATATACACTCATTTATTTTTCTAACTTTATTTTCTAAAAGAAATAAGTGTATTCTCTTGTTATTTATTGAATTTAACTTTTCATAATGATAGATTATTTAAGTTCTGATCAAACAAGATAAATATGGATTAATTGGGATTTATATTTTTAAAGTTATGAAATTTTCTAATTTTTAGAGATTTTTCTATAATTTTTATGAATTTTATGAATTTTTATGGATTTATTTTAAATTTATTTATAGTTGAAAATATAAAAAAATGGTTTTAATTACGCGTTGACGTGGCAGCTGACGCGGCAGGTGAGATGATGTGTTGTCATGTGGTGACGTGTATACACGTCATGTAGATATGTGTATACGCATCACGCAATGCACACGTGTATATGTGAGAGCACACGTGTGTGCGCGTATTAGATTAGTGGGTTAAGCATCCTTATTAGGATATTCGCTAAACCCACTAATCATCTCTATTTATAAACCCGTCACTTTGCGTTTATGTTTTATCATCTGGGACTATGTTTGTTTATTTGATTGCGTAGGTGACGTGGCACGCTCATAAGCGTCCAATCGATGCAAATAAGGACATTTAATCTCAGCCCCTCATTTTTACTTAAGTGAGGGGGGGGGAGGGTATGTGGCAATATCGGAGTAGACGACGATTCGTTTTATCAAATGGATCAATCCTGGTCGTTTATCTACAGAGTTATAATGACCATGATTTGAAGAGCCATCTAAGAATGTGAGGCGTCAATTCACGATCGGGCATACAAGATCGTGGGACGCTTCCTCTTCACGAGAGACGTGACAAAATCTAAGCGCTCCATGTTAGATTGAACAAACACAAGTTAACGGCAATGATTCACATACAAGTATTTTATCTTAGCCGTTGATTGAAGATGAAGAGCCAAATCCAATGACCACGCCCAATTTGGCCTATAAATAAGCATATTCTTTGACAATATAAAGCATTATTGGGTGTTTTAAGTAATTGAACTGTTTAGACTTCTCAATCCTTGAATTTCTTGCTTTCCTCCTCTTCTAGATTGATTTTTGCGTCCAAAGAGTGTTTGAAAGTGAGATTTCGTGGAGAGAATAGAGAAAAATTGCTTCTTGAATGCTGAAAACTCGTCTTTCGAAATTGCAGAATGAAGAGCCCTTGATCTGACAATCAATCGGATCATTTCGAGTGCTATTTTGGGTTAGCATTCATGTTTTCTTCCTAATATCTCATCCTATAACATCAGATTTCAATTACGAATTGTAGATTAATAGAATTTTAGATTTATTTTCGGTTTTCTCTATCTTTGCGTTAGAAAATTCCACCTAATTTTTTGTAATTGATTTCTCTGCAAATCTTGATCCAAATCGAGTGATTTTTTATTCTGAGGCTTCGTCTTTGAGTTCTCTTTAAAAAATGATTGAAATCCCTAATTTCTTATCTTAATTTCTTGTTCGATTTTGATCGAATTTGAAGAACACTTTAAAAATATCTTAATTTTTAGTGGACTCGACCCTTATTCACTACTTTACTCTTAAATTTTCTTATTTTAATCTTAAATTTTTGAGTTTGAATTTTTTTTTATGCATCTTCGTGTGTTTTCAACAACCTCACATATACGTTTCGTTAGAACCGTGGAGAGGAGGAAGAGGAGAGAAGGAAAGTGGAAAAAGACGGGGATTGAGAGGGAGAAGAGAGGAAGAGGAAGAAAAGGAGGGGAGAGGATTTCTTCCTCCCCTCTACACGTGTGGAAGGAGAGGAAGAGAGGAAATCTTCCTCCCTCATATGTGCGCACACCTGCGTGGGAAAGAGGATGAAGAAATGTTGGATTCAGGAGGGAGGGAGGGAGAGAGAGAATGCCTCTCTCTCCCTCTCTCTTGTTCTTTTTTTCTTTATAAAATAATTTTTTTCTTAGTTAAATTCTAAAAACTAAAAAAAGTCTCCAAAATGTCTATAAAATAAATAAAAATATCATATAAAAAAATATTAGGTTCCTAATGAATCAATGTCCTTAAAAGCTCATGAAATGATATTAATTTATGAAAAATCAATAATATCCTCTTAAATATATGAATTATCATTTTAATCATTTTAAATTATGATAACATGCACTTATGATTATATTTTTATGAAAAAGTTCATAAAATACATGATATTAATGTATAAAAATGCATATTATTAACGATGGAAAGGTTCTATAAGGGAGTTCTTATATACTCCATATCTCCTAGATAATGTGGTATAACTTGGCACCTAACGGGTTGACAACTCAAACTATCGATCGGGTTAAGTTGATCCTTAATTAATTAATGTATAGATTGATATAAATAATTAATAAGGTTTACAAATAACGTGTTATCGAGTTTATAGAGTTATTAACATGTGAGATATATGGACTTAGAGGGTCACACACATAAGGTCTATAGATGTTGGTAGACATAGACATAATTATGAGAGTTTATAAAAAAATTATATACTAATGCTAATAAATATGAGAAGAATGACCACAAAAGTGTTGGGTTTCGAGGTCGATAAACTTTCAAAATTTTGATCAAAACATTGAATGTAACAAAAAATATTGAATCAGAAAAATCAAAATACCGAGCCACCATGAACATATGATCATATCATTTAGTATGTATGAGAAAATATACTTACAAGGTTTCCTTAAAAGAGTTATTGAAGTTATTTAAGTGTCTAGCCTCTAGCAGTATCCACACAATCTCTGGATGTTGGAACTCCTCTTTAAAGCTCTTTACTAAGAGAGAAAGACAAGAATGAGAGAATTCCCACAAGGCTTGTATGGGCACCTTGAGTTGTGGTCGTTATCCCCCTATTTATAGACATTTGTTATGATGTTTTTTTCATAAACATCCTTATAATTATGTCTATATCCATTAACATCCATAACCTTATGTGTGTGACCCTCTAAGTCCATATATCTCACTAGTTAATAACTTTATAAACCAAATAACATTTTATCGGTCAACCTTAATTAATTATCCACATCCACATATAGATCTATTTAATTAATGATTAATTTAACCCAATCGATAGGTTGAGTTGTCAACCTGTTGGGTGCCAAACTACACCACGTTCTCTAGGAGATATAGAGTATGTAAGAATTCACTTATGAATCCTTTCCTTCATCGATTACCATGTATATATAATTATTTATCCACATGAGACTCATGAATGACTTAGGGTACGGTCAACTATCAAACCCTAATCGATTACTCAAGTTAGTACTGATGCGTGTAGGAAATCATCGAGAACTCCTTTTCTGATATTTTTACTACCTTGGCTAAAGATTTTATCGCATCTCATTCCTTAAGTCAATCTCCTCAAATACTGAGGGCGAATAATCCCATCTTGATCACACAATCATTTTCGTAGACTTCATGTTATATCTAATATATGATGTTTTAGATATCCCGTGGCTAGGGATTCGTAAGTCATAATCAAAACACGATCATCCATGTACAAGATGTCTTTGGTGTCTCAAGTCAAAGGATCACATACATAACCATGACATGAATAAACCTAATTGACAGTTAGGTATAATACCATTCCGGGATTCGTACAGATCAATTCAGTGAACTCTTTCTCCAAAGAGCACCTACTATCTATTCTTAGTGTTTCCACATTGATGGCTACAAGATCAACCATACTCATCATATAAGTTGGATTAGATAATGTTATTCTTTCCAGATAATTCGATGTCTTTCTCAAAGATCCCATGAATAAGAATGTTTAGAAGATATGTTTTGAAGAATAGTGATCATTGTATTATGCTCTCATCATAATTCACTTAGTCATTGCATATGCTCATATACTTCATTACAAACTTTACATATGAATGAAAATGAATAAATTTCATTTTAATGAACATAAACAATATACATGAAAGTGTGATTGGCTTATAGGCCACATAATATCCATAAAAAGGTGCCCATGCAACCCTTGTGAGAAATCTCTCCTTTCTTCTCTTTCTCTATTGGTGAAGGAGGTTTGAAGAGGAGATCTAACTATATGGAGATCGTGTGGATACTGCTAGAGGCTAGACCCTTGAATAGTTTTAATAACTCTTTCAAGAGAGCCCTGTAAATATTTTTTTATACATACTAGATAATACGATTATCTATTTTTGGTGCCTCAATGTTTTGAATATCCAATTCAATATATGTCGTTGCATTTAATATTTTTATCAAAATTTTGGAAGGCTTATTGACATCAAATATCAACACATAGTATGGTGATTACTTATTTATAAACAAATTTTGCACTATCGTATTTATAAGATATTCCAGAAAGAAAAGAGGTCTTTTGATAGAACATGATTACTTGCTCGCGCTCATATGAAGAAGATGTTGATCCAATGAACATTTGTGTGACGAAACAAATGGACATTAGGTGCTCATTAGGGATAGAATTTATAAAGTTATTTTATGTAAATTATTGGATGGTATTGTATGTATCTATCAACTAAGTTTTATTTCTGCCACAATAGTATACATGATACTTTGGACCTATTACATCAAAAATATTTTGTCAATAGACTGTTGTGTTTTGGCTTCACTAGTACTTCTCTTATCATAGGACCTTAAATTGTTGAATCTTGAGTGAAATACAATATCCATGAAGGTGATCATGAAGCTAAGACAAATGATGCACTTAAGTCATTGGTTATGAAAAAGGAAAACATCAAAAAATATTTTTCTAAGGATTTCCAATTATACTTGTTCCAAGTAGATAACCAATTAAGCTTTGATAGTTGATCGCGTCATTTAGGTAGTGTTGTCAGAGAAATGCAAGATCAGAGAAAAACATTAAATGTCAACAAAAAAAAAGTTTAATGTATGGTTAGAAAAATAATTTTACCTTCAAGGGTACATGTTATAGCTTGAGGTCTAATGTGTTGGCAACTCAACTTATCAATTGAGTTTAATAGAAGAGCTAGGATTCTTTGAGTTTTTAACATGAGAATGTGATTTTGTCCAGTTTTTTATTTCATACACAAAATCTATCTCTATTATTTTTTCTCTCTAATCCTGACTATTTTCTCTTTTTAAGTTTTAAAGCATAAAAAGAGAGATGCATGAGGAAGGGAAGGAACCTAATCCATTTAAATATTATGTGCTAGAACTCTTGTAACTCCATTCTCTCTCACACACACACTTTAGTTCTACTAAGAAAACGAGGGATCTAGGGATCTAGGGATAATGGAAGAGAGCTAATTGATTATCCATTTTAGTGATAAGTTTTTGTATCCTACTTTGTCTCTTTACCTTCTATCTCCCTTCCTGATGTAGCCCAAAATGTAGCCCAGGAACCCACTTTGTATTATTCTAGGCCTATTTATATTGGAGGCCCATTAAAAGCTTATTGGGCCAAGGGAGCATCTTAAAGACCTGACATATTCTGCTGAAGATCCTTAGGAACCACAAATATTTATGACATGTCTTGGAATCTTCAAATATCTTTTTGCTGAGGCTTGACAACGCTTAGAAGATTTACTTTTTCTTTTGTCAGTTTTGTCTCTAACATATGCATGTTGTCAGAGTTGTATTTTCAAGACTTTTGTGTTGTCTTTTCATGGGTCAAGTCACTTGGACGACCCTTCACTTCTTGAGGCCTATATAAGGCCCCCCATTATAACACTTGAACACAATTTAAAGTTATCCATTTTTGAGAGCTTTGCTTTCTCCTTCTGAGTGTTCTCCTTGTTAGATAATGCTCTCTGCTTGTGGATTCAAGTACACCCCTTTGTGGATTCAAGGGTATAAGAGGTTAGTTTTGTGGATTTAGACTCTAACCCTTCTTAAATATCAAGGTTTGTGAATTCAAGCCACTGCTCTTCATTGTTCATGTGCTAAGGCTGCGTCACTTCTATATGAAAAATAAATGAACTTAGAGGAAGCAAATAAACCCACTTGAATCAATCCAGTTGTGCTCAACCTTTCTTTCTCTAGATTCATAATAGATATTTGAAAGCATTGAGGTGTTGTAGGAAAGGAATGGAGAGCCCCCATTGACCTATTGTTTGTGCAAAATTTCCCTACTCTCAGTTGTTTCTCTCTCATCTATGCTCGGTGGAGAAAAAAAGGGAAACCACAGTTGAACCCATTTTTTTTGTGTCAAATCTCTCAATCATACATTTTCTCTACTCCCAACCCTCCCTTTCTCTTCAGTTCAAAGGGGGAAGAAAAGTAACCTAGGAGAGGAAGGAAGACAAATCATTCACTCAAATTTTTATGTCTAAAATCTTTCTTCTCTAACCATATAATTTCATTCACATATGGGCTAAATCTCCTCGTCATACTTTGTCTACTGTTTACTCCTCTTGTCTCAAGCCCCACTGACAAAATAGAGGGATCCATGCTGAAGGGAGAAAACTAACTTGATTTATTCTCTTTCTAGGTGCCAAACCTCTTTGACATACTTTCTCTCTCCTTTCTATTTATCTTTCTACCCTCTCTCTCTCTCTAAGTTAGGCTGAGAAAAATATTTTGGAGGAGAGAATAAGACCTTGTTAAGTCAACTTATTTTAGCGACACTTGTAAAAACATATGGAGTAGCAATACGCGTACAACGTGTTACAAGAGATTCATCAAGTTGACCATTTAGTTGTCGTTGAGGGGAAATTCAATTTTGATCTTGAAGTCAAAGCTGATGCAAGTCAGATGCACCCCCCCATCTCCAAGTATATTCATGGTCAATGTGTAGAGCCCCTGCATCGCACCCCCAAATATCATTTCTCTTATTAGATGAAAGGGCAATAAGATGCAACGAGATGCACTTGTCCTCTCTCCATTACAAACACAAAAAAGTAGAAAACATGGATGATAACTAAGAAATTAAGGAGATAAAGGCCTTATAAAGATTAAGACTTAATATTTGTGAACTATGATGGATATAATAAAATGAGCAAGTTCACTGTCTACCGTCAATGTCACACTAAAAACCCATTTTTGTAGGAGAAATCACCAATGAAGGAAATAATAATATAGATGATAGACACAAGCAATTAAGAAAAAAACAACGGAGGATAAATGAAAGAGTTAAGGAGATAATGGTGTAGAGATAGGAAACCCTAATTGATCTATTAAGAAAGGGAGGAGTACATGTGTTTCCCTTTGGGTTTCAGCTTCCATTTTAATATTAAATAATTAGTTTTTCTTATACATATAGGGCACAATACTAAAGGTCCATAATCACTTTCCATCTATGTTGGTGATTATATTCATGTTAACTGCATATATCTCATCAAAGACTATACCCATGCAAGCAACACTGTTTACCAATTGTTTGAGAGATCATTATCCACCATTCTACCACACCAAAATTGTTTGAACAGATGATACACTTGTAGCCTAATAGACCTTTTTGTGCTAATCAAGGTACCATTCCAAAGCCATATGCCCTTATACTTCAGCATAAAATTGATTTTTCAAAAAGAAAAGATCGCATCCTACTTGACATTACTCGCATAATACTCTACGAGATGCATATCTCACATCATCCATGGTTTAGTGCTATCAAGATGACTACTTACCTTTTCAATCACCTTCCCACCTCTCCCTTTGGTGATACAATTCCTCTCCATCATCTCTTTCCTAATGCCACTCCCTTTGTCTTACCACTACATGTTTTTTTGGGTGCACACAATTTGTTTAGGGCCACACTCCATCCATCTCAAGATTTGCTCTATGGGCACGAGCACTAAAGGGAAATTTTGTTGGTTATTCTTGCACATAAAGGGGTATTGTGTTCACTTCCTTGATACTTTGTGATGAATTACCTCTGCTAATGTCACCTTTTATGAAGACATTCCCTACTTCTTATCATCTACTACTCCCCTTTAGCACCATCTTCACTACGAATGGGTTTCCCTCCATCAATCATCCACTACTCCACCCTCCACCACATCAACTTCTTGGCTTGTTTTTTAGGAGTGTTCTTCCTCAAATTCATTGCTAAAGAACTAAACTAACTCATAGTCATGATGTCGTTGACCAACTCCTCTAATTCTACAATAGACCCTTCATCGTGGATGTCCACCAAGCCCACCTCTTTAGTTCCTCCACTTAGTAATTTTGATGACCTCCACTTTCCGCTCACCTTATGTCAAGGCAAACAAAATCATACCCAATATCCATTGCCTAATTTGTCTCATATAACTACCTAACATGACATAACTTTTATCTTGTGGTGTCCTCCAAAACATTTACCACTTCGTAATATGAATCTCTTCAAGTACATGAGCAGAACACACCTATTGAGCTTGAGTATTGTGCCCTAGTCCAACATGATACATGAGACTTAGTACTCCACCCTACCAACGCTAATATTTGGACATGGGTCTTCACTTTGAAATATAATCTCAATGGCATGGCGGCTTTTCACAAGGCTGGGTTAGTGGCCAAAATCTTACATGTTCTTTACATTGAGACCTTCTCCTTTATAATTTAATGGAACTCCATCCATGTTCTTCTATCTCTCATGGTGAATCAAGAGGGGTCTCAATATCAATTGGATAGCTCTAATGCCTTCCTCTATGCTGACCTAGATGAACAAGTCTTTGTGGAACAATCTCCAAGATATATTGCTCAAAGGGAAGACTATCAAAGTCTACTCAGTAGAGATAGAGGCTTGGCCGAGGTTTTGGGATTCTAAATCACTGGTGCTAAAGGATGCAAACACTTATAGAGAACTACTTGAAGAAGCTAATACACTGGACCATAGCTTACCATAATATTTTCTATGTTGTGGGTGTTTTTTAAGCTAGTTCATGTAGGAACATCATGAAGTTCACTGAGCAAGCACTTTAAGAGGCTTAGCAAGGGGCTTGTCGACATCTTCATGTTGAAGCCTGTTCCGATCTCGTATATGCTAGGACTAGTGGAGATTAAGAGTCTACTAGAAGCTATTGCACTTACATGGGTGACAATCTAGTCACATAACACTCTAATACAGATAGTCAATTCCCCAAAACAAAAATCTCATTCTAATATAGAGGCGGAATACTGCATCATGGCGAAACATCGCTTGTGAGATGGTATGGCTTTAATCTCGTATACAAAAATTAGGTGTTGTCTCTTAAACATCCATTACTATGTATTAGGACAACCAAGCTATCATCTTCATTGCGAGCGACCTTGTATTTCACGAGCAAAGAAAAAAATTTAGCAACACTATCACTACATCCATGACAAGGTCCTCAAGGCTGTCATCTCTACCATGTAGCTTTGTGCAACCAACCTGCTAATATATTCATCAAGCCTCTGAGCAATACCTCCTATGACTCCTTGAACACTAAGCCACACATATATGATTTATATGCTCTAGCTGAAGGGAGAGAGTTAGAGTATAGCCCAACAAGCTTGTTAGGGGCTTTACCTCACTTCAGACCACATCCTTGTTTTTCTCTCTTCTCTTCTCTTTCAATATATTGATTAGGGTTTCTCACCTCACATACTTAAAACAAATACAGAACAACTAGAACATAGGATGGTAAGGTGAATAGAGAGACATGAGGGAAAAGAAAATTATGCGAAATCACACCACCTAAAAGACAATGAAGATGATTATTAAGGTAAGTAGCTGCCATAATAACATTAGACCCTAGATAGTGTGGGTAGTGTCAAGTAAAATATGATGTATGGGCATGTGGATTGGTGGATGATGCCTTGGTTAGTACAAATTGTTTGATGGGTCCTTGGACAAGTTCAAGATTATTATTAGTTAGAAAGATTTTGAGGTTGATAGAATGTCGGGTAATAATTTTTTAGAGAAACTAGAGCAAAATGGCGAGAAGTTGCATGCGATGTTTCATAAAATATATTGAATGACCAAAGATGAGAGAACATGAGAGAAACATGAGAAACCCTAAATAAAAAATGAGAGAAACCCTAAATAAAAAATGGATATATACCCTTAAGTCAATGACCAAAGATGATTTAGAAAATATGAAAGTGTGTGCATGTGAAATGGAGGCAAGACTAGTTGTCGAAGTAAATGGCTAAGATTACTTTAATGTCTCATTTCTGACAGGGTAATGCTCATCTAGATTGATGGTCTTGATGGTGTTGCAAGAGCACAAGGGAGAATTGGGCCCATAGAAATACACAAAAGCATAGTCTGAGCATCTGTAGGCTTCTTGAACTCCAACATTTCTTCGAGGTATGCTAGTCTTTTCACAGTAAATGAAAGGCGGAAATGCATGCTTGCCCTTATCATAATGATGAAAACCATATTGAGTGAGAGGCTTGGAGCCACTTCCCAATTCTGACTGTCCGAGCAGGAGGCAACCAAAGTAAATGGTTTCGACATGGGATACAGAGTAGGAGAAGAGGGAACACTCAACAGAAGCCTCCATAGTTACAGGTAAAGCCATGTTGAATATAGCCATAATAGAAGGCACTATAGCACCAAAAGTACGTGATGCATATATGAGAACCCATCTATCAATGGAGGCTGTGAAAAGAAAGATGCTAGCAGAATGTTACATATGATCATGATCCACAATCCACAAGTCAATGGTTCGTGACTGATGAATTGACAACTCCTAGAACATATTTTCCATCATGGCAAAATGATTCGCAATGGATTGCTCTTGCTCGCCAGCCAAGAGAGACTAAAAAAAGATCCATGGTACCATTGGCATTACACTTATCAGGCTTGATCAGGGCTACTTGGTGAGAAAGTCTATCATGAAGAACGTAACGCATCCTTCTCAAGATTCTGGGGCAAGGTGAGATGGTGGGGGTTATGTTAGGTGGTGATGTAGATGGTGGGTGATGACAAAATCTCAGAAGCCGGATACTCAATTACCATAATTACAGCCATCAAATGTGTGCATGGTTGAGAGAAGTGGCGGGTAATTAAATAGCATAGTTGCTGCTGTGGCAGTAGAGCATAGTTGGTGGAGAATCATCCAATGAAGAAACTATTTCAGACACCTATATCTTGAGCAAGACAGCCTTGTCTAGGCAGCAAAGGAGGCAACAAACACTAGCCGGGGCCAGTGGCCCTCTTCCTGGCAGGTGTGGTGGCCTTCTTGCTAGAGGACTTCTAGTTCAAAGGGACAGAAAGGGAGGGGGGGCAGGGGGCAGCTCGAGGTTGAGGGTTGACCCTCTTGTTGGAGGGTGGCATCCTCTTGGTTGAGGGTCAACAACCCTCTTGTCGGGGGCAGCGACCCTCTTGTTGGAGGGTGGAGGCCTCTTGGTGATGCAAGAACTCTCTGATTGGTAGCAACAATGGCGACGAAGCTGTGGTGGCAATGGTGGTAGCAACAACTAGGGTAAAGCTATCTGCTTTGATAGTCTGCTATCTACGGTTCAGAAATGTGAACTATAATGAAAAGTATAGAATGGCCTGGGTGTGACTACTATCTTAGACCAATGGCACAATGAAAAACCGTTTTTCTTAGGAAAAATATCAATGGAGGAAAAAAAAAAAAGATTTTCATGTTTTAGAATGCCGGAGGGAGAAGATGGAGAAAAGATTGAGAGAGGAATCATACTGGTGGCGTGAAGGCAGGCAAGGTCTGTTCATGGGAAATTTGGAACTCGCCCACTGAGATGGGGCAATTGCTCTCAGAGCACAAGGGGTGAGTCTCCTGATGAACATGAATTCCAAAATACTTGACGTCAATCACCACCAGACCATCACTGATGAACTTTGCTGCAAGGAGAAAAGCCCATTGTCATAACGTAGAAAAAAGAGAGTAAAAGCTAGGCTGACAAGCAAGGAGAATGTAAGGGTGGCCCACTAAAGGATGGCCCATTGGCGGCCATCTTCTTCCTCATCTTGTCTCTTTGTCTTCAGCTTCTCTTCATCTCTTCGTCCACTTTCTTTTCAAGATACTAACCCACGCGATATTCTATTGCTGGATATTCATTTATCGGTCGTTTATCCTCCCATCAATGAGTCAAGATGATCTCCTCTTCCTTTACTCGGGAAAAATTTAAATTTCTAAAATGAACAAGTAAAATCAGTTTTCACAATCAGGGAACACCAATGCTAATTGATCCGATGATCTGGCATTGGTTGGATTGTTGTGATTCAGATGATTACGACCGTCAAATTGTTGGATTGCTGTGATCTGGTGATCGTTGATCTCAATCCTTCGAATCACACTTCACAGCAATGAGTAACTTGAGAAAGAGGAAGAGAGAGGAGAGAGACAATGAGAAACAACGCTGCCACAGTTGCCTCCATAGTCTCCTGCCATGGCTGCCCCCTGGCAGCAGCAATCCCCTACGTGATCATTAAAGATCTAATGATCACCGGATCATCGGACCGAGGATCCAATTGGCAATCCTGCTCGAAGGCAATTTCACCGATTGCGATCGTTGATTGGATTGCCGGAGTGTTGATCTGATGATCCATATTTCTATTTCCTACCCATGATTCTTGTGAAGAGATTCCTACCCATTATGCCAATAGATCAAACACGGTAGAAAGAGAGAAAAATGGGAAATCTTGTACAAAAATCTAAAAAATTTACTCATCACAGTGATGTAATCCGGCATTCAGATGAGAAGTAAAAAAATCCATATAACATTCTCTCTCTAATTTCATCTTCTGTCTCTATTGCAATGAAGGACCGACCAATTGGTTTTCTATAACCTCCATTAATGTTTCCGAGAAAAAAATAAGAATCACAAAATTGCATGAACTATCGTCTCCTTCATACCTGCGAGCGCTGTGACTCTGAACTTGGCCGCCCTGCCACGGATCACCGGATTGGGAGAGATGTCGACTCTTTGAACTTTCATCTCATAATCCACCCCTTCATCTGCAACAAACAAGCAGATTCAAACGAGAAAATCAACCTCGCTATTCATCCATGTTTCTCAGTTTCAACGAATCGCCGTCGATCAGAGATGCTGGTTGCTACACGATTTTTTTGTCAATCACTCGCCAATTTCGATATCTACTTTCAATGCGCAGATCTCAGCGGCAGAGACTCACCGCAGTAACGGATCGCCGGGGGGGCGCCGTCGGCGAGGACAGCCACGACACAGGCGGCGAGAACCGCTAAACCCAGAGCACTCCTCATTGCGACCGCGGTTCACAGCCGTGTGCTCTCTTCTCCAGGACAGAGCCGTGGTTATGAAGAGGACGGGAAAACTGAACGAATAACACGTGATAAACGGAAACCGCCGGGCACCTCGTGGGATTTTTTTCAAGCAATTAGTAGACTAGATAAACGGGAGGGAACCCAATTGTGCAAGCAAAAGCTGTCAGTGTAGACGATTTTAGAGAGAAGAAATGTAGATGATTGAACGGTACTACTGCTGGGCGCACTGGACGCGCTGGGCGCCGGAGTGGCCATCATCGTCCTCGTCGTAGGCCTCGTGCACGGATTCCTTCTTGCGGCGCATCTCTTCTTCGATGTTGACGTCGTGGAGGGTGGTCTCCTCGCACTCGTCGAGCTCCATGTCCGAGAGCTGGGAGCCGGGGCGGGAGGCGAGGACGGACTCCAGAACCTTGCACTGGTCCAGGGTCAGCGAGTCGGGGAACTCCACGGTGAAGTGGATATACAGCTTGCCCCTCATGAACGGCCGTTGGTACATGGGCATTCCTTCGTCGTTTATCCCCTTGAATTGATCTGTAGAGTCCCACCATTACATCTCATTAACTATCTAAACCATTCACCACCATCCTTCATTTCTGAATTTGGGTGGGGAGAGAGAGATAGAGAGAGAATTGGTTTCTACGTGTCCACAGAAAGAGAGAAAATGAAGAGAGAGAGAGAGGGAAGAGGGTTTTTTTTCCCGGGGGGAGCTGGAAGAAGAGAGAATCGTCGGAAATAGGTGGAAGTAGTTTCTGGACCAGTGCAAAGAAAGAGGGAGGGAGCTGATATAGAACACACAGAGAGAGAACGTACCAGGCTTGATGACCTCTCCGGGGTTGCTCTTGATCAGGAGCTGGCGACCGTCGAGGTGCGCCAAGATAAACTGGAAACCGCAGAGGGCCTCAGTGAGCGAAAGCGTGTGCTCCAGGAAGAGATCATCACCCTTCCTCTTGAACTTAGGGTGCTCCTTCTGTTGCAGCACGAACACTATATCTCCTGTGATGCAATCAGGCTGCCCAGATAGAAAGAGATCAGGCCCATACTCAGAATTCTAGAGAGAGAGAGAGAGAGAGAGAGAGAACAAGGGAGACATACCGCCTCGTCAGCTTCGCCCGGAAAAGTAATCTTCTGACCATTCTGCATGCCCTTCTCGACATGAACCTCGAGGACCTTCTTTTCCTGTGAGACTTTCTCTCCTTTACAGGATGGGCAGCGGTCCTTGTCGGTGATGGTCTCGCCTGTGCCCTTGCACTGGTTGCAAGGGTGCTGCATCTGCTGGATCATCCCTGGACCCAGCTGCCTAATCGACACCTTTATTCCTGACCCTTGACATCCCGGGCACCTCATCGACGCCCCTGATTTAGATCCCTTTCTGCATTGTCCACAAAATACCTGATCAACAAGTGCAATTTTTTATTAAAACCCCGGGTTTTTGTAGTAGATCGCTCACCCTTTGCACTTAGCACAGATGACGTTGCGAGAGAGAGAAAGCTTCTTTGATGTTCCGCTGTAGAGGTCTTCAAGAGAGACCTTGAGAGGGTGAATCACATCCTCACCTCTCTTCTGCCTTCGCCCCCCTCTGCTGCTGCCGCCTGAAGTCAACTCAAATTAGCAGACTACAAGGAAGAAGGTGAATCCACTCGATGTAATCTATCTGCCATATCTCTCTGTCTGCCACACACAATCTCTCAACTTTTTGTAAAAAAAAGAAAGATCTTATAGAAAAAGAAAAGAGTCTGTTTGATTCGTTTGTTTTAGCAACAAGAAGGTAGAGAGTAGTTCTTTACACTAGGAGAATATAAATCTTTTGAACCAAATACGGGATCTTATAAATCCTACCTCCAAAAGGACTGCCTCCGAAGAACGATTGGAAAATGTCAAACGGATCATGTCCCCCGCCACCAGCTCCCATTCCTTCTTTCAGCGCATCTTCCCCATATTGATCGTATATCTCGCGCTTCTCTGAGTCACTGAGGACTTCATAAGCATGAGCTAATTCCTTAAACTGCAGTGACATATAAATATGAATAATTACATTAATCAACTATACACGAGATAACTTCATAAATACGAATAATGATCACGAGAAAAGAAAGGCAGAATTAATTTTACTCATAAGTGTCAATGCCTGAAACAGAACAGTGGAAATGACGTGAAGAATTTCGAACCCAAGAGCTTTATCTAGACATTTCGAACTCAACCCGAGGAAACATGGTTTTAAATAAAGCACAAATTCTAAAAAACGAGGACCTCGTAACCCAGAATATGGTGTAAGACAGATATGATTATCTTACGAAGCAAGAACGTGCCTCAGCACGAGAATAGATACGTAGTATTCGAGCGCCCAGTTTTCTCTCTTGAATTTCAGGATTAAGAGTACCGTAACCAAGAATATGAAACGAGACACATGAGATTTATCCAAAGAAGCAAAAAAGGCGCCTCAGCATGAGAATAAATGCATAATATTTGTAGATATTCTCTTCTTTCTTGAATTTCATGAAAAAGGACATTGTAACTTTTAGAATATGAAGTAAGACAAATCTTTCTTTAAAAAAAATGAAGATTAACAGATGAGATATGCAAAGAAGCAAGAACGTTCCTCACAATGAGATTAAATACCCATTATTTATAACCCCATTTGTCCTTTCAAATCTGCAAATTCAAGAAAGACAGGTCGGAGCGACGAAAAATCAAGACAAAATCAGATGGCAAATCGTCAACAAGATAATCAATCACGACCAAAACATTACAGGATAATGCATCATCCTTGTTTACCCATATCATGGAGTAAGACAAATAAGTTCTACAAAGAAGAGACCGTTCATCTGAAGCAACTTGGAGCGAAAAAATAAATAAATACGAGATCTGAAGCAAAACCAACAATTTTACTGTAAATCACTGAGAAAAAAAGAAAACCTACTAAAGCGTCATCATCTTAAATTACCTACAAGTCGAAGCAAAATAAGCCCAAATAAATAACCAGAACGTGCCTCAGCACGAAAATAGACAACGCGGAGCCAAAATAAAACTTACCATGAGATCTCAAAAAAATTCATCAATTCCTTAATGAAATCACGGAGAAAATATATCACAGAAACCCTCATCCCCAAACAACGGATAATTTATACCTTCTCAGGGTCCCCGCCTTTATCAGGATGGTTCTTGATGGCGGCTTTACGGTAGGCGCGCTTCAAGTCATCTTGAGAGGCGTCCTTGGAGACTCCGAGGACCTCGTAATACCGCGTGTTGTCGCTCTTCTTCGGCGCTCTTCCGAACATCTTCGCTCCTCTACAATCTTCCAACCGCCGCTCCCGTCTGCTCCTGCTTTCCTTTACTGGCCGCTCTCAAGAAGCCAGAGGCGAACAGATCGAATAAAGGATCGGTTCCAATGAAGTCCGATCGCAGCGGCAGCGGCAGCGGCGGTGGTCGCTTAACGAGGAAATCAGAAGCGTGCAGATGCAAAGGACGAACTAAAAAAGGCCTTCAGTATTTATACACCTAACTTTTTCGATATATACCCATAAGTCCTTGGTTATTTTAAAAAGTCTACTTCTCAGTTGTATTTATTATCTTTAGCCGTAAGATTTGAATTACTGATAATGAAGTTAAATTGGAGAACGGGAACTGGGCTATGGTCTTTTTCATAAATACCCATAAAACTGTTAATATTTCAAAACCTACTGTCCCAGTCGAGCATCCGCGTACAATTATCAAATTTTATTTCAGCTTTGCGGTGGGTATAGACAAAATAGACGTGAAGAGGGGTACGTAAGGATATTTATCTTGAGCCACGTAAAAAAGATTAATGTTTTCAAAAACCTATTATTTAGCATACTTGGTATTAGTAAAATATCAAGACATTAAATAAGGATACAAAAGTTTTTTTTTTTTTTGTGGGTATAGAAAAAAATAGACTTGGAGAAGGGAACCGAGGTGGAATCGGACGGCTGAGACTGTTGCTTTTTCTCGTACTAAGATCTGAGCCGTCCAATGATAGGATCTAGAACATTCCGAGACTAGTCAGCTTTGCCGACTTTGCGGCAGGGAAAAGAAAAGACGTGCTTTTAGGTTTTTCGTTGAATCTGCATTTATTTTGGGTTTTAATTATGTTTTCATTCAGCAACGATTTACGATAATTGCCATCCGTAGAAGTTTCTCTCTCTCTCTCTCTCTCTCTAGAGGTGAGGTAGCTTTCTCCCTCGGGTTTTGATTCCTGCCGCCAGTATCCCTGTTTCTTCTCGAATGATCTCCCTAGGGTTAGATTGTCTACTAATGCTACTGTTTATAGCGCTCGCTTTTTAGTCATTGTTTGATCTTTCGAATTGTCGGAAATTTAATTTTCACTCCTAGATCATATCTTGGTTCTTGATTTTAGTTTCGATCCTGCTATCTAGTATTTATTTTTTCGTGGAAAGTGGAAGATAATGGTGGAGTGAGTACATGGAGAGGAGGTAAGATGAAGAGAATCATGAATATGACGTGAGAAGAAGATTAAGAGATTAGTGCATGCACCTGTGGATGAGAGGGAAATTCGAAATCTTAGGGCCTAGTGGGCCTTTTCTCTGTTTTTGAAAAATTTTTGGGCTCATAGTATAAAAACTTTAGGGTATTACTTCTAGCTATATTGATAATGCAGTGGTTGTATTGAAAGAAGTAATGTATTTTGGATGGATGTTTCATTTAATTGATGCAAGTACACTTGTAATCGTCTGGTTTCTGGGTCTTCATCACATGTATTTGTTTGCTGATTTTACAGAAGGTAATTGTACTCGGCTAATAGTATAGATCTTGATAATTCCGGAGATGAGGCCTAGAGCTAGACGAATTAGCGTTAAAGCAAAACATGAATTGAGTAATGAAAAAGCTATGATCCGGAAGCCAAAACCGAGTATCAAGAAGAAATCTCCTAAAGAGGATCCTAAGAAACCGAAGAAGCCGCCTACAGCCTTCTTCTACTTCTTGTAAGTTTCAATTATCTAGTTTTTTTAAAATATTGTTCTGATTTTGGTTGGAATCCATTATTCGATGGTCTAAATGATTCATCATCAATCTGAAACAGGTATTTTTGTACCACACTTGACTTGTTTATTTTGTTCAACATAATCTGTACTTTTTTCAGAAAAATACTCTGTCGAAGTAAATACATTCTCATGGTCACTGAAGTGATTCTTCGCTTCAATGTTCTGAGAAAGGGTTCAGCATTTGGGTGTTGTTGTTCTTCTGATAATCACTTATTAACGTGTTTATGATGGGAAGATATTTTTTTTCTAATAAAGCTGGTAAGGTTTGTCTCTGTCACCGTGTTCTTTTGTTTAGGATAAGAATATTCCAAAGAAGATGGTATATTTTCTTAATTAGCTACCAATGAAATCCTAAGTCCAATTTTGCAGTGCTGAATAGGATGAAGGGATCTGTGAGAATTCATATGCCAATACAGAGAACGATGAATCATGAAAAGTTGTTAGTAGTTGATGAAACAGTGATCCCATTGCAGACTAAATATTCACTTATACACCATCTCTGACCCTCAAGTATGCTATTTGACATCCCCTTATTGCACCAACCTTTGATCATGCAACCAGACTGCAACAACTCTTGTCATGTTCTACTTCGTCTGTCAAGACCATAATACTGTGACATTTCCCATTAGAGTGCAGCTGGGTTGCCCATGACATCGCGATGATCCTTTCCCACTCCACCTCCCTACGAAGTACTCCACCCCCATAGAACCCCAGAAAGTCTGGTCAGAGGTGACATTTGCCCTTGGGATACCATGCCATGTCTCGATCTCCTATGCGGAATGGCACTCAAAGAAAAAGCGGGAGCAATCTCCCTCCCCCATTGTCCACACAATACACACTGTCAAGGCATTTGGGAATGTTCTCTCCTGGAAAACCTGAGTCATCAGTTGGTGCCTTAGGAGCACCCAACCAAAAAGTGCAACTTTAAGGGAACTTTCCTCTTCTAGAGGAGTATGCACCTGTGGATGGTTGTCTAATCCTTCCATAAGGAACATGATGCCATTTCCATATTCTCAAGAAAACTGTAACCGCACCTCTCCAGAAATGGCGGTGTCTGATCACCTTGGGTTAGTGTGATAACTTTGAAGAAAATAACAAATAGGGCCAAATGATGCAAATGGGGCAAATGAGAGATTTTATTGAGGATTTTGGATGGAAGAAAAAGGGGGGAGGAAAGAGAGATATAAATCGGGTTGGAGGGCCATGGCTTATATAGCCATCGGCCCAGCCCCTTCTAGCCGTTGGGGCAACGGTCATATGACCGTTGCCCAACGACTAGGAGGGGCAAAATGGTCAATTGTCCAAACAATAGAAAAGAAAGGAAAAGACAAAGAAAAATAAGAGAAAAAGAAAGAAGAACTGGGCCATTTATAATATATGACCCTGTGATACATTGTTTGGGAAGAGAGAGGAGAAAGAAAGTGATAATTGGAGAAATATCTGTCTAACAGTTAGGGTTACAAAACAAGAGAACTGGCTCTTCACTTGGTAAACAAGCTGGTTTTAACCAGTGTATAGAGAGGAGGAAAAACAGGAAACAGAGGAACAGAGTAAAAATGGTTTTAATCTGACTTACTTAGAGAAACAGAGGAAAAACGGGAAAGAGACAGGGATACAGAGAAATAGGACATGGTCTAAGATATTTTGAAATAGGGGGATGCCCTTTGGGTTGCTCGTGGTTTGGAAGCCCCTTAGCAAGCTTTGTGAACAAGCTGGACCATGCATATAGCGAGCACAAACACTACCCTTTACCCACCCTAACTCCTCTTTGTGGGAGTATCTGGTTTCCCTACGGACACTTGTTTACGAGGACTGAGAAGGCATGAGGTGGAACATATCTTCAGACCCATGCCACCCATTCCTCAGGGAATTCTTCAGACCACAGCAACTTCCTGTCTAAGAAATCATTAGATTTTGTAATGTCCACCTTCTACACGAGGCATTTTGTTCCCTTTCTCTTCCTCAATGCAAGGATCTCTCCTGCCACCACTACACCGTCTGCTGGTTGCCAACCTAAAATTAAAGTTGTCCGAAATGGTCCAACTAGGTTACTAATCACCTCACACAATCTATTTGTCATGATCTTTGCAATGATAAAGTATGTAACATTGGACTGCTAGATGGGCCAAAATACCGATTCTAATGACCTCTTGTCACTTGGGCAGTTGATCCAGGTGCAATTTTTTTATTTGCTCTATACCGTAGTTCCCTCTTCGGAATCTTCCAAAGAGTTCTACAGAGCACAAGAACTTTTCCAGCCGGGATAACAATGTGCTCCTCCAGGTGCGCATGTGGTTTGGAGACCCCATTTCCTGCAGATCTTACTTTGAAAGGAACAACCAGAGGAACTCCGAGCCTGGTCCCTCCCTCTAGCTCCGTTCGGTGTGTCCCCCATCTCCAAAGTCACATTGAACCATCCCCATACGGCAATGGCAGCCTACGGAGTATCCCTCATAGCAGCATTCACTAGGCTGTAAAACCAAACTGCTTCCTGCTCCAAGCCATCTCTGTGCCTCAGCAGTTTCACGGCCACCGCAAACTGCCCTGTCCTCAAGTCCTCCTTGGAAAACATGACCTCGTTCTGGGCAACCTCCAGACCTTCAGATTGGCCAACCGCATAGGCTGCCTGAAAACCTTATGGAAAATCTTGCCCCACCTTGTTCCCATCCTGTGCCTTACACAGTTTCAGCATAGTCTTCTACTGGCATGCCACCACAGCACCCCTTTCTCAGCAGGCGCATCCCCATCTCTCTGCTCATTGCACAGTCCTTGAATGTTCCATGAAACACATTTCATGAGTGACTTGGTCCCCCCCTGCTATTGCTCAGTCTTCAATCCCATTGCCTCAGTTATCGCCTGCTTTTGCATGCCTCTCCTCCCTCCTTGCAAGCTCTTTTTGGATGCAGCACAAGCTCTTCTAGTGCCCAACTCCAACTTCTCAGTGAACATCTCCCTTCCATTTTCTGCTCCTCTCACTTTATGGCCTCATGGAGTCCAAGATTTTCTCTCTAATCGTCAGATGTTGTTGCCGATTACCTTATTTTGGAGGCATTTGTGGTGTTCACTCGTAAATTGAGAACCTGTATTTACTATTTTATCGATAATTTGAGAGAATGAAAACAAGAGTGCATGACTCTTTGTTTTTAAGATGACTCGTGCATTCTTATTCTATACCATTTGGAATGTTTTTTATTCCACATCGTTAAGAAAATAAGCCCAAAACCCTAACATTTTGTATTGTTCCGTAAAGAGTGAAGAGATGTTCTTATTTCCTTCTGTAATGTTTCTCTCGATCATTTTGATGTATTAGGTGTATCCATATTTATCGAAGCTTAAATTTTTGTGCACATCCTAATCATGGCAAAAGAGAGCATTGGAATGGTCCTAGCTCCTAAAAACTCAAGCAAAAAAAGGTCTATTGAGACTGTTATGAAATTGATTGAGTTCTCGCCACTGGGCCAAAAAAAATCCCAAATTTCATTATTTCAACTGCATTGAATGATCTTTGAAATTGGTCTAGATTCTCGAGTTATGGCCTCGTTTATATGGTACCAGTTGTTTGATTGAATTTGCTTATGTATTTATTGCGGTCTCCTTCAAATAGTAATGGAACACTTGCGAATTAACATTGTGTTCTATCCTATTGAAAAGGATTATATACCTTGTTATGCCCAATTGACTCTCCATTCTTAATTTAAATGGTCCTCTTCTCAATTCAACACTTAATATGTTAAACATGAGTGGAAAAGAAGTTTTTCTTGCTGTGCTGATGTCAGAAGATCCATCTTGAAGGGAGGACTTTCGCAAGACCTTCAAAGAGCAAAACCCGGACATTAAAACGATGCGAGATGTATGAAGTTCAAGGTTTCTCTTCTATGTTTCTCCACGGCATGCAAGTCACCAAGTAACATTCTGCTTTCAGATCGGCAAGGCATGCGGCGAGAAATGGAAGACCATGTCATTTGAGGTGAGATCTCTGTAATGCAATCTTTTATTCATTTGCTTTTGATAACGTTGTCCTGTATTTGATTCTCATGTCAGGAAAAGGTTGCATATTATGACCGGGCAACCGAGAAACGAGCCGAATTCGATAAGGCGATGTCGGATTATCTCAAAAGGATGGTAATATAGACATTGGTGGATTTTTTTATAACTTGAATTTTACATGAGATTCTAATAATGATCAATATGTCATGAAGGAAAATGGTGCGGAAGAATCGGAGCAATCGGACTCATAATTTGGATCAGTATATCCCCTGGAAAACTCATCTTTTCTTTTTCTTTTTTATAGCATCTTGATCTGACTGCTTATCTCTCTCTCCGCTTCATGTAATCATGTGTGGGTGTTTTGCTGATTAGGTTACAGTGCTGAATCATGATATTTATTGTAAATACTGTTGACCATTTGAGTTATCTAGGCCATGTAGAGGGATTGAATGGTAGAAAAGGTTTCAACTAATTTCAATGATGAATGATGTTCTTATCATGTTTCTATAAATAGTAAGACATCAAAATTCATAGATTTGTGGGTAGAAGAGGGAAATATAGATTGATGGGTTGATGGCTGATGATCATTGACTTATAAATCTCAAATGAGATGCATTTCGGTTCATATCGAATATGAAAAATTGTAAATGGGATAAATTTGGTTTGTTCATAATCAACATTTTTAATCGATCAAGATCAATCAAAATTGAGTGGCACTCATGATGGATTGTTCGATTGACTTGGAATTGGGTTACTAGTTTAAAATTCTCTGATCACAAAAAATATCTTTGCATAAAAGGGTAGAAATCAAGCTAATATCAACAAAATTATGAATGATGAGATGAAATGGTGATGAAGTTGATGGTGATTATTGGAACTGATGAGGTAGAAAAAGGATGAAAATGAAACAACAAACTTTGATCATACATTAAACATGATCTTCAATAAATGACATTGTCTTGCCTTATGAAACTTAAATATCGAGATAAAAGTGCGCCATTCATACTTTAAATATTGAAAACACGGAAAATGTGGATTCCATGTTGCTGTTCCGATTCCTCATTAATGACTTTGAAGTTTTTCAGCTTCTAATAGCCACTTTCTGCAATCACTTTTCTCATGTTGAGGAAAAGAACCTCTCTTCTAGGCATCGGTTGCACCTACGATGAGGAGGGCCTTGGGGAATGTGTGACATTCTTCCTATTTCCACTAGGTCAAGACACCTTTCATTGTTTGCAATTTTGAATACCTTGGAAGTTATTCATTGCAAATAATTGGCTTAGATCTAGGAACAATCAATTTCTCAACCAAAAAGAGCATCTTGAGCGATTTTCCCTCCGTCAAATTTCATGAACGCAACTCATGTATTTCTCGAATCAAACTTATCTAAATTATCTTCATCCACCTCGATGTTAAACATTACAAAAATATGGATGTTCAAGATTTCATGGTTGTGTATAGGAATATGATTGTTCTACATACGTGGTTCTAACATATTCTCCATGGCAATTGTGTTGCTCCCTATGAACTTTCTTCCTATTATCCATTTCATTTCATTTGTGACATCTCACGGGAAGAATTGTTCTTCTTGGATGCATTGATCATTATCTTTCACTGTGTTGAGGATATTCCACATGAGTGCAAGGCCCCATTATAAAAGTCATCTTCCTGGATTGAGAGACAATTTGTATGAAAATCCATAGTGGCTTGAGAATAATACATAACGTTGACCTGAAGTGTGGGCGAACATCTAGAAAGAAATCTTCTCCATTAAATTCCATTTTTCATTTCTACTTTGCACATCATTAGTGAAGCTACAATGCCTTGAAATGTCTAGGAATTAAATATTCTCAGTCATTTTCTTAAATCACTCTTTTGCTCTGTGGCAACCGTTGGTCTTCATAATTAAGCTAACATGGGTAATGTTGTCCTCTTGAAAGTTCAAAGTCCCAATGTTTAGGGACTTCATTATTTATCAGTGTTGCTTCAATTTTTAGAAAGGGCATTGAAAAATTCATCAACTTCAATTCTCTTGGATTTGACACATTTAATCAAAAGATAGTTAAATTCCCTTGGTGTCAAAACGTAAGCTTTTACCACTAATGGATATTATGTGACTTATAAGTGATGGATATTATGTGGCCTATAAGCCAATCGCACTTTCATGTATATTGTTTATGTTCATTGAAATAAAATTTATTCATTGACATTCATGTGTGATGTTTGCAATGAAATCTATGAGCATATGCAATGACTAAGTGAATTATGATGAGATCATAATACAGTGATCACTAGTATTTAAACATATGTTCTAAACATTCCTATTCATGTGATATTCGAGAAGGATATCGAATTATCTGAAAAGAATAACACTATCTAATCCAACTCATATGATGAGTATGTTTGATCCTTTAGCCATCAGTGTGGGTGCTCTTTGGAGAAAGAGTTTATTAAATTGATCCGTATGAATCCCTGAATGGTAATTATACCTAAATTTGAATCAAGTTGATTCATGTCATGATTATGTATGTGATCCTTTGACTTGAGACACCAAAGATATCTTGTGGATAGATGATCATGTTTGATTATGACTCACGAATCCCTAGTCACAGGATATATAAAACGTCATATATTGGATACGACATAAAGTCTACGAAGATAATTGTGTGATCAAGATGGGATCATCCACCCTTGGTATTTGAAGAGATTGACTCAAGGAATGAGATGTTATGAAGTCCTTAACCAAGATAGTGGAAATATAGGAGAAAGAGTTCCCAAAGATTTCGTACATGCATCAGTATTGACTTGAGTGACCAACTATGGTTTGACTATTGAATATACCCTAAGTTATTTATGAGTATCGTGTGGATAAAGGATTATATATACATGATAATTGATGAAATAAATGTTTCATAAGTGAGTTCTTACATACTCCATATCTCCTAGTGTACGTGGTGTAGCTTGGCACCCAACGGGCTGACAATTCAACGTATCGATTGGGTTAAATCGATCCTTGATTACTTAATCTATTAGTTGATGTGGATAATTAATTAATGTTGATCAATCAGGTGCTGTTGGGTCTATAGAGTTATTAAATAGTGATATATATGGACCTAGAGGGTCATACACATAAAGTCGATGGATGTTGATGGATATAGACATAATTATGAGAGTTTTTATAAAAAAAATTACATACCAAATGTCTATAAATAGGGGGAGAATGGCCACAACTCAAGGTGCCCATGCAAGCCTTGTGGGAAATCTCTCCTTTCTTCTCTTTCTCTCTTAGTGAAGAGCTTTGAAGAAGATATCCAACCATTTAGAAATTGTGTGGATATTGGTATAGGCTAGACGCATGAATAGCTTTAAGCACTCTTTTCAAGCGAACCTTGTAAGTATGTACTCCCATGTATACTAGATGATAAGATCGTATGTGCTTCATGTCTCAATATTTTGAATATCCGATTCAATGTATTCAACTGCATTCGATATTTTGATCAAAATTTTGGAAGGCTTATTGACCTCAAAACCCAACAACCACTATAGGATATTTATTGTGTTATATTTTGTCATTGCACAAATATTCATCATAAGGAATTTAAGCTAATGATTCATTAGTAATTTTGTTGCAAATACGTTTTACATATGCCGAACATGTCTAAAATTTTAAACTTTCTTCTTTGCAAAGAATTCCTCAATGCATCAAAGAAATTTTTTGATAAATCCCCCAATCTTTCAAGGGATGATTGGTGCTCGAGTAGCCTCCACAAGTTTGGAAAATGTGCTCTTTATTGACCAAGAATCCACCATCAATGGCTCTAGTAGCATGTTTAAAGCATCACTTAAAACATTGCCTGCTATGTTGTTAATATTCCAATACTTATTTTAGATATATGAAGTGAGAGAGGGAGAGAGGAGAATGGACGAAACTCCTTAATCTGTGAACTAGAAGGAAAAAGTGCATGTGCTTATACAAGGTGAAGGCAGATGGAGAGACACTAAAAGATGAGGGTAAGAGAGAGAGAAGAAAAAAACTGAGGGGGAATGAGAGATAGATATTTAGAAAGAATAAAAATAATATAGCGATCAATAGCAAGAGAAATTGGGAACAAGTATGTAAAGAGGTTGGCAATGATGAAAGAACATAGATTGAAAGGGAAACTGATAAGAGAAGTAGATGTTGACTTTTCTGAAGATACTTAGCGAGAGAGAGAGGGAGAGAGGGAGAAGCATTGAGAAAGACCTAAGGAAGAGAGAAGCTGTGGAAAAGATGTTGAGATGAGAGAGAGATATAAAAAGACATTGAGAGACTAATGATGATAGATAGATATGAGAGGAAACTTGAGAAAGAAATTGAAAAGAGTTTGATGCATCCATTGTTAGGGATGGGGGGGGATCATGTGGGGATGCCACGTGGAAAGGTTGGGTAGCCCATCCCATCCGAAGACATTCCACCACATGAAAAAGGCTGTCTTGAAGTTTGGATTGGATAGGGGGACGAGGAGAAACAAAATATAGGAAAATAAAAGGAGATTAATGAAGATCTGCTAGAGAAAATCCCATCATCACTAAAAAAATGAGGAGGAAGGATGATTGCGAAAGAAATTGTGAAATTTCGAATGCTTGAAGAGTTGGTGGAGTATTTGGCTGATCGGCGAGATTGGGAAGACTAGAGCCTTTAGGAAGGCGAAGACATGGGTTGGGCCTCTTGACACTCATTTGGGCCTCAATTTTCAATATGACCACCCCTAAACCAACCATCAGATCCATCGTTATGCAAAACAATCCAAATGCTCATGACTAAATGCCACGTGGCGCTTTGACTCTGCAATGGGGGCCCACCTAGAAATCTTGCACTTGAAACCCACGATTCGATCCGCTCCGACTCGGTGATCGGATCGATGGACCTTTTCTAGAAACTAGTCGATCGAAAGTAGGTACTTCAGTGATTCGCAGCCGTCAGATCACATCCATCCCTGATCGTCGGATGGTCGATCCAGAACGATCCGTCAGATTTGAAGATCTAGATCGCGATCAGATCGCCGGATCAAACTTCCCTGCCCTAGCCCCACCACCTTCTGCGAATGATGGCCTATCACCTACGACCACCTGGATCTACGGTCGCTCCTCCGTCATCCCATTGTTGGCGATCAGGATCGTCCATCTGGAGATCTTTGGCGCGGAGTTGGTAGTGGAGGTGCCCGCCACCAGAACAGCATGCAGTTTCCCTTTAAATAGCGACAGAGACAGCGTGGGCATCCAATATACGTGGGAAATCATGAGGACGAAGATGTGGTCCGGTTTCTGATGCGGTGAGCTTTCTTCCCCATTTTTTTTTTTTTGTATTTTAACTTCCTCCTCAATCGATTAAATTCCTCAGATCCCCAATTTGTAATGTCGGACGATTTTAGCCTTCATTATCTCGTGTTCTTCGCGATCCCAAATGCGAGCTTTTGGATGATAGATTTCTTGCCCTCCGGGTGAAATCCCCCCCACAAATTAGATTTCCAATGATCTTCAAGGGTTCTGTTAAATTTCTATTTTGTGGATGTTTTGGGGACAGTTGGAAGAAGATGGCTGATTCAAAATTAAACGGATTTCATTTAGATATCTGCGCCTGGAGTTTCGAATATGGGAGCCTCGGCGAGATGGCTCAAAGTCCTGATGAAGATGAGCAAGAAGAAAAAGTCACCCTCGGGGGAAGAGAACCAAAATGTTAGTTGGACTACTTCATAAAACATGTATTTCTAGATTAGAAATCGAAAAATTTTAAATCAAACTATGTTTGGGTTCTAAGATTGTCTTAAATATTATAAGAATAGTCTTACCTGAATTATCCAGGACGTCTCAATCAATAAGTCTCGATACTCTCCAGAAGAGGAGGAAGAAGAACGTGCGGCGATCGTGATTCAGACTTCGTTTCGAGCATTTTTGGTGCGTTCTCTGTGTAGTTTTAATTTGGTGAGGACATGAATATGCATATATACAGATATATATGTAAATGTATGTCCACTGTAAGCTATCATTAATTCTGTGAAGTGATTCATTTATGCTAATATTCCTTTATATCCACGAGGGTAGTCAAGGTCTTACATTCTATTATTTTTTTGTGTATGTAAGAGAGATCTATTAGTGACGTTGAAATTGATGAATTGCAGGCGAGGAGGGCGCTGAGGGCATTGAAAGGACTGGTGAGATTGCAGGCATTGGTGAGAGGGCATGCAGTGAGGAAGCAGCTCATGGACTCTAGAGTGAAGGTGCGAGCTCAAGTTGGAGAGAGAAGGGCGAGGACATCGGTGGAGAGTCAGGTGAAGGTTCTACCACTCCAGGCTAGTCCAAGAGAGATTGAGGTAGGTTTGAATTGTCTACGTCTCTCTCTCTGTCTCACACACACCCTTTCTTTCTCATGCTTGTGCTTTCTGTTGTTCTCTCTCTCTCTATCTCTCTCTGTGTTGCTCGCTCATGCTTTCTCTAATTCTCTCTTTCACTCACACACCCACACACATTCATGCACTCTCTTTCTTGTACGCACTCTCTTCTCTTTTTCTCTCTCTCACACACACACTCAGTCTCTTTGCCTAGCCTTCTTCCCTGGGGCCCCGGATGTTGCTGGAAAACCATTTAATGACAATTCTCAAACTCTCTCCCATGCCTTCTTCAATATAAGGTTGCCTTGAATCTCTCTCCTTCCCTCTCTCTCTCTCTCTCTCTATATTTCTAAATGTATGTCTGTCTGTCAATTAATCAATCAATCAATCAATCAATCAATCAATGTAGGCTGGATGGTGCGATGCCGTAGGATCCGTGGAGGAAATTGAAGCACGGCAGCAGAAGAGGAAGGAAGCGGCAGCCAAGCGAGAGAGAGCTATGGCATATGCCATGGCTCGCCAGGTACCATCTCCCTCTCTATTTCTCTCTATCCATCTCTATCTCTGTCCTTATCTCTATCCATATGTCTATCTCTCTCTCGATTAGATGTCCATTTCGTCCAACCCCCATGAAAGCAAGATTCTCTCAGCGAGCTCTGACCACCAAAGATTCAGTTCGATTTCCACTGCAGATGGCAGTGGCAAGAAGTTGCAGCGGCACTATAGATAGTGGCAGTAGAAATTTTCTCCACTGCTGAGGCACAGGTCAATGGGGTTGACCATACTTTTGGTCAACCCTGGACCAATCATCAAACGTGGTGTCTCTGTGGGCCCATGTTTGGTTCGTCAAAGAGACCCAAGTGACAGATAGAGGGCTATCTGTCGCGTGACCCCCCGCCCCCCGCGCCTAACCATCATCAAATGTTGACATGGGGGGTCTAGAAGTTCCTTCAAACCTCTCTCTCTAATCTATCTGCCGATGAATCTATTGACCTGCGCAGAGACAGGGGGTGTTAGGCTGCCACGCTCAGGAGACAAGGAGGAACAGGACAGGGACTGGATGGAGCGGTGGATCGCGGCGCGCAGTGTTAGAGAGAAGGCCAAGTCGTCGCAGAGATCTCTTACAAATCAAGAGACACTGTCATTGTCTTAGTTTCCTAACTTAATGCAAGGGTTCTCTTTCATGAAAATTACAAATCCCCAGAGTAATTTACTCGTGTGAAATGATAAATTTAAAAAGTAAGTAAATAAATAAACAAATAAATCTCATGATTTCTAGAAGTATAAATGCAAAATCAATGTGTATTCAGTGATCTTAAAAAAATCATCGAAATTTTAATAAATCACTCACCATCATTCAACTATTCACTGTATTCTTTGTTAAAAAAAAATCAATCCAGGGCCACATATATAAATATGCATAAATGCGCAAGGTGGATGATAAAACTTTGATTAAATGGGAGTCAATAGCATGTTCTTACATTTTTATTTAGGATATTGTGTACTATGTGATAGATTCAATATCATGTAATCATACAATGATCATCATTTCCTTGGCACCCATGAACATAGATGTTTTCTCCTTAACCATATCATCAATTCAATGAAGCTTCACTTTGCCACGAGGTGATATCACAAATTCCCAAGTTTCTTGCCCTAGTTTTGGTGTAAATAAATTCATGAAATTTCATTCGTTGCACGAACATTTCATTAGAAAATATTGGTGCCTCAATGATTTTCCCTTGTGCATTGACATGGTATCATAAAATCTAGGGTTTCTAGGTTTCTTGGTGTTACAATTGTCTTCAAGACTCCAATTCCATTATTGTCGACAGGCCTCCTACCAAAAAAAATGGTTATATGGTCCCCATCACCTTCGCCTTTCAAGACGGTCTATAGTCTGAAACAATATCCTTAGTTCCTTAGACATGAGACCCAATCTTTGATGCCATTTGCAGCTGCAGCTCTCTATCTTGGTGTGAGAATCACTGCTTGTAGGAGCCTTGCCCCGATGCTCGGCATTGTTTTGAGCATGCATGGTCTATGGGTGCCGCATACTCATTCACATGGGTATTTTACTTGAAAAGGTTTATCATTCAATAAAAACAAACATGAGTTTTGGCAAAGGTTTATCATTGAAGAGAAGAATTCTTCACAAACCTAGGGCTCTCTGAGAATTTTGTTACACTCAATTTTCATGGAAATTCTATAAAAAGAAAGTTTTGGAGCTTCAATTTTTCCCCGGAAATATTCATACATGAATTTTCACAAAGAGAGAGTGCAAGTTTGTAGAATTAACTCCAAGGTAAGTCCATACTTTAATGAAAATTAAAGTCGTCACTATCATATTTATTTAAGTGATTATAAAGGGCTGATATTGCATCATTTCATCGAGAGAATTTAATTTTTTTGATTGAGTGATAGCTATTAGATGAGTTTTGAGTGAAGAGAAAATCTTGGGATATTTTCACATTGGTCTTATCAAAGTCCATCAAGAATATTAATGCTTGAATGCTTGAATGCAATGCTCTTAATTTTACCAAATTGCTCGAGGAAGGTCAATTCCTAGATGAGGTTGTCTTTGTTTTTGATCTACGTGAAGATCAACGATTATGATGCAATCATCCCTTTAAGCTCCGATGGATCCTAATCCATTCATAAGATGACTGGTAATTGATGTGCCCCATCTAATTACTCGTTGAGTGCCATTTTTCCCTTAGGACTTAAGCACCACCCAAAAATAAATTTTATTTCTTTTCTAATAATCCTAATTTTTAGTCAAAATCAAAATATGTTATATTTATTTTCTTATCTGATGAAAAAAACTTAGGACGAAAAATGTCTTTTATTTTAAAACTCAATAATTTATAAGGTTTTTAGAGTTTTATGGATATCATTAGAATTTCAAGGAATTTTTCAAAGGCTTAGGAAGAAATTTAGGGGTGGGCACATTGTGGAAGTTGACATGACATACATGCATGATTTCTAGGATGTTAGACAAGTGCTCCCACATGTCTCTCTCATTGAAGCAGAGACAATATGTATTTAACACCTCCAATAGAAATTTAGAATGCTTTTTTGGCCTAAATTATATCTTTCAAAATTACAAATTTATTATTTGTGTGCCATGTTGCCCTTAAAAATTTAGTCCCAAACATGAAATAAATATAAAATGTACATCGACATAACTTGATGAAAGTCCTTTAAGATGAGTCAAATATTCCTTATATCCCAATAGTTGATGCAATGAGTGACGAAGCTGTGTGCCACTAAAGGGACTATTCATGCCATGGTGGCGTGGCGTTGCACTGCCATGTCATGGTGCCAAAAAATTCAATTGCCACTGCATGCCTTTCCCAAAAGTTCTTTATTGAGGCTTGAAAATTCCTTGAAATTATCAAAATACTTAGAAAATATGTAAAAACTAAGAAATGCATATATTTCAAACTATAAGCAAATTGACATCCAAATTTTCTTCAGTAGATCATCGATTGACTTTGATATGTTTTATGCCATATACAATAGGAGATAAGAAAATGACATGAGGTTAGCTTTAGAAAGTCAGATTAGCTCAACTTGGTTATTGATTTAGCTCATTTCTTATTGTTCTGATCTTCTCTATCCATAATCATTTGACCCAAATCATGAAATCAATAAACTCAATAAATTATCATCGTGGTTGAGGCATTTGAATTACATAAAATTAACCTACTTTTTGAATTTTGTGGTCTATGGCAAAATTTTATGATGTTTGCGCTAGTCTCATTAGACATGATACGATAATATGCATAATAAACATTCTAATTAAGAATTAAGAATTTTTTTAATGAAAAAAAATCAAATGCATGTTTTCAGATTTGTGACACCTCCCATAAATCTCTCTACAAATCTTTGCATATTATCCTATACGCCAAAATTGTTGCATTTGGGTTCCAATGCAAAACTCCCCCACTAGTGCATTCTAAAAAATCTTATTATTCATCTCATTATGGATGGGTAATAGTTGTCTGGTGGATACATGGGAAGTAATGATGAGCCCTTTGAGTATCTTGCCATGAACATGGTAGCACTTAACCTAAATGTGTTTATTTTCTAGTGAAATGCTGGTTGTCACAATGCATGTTTATAGGAGTAGGTACCTTGCATTCATGCTATGAGAGTAGTGACTACATTTCATCTCCTATGTTGTGTTGACAATCCCCTAATACTCCACTTTATAAATTGACCAAAGGGCAACATTTTTATTCTTGATTTACTAAATAACGCAATTCTACTCGAGATATGTAAAGTAAAATATTTTGGATATACATTGCCATTTATCTATAGAATACCATTATATTGAGTAGACATGGATATGTCCATATATTATTGATTGACCTGGGCATCCATGTCTCCAATCGTGTCCTAAATCTCATTTCACTTGTGTCGACACCCTTTGATGTCATTGCTGATGCACTTCATGTGCTTTGAGCCCAAATTCAAAGATAGTGTAGATGATGTTTGAGAAGTGACCATGAGATAGATGAGATTACTTTTGTGTCTTCTATACATGTATAGTTCATAGATTTTCAATGAGAAGGTTGATAACATGCAATCTTAACATGATAAAACATGATTATTAATGCAAAATAATGCATAAAACATTCCATTTATATGCATGTTATCATATTTTGAGTGCATTTCTATCATTCTATGCAATTTTATGTTATAGCTCAAAATGCATTAATTTAGGGTTAATTATGACGAATTAAAGATTACAGATTTTATAACCCATATTTACTTGAGATTATAAATGGTTTTTAAAGTTAAATAATGAGAAAAATCATGTTTATGAACATTCATTTAATTTTCTAAAGTTAAAATCTTAAAGAAATGAATGTATTTTTGAAATAAGATTTAAATCTCTTGTTATTTAAATAATTTGACTTTTTAGAATGATAGATAATTAAATTTCAGATCAAATGAAAGAAATTTGGATTAATTTGGAGTTGTATTTTAAAAGATATGAATTTTACAATTTTTAGGGATTTTTTTGGATTTTTCCGATTTAAAAACGTTTAAAATAAATAAAAAAATTGCAAAAAGCATTTAATAATCGCGCGGGTCCCACGTGGGTGCGACGTGGCTCACAAGGCCACGTGGCAGAGCCACGCGGGCCCGCGCAACGCCTACGTGGCGCGTTATACATATTATATTCATATATTACATATAGTATAAGAGGTATTCAGCCTCCCGTATATCGGGAGGGTATTCGACCCTTAAGATCGTCGGGTGTTATAAACCCGACGATTCTCTTTTTTTATTTCCGTGTGGGACTAATCCACACGACTTTAATAACGCAGGTGACGTGGCGCGACGAGGAGCAATGGATTGCGATCGGAGGACGCCGATCGGGTGGACACGCGGACCACCTGATTTGATCAAAACACGTGCCAAATAAAAGTTATTATAACGGTTGGATTTCATGCGATGTGGCGGCATCACACGCGTCGATCGCGTGGACGCGCGGACCATCAAGCCTTGATCAAACACGTTCTTAAATGGAGGCGTTATAACAACCACGATTTCATGCGATCAAACGCATCTGGAGCGTTAGATCGCGATCCAACGGGCGCCGTTTCATGCGTTTTATAACGCATATCGCGAGGATAGATCTGGAGCGTCCATCTGAGATCGGACGATCGCGATATATTCGTAACGATTCACTCTGAGGCGGTTTAATCTGGACCGTAGATGGAGCTTAACGCACCGATCGGACGGTTCCCCCCATTTCTCCCTATAAATAGACGTGTTCTTCGTCTTTTGTAAGTATTCTCGAGGGATTTCATCTAATTGATCAATCTATACCCTTCCTCTCTTGAATCTCTCTCTTGTAATCGCTTCTAGACTCGAAATCGCGTCCACGGAGTGTTTATAAGAGAGATTTTGACGATCGTGCGAGGAGAATTTGTCTCTTGAACATTGATGTTCACGATTGAATTCACTGAATGAATAGCTGTCGATCTGGCGATCAATTGGATCGATTTGATCGTTATCTCGGGTTAGAAAACAATTTTATCCTCTTATCTATCGTCATGTATCATCAATTTTAGGTTTAGGATTTCAATTTAGTTCAATTTCGTTTTTAATTTCAGTTTGTGTTCTTCGCGATTCCAAAAATTTCCTCTCACTTCCATCTTTGATTTCTCCGTGATTACTAATCAAATCGAGCGATTTTTGATTCCACGGATAGATATTTGAGTTATCTTTCTAAAACCACCATTTTCCCTAATTTTTCACCTCAATTCATCGTCCAATTTGACCAAATTCCAAAAGATCTCTCGAAAATACCTTAATTCCCTGTAGATTCGACCCTTATTTACCATTATACCCTTCAATTCGTTATAAATTCCCAAAATGGGTAAGTTAGGCTTAATTTTTGACACGAGACCGTGTGAAATCGACGACCTCGCGGTCTCGTCTCATCAAAGGTGTCCCAGAAGTTTGGTTTTGGTTCAAATATAAACTTAAGCTTGCATCCTAGACTTCTAGTTTTTTTTTCAGCTTATTGATAACATGCTAACTAAACAATAAAATACTTGACTATTAATGCAAATTAAGGCATAAAATATTCCATTCTAATGCATGTTATCATATTTTTGAGTGTTTATCTATCATTCAATGAAAAATTCATTATAATCTCAAAATGCATTAATTTAGGGTTAATTATGATAAATTGAGAAGAATATTTTTTTATCCCTATCTTTACTTGAGATTATAATTAGTTTTTAAGGCTAAATAATAAGAACAATCATTTTATATACACTCATATATTTTTCTAAGTTTTAAAATCTAAAAGAAATGAGTGTAGTTTTGAAATAGAAATTTATTCTCTTGTTATTTATTAAATTTGAATTTTTAGAATGATAGATAATTTAATTTCTGATACAATGAAATAAATTTATATTAATTTGGAGTTGTATTTTAAAAGATATGAATTTTCTATTTTTAGTGATTTTTTGTATTTTTTTTCTGAATTTAAAATTGATTTATTTGATTTAAATAATATTTTATTTTCGCGCAGGTAACGTGGCAACACGTGGAGCGTCCAATCGTGCGATTAATCGCGACCGTCGATTGTCACTTAAGGCGGGGGGGGGGGGGGTACGTAGCGCAATTTTATTCGCTGGTGAATCATTTTAAAATAGTTTAATCTCAGCCGTCGATCTGAGGAGTTATAATGGCTGAGATTAAAATCGACGAAACGCATCTGGAGTTTTGTATAAATATCAAAAGGAGACAATTTGATGCGCTACTTGTAACGCACGCGACGTGGCTTCATCTTGACAGTCCATTTGAGAGCCAACTGCCACGACTTAACCGTAACGATGCACACTCCTGCGTTTCATCAGCTCTTGAACATCAACGATCGTTTTTCGAATTCGGGAATGAAAAGCCTTTGATGCGGAGAGTAATTTGATCAATTCAAGCCCAATCTTTGGTTAGAGATCGTGTTTCATCCTAATCTTCCTTTGTATAGCTTTAGATTTCAATTTTGAATCGTAATTTTTGTCAATTTCAATTTCAATTTCGGTTTTTCGTGATTTTTAATTTCATAAATTTTTCTCTTATTTACTTGATGATTTCTCCGCGAATCATGATCCAAATTCAGTGATTTTTGATTCCATGAATTTGTTTTCAAGTCTTATTTCCAAATATATTAATTTCCCTAATTTCTCACCATGATTCATGGTCTGATTTGATCGAATCTTAAAATATCATCTAAAATTATCCAAATTCTCTATGGAATCGATGCTTATTCACCACTATATTCCTTAATTCATGATTATTTGATTAAATTGGTGAGTTTGGTATTAGTTTTGACGACATAAATTGGTGTGGAATCAAAGATCATATCAATTCATTCCGTCACTTGTCATGTGCATATCTTATATAGAGGGCAAAATTTTTCCTTGATTGTAAGAAAATTCAATTCTTGAAAATATACAAGTCACTTGATGATGAGCCTAAAATTGTAATAATTGAAAGCACAAGTTCACGCATGAAAAAAATATACTCAACTCTTCAAATATGGTATAAAATTTAGAATAGTGCCAAGTCGAGGTCGAATCTATAGGGAGGATGGTTAAAATATTGAAATAAAGGAATATTTTTGTTATTTTCGGATTAAGAAGGCGGAAATGATTAATGAAAAGAGGAGAGCGTACATAGAGAATGTAATTAATCGATCAAATGATTCTAAACTCCTTTCTAAGATTGAAAATCTTTGATAAATGGTGGAAATTGGAATGAGGTTTGAAAATATGAAAATGTAGGTGAAAGTATTTAAAAAATGAAAAAGATCGATAGAAAATGATTCTAATTTAAAGATTTGTGATGAAAATATACTCTAGTGATGCTGATGTAGGACACGGTTGTGAAAACCCTCGTGCCTGATCAATGGAGCTGAGGATGACTAAGGATAGCCGGTCAACCCTAACCTACGGATAAGTGAGCCCTAGACCCTAAGTAGGAGACTTAACCTAAACCTAAGTGCAGGCAGGTGTGCCGATCAGCGGAGTCGACTCCGGGTGACCCGGGGAAACTCGCGATGATGGATAGGGTGAGATCCTCTCGATCCACGTCCGGAGGCGTGGAAGTCACTCGTCGTAGAGTAGCCAGAAGGCTGCTTCCCACGCTTGGTGCCAGACCTAACGTACGCGTCAGAAATCTCAAACCTATATCCGTTCTACCCTACCTACGTCGTCCGACGGCGGTGGAGACGAGTAGAGGAAACACTTCGAAAGGTAATTGACTTTAAAATGAGGGGTTGAAGCTAACCTGCCGGGCGCGTGCCCGGTCGGTCGTGATGGTGGAGGCCGGTCGTACGCGGCACGGGCGGACGGCGGGGAGGAAACGAGGAGAGGTTGTAGTGGCTACGGCGAGTCCGGCCCTTGTGTGGAAGTGAGTGGCGGCCGGCGGGGAGCGCGGATGATCGGGAAGTAGGCGGGGCTGGATGGTTCCCACGTAGGGAGCTGGGGTCGCACCCTGATGGCCCAGAGGCGAAGCAGGAGTGGGGGCGCGCAGGAGGCGGGCGTCCAGGAATTACCCGGCGAATAGAGGTCAATGGGATGGTGACTGGACAGAGTCAGCCTTGGACTGTGATGTGCATCTGGCGGTCGTCAACGCAGAACTGGCGCGGCACGGTCCATGGCAATGCGGCGTGGCATCTCGTAGGAGGAATGACCGTGACGTGAGATTAATTTTTGGACTCCCGTTTGATCACTGCGGAGGCAATTTGGAGGATCGTGGGGTGAAAGTTTCGGCAGGGTGCCGAAGGTGGATCGATGGCGTCTGGGCAAGATGGGCGGGAGGTCGTGGAAAGAGGACGACGAGCGGGTGTAGTGGGGATTCTCCAACAGGAGGGGAAGTCGATAGTGGTCAGACAGAGAGAGAGAGAGAGATTTGGGAGGTTGACCTTAGTTCGTGAAGAGAGGGTGAGCGAGATAGATTCGGGAGGGCGGAAGGGAAGTGGTGCACGAGAAGTGTACACAGGGGGAAGATCTCCGGGAAGATGAGCACGGAAGTGAGGTGAGGGGATAATTCAGGGGCAGGCGATTGATAACACATAAATCTATGAACTTTAACTCTAAGTTTTCATGAACATTTGGCTTGAAAAAGACTAAATTTATGTGTTATTATGCTTAAATTGCTTAATCTTGCTTTATTATGCTTTTATGGAATTTCTTTGGTTTTATAATACTTAAATATCTCTCTCTGATTATAAACTGATAAAGAAATGAATTGTGAAAGCAAGATATATATATGTTAGAATTTTAGAAATGATTTAAATGAATTTTAGGGCATTTGTTTAATTAATTTAATCATTTCTTGCCTATTTATGAGCGTCAGGGGCATATCTACAATTTTCGGAAGTACAGGGTAAGTCAAGTAGAAGCCACCAGATCGTGACACGTGTCGCAATCTGGTGGCGTCATTTTTAGTTAGATTTATTAATATTTTATTATAAAAATATTGTTTGATGTACTTACCGTGTAGATGACGTGGATGGCGCCGTCATCGTTGACGCAGAAGAGGAAGGAGAGAGAGAGGCGCCTAGTTTGTCGCTTTTTCCAACTCTCGTTTTGTCGCTTTTCTCGCGGTTTTTGTCGTTTTGTTATTTCGTTTCGTCGTTTTGTTTATTTTATTCCGCCGTTTTGTCGTTTTGTCGTATATAGGGTTAGATTAAATAGTATTTTATCTCATCGTTACGAATGTGCGGTTTTGTCGTTTTGTTTATTTTCTTGTTTTGTCGTTTTCGTTTTAACGATTAAATTATTAGTAAATTTCTCTAACCTGCAGGTGACGTGGCGTGCATTTTGTCATTTTGTTAGCTCGTTTTTGTCGTTTTTCCTCTTAGTTGGTCAAACTCATCTCCTCTGACTTTCGTTTGATTAAAATAATACTAATTTTCGTTTACCTGCGCAGGTGAGGCGCGCCGCTATTTTTGACTGCAAAGCGAAAATAAGAGAGCGACGTGGCGCTCTCTTATTCGCGCTAAGCAAGGAATCTGCGGCGAAAGTGAATCGCCGCAGATTCCGCCACTTACTTTTTTTGTGACTTATTTTAAATTACTTACCTTTCAGGTGACGTGGCGGAAATCTGACGGCCGGCGTGATGACGACGTGGCGCAATCACGGAGGCTCACTGATTAGGGCTGCTGACGCAAGAGATCACCAAATCAACGGCCAGAAATGATCGGGGAAGAAATGTTTATATCTTCTAATCCGACCGTCCGATTGGGCTGAAATTTTGAAGACGTGCTCATCTCATCATGCTCTTCCATCTGTACGGTTGAGATCTCCATCTGACTTCTGAAGTTCCCGAAAATCAATCTCAATCGTCGGATTGAAAGGAAGCCCTAACTCCTAAAAGTGCTTCTCCTCCACCCCGAATTCTCTTGTCTTTTGGCTCTCTCTTGACACCAGGTCACCAGCAGGAAAGGGGGAGAAGCTTAGGCCCAAGCTAAGCATCATTGGATGCTTGAGTTTGTTCCGGAGAAGGAGATCAAGAGGAGATCGTCTGCCGTAGCGAATCAAGCACCACCCGGCCTAGGATTGGCATCAACACGGGGGTTTGTGGGAAGATTCTGAGGAGGGATTCTCTTGTAAGCCTTTTTCCATGGATAATGTAGGACCTTTTTCTTCTATTTTAATTTTAGGTTATTGCATTTGCTTCATAAATCATACCAAACCGTATCATCCATCTCCATACATTTCCCTCTTTCATCTCCCCTTTTCTTCTCTTTTTCTCACCTTCAATCGATCTCTACCCTTCCAATTCTACTCTCTTTTCCTCTAATCAGTACTACAGAGATATAATCTCACCAATTACATCCATTACCTCTATTTAATTCTCCTTCTAACTCGTAAATATCCTCCACTATAGGAATTCACCCCTTCTTCTACTTTCGTCTCAACCCTCATTACCTAGATTCCCTGAGGATCGACCCTTGCTTACTACTGTTCTAAGTGAGGAATTATAAATGTATTGAGTGAATTAGAACACACAACAACGATATAATCAACCAAGTTTTAGTTCATCAGCGATGAGTCGTGGCGCGGGGTAGGAGATGGAGGTACGCTGCTTGGGGAGAGGAGTGAGGCGTTAGGTACAGATCGTGATGCCGTAGGGCGACGTGAGGGAGAGAGAGGGGGGAACTGATAATCGCGCCGGTGTGAACTACAGCATGGGAAGTTGTAGGTAGGGCGGACACTATGTGATTTCCGTTGGAGGAGATGGGACGATAGGGTCAACACTCGTAAATAGGGGGTACTGGTGGAAGGACGGGGAAGGAAGGACGGGCAGGTGGTAAATCTCAGGAGGGAAAGGAGAGCGTCAGCAGTTTTGTTTTCGGTGGGGACACGTACGGTCGTGCGGGAATTTTCAAAGGGAGAGGCCGGGGAGAGGTCGTGGGGAGTAGGCTGAGCGCAGTCGGGCGGAAACAGGATGGCGTGGGGGATCGTCCAGGCCTGGATATGCTCAGGCCTGGAAATGTTCGGGGTAGAGATAGGTGGTACCGTTCACGGCGGGAGTGAAGGAGGTGAACGGGGTTGGTCGCTGGGCGGGACGGAGGAGGGATCACGGGATGTCTTGTGAGAATTTTGCAGGTGGGCGGGGCTGCGGAAATGTGGATTTGGAGGGTGGCGTCCTCGGGAGTTGACGGTAGGGGTGGCGGCTTGATCGAGAGTGTCCGTTGGATGAGATTTGGTTAGAGAGAGAGTTGGGACGAGATCTGGGTTGGGGAAGAAGGGGATCGCGGAAAGGGTGCAGGGCAGAAAATTCGAGAGGGGGGGGGGGTAACGGGGAAGGAGGGCGGATCGTGAGGGCAGAGTGGTGTTGGGAGCAGGACGATGGAAGGGAAGGTAGGCTGATAGGACCGTGGAGGGGATGGGTTGGTAGCACAGCAATCCGGAAGCGGCGGCGGCGGCGGCGTAGGGAGGCCTGTGCGATGACTCACATGATCACGGCAAGGGGAGGCGTCGGCTTCGGCGGCGGCACGTTGGAGTGCGGCGGCGGTTGGTCTCCTTCCTTGATCTTCATTAAGCAGCCACTTGAGAGGGAGAACACTCCTTTCTTTCTTCAAATGACGGCTAGGGTTTGTGGGGGGGGGGGGGGGTCCCTTCCTCTTATAGAGCCCATAATGGGCCGAGAGGGGAAAGGGCCCACTTGAGGCCCATAACCCACACCTAACATGCTCATAGAAAGAAATAATGTTCACAAAGAAAGATGGGCTTCAAGAATGGGATCCCGAAAAGAGAAGAACCCACCCGGAACCCTAAAAGGGAGAGAAGAAATAAACGAGGACCCGTTTAAACACGTGCGGGTAAAAAGTTCATAATAAAGAAATAAAGATAAGCGGATAGATCCGCGCGCGCAAAAGGGCTCCTCCGGCGCCGTGGTATCGTGTCTTGGTGGCGACGGGGGTCGTACGCCACCAGATGCTCTCTAATCAAATGCATTGTCAAGAGCTTCTACATTTGGCTTGGACTTGGCATATTGCATCTAACACGATGAATAAATAGAAAATAGAAGAAATTCATTATAAATGATGTTTCATAGACGAAAACCAGTAAATCGGTGCCTTCTTTCCTCTTGGCTAACCAATGCTAGAAATACACAATGAAATGTTGAAAACCCTAATTTCTCTCTCCCTCTCTCAGTATTTAAAGCACCCTTTGTGGATTTTTAGAGCTTGAAATGAAAGATATGGCCACAAAATTTTAGCCCCTAACTCATTCGGGATCATGAGATATCATGATCACAATTTAGAGTATTTTTGGTTGTTGATTTTTCCTTGAAATTTTTTTGATTTGATCGTAATTGTTGATTTTTATCAATTTGATCGTCAAAATACAAAGATTGCCCTAGGTGTCACATTCTAGTTCACTGGGAGGAGAGAGAAAGAGCATGTGGAATTTGGGCCATAGGATCTTCTTTTACAAGTGCAAAATGCTACAGATTGCGGCATGTGTCGCCTCTCTTTTTTATCTCGAGGAGAGATAAAATACGAAAAAATCGGTGTCTATTGGATCTAAGGTCACATAATCCATTGAATCTCACGCCCTTGGTGAAGGCATGTGTCACTTGTAGACGAAAGGAGACATGGTGGACCCAGTCTGCTTGATCGATCGATTCTCATGTTGTGATGTAGCCCAGAATAAAGCCCAATAACTTAGTTGGGGTGAAGCTGAGGTAGCTCAGTTTAGAGGCCCATTTAAAGCTTAATGGGCCTGAAGAGAATCTCGAGGACCTATCAATGTTCGTAGAGGATCACCTAGGGACACTAAATATTCTTGGCAGTTCAGGAAATTTGTCACAATATCTCTGTGAAGGTTGACAAGATCTAGAATCATCACTTTTTTCTTTTGTCAGTTCTATCTCTGATAGATGCATGCTGCCAGAGTTATGTTCTCAAGAATTTTGTATTGTCTTTTCATGGGTCAAATCACTTGGATGACCCTTCACTATTTGAGGCCTATATAAGGCCCCCCATTGTAACCCTTGAAGACATATATGAACTTATTTCTTTTTGAGAGCTTTGCTTTCTCCCCTTTGAGTGTTCTCTTGTTTTGGGACTTCTCCTGTGCTTGTGGATTCAAGTACAACCCCTTGTGGATTCAAGGGTAGAAGAGGTTAGTTCTGTGGACTCAGAACCTAACCCTTCTTGTAGATCAAGGCTTGTGAATTCTAGTCCCTGTTCTACACTACTCCTGTGCTAAGGCCACGTCACGTTGTCACATGACCATGCATATGAGAATTATTAGTCCCATATGGGCCGAACTAAAGGAAATAATGGGCTACACATACGAAGTCCATTTAAGGCTAATATATATGTAAATCTAATTAAACTAACTAGTACTCCAACATCACATGTGCGTTGATTGGGCGCCATGTGGTGTAATGCCTTTGCACCACGAGTCTGTGATGCCACGTCAATGTGCCGCATTAGCAAATGCAAATAAACATATTTATTGATTTTAAAAATTCCAATTTTTTTTAAAAAATAGAAAAAAATTGAAAATTGTTAGGAAAATCCATTAAAAAACTAAAAATAGAAAAATCTATAAAAAATAGGGAAAATTACAAAAAACCTCTTAAACTTAAAATATTAATATATTTTCATAGAATACTCCCTTTTAGATAAAATTTATGCCATTATGATCCTTGTTTGCCTTCTTTTTTATCATATCTCCTGAAATAAAATATGAAAATAAATAAGGAAAATTTAACATTAGAATCAATTGTCCTCATCATTCCTCATTCATGCATATCATTAAAAAACTTATGTACGCATGATTAAATCATTTTTTTTTGACCTTGGAGAATATCAAATGTCAAAGATGGATAAAATTAAGTGCGCTTTAATGTGAATTCAGTTTATGAACAATATGATATGATAAATGGAAATTTTTTTTATCAAAACATGATAATATGCATAATAATGACATGAATTATGCTATAAAATCATCAAAGAGTAATGCATTAAATATATAAAAGTGCATGTTATCACCCAAAACTCCCATTCCAAGATGATAATCTAAATCTGTTTTAGTTTTCGTGAAAACTTCATTGTCACTTTCAATTAGAAGTATGCCATCCATAGACACCTTGAAGATGTTTTAGTTAGAGTTTTTTTTTTGTGAAAGAGGGCATGTATGGACACTGATGTGCATAAAAATACAGTCGTTGAATGCGCAAATTCACGTATCAAAATAAATTATACTCAACTCTTTGATTTAAATTTAAAATTTAGAATAGTGGTGAGTCGAGGTTGAATCCATTGGGAGGAAGGTTAAAATATTGAAATCAAGACCTATTTTTGATATTTTTTAGATTAAGAAAGCAGAAATGATCAATAGAAGGAAGAAAAAGTTCATGTGAATAAAATGAATAGATCAAATGCTTCCAACTCTTTTCACAGAATGAAAACCCTTGATCGATGGTGGAAAAGTGATTTTTAGGGTTTGTAAATAATAACATATGGATAAAAAGATGAGAAAATAGAAAATATGGATATAAATGATTAGTATATAAGTATTCATGATGAAAACACAATTTTGTGATGTTCTCTAATCAAAACATATTTTTGGGTGCCCGCACATTTTGCCCAGACATGGCGTCTTGCATTCAGCACGAGGAATAAATAGAAAGAGAAGAAACTCACTAAAAATGATGTTCCATACACAAGGAATGATTAATCACTGCCTTCTTTCCTTCTGGCTAGCCAATGCTAGAGGCACACAATGAAACACTCATAACCCTAATTTTTTTTTGTCTTAGAATGTAAATCAGCTCTAGTAAATCTGTAGAAGCTTGAAATGAAGATCATGCACATAACATTTCAGCCCCTAAGTCCATCAGTATTGAGGGATATCAAGCTTTTAATTTGATAAATCTGGACCATTGATTTCATTTCTCTCTCCTCAAATCGCGCTTGTCAATGCGCTTTGATCAATCTGCTCCAGTCAACCTGCTCTAGTCAACTTGGTGCACTTAAAACTAAAAAAATAAATTCTCTCTCCTCTCTCTTCTTTCTCTAAGAGATGGAAAAGTCTAAGCGGTACGATGGCGAAAAATGTGGAGGACTTGCACGAGAGGGCAAGCAGGGAGAGAGGAGAGAAATCTCTTTCTCTCCACCTTCCACTTACGCGCGCATGTGCACGCGCATGAGAGGAGGAAGTGATGGAGTTGAGGAGAACGGGAGAAAGAGGAGAGGGAAAGACGAGGGAATGAGGAAGGAGGGATTCTCCTTCTCCCCCTTACGCATGTGATAACATGTAAATTAAACATGAAAATATATGATCATTAATGAAAATTAAGGCATAAAACATTCCATTCTAATGCATGTTATCATATTTTTGAGTGTCTTTCTATCATTCTATTAAAAATTTATTATAATATCAAAATGCATTAATTTAGGGTTAATTATGATAAATTGAGAAGAATAATTTTTATCCCGATCTTTACTTGAGATTATAATTAGTTTTTAAGGCTAAATAATAAGAGCAATCATTTTATATACACTCATATATTTTTCCAAGTTTTAAAATCTAAAAGAAATGAGTGTAGTTTTGAAATATAAATTTATTCTCTTGTTATTTATTAAATTTGAATTTTTAGAATGATAGATGATTTAATGTCTGATCCAATGAAATAAATTTATATTAATTTGGAGTTGTATTTTAAAAGATATGAATTTTCTATTTTTTAGGGATTTTTTGTATTTTTTTCTGAATTTAAAATTTATATATATATATATATATATATATATATATATATATATATATAGTGTTGACGTGGCAGGTGACGTGGCGTAGATGCAAAAGTGCGTCACCACGTGTCGGTGTATGGACACGCCACGTGTCAGCGCGTAGGTGTTCACGCCTGTGTATACGCGTGTGTGTGCACGCGTCAGTGTGCGCACGTGTGTGCGTGTGTGAGGAGAGAGATAAAGCTTCCTTTTCAAGATAATGCTATCTCTTTATGATTCACTTACCTTATATACACATTGATTTTCATCACTTTTTGTCATGTGGGATTATGTTTTCTTCTTTTAAGTGTGTAGGTGATGATACAAGGAGCGTCCGATTCGCACTTTTAAAGAAGACCGTCGATCTTTTCTTACGGCGGGGGTATGCAGCACAATTCTATACGTTGGTGAATTATTTTTTAAATGATTTTAAATACATGATTTTTAATGCAAATTAAGGCATAAATCATTCCATTCTAATACACGTTATCATATTTTTGAGTATTTATCTATCATTCTGTGAAAGGTTATTATAATATCAAAATACATTAATTTAGGGTTAATTATGATGAATTAAGGATAATATTTTTATAACCCATCTTTACTTAAGATTATAGTTAGTTTTTAAGGTTAAATAATAAGAAAAATCATTTTATATACACTCATATTTTTTAAAATTTTAAAATCTAAAAGAAATGACTATATTTTTGAAATATAAGTTTAATCTCTTGTTATATATTAAATTTGAGTTTCTCTAATGATAGATAATTTAATTTTTGATCCAATGAAAAAAATTTGGAGTAATTTGGAGTTATATTTTGAAAGTTATGAATTTTCTAATTTTTAGGATTTTTTCTAAATTTTTTTGAAATTTTAATGAAATTTTCAGGATTTTTTGGGATTTCTTTTGAATTTAAAATCGATTTATTTAATTTAAAATCAATTTAAGAAGTGCGCAGGTCACGTGGCACAATCTGAAGCATTTGATCACACGTTTAATCGTGACTGTTGAACGTCACTCAAAGGCGGGGGTACGTGGCGCAATTGATTCATTAGCGAATCATTTTAAAATGATTTACTCTTAGCCGTTGATCTGAGGAGTTATAATGGCTGAGGTTAAAACCGACGAAACACATATGGAGCGTCCGATCGAGATCAAACGGGGGCGATTCAATGCGTTACTTATAACGCACGCGACGTGACATCATCTCGGTGGTGCATCGGAGATCCAACGATCACGACTTAATCATAATGATTCATAATCGCACGTTTCATCAAAGCCGTTGATCGAAGATTAAATGCTCAATCGGACGGTTACACCCAATTCACCCAGAAATTGAGATGTTCTTCGATATTCTAAAGCATTCCATGGCAATTCGAGTAATCAAACATTTTAGACACCATATCCCTTGAACCTCTTGCTTCCAATTGCTTCTACACTCATTTCTGTGTTCATAGAGTGCTTGAAAGTGGGATTTCGTTGAGAGAATAGGAAGAAATTGGCTCTTGAACATCAATGATCATTTTTCGAATTCGGGAATGAAAAGCTTTGAATCTAACGAATAATTGGATCAATTCGAGCGCAATCTTGGGTTGTGGATTGTGTTTCAACTTAATCTTCCTTTGTATAGCTTTAGATTTCAATTTCGAATCGTAATTTCAGTCAATTTCAATTTTAATTTCGGTTTTTCGTGATTTAAATTTCAGAAATTTCTTTCTTGTTTATTCAATGATTTCTCCACGAATCTTGATCCAAATTCAGTGCTTTTTGATTCTGTCGATTCGTCTTCAAATATTCTTTCCAAAAATATTGAAATCCCTAATTTCTATCCACATTTCATCATCTGATTTGATCAAATTTCAAAAGATCCCTCAAAATTACCTAAATTCTCCATGGATTCGACCCTTATTCACCACTATACTCCTTAGTTTGTGATTATTTGATAAAATTAGTGAGTTTGGGATTAATTTTGACACAATTTCGTGTGAATTTACCGACCACACAGAATTGTTTCATCAAGGAGTTATAATGGCTGAGATTAAAACCGATAAAATGCATCTAGAGCGTCAAATCAAGATCAAATGGCGAGCGTTTGATGCGTTACTTATAATGCGCGCGAAGTGGTAAAATCTCGAGGGTCCATGGAAGATCCAATGGACATGACTTAATCGTAATGATTTCAAGCCTGACATTTCATCAGAGCCGTTGATCGAAGAATTAAATCGCGATCTAATGGTTACGCCCAAATTGCCCTATAAATTGAGATGTTCTTCGACATTGTAAATCATTATTGGGTTCTTCGAGTAATCGAACTGTCTAGAAACCAAATCCTTTGAATATCTTACTTCCAATTACTTTTAGATCAATTTCTGTCTCCACGGAGTGTTTGAATGTAAAATTTCATTGAGAGAATAGGAAGAAATCAACTCTTGAACATCAACAATCGTTTTTCAAATTCAGGAATGAAAAGCCTTTGATCCGGTGAGTAATTGGATCAATTCGAGCACAATCTTGAGTTAGAAATCGAGTTTCATCCTAATATTTCTTCCTATATCTTTAAATTTTAATTTCAAATCGTAATTTTAGTGAATTTCAATTTTAATTCAGGCTTTTTGTAATTTTCAATTTCAGAAATTTCTATCACATTCACTTGATGATTTCTCTGCGAATCTTGATCCAAATTTCGTGATTTTTAATTACATGGAATTGTCTTCGAGTCTTCTTTCCAAAATATCAATTTTCCTAATTTTTCACCACATTTCATCATCTGATTTGATAAAATTTCAAAAGATATCTCAAAATTTCCTTCTTTCTCCGTGGATTCGACCCTTATTCACCACTATGCTATTCTATTCTTGATAATTTCATGAAATTGGTGAGTTTGGTATTAGTATTGATACGAATCAGTGTGTATTCAATGAACACACGAATTTGTTTCTTCAGCGCGCAAGCGTGCATGGGAGAGAGGGGAAGAAAAAGACTTTCGCGATAGGGAGGGAGAAGAAAAGGAAGAGATGAGGAAGAAGAAGATGAGAGAAGGAAAGGCAGAGGAAATTCCTCCTCCTCTCCCTTACAGGCGCACGTGCACATGGGGGAGAGGAGGAAGAGTTATGCCTCTCATGGTGGAATTTTTTCTATCATGAGAGAGAGATATGCAGAGGGGAAAGAGAGGGGAAGAAAAGAGAAAGAAGAGGAAATTTTTATGCATGAAGAGAAAGGTAAGAGGGAATAGAGGAAAGCATTAAGGAAGGAATTCTCACATGCAACGGAAGAGAAATTCCATCGTGAGATCCGCGGAAGAGAGAGAAAAAGGAATTGGAGGAGGAGAAGGAGAAGGAGAAGAAGGAAGAAGAAGGTAAGATGGAAAAGAGGAAATGATCACAATTGTAAGGTTCATGAACATTGGTGGATATGAAAGTTCACATATCCAATGTCTATGAGTAAGGGGAGAATGATAATAACTCAAGGTTCCCTTGCAAAATTTTTCATAAACTTTGTCCTTTCTTCTCTTTCTCTCTTGTTAAGAGTGTTGAAAAAGGAGATCGAATCTTACAATGATCGTGTGAATATAACTAGAAGTTGTACACTTGAATAGCTTTGAGAACTCCTTCAATGAACTCTGTATGGATTAAATCTATACAAGACGATAAAATCATCGATTCTTAGTTCCTTAATGTTTTTAATGCTCTATTCAATGTCTTCCATTGGGTTTATCATGTTGATAAAAATTTAAGAACCTATTGGGAATTAGATCCCAATGCCTCAAGCTTTGGAATGAAAATGACAAAATATTGCATCAAGCTCATTTGCTTTGAGATTTCATGTGGAATGAAAAAAATCTTAGAGCAAAATAGAGTTGAAATCACCAAAAAGAGAGGATGAACAATAAAGTAAAGAATAATCCATTTTTAACAATTGGATATCTGCAATAGGCAATTTGGATTGGGCCACCTCGCCATGCTTTGTCTATTGTATCATGCAGTGAGTGAAGCAACTCTAAATGTATCACCACAAGGCACATTGAGTTTCATCTAATGATCTAAAAAAATGGCACATCACCATAATTAGGCTCCACTGCTTGACTAACTAGTGACCCTCAAACCTTTTGAAGTGAAGATCAAGGGCCATGATGAAGTCACTTCATTTGACATGGTGGCACATTGCATCAATAACCTAGTTTCTATCTTCTACAATAAATCCGGCCTAAAAAATGATCTTATTTAGGTTAAATTTAAGATTTTATCCAATCAACATGCAACATGTAGCCAATTGTTAAAAATGGACTCTATCCACCTATTTGATGGAAAAATATGAAACACTTCATTGAAGGGCTACATAGGTGCCAAGTCTTCCCCACACTTTCATCCCCACACCAAGTATTTTTATTCTAAAGAATATGAACAAGTTCCAAAATTTTAGAAATTTTAAATATTTCAAGTAGGAAAAGGTCTTTCTCCATCCACCGAATGTGGCTCAAATGATATCTATGCCATGTGGGAAACACCTATGCAACTGAGCTGCAAATGTAGAAATCTGTAAGAAAACACCATATCTTAATGGGAAATATTTATAAGATAAATAGTAACTATCATCTGAAACATTTATCAATTTTTAACATAAATGAGAAATTTTGAGTTCCTCTCTCTTATTTATACATTATCAACTAATACTATAATAAAACATAATTTGAGAATAAATGAAAATATTAATTTTTTTTCTATGAGCAGTAAATTTAATTATCTTATTAGTTATCCTCTACCACAGTAAAATGTTCATTATTTGTTTACTTTTTAAAAAAATGAGGACCTAGTCTTCATCAACAAGGACTATTGTCTAAAGGAGACGTCTTATATGCAAAGAAAGTGTCCAATAATGGGAATAACATGATGATAACATGCAATCTTAACACTAAAAACATGATTATTAATGCAAATTAAGGCATAAAACATTCCATTTGTATGCATGTTATCATACTTTGAGTGCATTTCTATCATTTCATGCAATTTTACGTTATAATCTCAAAATGCACTAAATTAGGGATAATTATGCATAATTAAGAATATATTTAGAATAGATTATTCCTATCTAAATTTGAGATTATAATTAAGCTGTAATGTTAAATAATAAGAGAAAATGTTTATATACATTCATTTATTTTTCTAAGTTTTATTTTTCAAGAAATGAGTGTATTTTTGAAATAATAATTTATAATCTTTTTTTAAATATTTTGAATTTTTATAATGATAGATAATTGAATTTCTAATCCAATGAAAAAAGTTTGGATTAATTTGGAGTTGTATTTTGAAAGTTATGAATTTTCTAATTTTTAGGGATTTTTTCAGAATTTTCCTGAATTTCTAATAATTTTACGGAATTAAAAATCGATTTTTCTAATTAAAATCAAATTTTCCCAAATTTTATACGCGCGCAGGTGACGTGGCACGATCAGAACCGTCTGATCACATCGCGATCAACGGTCGAGGTGGGGAGGCAACGTGGCAGCCTGTGGAGTGTCCGATCGCACGAAGAATCTAAGCCGTTGATCTTCACTTAAAGAGGGGGGTTACATGGCGCATTATTACTCGTTGGCGAATCGTTTTAAAAATGATATAATCTCAGCTGTCCATCAATCGAGTTATAAAGGCTGAGATTAAACCAACGAAAATGCATTTGAGCGTCCGATTGTGATCAAACTGCGGACGTTACATGCATTTTTATTAAGCACGCGACGTGACGAAATCTTGGCGCTACATCTGCGATCTAATGGACATGACTTAACGGTAACAATTCGCATTAATGCGATCAATAAGAGCTGTTGATCGAAGATGAAGCATTTCATCGGACGGTTACACCCAAATTGGCTATAAATTGAGATGTTCTTCAAATTTGTAATGCATTCTTGGATGATTTCGCTCAATTGATCTATCTAAACACCTTCATCCTTGAATCTCTTGCTTCTAATCACTTCAAGACTCATTTCCGCGTCCACAGAGTGATTGAAAGTAAGATTTTTTCGATCGATTAAGGAGAATTCGTCTCTTGAACACCGACGATCGTTTTCGAAATCGCGGAGTGAAAAGCCTTGAATTCGGCGATTAATTGGATCATTTCGATCGCTATCTCGGGTTAGATTACCTGTTTTCCCTCTAATCTTTCTTCATGTATCATCAATTTGTAATTTAGGATCGTTAATTTAGTCTTTAATTTCGAATTTCTCTTAAACTCGCGTTCAAAAATTTCTCTCTAATTCATTCATAGATTTCTCTGCGAATCTTGATCCAAATCAAATGATTTTTGATTCCGTGGATACGTCTTTGAGTTATCTTTCTAAATATACCATTTCCCCCAATTTCTCACCTCAATTCATTGTCCGATTTGATCTAATTCTAAAAGATCTATCGAAATCCATTATTTCCCTGTGGATTTGACCCTTATTTACAATTATACCCTTCAATTCGTGATTAAATCATTAAATTCAATTCGTGGTAAGTTTGGCTTTATTGTTGACATGAATCGGTGTGCAGTTGACGACCACATCGATTCGTTCCATCACATCACATGGAATTTGGATTTATTAATGTCCAATAAAAGACACTATCCTCACATGACCCCGTTACTAATTATCCTGCTAGAAATATAGATCAAGCTTGGCTAATTACCATTGATGTACGAGAAAGAGAAAAATATATGTCCCTAATATTATCACACATTTGAAAAGATGTTCCTTGCTTGATTTGTGAATTTTTTAAGCTCAATTTTCTCCAATATAAACAAACCTGAATCCATAATCATGTTGAGGAATATGTGTTATACTCATTGGATTAAAAATGTTGTTGAACAAATGAAAGTACATCATAGGAATCAAACTTGAGAACTAGTTAGGCTTCCTAATGGGAACTCATAAATTGATAATGGGTGTGAATGATTAAGTATGGATAAAAAAGGAATGTTGAGATGTATGAGGATAGTTTGATTTTTCAAGGGGTTTGCTCAAACTTATGGAATTTGCTTGTCCTAAATATTTAAATCTATTACAAACTCAATATTATTAGAATTATAATTTCATAAACATCATTATCTGAATGGTACTTTTAACAATGAGACATTAAAAGTTCCTTAAATGAATATCTGAGTGAAGAAATGTACATTTATACATGATTATTCCCTTATGATATTCTATTGCAAGCGGTTGTCTCCATTTTTGAATATCTAAAGGGGAATGATACAAAATAAAATGGTCTCTGATAACATGCATATATAACTTAAATTCTTATCTTATTTAACTAATATTCATGCTTATTTTATGTAATTATGATGCATGTTATCATAGTTTTATGAATTTTCTCCATTGGTATGCCATTTTACTAAAGTCCATATTTTTGCATTATTTAGGGTTAATTATGTGTTTTATTGATGTTTGATCTTTTAAAAGGTTAAATAATTGGAAATTAACCACTTTCCTTGAGTTATTTTGACTTTAGTTGATAATTAAAAGAATTAATTTCAAGAAGAGAGTGATGGGATGATATAAAGTAGAATTTTTAAGGGATTATTTAAGATTATTTTGAATTCACCCTATTTTTTTCTTGTTGGAATTTATATTTTTAGGTGGCATGATATTAAAGATGAAGAAATTTTGTGATCCAATGGAGAAAATTTGAGTCAAAAAGGAGTTATATAAAGAAAGATATGAATTTCTGAATTTTATGGAATTTTCTAGATTTTATTTTGATTTTTCAGGCATTTTCCGGATTTTCTGGATTTAATTCCTTTAAAAAAGGGGGAAAAATCGTGGGGAGAAAATCGTGGGATCGTGGCCCACTTAAATCGCGCAATCTCAGCCGTTGAATCATCCTTCAGCGAATCGGACGGTCCGCGATTTTCGCGATGAAATTTCCTATAAAAACCGATGTTCTTCCTTTGTAAACCTAACTTTTGGTCGAATCGTGAAGAAATTAAGCAATTTTGAAGGAAGATCTTAAGTTCTTTCGTGATTCTCTTGCTTCCTAGACTCAATTCCGCATCCATTGAAGCAAGTTAATCACGAATTATTGCAAGAAATCGATCGAAATCTCCCCTTGAACGCCGAACGTACGTCGAAGAAGGTTCCAGAGAAATTCTCCATAATCAAGACACTTTGAGGCTCAATCTTTGCGTCAATCGGGTTAGTAGTGTGATTTGATCATTTCTCTTGCAATTTATGTAGTTTAGATTAGATTTAGATAGGTAATTTTCATTCTAGAAATCGAATTGTTCTTCATTTCGCCCAAATTTGGGTGCAGAATTTTTGCTGATTTTGAAACACAGATTTCTCCCTGATCTTAAGTCCAAATCATTTGATTTTGGTTTCATTAGATTCCTTGTTTCATCAGCTTTCCGTGGGTACCTAGTTCATAAAATTTTATCATCGCTTGGCCCTTCAATTTAATGTTTTACCAGCTACTATTTATTTTCAATCCAAATTTGGGCGTTGACTTGCGGGGGCAATAACTCTTATAATAAAAGATGAAATTTGATAATTTTGGACGTTTTGGAATCCTCTGGTTGTTAGATTTTTATTCATATGTGAATAGCTTGATTTGGATATCATTTGGTCAGTCAATTTGATGATTTAAACCAAAGTGTTCATTTCAGGATTTTTCTGATATTTGATTTTCAATAAATCATAATAAATCCAATTCTTCTCGAAAAATCACGAATTATATATCAAAAATTTTTCATTTTCTCTCTAGTTTCTGAATATATAATTTTTGTAATATTTTACTCTCATTTGGTTAGTCAATTTGATGATTTAAACCGAAGTGTTCATTTCGGGATTTTTCTGATCTTTGATTTTCAATAAATCATAATAAATCCAATTCTTCTTGAAAAATTATGAATTATATATCAAAAATTTCTATTTTCTCTCTAGTTTTCTGAATATATAATTTTTGTAATATTTTACTCTCTTTTTATTTTTTGATTTTATAGAAAGTCAACAGTTGGTCAAAGTCAATGCTTTGACCTTGACTTTTGACTTTTCTTTGTCAAATCATTTTCTAAATTCTTAAAATATCTTCTCTCATATATTTATATCATTTCCATTGATTATATATCACTTTTATTTCTTAAAATTTGTATTTAAACCTAAGTTTGACTAAGTCAACCCTTCGATCAAAGTCAACCTTGTTCTCTGTGGATCGACCCGATCTTTACACTATACTTGATTTTATATTTTTTTTTACTGTGACTTCAGAATTAAAAATTTTATTTGACCGACGTTTGTGCTTTTTTAAGGACCCCATAAATCGCTTCGTGAGTTTCCCTGGAGGTGTTCTGGAATATTTTCAGAAGACTGAAAAGGTCTAATTAACGCAGTTCAATGTAGAATCTTCGTCTATCATTGTTTGTACAATCAATGGATTAGAACCGTGGACGGCCCATAGATTAGAACTCTTGAAACTTCTCATTCAATGGGTTATTAATGGCTTGCTTCTCTCGCATAGTGACCTCCCATTAGCCCTTCAATGGGCTATTGCATGGGTCCCCCTTCGTGTCCCGTCAACTCTAAAGAGAAAAAGTCCAGGTTTGGACCAAGGTGAGGTGTATATATACTTCCTTTAACGGCAAGCCAGGAAAACCCTAAAAAAGAGGGACAGGGAGTCTCATCAGACAAGCACGCTCAAGTGTGAGCGTATTGACAGAATTTTGGCTTGAAAATGTACTTTTTCTGTAACTTTTGCACTGAGAGAGAGAGAGACGTGGGTTTATGTAGGGAAAAAAAAAGACATTACCAATCGCAACGTCGTTTTTCGAAGAAGACCGAAGCTAACTCGACAGAACTGTCGAAAATTGGGGATGAAGCATTTGATATTTCACCCCTTCTTCGATATGAGGTAACAGAATCTCTGTCTCTCTCTCACTCTCTCGATCAGTCTCAATCTAAATCTCTTGATGTGATAGAATCTATGTTCGTGGTCTAAACAGGTCAGGGGACCGCAGACCAGACTGCTTGTCCTTTGCATCTGACATCAAGGAGACGATAGAACGAGCAGGCAAAGAAGAGTCAGTGGGCAGAAATCCAGGAGTTCGCAGCTATGGTGGCGCGGTAAATGGGAGATAATCGGACGTAGAGAGAGAAAGCGATGAGGATAGAATATCGCCCGTGAAACAGGGGACAACTTGCTCTCTCGGCTGCAGCCCGATACTCGCTGCCTTCACTGCTCATCTTCGCTGGGCCTCTTTCTCTCTCTCGCGTGTCTTTTCTCTACGCGCAAAAAATCTCCCCTCTCTCTGCAAATACTCCTTCTCTCTATCTGCAAATACTCCCTCTCTCTCCCTCTCTCTCGCCCTTCCTCTCTCTGCAAATGCTCCTCCCTCACTCTCGCCCTTTCTCTCTCTGCAAATACTTCTCCGTCCCTCCCTCTCTCTCCCGCTCTCTCTTCGCAAATACCCTCCTCTCTCTCATCAAATAATCTTTCCCTCTATCTGCAAATTCTCTCCTCTCCCCGCTCTCATCAAATAATCTCTCTCACTTCCTTGAAAATTCTCTCCCCCTCTCTCTGCAAATAGTCTCCCGTTATATGCAAAAACATTTCTCTCTACCTGCAAACACACTCCCTCTCTCATCAAATAATCTCTCTATCGGCAAATACTCTCCCTCTCTTTGCAAATACTCACCTCTCTCTCTCTGACGCTCCACCTGCAGATACTCTCCTCTCTCATCACATAATCTGTTTGTCTGTCCCTCTCTCTCACAAAACAAGGCAGCTCCCCTCTCTCGCTGAACAAGACGAAAATCATCTGTATCTCTCTACAGATCTTACGCGATTCCAGTGCAACTGATGAAAGTTTGCGTCATAATTATTCCAAAATATCAGATAAAACGCCATGAATATAGCAGAAAGGAAGAAATCTGGCCATTTCGGAGAGGCTGTTAGGGGTTTATTTACTGGATAAGAGACATAAATATAAATGAGGAAATTTCGTATAAAAGTTATTCTCTCTCTCTCTCTCTGCGCGAACAAGACGAAACACATCTCTCTGTCTCTCTGTCTACAAATCGAACTTTTACATAGTGCAGCTGAAGGTCTTCATGCCATTGCTATTAAAAAAAAAGAAACTCCATGAATAGGGCAGACATCATTTTATCTGGCCATTTCAGAGAGGCTGTTAAGGGTTACCTCAAATTAGGGTTTATATGCCGGATAAAGACATAACTTTTTATGAAGTTCTAATGAAAGTAACTCTCTCTACTCTCTCTCTACAAATCTGACGCAGTGCAGCAGATGAAGGGCTTTATGCCATTATTATTTTGAAAAAAAAGGCAAAATAAGCAATGAATATGTCTTTTCAGTGAGCCAGACAAGGGGCTCTTCAAATTGGGTTTGTGTTATTGATAAAGACATACACATGAAAGAACAAATTCCTAGGAAAGTATCGATCCCTGCATAAATCAAAAGGAATCAAAACAGCATCAGTAGACTCCATTTGACTTGGGTGCTCCTTCATCGGAACTCATCTCATCGACCTTCTCCGGTTTGTCTTCTTCTAGATTTAGCCCGAAGTGGATGTATGGAAAATGTGCCCACTGCAGAGGATAATAACTATTTCAGAATTCATAAAAGCTACCTTCATGTGTCACTTTTCACGTATGGTTCATGGACTCAAGAATAAAACCTGTTTAAGATGGAAGCTAGAGAGACTCAGCTTTTATCTAAACCAGTTTAAGATGGAAGCTACAGAGTTATTCAATTTAGATGATTTCTGAATATAACGATTGAAAATATTTCACCTACTACAATCAAAATTACTCAATTTTGAATACTCTATCATCTACATTGTCTAGTGATGTATGTGGAGGACATGAATGGAGTCACATGAAGGAATCAAATCGGAGATCATGGTTAAAATAATCAAATGAAATATATTTCCATTGGGAAATTTAAACAATAGGTCTGCCACAAATTAGTCATTTCAAAACTTATGAAGCATGCAGTTAAAAATTCAAGTATGACTAAGCAAACAATAAAGATTCTTTGAAGAAAATAAATTTACAATTTTTTAGATGAATTTAAAATTGAAGGGGTATAACATTCTCTTTACAGTGTTTGTTTAGATCAATGTTTGGATAGTTTCTAAGATTTATTTGATTGACAGAGCACTTCCCATGACTTACTTCAGACCGTTAAAAATCAGAAACTATAAAACAATGCTATTTCTAGATCCAAAAATGGATCCATAAGCTTGAAGCTATGATTCTTTCTACGGGAATTTATCTGGTCCAAATTTTTTTGTTATGACATAAAATAAATTTACTGCATTTTCAAATTGTCAAAAACGAAAGATTAGGCACTGGAAATACAACAAGCTATATATTTATTTCAATATTCAATGACACGCAACCTTTGGTTGGTTATTTTCTCTGAGATCCTCATCAAAATTAAAGTTCCAACAGTGTCTCTTAGATCTATTATTTTATTGCTTGAATCAAAACAACATGCTGAACTTTTTAGATGAACTATTCTTACATTTTTTGCTGCAGCGCTAAAAGCTTCTCTGTGGGTGATGTCCGGATTGCCTGCCTTTATCCTTTGTATTTCTTCCCTAAGAAGAAGAGCAAGAGAAGCACAATAACAGATCAGAAGAATAAGAGATTTGAGTGATAAAAATATATGTGGCATTTGTGCTTCGTGTGTTCTGAACATACTTAATAAACCTGTTATATGCGGAGGGAACGCGTTGCCGCTTCTCCGGAGCTGACCAGAGAAGTATCAGTAAAAGATTAGTGACTGGTTTTCCAACATCAAGCCGAAAATTTTAGAGAGAAACGTACGGCGAACAGGTAATACAGGTCGACGATCGTTCTCCGAGAAGCTCATAGACAGAGTCCTCTCTCCCTTGGAAGAGGAAGATCCGTATTGGGGACCGATTTCATGGTACCTTAATTTATGACCCTGAAGAATAATCATCCAAAATTCTAAAAATTTAGAATGCTTTTCTCTCTTGTGCTCCTCTCTCTCTCTCTCTCTCTCTCTCTCTCTATTGAAGGTTTAGAACACCACTTAGGTGAAACTAAGATATTGTGCATGAAAGTAATATGACAATGAAGTGGTTTATCTCAGTGGATTTTTCCAAGAGTTTTCAAGACTACTGGATCCTAGCCATGGCGGGCAATTTAACTTATAATATGATGGGCAAAAACAGAATGCGATAAAACGGCGGACCTGGGTAAAGGCAGCGAATTTACAAAAAAAAAAAGGACTGTCAAGACTAAGGAATAACAAAAATCAAATCAACTAGACTTGACTGAAGAGTTGGGTGTTAAAATTGGTAGAGGAGAGCTTTGAACGATAACATCCGGAGATGTGGAACCGCCATGGAGTCTAGTCTATCAATGATTTTATTCTGATGGTGTCAAGATGAAAACTTAGGAAAATCTTTGTAATTGACATGACTTTATATAGTAATAAGGAGAAAACTTACCGGTATATCCGAATAATGTGGTATGGCGCTCGAATAAACTATATAAATGGGTGATTTCATAGGAGTCCAAGACGACTGATATGAGAAACTTAACCTAGATGACTTACATAACATGGACTTTCAAACATGGAAAAAGTAATATGAATACTTTAAAAAAAATGTGTTATGGGCTATAGTGTAGCTTATAAAAGGGTTATTCTGTGGTTTCCATGATGATGGAATGAAAAACTCGACCTGGATGACTTACATAACATTCGGTTTCAAACAAAGTGAGAATAATAAGAATACTCACCGGAATATCCGAATAATGTGTTATGGTACAGGAGTGTACTATATAACGGAGCTATTTCATGATTTCCATGATGATGGAATGAGAAACTCGACCTAGATGACTTTCATAACAATCGGTTTCAAATATCGTGAGAATAACAAGTCCATATCCATGAGACTGAGGCTAGGTGACTTCACATTGCTATTACATGATGCATCCAAAAAATAAGGGCAAATTTCCATGCATGGATTATTCCAAGAGTTTCCCAGATTAAGGAATACATAACTCTTTGAACATGAGGACTCAAGATCTTCTCATCTTTTCGCTCATCATTTTATTCTCTTAGCTCTTTTTTCTGTGCACGATAGAGAGATGTAGAGAGATAGGGAGACAGTGAGAGAGAGATCGAACCTGCAAATCCTGAACAGGGAAAAGGCGGAAGAAGGCCTCCAATGCTGACGGACAGAAGATTGGCACAATGGCCGCATCGTACGGTTACTACGCTCATTATGTTTGTGCATGGGACGCTCACCTGATAAATTCGCGTGAGAATGGATAACTAGCAGTAGACAATAGAGAGACTTGTATAACGCGTACTGAGAGAGAGAGAGTATAGAAAAACTAGAAAAGAGAAGACAATAGAGAAAGAGGGAAGACAAGACGGAGAGAGGAAGAGGGGAGATAGAGAATGGGCATGTGTATACGGAATAGAGAGACATAGAAGAAAATTGAGAGAAAAAAAGACAGAGAAAGAGGAGAGAGACGAGGGCGAAGAGAGGAGAGAGAAGAGAAGGGAAGAGAGGAATAGAGATAGAGGAGAGAGAGGGAGAGGAGAGATAGAAAAGAGAGAGAGGAGATAGATGGAGATAGAGAGGATATAGATAAAGGAGAGAGAAGAGATAGAGATAGAGATAGAGGAAAGGGAAGAGAGGAGAAATGTAGAAGAGAAAAGAGAAAAGTGAGAAGAAATGGAGACGAGAGAAGAAAGAAGAGAAAGGGAGAGGAGAGGGGAGAGAGAGAAAAGAGGAGAAATGGAGAGGGAGACAAGAGAAGTGAGAATGGAGAGGAAAGAAGAGAGAAGAGAAAGGGGGAAATGGAGAGGGGAAAAAGAAAGAAGAGAAAAGGAGATAAGTGAAGAGAGAAGAAGAGAGGAGGAATGGAAAGGAGAGAGGAAAGAAGAGAAAGGGAGAGGAGAGAGGAGAGAAGAGAAAAGAGAAAAAAAGCGAGAGAAGATGGGAGCGAGATAGAGAAATCATCGACTGAAATGGGGGAAAAAGACGATGGCGTGAGAAGAAGGGTGAGACGACCCTTAATCCATTTCCCTAAGGCGGAGAGCATCGATAAGGGATTGCTAATCTTATGGAGACAAATAAACATCAATCGAAAAAAATTCAGAATTTATTTAAAAGCTATTTTGTTTTGAATCAAGACACAGCAGAAGAGAGAATATCCGAAAACGTTGCATGCATAAATCGTCTTTTCGATTGCCAAAATTTGTTCAAATTATCGAACTATCAGAAACGCACCCCTGCTCGTTTCTTGACGGAGCTTTGTATCTTCTTCAGTGATCGTTAGATTCTGAGGAGGAATAACAAATTTTTTGGTATATTTGAAGGAGAGTTTGAGAAAAAAGTGCTCATGAAATCCATAAGATCAAATTGAAATCATTGATCGTCACCTTAAAATGAATTAAAAAAAACTCCTTCAACAGCTGTTTTCAATTATCCCTCGATAGATAGATAGATAGATAGATAGAGAAATAATATCCTCGCGTATGGATACTAGGTTGCACCCCCAAGGAAAGCTCCAAAATTTATCTAGAATCCTTACCCGAAATCTATGCGGATCTCTCATGCACCATGAAAACAAAGGATAACCAGAAAGAAGTGGTCTCTTCCAGTTATCGAATATCGCGCTCGAGAAACCAAATTTCACCGTCATCCGACAACTACGGACGATGCAGAGCTAGATAAATAGATAAAATATAGATAGAGAAGATAGAGAGAGCGAGAGAGGAAGGAATACCGCAAGAATTGTGTTGCAGAAGTTGCAGTGAACATAGCAAACATTATCAGCTTGCGCTTCGAAAGACATTTCTGAGGGTCTTGAGTTTCTTCTCTGATCTCCTCAAAGAGATAGCTGCACTTACGCTATAGATTTTCTCACATCGTCGGTTGTGCTCATCTTCGTTCTTCGGAAAAGAAGGGCGGGGCATCTCTGGCAGGGAATTTCTCTCCTTTCTTCTTCAGTATTTATTTCACTGTTCTGAGAGCTCAGGTGATACCCAGACTTTACCTTTGAGAGATCAACCGAGGATGAATTGACTGAGTGTTCGTCAAGTCACATCACTGAAGCAACTCGTTGCAAGAAAAATTAAAAAACCCATGTCCGAATAATGCAGGTCAAAGACAAGATTATTAAAAAAAAGGGAAGATCTGTTGAGTCCAAGATAAACCCAGAGAAGATAATTCCAGGTTAGCCAGAAGAAGACTACTCGAGAGGCTGTTAAACCATTTGTCTTCTCTCTGTAACGAGAACTGCAAAGCGATAAATGCAAGGGGAGAGAGAGCGATCGAGAGAGAAATAGGTAAAGAGAGAGAATTGTAAGTGATGTGGTTGTATCATAAGACCAGGGTGGGGGCGGCGGACGTCGGCATCTTCTCGGAAAAAGAAGTGTCCGTGTCCTATTGACAACAGTGAAGGAAAAGGACTTGGCCTTGTCAGTGAAGTTACGTGGCCCCACCAATGGGCGCTCAGATGAGTAAATGCACCCATTTTTTTATTTGACACCTCTCTCTCTCTATCTTGCTCGTCAAGGTCCGTTACGTCTCCTAGCACAGTTAAGCTACGAGGCTCACAATCGTCCTAAATATGCTACAGAGAGAGAGAGAGACAGAGAGACAGAGACAGAGAGACAGAGAGAGACACAGAGAGAGAGAGAGATAGAGAGAGACAGAGAGAGACAGGAGAGACAGAGAGAGAGAGAGAGAGAGAGAGAGAGACAGAGACACAGAGAGACAGAGAGAGAGAGGTAAATAGATGTTTTCATATTTTTATATGGAACCTCTCTCTCTATCTTTCTCGTCCTGATCCATTACGTCTCCCAGCACAGTTTTGCTATGAGGATCACAATTCTCAGTATCCCGAGAGTTCTAGAGGGAGAAATATTCCTAAGAGAGAGAGGTGAATATATGCCTCTCTCTCTCTCTATATCTTCCTCGCCCTCTTGATCCATGAACGTCATCTAGCACAGTTATGTTATGAGGCTCAGAATCCTCCATAACATGCCACTGCGTTAGAGAGAAATGCTTTTGAGCGGGAGAGAGGTAAATAAATGCATTTAGCTTGTTTTTGCAACCTCTCTCTCTCTCTGCGTCTTTCTTCGTCTTGGTCCATTGCGTCGCTTTCTCCCTTTCTCTCCTCGCAATCCTTCTTCGTATGACGGTGAGTTAGAGAGAGACATTTTGAGAGAGAAGTAAATACAAGTGTACGTGAGATAGAGAGAGAGTGAGCAGGGAAATGGGCGGTTGCAACAGAGTCTGCCGTCCTTTTCCTCACAAGAAGATAAATATATCGAGAGGGGCCACCTCCCCTTTGTGAGAACAGCGTTAGGTGGAGATAGGGGACATGGTGGACCCATTTGACAGCAGAAGGGTACCATGGAATTACACAGAGTTACTCTTTCTCCTCCTTAATCTGAGGCCCACAAGCAGCCGATAGCGTAACTCAAGAATGGGGCTGACCCACGCTCGCATTATTATCCATGACTTTCATAAATGCATGCATGCATGTGAACAGGCTCTCGCACATGTTGAAATGGACCTTAAAAACTTTATAGAATGCGATGGGATTTTGATTTTGGGAATACTTTGTTTCCAAATTAAAATTTATGTCTAAAATAAAAGGTACTGATTGTTTATAATTAACAATCATAGTGGTTGTAAAACATCAAGTTCTTGATAGAATTAGTTATTTTTATTACCAAGAGAGCTCAATATCTTGTCTTTCTACGAATGTCGTTGTCGATAAAGGATCTCCATGGTGGTTTCTAGGTGATAGGCTCATTTGTGTATATCATGTATTTTTTGATAAAAACCCCTTTATCATTCAAATTTTCAAATTTAAATTATATCTCATTTGTGTATATCATGTATTATATTCAAATTTAACTTCCTCTAAATGATCATGGAGGTTTTTAGAGAGCACGGGTTAAGCTCTTGAAATAATGAAATAATTTTTTTTCTAGTAAACTAGTATTTCATTAGTGAGAGTCATTAGAAGTAGTGAAAAATTCCAAGAGATATCTATGATCCCCAATAATGAAATCAACAATCATGTCTCTTTTTTCCACACCAAAATGGTGCATCAAATTTTCAAAGCTGATTTTCTTCTATCAGACCTCATTGAGCCCAAGCAGCATTAGATATTTAATCACTTCCATTCTTGACCTAGCTACGATGATTAAATTACCGCTAAATAATGAAATTATCATTTATTCCATACTTTACCACACATGGATCATGAATGTGGAGAATTAAGTTTGATGGTTTAGGTCAACGACTTCCTATATCAAATTTTATATTGACTCCAATGCGTCCTTGGATGTAGAATATAAAATGATAACTAAAAATTTTCTGTCTTAAGTAATGTTTGGCCCATTATGTGACTAATAAATTCAGTTATGTTCTAATCACTTTCTATATTTTTTATCATTAAAATATTTTTATAATTTGTAGTTAAATTTTTATTCATCTAACATATCTTGATTGACGATATGTATATCCAATTTTTGTTCTTGGACAATATTTTTACGACCTTATCTATTACTTAAAATATGAGATAAGATCTCAACTACTTACAGTGTTGAATATTTCATGAACATAACTCCAAAATCTAATCCAAATCTTATAGAAAAAATTGTGATTTACATTACACTTGTGTTGATTTGGGTCTTTATATCTTGAGGAAATATATTAAATAACCTCCAAGGAAACTTTTTTAAGTTCTACCATTCCTCTTCAGATGTTCAAAAATGGAGATAAAAGTTTTCATTAGAATCTCTTGAGGGAATAATGATGACAAAATTTTTATTCTCCCCTCAAATATTCATATAATAAAAATTTTTGACATCTTAGTGTTTTAGGTATAATTTAGATATTGATGTTCATCAAATTTTTATTCTAATATTTTTGTATTTTAATAATTTCAAACATTTCAGAATTGCCAATTCTAGAGGTTTGAGTGTATCCCTTGAAAAAGTCAACCAGCCTAATCAACCATCTCAACACTTCTATTTTAATCACATTTAACAATGCAGGCATTTGCAACTATGTGGTCCCATTAGGAAGCCTAATGAGTTCTAAAGCTTGATTCATATGAAATTCTTCCATTTCTTCTTCCATGATTAAATTCCATTGAGTGTATCACATAGATTCTGCAAAAAGATTATAAATTCATGTTTTATTAAATCCTAAAGAATTGAACTGAATACTTACATATTCAATAGATATTTATTTACAGATCAAGTGTGAGATATCCTAAAGAATTCAACTGTGTGATTATATTTAAATATTGGACAATCCAATTGAGAATTTTTGTTATGGCCCTCTTATTAGGCTCGGTTCCTCCAAATTTATAAGATTACCATACGAAGTATCCATTTTGAGAAAATATTTCATTCCCTTTCTTTGTTATCTGGGGTCATCACCAAAAGTTGATATATCCTTTTTGACATAATACTTAGAATAAGGAGCAAAAGGGGATATGACCTACATTTTTCATATCAATAAATCCAACTCCCATGTGATTTCATTCTCATCATCGGAGAATTTCTCTTTATAGGTGTCATCTATATACAATAGTTTTTTTGACACGGACAACACCAGTTGTACACTTTTTGTGCTAGCACGCAAATAGCAGACATTTTCAGTGCACTTAAGGATAAAAAATTTTAAGAATAGGATTTAAATTTATAAAATATACTAATGAATATTTTTTACCACAACTTTATTCTCAAATTAGGAAAATTTAATGAAAATATCAAAAATTTAAATTTGTTAAAATATCCTTCACTTTGTGAAAGTATCCTCGACAAGTTATGACAATATCTAGAGGACATATTTGTCATTGACCTATTAATAGGAGAGCGGAATTCCAAATTTTTCATAAATTTATAAATTATTTTAGATTATAATTAATTTTTATTTTATAAGTAGTCGTTTTGAGTAATCTTATTTTCTTTAAGAGTTTATGCACTCAATGACTTCCTTGTCTTATTCTGGAAATATTTTCTTAAATAATAAGTGAATTTGTCTTATTTTGGCATTGTACTCAATTTTTTCATATAATTATGAAATTTAAGTCCTATGTAGCTTAATATAAGTACCATACTATCATATTAATAATGTCAAATATTTTTTCAAATTCTAATAGACAGAAGATTTTTTTCAAAATGAAAAAAAATAGTTTAAGTGAGATTCACTCATACGAAACCATAAAAACGAATGCTTTTAGGGGTTTATTTTTTTGATGAAATTAAGAGGGAAAATTAGTTTTCTTGGGTTATCAAGTTGATAAAACTCAATAAATTTTATGATCACTAGTGAAGTTTATAAATGTAGAATAAATGAGAGAGAAGAGACATCTAAAACAATCACTTGAACTCATAATCTTGCTCAAAATTGCTCTTGTTTACTCATTCTTCCATGATTTTCATCCAATGGCTTTATCATCAAGTAAAAACACCTTAAATTGGAATTTTACATAGGATTCTAAATGAAAATTTTTTAAAAAATGTGGAAAAGATAAGAGCAATGGAAAAAGAATGACCTCATATGTCTGCACCACAAGTAACCTACAGTTAACTCCACACTATTATTAACAATATTCCTCTCTTTGCATTACACAAAATCTAGGAAAAATATTTATATGAAAAGGGATAAACATAAGAAAACATCAATCATTCATCTTTTACACATCAAAGACAACATTTATTTGAAGAGGGTCATCGACTAGTATGATTTGTTGAAAATTAATGAATTAAAAAATTAAATTGAATTTAATTTTTTAAACCTAGAGAGTAATGAGTATGTGTTTTTAATTTAAAAATAAAATTAATGATGACTGAATGATGAAAATAAATGTATGAAGGGAAAACCGAATCCTTCATTAATTTTTATACCTTATTTTCCTTTTAGCTTGTTCTAGTGTGAAATCTCCAAAATTACACTAAAAAAGTAATTTCTACAAATAGGTTTTATGATTGTAGTCTACTATTGATATCTGTCTACCATTGATGTATAAATAGGTTTTATGTCTACTATTCATTTTTTTATGAATTTTTTATTTTCCTCTTGGATTTTTTGGTATTTTCTTTGGAATTTCATAGGAAATTTTGAAGTCATCATCTTCCTCTTATCTTATTATATTTCTTGTTGGTTTAAGTAGGTTTTTCATCCACTAGCTGAAACTGTGCAATCAATATCACCAGGAAAAAAATTATGATTAATTTAGTAATGAAATTATGAATATATAAACCACTAAGTTGCAATAAAAATATCATCTTACAGGGCTTTATGATATTAAACACAAGTTGAAAATGAAAAATACACAAAGGTGATGTCAAAGGGCACAATGATGATATATGTCTCAAGATGATGCTATAATGTCACATGAAGATTCAAATGAATAAATAATATTTTAAAAATTATGATATAAACTGATTTTGATATAAAGGACACACAATTAAAGAAGTGATAAAAATATTTAAAATGGAAATTGATGAGAAAGCATATGAAACAAAAAAATGATTTCAAAACATTCCATAATTTCATCGTTAATTCTTTATCTTCAACATTTTTAGTTAGTTGATCTCATATTTTTTTCCTTAGAGTATAGTCTCTCACTGAAGAGCATATTATATCCCACAAGTCTCTTGATTTGAAAATAATATTTTTGACTCACAAATATTCTCTCCTTATCCACCAAGAAACATTGTAACTCACCAAGATTCACCTATCCAACCGTGAATAGCCAAGAGTTGATCAAGTGCGACCTGTAAATGATTAACCTATATTTGCGTACATCTATCTCCACTTTATATTATATCTTATGGTGTGAAATTGGTAAATAAATGAAGTAAAACATATTGAAGTAGTTTTAAGACTTTGAAATTTGATTTTGACCACTTTAATTCATATTTTCTTTTGTTTATGTCTTTAAGTTGATTACTGATTATCATTTAAACAATTAATTTTCTTGACTATCTTGATTATTGATTACAATCTTAAAGGTTCACTTATATTTGATGGATGATTTTGAATTGGTTGAATTTTCTAAAGTTTTTAATCAAAATATAAAGAATGAGAATAACGTGTGTAAAGAAATCATAGATGAAATATCGATATGATATGTAGATGTGAGGAGTGGATGGAAAATAATTGATGTGTTTTAAAATTTTTATTTTTTTCCCCTCAACTTGTAATTGCATGTATTAAAGCACATAACTGAAAAATTATTTATTTTATGTAAGCATCGCCCATCTTGGATGGTAGTGATTGCTACTAATGAGTGGCCGACAAGCTAATCATAATTTTATTTATTATACATAGTATGTTCATTATTATACCTCTGTGATACTTATGATGAAGTCCAAGAAAATGTACTATGGCGATTATTTATCTATGAACACTTATTGACCCAATGGACAGGTCGAATTGCCAACTATTGGGTGTCAAGCTCCAACACTTGTTCTAGGAGATATGGAGTGTATAAAAACTTCCTTATGAAACTTTGCCATCATCATTTATCATGTACATATAATTCTTCATCCATACACGACTCATGAATGATTTGGGTATGGTTAATTGTCAAACCGTAATCGGTCAGTTAGTAGTGATACATGGAGAAAACCATTGAGAACACCTTCTCTAATATTTACATTGCATTGACCAAAGATTTAATCATATCTCATTCTTATATTCAATCTCCTCTTATATCAGGGGCAAATAGGCATGTGATAAAATCTTGACTACGCAATCACCTTATATGTCATGTCCAATAAATGATATTTTGGAGATCCACCTTTGAGGATACATGGTGTAGCTCAACACCAAATGTGTTAGTGACTCGACCCATTGCTTGGGTAAAGTTAATCCATCAATAATTAATTAATATTGGACACATTGATAAAGAATTATTTGGCTTCTAAACTAATTAATTGATCACGTACTTTGGTGTAGAGGGTTACATGCATTACGTTCTTTACTAAAATTATAAATATAATATTATTTTGGTTCATTTTGAAAAAATTCAATTTCAACATAAAGAGCTTAATGTTGAATTTGTCTTCACTCTCATACTTAGAGTGACCCTTGTCTTTTGTTCTCTCCCTTGAATTTGTGTGGCCAGTACTGGTGTGGAGATCTACATAGACTAGCGTTTCAAATCTTGCATACATACTCACACATACATAATTATGAAGACCTATGAATTTAAACCTATATAATAAAATAAATGATGTTATATAAAGTCATATATATGAGCATAATGATGACTTGATATATCCTAATAACTTATCTATGCATGCATATTTATATACGCGTTGCTACATAGAGGTAGATGTGCATTTAATATTATTCACTTTTTTATTTTCATTTATGTTAAAATATTAGTATGGAAATTGAAAGTTTCAAAATTCCAATATTTATATTTCTAAAATAAAATTTTATGTATATATTCATCAAATATTCAATATAACTATGAACATGCCACCTTAACTGCAACATTGCGAAGTCAATGAGTTACCTTTGATATGAATATATTAGAGAAATACCATCCAAAAATATTAGATGTATGAGAATACATAGAAATAAATTTGTGGAAAGCTGAAATTAGAGAATCATAAATATTGTCTACCAGGAGACGCATAAGGAGGCCCTTAAAAGCCACACAACCTAGATAAGATAGATAATGGTGGGGACACCTTAATAACAAAAGAAGCATTCAAGGAGGTAATAAATCAATACAATTTAAGGAGAAATGTAAGGATTAGGAGTCATCCATATCAAATTAACAACATGCTGATCTTGACCAAGAAATTCAAGAATCTATCATTGGAAGATGTGTATACATCAAAAGACTTTGAAGACATAAAGAGGAGCAAGCCTATGAAGATGGAGTGCCACCCCTAATCCTTTGAATCCTTAAAACACTTCCCTTGAGTTGGCCAAACCCTACTATTGACCTAAAACCTTTAATTTTGACCCTTTGACCAAGTCAAAACCCTTTCCTAAAATTTAGGAACCCCTTTGACCAAGTCAAACCATCTCCTTAAATTATAGGAACCAATTTTAGATTCCCAAAATTCAAGTTATTTGTATCGTAGATCCTTCTTTGACCGAGTCAACCTAAACCCATGATTTTATGACAGATTACTATATCCAAAATACCCTTAAAATTTCCACCAATTAAATACCTCCAAATGGAACCCTCACATCTCGACAAGTGGCTTTTTAAGGCATCCTTTCAAGAGGGTCAAAATTTCTCCTCAAAAGATGGCACCCCTTGAAGAGACACACCCTTTCAAGAGTTAGGAGGAAAACACATAATCTAACCCGAGATAGCGCTCAAAATGATCCAATTGATTGTCGGATCAAAGGCTTTTCATTCCGCAATTTTGGTGACAATTGTCGGCATTTAAGAGGTGAAGTCTCCTTATTCTTTTGACAAAATCTCACTTAAAACTACTCCTTGGATGCAAAAATGAGTCTAGGAGAAGAAGAAAGTGAGAGATTCAAGGGTTGAGATGGCTAAACAGTTCTTTAGCTCGAGGCATCCAAGAATACATTTTTCGCCAAACAACATGTGTATAAATAGAAAAATTTGGGTGTAACCGTCGGATTTGGCATTTTGATCTTCAATTAAAGGCTTTGATGAAAGGCTTGGATGCGAATGTTACATTGAAATCACGTTCGTTCGATCAAAGATGAACCGTTGAGAATTTTCCATGTAGCACGTGAAGAAGAAATACCATAAAACGCATGTTGTTTGATCTTCATGTGATGCTCTAGATGTGACCACGTGTCCATTGGGAGGTTTTAACCTCAGCCGTTATAACTCCTCAGATAAACGGCTAAGATTAAACCATTTTAAAATAATTTTTGATTAATCATTTTGCACCACGTACCCCCCCAACTTAAGTGAAGATCGACATCTGCGATTTAACAAGCGAATTGGACGCTTCTCATCGTGCCACGTCACCTGCGTATTAAAATAAAAGAAAATAGTCCCACATGATGAAAATAGCTGAAATCTGATGGGCATATAACTAATGTGTGACTAATGAGATAGCAAAAAGCCCGAAAAGGGTGCTTATTCTCATTAATCACACACACGCGCGAACATGTACACTTGTGTGACACATGGAGTTCTCATATGCTGCCATGTGGTGCTAAATTTTTTTTCCGTGTCACGTTAGCTGCCATGTCAACAAGCGATAAAAATATAATTTTTTATTCATTTTAATTCAAAACAAATCAAATTAAATACATAAAAAATTCAGAAAAATTCTTTAAAAGTCCCTAAAAAATTAGAAAATTCATAACTTTCAAAATATAACTACAAATTAATCTAAATTTATTTTGTTAGATAAGAAATTAAATAATTTATCATTTTAAAATAAAATTTAATAAATAACAAGATAACAAATTTTTATTTCAAACATTCACTCATTTCTCTTAGAAAGGAAAACTTAAAAAAATAAACGAGTATATACAAAATATTTTCTCGTATTATTTAATATTTAAACCCAATTATAATCTCAAATATAGATGGAAATAATCTACTCTAAAATATATTCTTTAAAAATGCATAATTATCCTTAAAATAGCATGAAATGATAAATATGCACTCAAGCTATGATAACATGCATACAAATGTAATGTTTTATGCCTAGATTTATATTAATAAACACATTAGTATATATATAAATTGCATGTTATCAATTATTCCCCATCTTCCCTATTTCCATCATCCCTCTTCATTCCCTTCTCTCTTTTCTCTCAAAGCAAGGAGTAATTAAGAAGGATATTATGAATTTTGCTTAAAGAAGATCACATCAGTCAAGAATCTCCATCAAGGTACCCTCATTCGTCTCATTTTGTGTGATAGATCATCCTTGCCCAAAAATCTCTTGTTCTTAGGATTTCTGTGAACCCTAGGATAGCCTCTAATCATATATTTAGGTATTCATGCATATTGGTTGTGAAATTTGGTCTATTTCATTGAATAAAAATTTCACTTGAAGGTTATTAAATATGATCTCTCCCTCTCCAATTATGGGGATTAAACCGAGGGAATTCAAGATCACCAATCTTAAAAATTCACACCATCCCTCTATCAAAACACCATCCCTTACATCTCGCCTTGAGAAATTTTCATCCTCCTATTTTTTCCCATATTAAATACATATGAAATTTTTTTAAAAAATGATAAATTTGGTATACTACAGAGGTGGACTAGTTAATTGAAATCTTTTTCTCTGGTTCAGTTTTTCGGTGTCCGGTTCAGTTTTGGAGATACTATGTATGTTCAATTGTAGACAAGTCCAAATGATTACAAATAATAACTAAGTGATAAAAAAACACTACGTTCAAAGAAAAAATTTGTGCCCCTTGTGCGTGTGGTCAATTGACTCAACATAGATGTCTTTCGGATCTAGCTCATCATTTCTTGTCAACCATTTATCAACTTCTAGATCTTTGCTCACCGCTCCCTACTCTCTTTGGGATAGGTTGCTTTTCCATTAATATTGAGCCTCAATCACGTGATCACTTCTGCCCCAAGTGACTCCTTCAACATTGTTGCTATTAGTGGTCAATGCTCCACAACTTTCTTGATAATGTTGTTTAAATCTGATCATACACTAGCTCAACTCCCAAAGCTCTGCTCATTGCTTCATGCTCGATTTGGGCTGATTTTCTTGTCTAATGTCCATGAGCTTTGGTCATCCATTCGCACCATCTACACAAGAGTTCTCTACCTTTGACATTGTAGATCTGAAAAAAGTATTCAAAAAGCTTCCAAGATTGACCTATTAGGAAATCTCTTAACGCATGGAGATTCCTATATTTACTCTCATGGATATGTCTAATTCACAATGAGTTCTCCAATTGTATGTGTGGCTCTTTCAACTAGCTTTAGTTCTTATGAACTCAATATACAAATAAAAGATATAATGATGCAAGAAGTAATCAACAAAAGGCCCAAATACTGATGAAGACAAAGATAACTTTTTTCTATAATTCATTTGGTTTTTAGTTGACTGTGTTATTGAATTTTTATGGTTCAATTTAACATTGAGTTTCTTATGGTTGACTTTGATTTTATATCCTTTAACTTGAACTTGAATTTCATTGATGCTACTACCTATGTGATGGGATCTGAGGTCGATAACTTTACAAAATTTTGATCAAAACATCAAATTCAGCGGAAAACATTGAATCGGACATTCAAAATACCAAGCCACCAAGAAGCAGATGATCCTATCATCTAGTATGAATGAGA